>CM014729.1:4962501-6204692 GCA_004329165.1 Spatholobus suberectus | reverse complement strand
AAAAAAAGTTCCTCGGGACTTAAACCAATTCTGTCATATTTTTTGAGCACCATTAACCCAATGAGAAATTAATTGGTGAATTTATTTTGTTATTTTAAACAGTGTTATCTATTATTTGATATTGTTTAATATTAATAAATTAGTCATACATGTTCCATCATGTTTTGTGATGTCTGAACGTGACTTCGTAATTAAAAATCATGTAATAAATTTATATATAAGATCTTGTATATGACAAAGAATTTAAACAATTTGTTTTTTTAAAATGAATGTATAATAATATATTTGTACATGCACAATTTATGTAAAAAATTTGATTGATAACATGATAATGTTAACTTATTATATATTATTATCATCCTTTAATCATAAAGGACACTTTTATGAAGTAATAGTTGTAAATAACTACTGTGAAATTATTTATGATGTAACTGATAATTGTAATAATAATTATTATAATTATTAATATTTGTATCAATTAATATGAATTATTTTATATGAAAATGATTTATATTAAATAATTAAATTATAAATTTTAATGTATACTATTTAGTATGTATTATTTTAACATGAATTAATGTAATTAATACAATCTATTTTAAATCATATCAATTTGTATGAATAATATAAATATTAATAATAATCTATGTTGATTACCACTAAGCACATGGATTAACTAGTGTGGGACTGTTCCAACTTAACTAGTGGTCCTTAACTCAAGTCATAGGTATGTAGCTATGTTAAATAATTAGATGGATAGTTTTATTGACCATAGCGATTGTACTTGACTTAGGCAGTAGTACCTCCATTAGAGGATACTTGTGGTAACCAAAAAAAAAAAACTATGTTGATTATAAAATGATTTAATATATTAATTATAATTTAGTGTTAACCCTTAATATAAAAAGTCCTTAACCGAAACATTAGCCTAATGTAAGCACAATAATATATATAGACTAAATTCATGTGGACCTAACCCTACAATCATGTATCACTTATTATCAGACTATTTCTTCAAAATAACCTGACGCCCACGTATCATAAAGTCTACGACTACTGACCTAAAGTTGAGCCTACACCTTAGTATAACCCAAGTTTAACAACATTAACCTAAACCTTACCCTAATCTCATATACCAATTAATACAAAAGTCGTTACGCATAACTTACCTAAACACATGTACGATAAGATTGTTAGACTGTTCATCTTAACCTAACCCTATAATGTTGTAGTACTTATAGTGAAACTTTTCATTCAGACTTAATCGAAAGCTAACCCTAATCTCGTATACCACTCAGTCAAACACCACTTAATCATTTTGGCCTTATTGGGTGTACATATGAAACCATTTTAAAATTTATGTTTTTATGAAATCCTTCATTCTTTATATTCAAGACATATTTTACTCACGATGAATAAGGTAAGCATTGAATCTATTTCATTGTTCTTCATTTCTTTTCTTATTTTTTGTGAGTTTTTTTTCTTCAGTTTTTGTGGTAATTTCTTACTTTTCAAATTGCATTTTTAAACTTTTTAAAATTTATGTCTTTTGTCTCCAATTGGTAATGTGGTTTTTAATTAGTTTAGAGATTTCTTTTATATGAATTAATATAAATTATGCTTATTTATTTTGCATTATATTTTAATCTTTCTACTTTATTATGGTTACTATTATGAATAATTTAATTTATGATAAATGTTTTACTAATGTAATAAATTCAAAATTAAATTGAATTAAATTAAACTTAAAATTCATACATAATTAATACCTAATTATAAATACTCACAAAACTTAGCTCAAGTCTTTTATCTTTTCATCGAACAAAAATGTTTGTTTTTTCTTCTTCTTTGAAAAATAATGAATATTTAAATTGATATACAAAGTTATCCTAATACAAATTAAATTTAGAAGTCAGTGCTTAGTTAGTTGTCAATTAAAGCTCATATATATATATAATGCATGCATTCATGCATATAATCATGAATTCAATTCTAACTAACATACTTAAAGGACTTAATTATTTTTGTGTAGAGTATTAGCAATACACTATCTAATACACTCATTTTAATACATATCCTACTATTAGTAAAATTTTATTAAAAGCTGAAAATCAGGATAAAGACTCATTAAATAAGAAGTAGGACACAAGAAATTTGTGATTTGTAATAAATTTAAACCAATAATAAAAAGTGTGTTGCTAACATTTCTCATTTTTTATACATAAGGGTAAAAATGTTACATGAAAATTGAACTACAAATGAACTAAACTAATTCAAAATTATTAAAGAAAAATTATTTTGTAAACATTATTTCGTTATTAATATCTCTTATTAAAATTCTGTATATATTTAAGTTACATACGAATGTAAATATATTTATAAAGTAATATTTTCTAAAAATGCATTTATATAAATTAAATTTATATATTACATATATAAATATTTACTTTAAATATATAATAATATTTATAATTATTATATATATTTTTTAAATACTTATATACATATTTATTATCACAAATTTATAAAAAAAATAAGCAAAATAATAAATAAATATATGAAAAATCATAATAATATAAAAATTTGTAAATTATATAGTATAAATGCAAAGCATGGGTTATTATACTAGTATTTTTAAATATAAAAGTTTTATTTAACTATATTATTTACTCTTAGTAGTGTTTTTTTTTTATTTCTTGTCATAAATAAATTTGAAAATTTAAAATTTAAAAATGTAAAAAATTAATTTAATTAACAAAACGCTCTCATTGAAGGATGATGGCCAAAAACGCTATGGTTGAAGAATAGCAACTAAAAACACTCTCGTTGAATATAAATATTCTAATTTAATATATAAAGAGGATTATTTAACAAATAAGGAGGATTATTTAACAAAGAAGCTAGTGAAGCACTGAAATTAAAAAAATAATGAAATTAAAAAAACAAAATTGTAGCTAAATACATTGTATTGATTACATTAATTCATGTTAAAATAATATATACTAAATAAAATAAATTAAAATTTATAATTTATTTATTTTATATAAATCATTTGATATAAAATAATTCATAGTAACATGTCAACTCAGTAACTCAATAACTCATAATAATAATTCTTATTTCTTCTATATAGAGGATTTTGTAATTTATTATAATTGAATGTTATCAATTTCGATGACAAAATAAGAACAATATATTACAAATAATTATTATTAAACATAATTGTAAATTATTGTTGTCTAATGCCTCATGGTATAAATAATTTCAACTAAATGAAGCAATTAAAGTTTTTTTAAATATTTTAGTTATAACTAACACTAAACCAATGCACCGACCTAATTACTCGGTTTTAGCTTTTCTTATACTAGCCATCATTTAGTGAATGATACTTTATTCATGTTATTATTTAATTATACTAAAGCAATTATAAAAAACATAATTGTTACTTGTCACTGGATGATGCTTTTAACTTTGAAGTATCCTCGTTTTAACGTCAACAAGAAAATGTATAGTAATTGTAGAATTTTGCCAAAAATTAATATCACTTTGCATTGGCTTATACGTTACATTCACACTTATAATTAAATAATTATGTGGAATATTATTATAAATAAAGTAAAAAAAAATTCACATCGACATTAGTGACAAAGGAACTTATATCTGTAAAAAATAAGCACGTGTATTATACATGTGGAAGGACGATTTGAGTTAATGAACCTATTGTGGTAGTTGTAACTGCCAACCTAAACTTAATTAAACTATGTGTGGCCTTTAAATTTGCATCAAGTCGTCAAGACAAAGAGTAACATCCAACGCCTTCTTTTTCTCCTTATTCATGCACAACATGTCCAAAGGAAACACTACCAAGGTATATGTCGTCTTTGAAGGGCGTATACCAGGTATCTACTTCTCTTGGAGGGACGTCGAGGCCCAGGTTAGTGGTTACAAAAACAATTGTCATCAATCATATGAGCCATATAACCAAGCTGAATCAAAATGGATGAAATATTGTGTTGGTCATGGTCGTGGTGAGGCTTTCGCGAGGAGCCACATACACCGAATAGATAAAGACGTTGGATCAAGTAGCTCAACATTGAATGTGGGAATCAGTCACAACATGGGTACGTTCGAACCATCAGTTATGATTATGACGATTTCGCCTTCATAGTGGATACTACTGATATTAATACCAAACTTTTACTTCTCACTATTTTTATTCACATGTTTACACTTACCATTTTTTTTAATACTTTCTAGGATTGTTTGGATCACCTATGGCTGAAGATACTTCATCACCTCAGTTTATAATACAGGATAGCATGCAAAAACAACTGCAACAAGTTTGCACCATTTTGAAAATTCATCCTCCAAATTATACATTGCATGAAGTGAAGCTCATACACGGAAGACAGTACCTGAGATACTACAGTTGTCTTGATAGTGGTGTAATGGAAACACCGCTTGTTTGCGTTGGTCGATTTGCGAAAGATGATTATGACGGTAAAGAAGATGTTGCTGCATTGTTATTACAAAAATTGTTATTAGCAGCAGGTAAACAAATAAGGGATTTTAATTACTACAATGTTGGCTATCTACAAGGCAACTTACAAAGATATGTTGACGAAAATCTAGAGTTGAGGATGCAAATGGTGATGTTGAAGGAGGAAATGCGTCAGCTGAAGAGCAAGGGTGCGAATGATTAGGTTCAGTTTAAGGTTGTTGGGAAATTGTTTCTTTCTTTCTTTTCTTTTTTCTTTTTCATGGATGCTTTATGTTGAATAAGTTAGTTTCTTTTAATCTGGGATGTTCATGTTTTGTTCGATTGTCCTTACACGTACGTATGCGTCTCTTTCAACCATGGTAGATACATGCACACACTGGCAGTCAAACAGACAAACAAGCTACTATGGTTGTTGCTCACTGCATGGCAACTGTTTGCTTGTGCATTGTAAATCCAAAAAATATTTTAGAGTGATTACCTTTTGTATAGGCCATAGTGTACTTATATTGTGAAAGCATTAATATATTATTTTACCTTTTTACGTGATTTTTGTCTCTTACATGCAATTAAACGTTCAACTACAGTGCTATGCATTTTGACTAAATTCATACGAGGGTTTCTATGCCCTTAACGATAAAGCGTGACACCATAATTTTACGCAAACAACAAATATTAGGAATTGGCCACCATGTATTCATATGGCGAATTTTTTTCGTTAATTTCAACTTTCACTGTAATTATTATCAAATCAAATAAAAATAGTAAAAGCAAAAATTTCTCAACGTTGGAATTTCTTTTTATATAAATTATACCGTAAATGACAATATAAGTAACAGTGTATGAGAAAAAATAAAAATAAAATGGTCAAGTCACTTTTCAATTAATTGTCGTGCAGTTGGAGTAGGTTACCTTCCAAATGTAAATTGGCGGTAATATGCATTAAATGTAACACAACAGTTGGCACACAACCTTTTAAAAAGAGGCCTAACCCTTTACTCTTGTTAATAAGTAAAGTGCGGCATAAATTTAGTGACTTTTAAAATTTAATAATGATGTGACAATTCCAAAAATATTTAATTGATTTAAATGACCAAAATTATAAATTAACCTCAGTCATTGAGTCCCACACTTACAATTCACAACCTTTGGGAGCTATTTCGAAGTACTCCTCTGAACTCTGAACAATGGAAGTGGAGTATGTAATTTAAAGTGAAGATGGAACTGGGTATGTATCCTTTTTTTATACATTGATAAAATTTCATGTTATAATAACTATGGTTGCTCAAGCATAACGTATTCAGATGTTATTATCACCTTTCCATGTATTATTATGCAGGAACGACTGTGAGAAGGCCATTAACACAAAGCCAAACGACCATCACACCCAAGAGCTGAATGAAACCAATGTATGTGTCCATCATTGTGACAATCAAAGTGAAAAATGTTTTTATTTTATTTTGAGAACTAACAAAGTTGCTATTTTTCAGTTCGTTTTTCTTTAAAAATGGTTACAATAACAGGTCTCCTCACTTCAAACAAGCAATGGCAAGTCAAATGTGAACAACTCCTCTACTGACAATAACTACACACAGCTATACAAGCCTTGTTGGATGCCATTCAGGTCCAACACAATAACGACATGAAACGATCTTTTTAATTTATTTATTTTACTAATGTCTATAATGTGTGACATAACAAAAACTACAAATGTTTCAAAGGGCTAAATGTCTACTGGTTTCATTAATGTTGTTGTTGTAATATGTATATGAAATTAAATGTCTATTGACAAACATAATAATCAAAGTATGGACATTGGACTTTTCTTAAACTTCTAAATCATGTTAAATTGTATGGGTACGTTGATGTTAAAAGAAACTTTTTAAAAAAAAAAAAGACCAAATATTGTGTATCCAGCTAAGTTTGCCGTGACGTAAATGTGTAGGAGCTTGGAAACAGAATGGACACCCTTGACAAAACAAATACTCAACTATTGAGAACAATGATTGCCTTAGTGAAGAGGGATGATGTTGAATCGACAAAGGGTACTCTTGACCATGTAGGCATAAATCACAGTCACAACACATCTCCAAACGATCAAGCGTTTACTTCAAAATATGGCCAAAGCAAACACACCGCCGATGCAGGATTTGAAAATGACACGGGTGTACAAAAGGCAATGGACAAAATAAATAACCTTGAAAATCAAACTATATATATATATATGAGGATGAAGACGACGAAAACATGCTACGGTCAACACCACAGATCAATAAGACATTTATGCGTCACAACATTCCAACAAAGAAGGCATCCATAAGCACTGACAACGTAGGACATGGGGAGGATACAGATGCGACTATGCATGAGTTGTCTCAAAAAAAACCATTCATGAGCAATTACAAAAGAGGTCTTCAGACAAAGGTTCGTATTTACATAAATTACTTCTGTTGTATATGACCACAACATCTTGCTTAGAAATTTTGTTTGCTAGTGTGCATATTTTAAATTATAGTAACATGTTGCCATTCACGTAAGGCACATGCATGTTCTCAAACTTCATTGGCAACAAGGAGACTATTCACACCTGCACCAACAACAAGAACACTGAAAAAAATTAAGACTGAGACTTTAGCATCATTGTCGGGTGGCTTAAAATGTTACTCGAAAAGACCATCGTCATATAAAGATGTTGCATTGAGAGGGAAGGCAACCGCTAAGGCACACAAGGGACCACCATACAAACCCACTGGTCATACCTTGCCAAAGGTTGGAAATTAAAAACTATATTTAGTGTGGACTAATTATTATCATCATGTTAAAAACGAAAAATGTTATTAGACATTTTATTCATTCATGACCACTTAATTTATTTCTCTTGTATTTCTATTGTAGCATGTGATCTGCATGTTTCGGCCTACAACTAATATAAGACTGAGTATATTGGAATTGCAAGTGTGTGCATATGTTTTCAATCAAAAATTGGACCCCACGTAATGTATCACATTTTCTTTTATTATGATTGTGCCTCTAAATATTTATTCTTAATATAAATTACTTGTGTTCTCACACCTTCCAATTTATATTTGTGATCAACCCGCCGACTAAAGTGGAAACGAGGTACTGTTTGTTGTCAGAAACAACATAGGAACCAGAAAGGAGTTTGACTCATTGGCCCCCACACGGTGTGTGGACCCTGAGGTTAAAATTTGTACACTTTTTTATCACTTGACTGGTCAATATACAATCATATTCAGACATTGTACTAAACGAAGTTGTCAAATTGTGTCAAAGAGATTGTTCTTTTTATGGCTCTTAAGATCATGAAGGCTCAAATCACCAGGAATAATAAAACTGTTTGGTGTCTCCCTCCAGCCTTTGCGGTCAGTGTTATCAATTAATAAAGCAGGCGGATGACTATCCATTTGTATGTACATTTACACTTTGTAACCTATGGTATGTATAATAATAGGGTGATGTTCTTCGAGGCAGTAACGCTGAGAATCTATTCAACTATTATGGGCAGGACTGGATGTCACCTTTTGACAATTTAAATTTGGTAATGTCAACTTATTGATTTCATATAGTATAAACAATTCTATGATATTTTGTTTACAATGAAGATTATCATAATGTATGTACATAGTTGCTTTTAAATCCAACTACTTCCCAAATTTGGCAACAAAAGATGGTATTTAAACTTTTAAACGTTGTTCAGGTCCTTTTCATTTCAGAATTACTCATAATTAGTGAACATGTGTTCAGATATATATTCCTATTCATGAAGACGACGGACACTGGTATCTGACTGTTTTGTGCATTCAAGAGCGGAAAATTTACCATTTGGACTCACACCTCACAACAAATACCTTAGAGCAAAGGAGAGATACCATAAGAACCATGGTTGCGTTTCATTTGTTGGCAATTTAAGAGCATAATTATATAATTATCGACTACCAACATGATAGTGGTTTATATTTATTTTTTAACTTTGCAGGCTAAAACAATGTCTCGTATTGTGCCACTAGCATTCGAGTCGAATCAATTAAGCATGCCAATTATAGACTTTGAAGATTGGGAGATTTGCGAACCTAGGGGAATTCCAAATTGTGGACACAGGTAAGTCACATTTGTGCACATAGTATAAAGTATCATGTTAACATAAAGTTACAGTTTTTTTTTTTTTTTTTTTGCAATGGCTGTAGTCAAAACTCTGCCATCTGGGTATTGGATTGGATGCAGATGGAACACGCATTTGTGACTACTCTATATGGAGTGGTAAGCCTTCTTGGTTTTGGGTTAACACCTTCTACAAACATATTTGTATGTGGAACTATTAAATGAATTTTGTTCATTATGTAGCTTGACGACAAGCTGGTTAGGATGACGGTGGCTTTACGTTTGCTAATGGGACCTCATAATGAGATGAAGAACACGTTGGTCACTGATGCTCAGACACATTGGGAAAAAGTGAATCCAAGACAACTTTGAGAATTACTTGGTTCACCATGTGATTGCAACAAATATTTTGTGTCCCAAAAAGGATTATCTAATTGATAATGTAGATTGACACTAAACTGGAGATATGTCGTCTACTGTAATTTGTTCTTTTGTTGGTATATTTTTTTGCCCATAATGTCAGTTAAGTAAGCTAACTGATGGGGATTGGTTATTTTTGTTGTGATGTTTGTGACCTTATTTTTTGGGCCCTGTTGGTATTTATGTACAACTGACTAAAGTAATAGATGTTTGCATTTTATTTTTATTTACACATCCTAATTACTAAGTACACTGATAAATTTATATTTTATGTAGATTTATAAAGCAAGTTCACATAATTTTTGTAATAGTTCATAGAAAATTTGTAAGAAAATAGACCATCAATAAAAGATTTTATATGATGTACATTTATAAGTTTTTTATTTAAAATTACATGTATTACCTTAATTTTATTGGATCTTATGAAGGGAAGTTAAATGTGCAAAGAAAAAAATACAGTCCACAAGCATAAAACACAAAGAGATATTGTACTAATCAAAAAGAACTTAAAAAAAAAAACAAGAACCAAAGTGAAGATCACAAAAGAGAGCTACAAGTACAAGAATATACTAAAAAGGAGATTAGAAGCAAAAAATAGAGTGCATGAAGTCGTTTTCGCCCGGCGGGTTCAGTAAGGCGCCCGGCGGAGCTTGACTTGGTGGCACCCGCCCGGCGCCACAACGGAAAGGTTTTTCCCAAAACCCGCCCGGCGGGTTTAAAACCACGCCGGGCGGATCTGAGGTTCAAATTGTAATTTAATTTTAATTCTTAATGGGTCTGAGTTATGTGAAACGGACCAGATTAAGCATCTTTCTCTGAAATTTTAGAGATACATTACAAATAAAAAAAAGCAAACCGACGGGAGGACTAATCTTATCTCTATTCTACTATCTCTCTTGGATATAGACAGAGGAATGACTCTCTTAGAGCTTCAGAGAATTCTTTCTGCATCCTAGTGGACAAAGGTTGAAAGCCAGTTTTTTTGTTAACGTTTACCTTTAGCTTCTTATGATATATATTATAATGGATTGCTTCTCAGTTGATATGGACAACTAATCCCTAGACTAGGATTGTGATGTAGTCATGCTTGAGATAATTAGAATCCCATTTTAATTGTTAATTTTATTCCCCTTTTTCTTTCAATTGAATCGCCTTATTGTTCTTTATTATATTATTTGAAACTGATCACTCATTGCATGTTTTTAATTAGTTGATTAATCGGCGACCATACTGTAATTAATTAGTAGACCTCTAAAGTAATTGGGTTTAGGATATTGCATGATGAAATTGCAAACTAATCTCTCAATTGAATTCGTTTACTCTCTTTGTTCTTAATCTTTTTCTAGATTAAACCACTACATGATTATACCAGTAGTTTAATATAAGAAAGAGTTTTTACAACCCAAAACCAGTGAAAAAACTCGGTAGAGAAATATTGACAATTGAACTTGAAAATAGAATTTCATATTAACTTGGGGAGAGGGAAATTGAAAACATAGGTAAGCCCATAATCTTAGGTTCTTAACTCATTGAAATCCAATTTAATTTTAATTATTTTTTTTGCAAGCCCTAGCATTTTAATTCTTTGAACTCCATCCATAAAACTTGAATAATCTAGACAACATACATAAAAATTTCTTTGAAAAGTACTCCATATCAGTCCTTTGGATATGATATTTGAACTACGCTTGCCCTTAAGTATGTTCTAAACACATCATACACCCCCTTTTATTTTTTTTAGGTGTATTTAAATGTGCATGATAATTATTACATATATTATGTATACAAATGTAAGTTATATTAATTATTTTATGTTTAATTAAATTAAATTTTTAATTACAAATGTCTTAAAATTATTATAAAAAAATAATTACTTTAAATACAATTACTCTCATACATGTGCTAAGTTATTTTATTTAAATAAAATTTAAGAACAATATTTCTTAATGTAAAGTTATGGTTGGGTAGGTGATAATTATATATGACGTCATTAACACGTCATTCAAACAAGACAGCAAATATTTGTTGAATATTACCTCATTCCCGTGTGGGTCATTTCAACCATCCCAGTCTTAAATGGTACATTCATATGATAAATAAAAATAAGGTAAAGAAAAAAAAAATGTGGCCAAAGCAAGAAATCTAATACAAACTCTCATTAAATTCACGCGGGCATATGCAACGATATAGTATCAGTGTCAGATTAACTTAAATGGGCCTAATCCACAAAATGGAATGTGACCAAATACACTTGTCACTTAAACACATTTGTAAGACCATTATACACATTAGTACCTATTTAAAAACAATATCCATTAAGGCCAGTATTATAACGTGCAAATGCAATATAATAAAATGAGTGAAAGATAAATTAAAAAAAAATTCAAAACATTTAAACAGCATTTTTTAATCGATTACACCATTTAATTAATAACACATTGACTAAACAAAATTAGTCCATCGCATATTAATCCATTACAACAAAATAAACATAAGAAGTCCACATACATTGCTGACAAAAGGTCACTGAACAAAGCAATAGCAAAAGCGGACCAATGTCATGGGTTTCCCATTAGAAAAACATCCAACTATCGCAAACAACCCGATCACGTCGATAGTAACATATTTAACACACGTCGTTTACCTGCATAAAACACAAATAAAGTTAAAAACACAACTGCCATCTGACTTTGTTACTACTACTTCAATTCGCAGTGTATATTCATTCCAAGTCTAGTGCACTTATAACAATAAAAAAGGTTGACGTAGTAATCAACAAATATAGTCCAACGTTGTAGTTCGCAGAAATCAACGATAGCATAATTTTGCAACTCGGACTATACTTACACGTAACACAATATGACAATACAACTCATCCAACTCTCTTACTACTTGAAGGGACAAATGTTTCTGGATGATTTTCCATCTACAAATCATTGAGAACTGCACTGGTCATAAAATATCCACATACACTAAGCAATTTTAATAATTAATTAATTGACATGTGTAACATGAATAAACCAATTTATTGCTAAACAACTGAACTAATCATATACACATAAGTCACAGAAATATGCACTCACCAACTGACTGTTGTAGTTAGTGATACCATCATTATCATAGCGTAATTCATTAAGTGTATCTAGACCAGCTATTATGACGACCATCATCAATATGACGCACATTTGGACAAGATCTCCTGTTGTGTCCTCCTTCACCACATATGCGACAGGTTTGTGCCCTGCGAGTCCTAACAGACTCATTGTTTGTACCTGGACCACATCCCTTACTTCTCACTTGAATGGGATCTTGTATATTGTCATTAGTATTTTGTGTCTCAACATCCATGACATTTACAATGTTTGTAGAATTATACTTAAGCTTCATTCTATTAACTTCCCCTATCAAAATACATACTAAACTGTCATAGTCTTCATCGTCATGATATGCATAATCACACGCTTGCCTAGAAATATGAACCAATGTTGCATATTTAGCAATCAAGTGGGAATCCCAATATAATGAACCTTCGGGGTACCTCCCAGATATTCTATCCTTTGCACGCTTTGACAACCTCTCTGAGAGCAAACATTCAGGGAATTGACCAAAGTCTAAATGAAGTAACACAGCTATGATATGATCACATGGCAATCCAATAGATTCCATTCTTAAACAACAGCAATTGAACTTAACAACTGATGGACAATATGACACATACCACGTAGATCTAGTATGATACTTGACAACAGTATACACAGAATACATTGCCATTTCTTGACACTCAACCACTCGTACCAAAGAAGCCTTTTTAAGATATGGTCAAAAAGGCAAAAACAAATCCTTTGTCAAATGTCTTGATGCAGATTTCTCCAAAGAATGATAAGTCGTAGTTAAAACTACATCTCCATATTCAGAATGAAAATCAGCTTTAACTTCCCTAAATCGGAAATAACTGAGACACCTATGGAATTGTTGAACAAAATCTGTCAAATTGATTTTTGAATGGACATATTTTGAAACATGGCTATGTAAGGCTTCACAACGAGAAGTAGTCCTTATACCTACAAAAAAATGACCACAAATATGAGCTGTTGCCCACATCTTCCTTTTTCCATACAATTCTCTTAACCAACTGTTTTCCTCCAAACCAAACTTCACAACCATTTCATTTCAATGCTCCTCGAATTCATTCACATCAAAGTCACCTAACATGCATTTTTTCAAATATGGCAAAATTGCAGGAATTCGAACATTGCTCATTGCATTACGAAGCAAATGCCATGCACATAACCTATGGTGCACACTAGGAAAGACTTTTTTGATCACATTCTTCATTGCAACATCACCATCTGTTATTACTAAACAAGGAGTTTTCCTTTTCATGGCCTCCAAAAATTGTTCCAACAACCAAACATATGTTTCTTTAGTCTCATTGCTAACAATGCTAGTGGCAAACACGATTGTCTAATTATGATGATTAACACCAGAGAAAACCACAAATGGGCAATGGTACTTGTTCTTCCTATAAGTTGCGTCAAAGGCTAACACATCACCAAATACCTCAAAATTCATCTGGTTCTCCCTATCACACCAAAATAGATGTTGGAGCCTCATATCATCATCAATAGTGTATGATACAAACATCATTGGGTCTTTTGAACACAATTCTCTAAAATAGTTCAATGCACCACTTACATCAGACGTTTGTTCACGTCTCTGTTTACTAACTTGATTGTAAATATCTTTTCGGACAAAACCTACCTTCTCATAGCTCTCCGCACTGTTCGCAAAAGCAGCATAAATGTGAGGAGGTTTAATGCCAACCTTTCTGAAATTCTCAATTTGCAAAATGTCAGTTACAGTCATTTTCTTATTTGCCGGCAACAAAGCAGAGAACTTTTTATCCAACAAGGCATGATTATGATGAAAATTGAATACAGTCACATACCATCACCCTGTCTGAATATCGACATGAACACGTACCATCGCTTCACACCCACACCTTGTGTCATTTTTTGCTTCGCGCTTTCTTGATTCATCAATGACCCGTCTTTCCTCTTTAAAGCCTGCCCTTGAGCAAAGAAAGGTTTGCTGTAGTGTTTCCCCCCTCCTATTTCTAATAACATGGCTTTTGCAAACGGAAAAGCCATTTATCCTTGCATACCAACAATAGAATAGGTATGCAACTTCAAGATCAACAAAATCTAGCCTTCCAACATCTTCATCAGTAATATTTTCCAAGTCCATATTTAAGATATCTACCATGCCATTAATAGGTATAACATCTTCTGCAAATTTAACCAAATGACCTCCTTCAATATTATAGTCAATGTTCTCCTCGACATCTTCATCATAGTTTTCATCTCCATCTCCATCTTCATGTTCATATTCATTTCCATTGACATCTTCATACCCACTTTCATCTTCATCGTCATTTTCCTCTACATTCACACTCTCTTCATTTTCACCAACATCTAATGATATCTCTTCCAATCCCTATGACCAACATCAAACAAATACTTATTTACACAATAAGCTATAAATTTGGCCCAAAAAATTGAATTACATTCATGAACATTATTGTGGACTGTGCTTCTCTTGCCTTGCTCGTACATCTGTTAGCAACCTTTTCTCCGTTCATATTCATACCTACCAAGAAGAATAAATATACAACATAATACTCTATCCTACTAAACACGATAACACCTCTTCAAATATATGCAAAATGACCCCCAAAGCACTAACACAACAAAAAAATACATACAACCATTGACTTAATAACAGCAAAGACCCAATTGCGTACACTTCCACAGTCAACTCTATTTGCATTTGTTATATTAAAGACAAATACTACATGTCTATTAACAAATTTAAATAATATCATTATATGTTTCTCAAATAACTATAATAAACAACACTTCCTTTAATATTACCAAATTCAAATACAATCATTCACAAAATTTGTTCAACAAATCTTTCTCCAATAACTTATGAAAATCCCGTCAACTTAATTCGTTTGGTAACAAAGTCAAACATTTTTATGGAGCTACTTCTACCACCTACTTCTACCACATACAAGAACACAATGTTAGTCAACAAACAAAATTAAATTCGCAATTACTTGTTAGCATCAACTACCATAATTTTTCCCTTACCCATGTACACAATCCTAAACATTCATTAAATGTACACATTAAAAACTTACTTTGACAAATATATCCCGTTTATTCACAAAGCAACGTTATCAACAATGACCCACATTTGAAATGTGCAGCTCAGTTTTCGTCGGACACCACCTACATTATACAAACATTGTTACAAAATAAGCTATTAATTGTAAAAACAAAAGCCAAAAAAGGCAATTGTGGAATGAAAAGGACTATTACGCGCATCAGAGCCTGTAAGAAAAAATGGTTGGACAAAATGTGCTTCGGAAAGTACTTTGGAACATCATCGCCGATGTCTGAACAGACTATGAACTCAAATGCGCACCTCAGCTATCATCCTTCTATCTTCGACAACTGCTTCGGGGATAAATACATTGTTACATCGAAGCTAGCACATGAGCAAAAAAAATCTAAATGGAAAAAGAAAACAAATACGAAAAAGGAAACTGCATAACAGAGGAATTTAATACCTGAGTCGGAAGTTGCCTGGAAAGGTGGATGGGTTGGTCGGAAGCCATAAATACGAAAAATGAAAGTAGGTGGTCCAAAGTTTGCTCCGGTGACAGACTGTCCTCCTTTACACAAAACTATTCAAAATGGGTCTGGGTCAGTAGACTTTGATATACCAAAAAGCAACACTAGAAAATCTTTTCCATTTTTCTTAGGTGGCGAAACACCTCCCAATACCGGTTACCCAACTTGCATCTTGTCCGTCGAATATAAAAATGATAAATCGAATGGCTTACAAAACTGTTGCACGATGGGAGATATGTCGAGGTAACCCATTCTAGCCTTCACCTGCTTTGGTAATGCATAATTCTGTGGTCTATGAATTAATGTTACAATTAGGCTTGACCAACTATATGTGGAAACGACTTACGAGTTACGAACTTTGAAAGAGACAGGGAGAGAAATGCCAACGGTCTACACCGAGAAGTAGCTGTATGTTGGTTCATGATGCTAGTTTCTTAGTCAATCTGAACATGGCTTATTGACTAAAGTGGTGTACTTTTAAAATTATTTACCAATGTGAGATTGTTTCGAAAAATATTATTGAAATGGGATGGTTAACAGTGAAAAACGCTAATCAAACTAGCGTTTTCCATTCTACGTCAGCATTTTTAATTATTTTTTTAATTTAATTGCAAAAAATGCTACGTTGGGTGCTACGCAGGATATGCTACTAGTACTGGCATATCCCGCGTGGCACCCAACATGGAAAAAAAAGTAAAGGAAGGTGAGAGACACATGTACAAAATGCTATTACAATTAACGTTTTCGATTTTTTTTAAAATGAAAAAAAAGTATTTAAATTTTTAATTATCAAAATGTAGAAAACGCTATTTCTTATTGTTGTTTCAATTTTTTTTTATTAAAAAAATTTAATTATTAAAATATAATTTTTTAATATTTATTAAAATATTATAATTATTAAAATATTTTAAAATATTTATAATAATACCGTTTTGTATTAAAATATTTAAAAATATTTTAATTATTAAAACAGAAAACGCTATTATTAATAGTGTGATTTATATATATAATTTTTATTAAAATATTTTAAAATATTTATAATAATACCGTTTTTTATTAAAATATTTAAAAATATTTTAATTATTAAAAGTGAAAACGCCATTATTAATACCGTTTTCTATATATATAATTTTTATTAAAATATTTTAATTAATAAAATATCAAAAACGGTATTATTCAGTATTTTTTAAATACTAAATTTTTTAAATATTTAGTATTTAAATAATTGAATAGTATTAAAAATATAAAACGGTACTAAAAACGCTACTTTTAATAGTGTTTTGAATTTTTTATATAATAAAAAATTGAAATACTTAATAGTATTTGAGAAATCACCGTTCATTTTTAATATGTTGAATTTAAAATTAAAAACATAATACTTTTTTAAAAAATTAAGAAAACGTAATTTTTTATATTTTATTTTTCTATATTTATATTATTTTAAAAAATAACGAAAATGCTATTAGTACTAGAGTTTTCCATGTTAATGTTTTTTAAAAAGACAGTTTTTCTTCTTTAATTTTTTTTTTTTAAAAGTTATAAATTTTATATTAATATCATTTTAAAAAAAAATCGGCCTTAAATTTTATATTAATTTTTCTTTTTTGTAGAATTTTTTTTAATTTTCCTTTAAAAAGGTTTGTTTTTATATTAAATATTTTAAAAAAAATTGAGAAAAAGCTAATATTAATATTTTTTTAAAAGTTTTAAAATTTATATTAATATATTTTTTAATTTATATTAATAACGTTTTTCATATTATATTTTTTAATATTTATATTTATATTAAAAAAATTAGGGAAAAACTAATTAATATTTTTTTTAAAATTTTAAAATCTATATTAATATTTATATTTTCCATATTAAATTTTTTCTTCTGATCAAACTTTTTCGCCATTAATTTTCCTTTTAAAAGTTTTACATTTATATTTTTTTAAAAATTAGGAGAACGCTAATATTAATATATTTTTAAAAGTTTGAAAATTTATATTAATATATTTTTAAAAATATTTAGAAAATGCTAGTAGTAATAGTGTATTTTTCTTTTAAAAAAAATAATATAAATATAAATATATTATTGTTTGCGTTTTACAAATTATTTAAAAAATATAAATATAAATATAAATCATTTTAAAAGAAAGTTGAAAGTGAATAAAAATAATAATAAAATGGAAAACGCTAATCACAGTGCAATTTTCCAGTCTGCCAAAATTACTGTTTGCACGCGTTTTTAGTCTTCAACGTACTGTTCAACGTGACTACTCAATGCGTTTTCTGTAGTTCGAAAACACTAGTCACAATGCAGTTTTCCACTATGCCAAAATTTTCAGTCTCCAACGCACTTTTTGCTCAATGGGTCTGAAAACGCTATTTATATTGCAATTTTTCAGTCTGCCAGCAATGCATTGCTCATGTAACTATGCGACGTGACTACTCGTGCAGTTGGAAAACGCTACTTTGAATGCAGTTTTCCCCAAATAAAAAATATTTTTCCACTCCTTATATATACAATCTGGTCCCTACTCCTTCACAGTTCGAATTCAAAGTGTTGTGGTGCTGTGAAGATTTCCAGTTACAAGTTCATAGCGCTTTCACTGTGTAGGCTTGAAGAAAAAAAACAACATACTGTAAGTAAAAAAAATTATAATGTATTATTTTTATTTTTAATTACTCGTTATATTATTATATTAATATATACTTTTTTTATTTGCTCTCACTCACGTTCTTTATATTTCCTTATATTGCAATTTTCTAACATTGTGAGCTTGAGTTCAAATAGTAACGTAGTGTAAGAAATATCATCTATTAGCTCTTTTTTTTATTGTTTATATATATATATACACTTTTTCATCTGGTCCGTACTCAGTTTTTATTTTGCAGTTTTTTAACATTCTGGGGCTTCAGCTGAAATAATAATGTGTTGTAAGGTTGTAAGGATCATAAATTGTTAGTATTTTTATTTTAATTAATATTAATTTATTAAATTTTATAAATATTTAACTTGTACAAACTTTATATTTATTTACACTGTAAAATGAATTTTTCTTATACCATTTTTTAATTAATGTAAAAGAGAAATATATATATATATATATATATATATATATATATATATATATATAAACAAGCAATTAAAAAGAATTAGCAATTAAATAGAAAAATTTAACTGTTGAGTGTAAATAGTCGATGAGCATATCCTATAACATGACATGACTAACATTTTTTTTCTTGATGAATAACAGTTATTAATAATTGAATAGTGTAATTATATTAAATAAGGAGTAGGACAATGTTTGATATATGTCGTTTATAATTAATAATATAGATAATGATGAAAAAGGTCATTATTAATGTACTTATTGTTCTCCAAACTCTCCAAAAGTCTACAAGTTATTCAAAATTTATTATTTCAAATAAAATTAAATTATGAATACATTAAAATCTATTAGTAATATGTATTTAAAAAAAATTAGTGAAAAAATAAACTAGCTTAACATACATTTTTATTAATTATATGTTTAAAATATGAAATATTTTGTATACATTTTAGAAATAGAAAGAATTTTATTTATATTTAAGAAATGTAAAATAAAAAAATAAAACAGTTATCCTTTACTCTAATTATGTTATATTTAAAAATATATAATTGTAATCACATTTTAAATATTACGTAAGAATTATGTTATTATATTAAATATTTTTAATCAATTTTAACTATTAGTAATAGTTGAATGTAACTAATTATTAACTGTAAATATTCTTAATAGATCTAAAATAGGGACAATAACATAATATTGAAATAGTCTTTTTATATTATTCTTTTTCTTATTTTTTTTCCTTTATGATATTTTTATTTTCGTAAAAATATTTTTATTGTATGAAGTTAAAAATATTGTCTTTTTCTAATACCATTCTCATTTATTGTCATTTGACTGACATATTAAAATTAATTCATAACTACATTCCATTTTTAAAATAAAAATTATCAAAAATATTAGTAACAATAAACATAATATATATTCATGTAGTTTGATTTTTGTACAGATATTTTTATTATTGATTAATAAAATATATATTTTTAAATATTCTTTCTATTTTGTTAAATAATACATTAATAATCTTAAAGCACCTTTGTCTTGTATATTTATTTTATGACATGTAACACATTGTGCGGCATTTAATTTGTAAAAGCTTTTTAAGTAGAATTACTATTGTTGTTAATTTGAGTCAAATATTATATTTATTTGGATTTTAATGTTTTGTTATTTATTTTATTTGGTAATTATGAATTTAATTATCTATGTATTTTTTTGTTTTTATATTTGCATACCAATATATATTATGGTAATTCATGCAGTGTCATTTGGCGATATTACAATAAATGGCGTCTTCATCATCTTTTGGTTCAAGTGGCATACATTATAGACCAGTAGAACCTGATTTGTTGTGGATGCAGAACATGCACATGTCTCAACATGTTTGGAATGGTGAGGCAGATCGTAAGTTGGTGGTAAGACGAGCATGTCCAACTCACAATGGTATTGAAGGAGTTCCACATCAAATTGTCTCATACTTAGAAAAAGTAGGCTTTGAATGGGTTGCTAAAATGAGCTTCATAAAAATTAATGTTGGATTGATTAGTGCTTTGGTTGAGAGGTGGAGACCCGAGACTCATACGTTCCACATGCGATTTGGAGAGTATACAGTCACTTTTCAAGATGTTGCTATATTATTGGGTCTGCCTGTGGATGGTGTAGCGCTTATGGGGGTGACAACATGTGATTGAGGTGCTTTATGCGAAAAACTGCTTTGTATTAGGCCTGCACAATTACATGGAAGTGTCGTTAAATTTTGTTGGTTAGCAAAAAATTTTAACAATGCTTAAGACCACGAACATGATGAAGTGCAGTTGATACGATACACTAGGGCGTGGATGTTGAGATTAATTGGTGGTGTCTTGCTTGTTGATAGGACCAGCAATAAAGTGTCCCTGGGGTATTTGCAATTTCTAAGGGATTTCAGAATGACGAGGAGGTATGTATAGGGTGCTACTATCCTTGGCTTTCTATATCACCAGTTGTGCTACACTACCAGCTACGATTGTAAGTCGATTAGGGGTATGTGCTTACTGCTACAATTATGGGCATAGGAGAGGTTCAAAACTATTGCTCCTCCTTCGACACCACTATTACAAGGCAATTCACCAAGTGGAATGCGGTAAGACATTCATTATAAAAGTTTGCAATTAATTTCACACATTGAATTATATTCTTAATCATCAAGTCATTTGCAGCTGGTTGGTGATGATTTGTCTTATTATCGTATCAAGTTTGATCAAATGAAGCAACAATATGTAAGTCTATTACAAATTTTGGCCTAAAAGTAAAATACATGAATGTTATATAACAATATTTAACAATTTATGTGTGCAGATTGCATGGGAACATTATCTAGAAACGGTGGTAGAAGACTTGCCACCTATTTGCATCGAGGGGAGGGGTGTGTGGACATGTGTGGTGCCATTAATATGTTTCAATGTTTGTGAATGGCATCAACCTGATAGGGTTATGCGACAATTTGGCTTTCAACAACCAATTCCATAACCTCCTATTTAGCCACCTCAATTATATGGGCTAACATTACAAGGCAAAGAACATGAAAATTGGATTCAGATATTACAGCCAGCTCTACAGTTATGGGAAAATAGAGAAAATCTTCAATTTCAACCAACTGCACCACAAGTTGGACTTCTTAGTCCAAACTTTGAGTATATGAGGTGGTATAAACTAAAGTCCAAGCTCTTCGTGGACCCAAAAAATGCAAGCCATGCAACTCTGGTCAGCAAATTTATTTTATTAAATGGGCCAATTGCCAATGTGTATTACATGTTGTTCTTGACAACGATTTATTTATTGTAGAGCGATGTGGGAGAAATGTTGTCTTTCATGGTGTCTAAAGAAGGTAGAAATACATTTACATTTGACGACATGAAAGAGTACATGGATAAAATCCTCATCATTGTTGAAGAGATTGAACGTTTAACTGAGTGT
The DNA here is from genome assembly GCA_004329165.1 of Spatholobus suberectus. Taxonomy (NCBI): domain Eukaryota; kingdom Viridiplantae; phylum Streptophyta; class Magnoliopsida; order Fabales; family Fabaceae; genus Spatholobus; species Spatholobus suberectus. The sequence continues at coordinate 6,182,904 of CM014729.1, read as the reverse complement.
GCAACTTCAACTCCACCTTCTTCGCAGCGGGTAGACATACCTCTATTTAGTGTTCCTACACATCATGTTGAGAGCCGTGGGCTCGTGCGAATAAGGAGAACTGTTGAATCGGAGACATATAATATTCCTGCGATGCCTCCACGCCAACCAAGCATGTATTACGAGCCTTCTTAGCAATCTTACTATCCTTCCCAGTAGTAAGGCACGTATTGGTTCCCACCACAAAACCTATATGGTACAGCCACATGTTCACCCTTCCCCGGTCATTTGTCACATTCGTCATAGCACCCACTAGATGTAGCCACATCAACACCGTTCCATGGTCAGGATGTGCATTTTTCACCAGACCCTCATGATGCAAGCACATCCACAGCATATGTATTACACCAATTTTTTGGAACTCTAGGTTTAATTCCATCACCATCAGCACATATAGATGTACCATATACTACTGCACCTCTCACAACTCCAAGTGCACCTCTGTATAATATTCCAGGTTCGCCTTATTTCAACCCATAATACATGAAAGGGGTAGATCTCCATGCTGACTTTTCTTCACAAGCAGATAATGCGCCAATGTTACCAAACGATGCACAAGGGCTAAGAAGAAATCCTGGTAAGGCAGTTAGAAATCGACCATGTGCTTGTGTTTTGAAGCCCCAAGAGCGATGACATGTTGAAGATGATAGTGATGACTGAGTTTCTGTTGTTTTTTGGGTTCATGTAATATGTAATTATGTGATAACAACTCTATCTTGTGTTTGCTTATTGTGTTGTCATTATTATTGCTAATGTTATAATTAACTTTATGTTTAATGTTATGACGTGTTCAATAAATTTCATTTTAGCAATCTGTTTAGTGACCAACTAAAAAAATTTATGCTTAACGCAAACTTACACATGAATAACATGTTCATCACATATTGTGAGACCAAATGTTATAGACTACAGGTTAACCTCATCATTTTGTTGAGAAGATCTTGAATGTGATTGTAATGAACAGTTACACCTATTGTGACTTTCTCTCCTACACCTACCACATCTTTGTTTTGGTTGTGAATCGACCCAATCTATCTCATTTTTAATTCTTGTGGATTTAGGTCGTCCTTTACCACGCATGGTAGATGGATCTAGAACAAGTATCCAGTTCTCATCATTTGGTGGAATCACATCCTCATTGCCAATTGGCCACCATTGCCCTGAATATGCAGTCATGATGTACTCATTTGTGTACACTAGATCCACATACTGGTAGTAATTTATGCTGACGACACCACATGTGGCAATGACATGAGAACATGGATAATGAAATGTTGCGAACCATCCACATTGACAATAGTTGTCGTTTAAGTTCACTATCCACGATTTACCACCTTATTGCGTTATTGGATTATATGCTTCCTCTACCTCAAACCTTGTAGAATTGAGGTCGTACCTACGACTTGATGCGAACTTGCTTCCTCGTGCTGTTTGCTCAACACCTCTACTAACTTTTGACAATATATTTGACCACTTATCAACTTTGCCTTAGCTTGTGCACCTCATTGAACAAAGTACTCAACACATCTGTCGTATATTGATTTGACCAAGGCAGTAATCGGTATGTTTCTGCAATCCTTGAGTACTTTTTTAATGCACTCTGATTGATTTGTAGTCATGTGACCAAATCTACAACTGTGCACATCATATGGCATGCTCTATTTCTCTTTTGAAATTTCACTAACCCACCGAGCAACATCTGGACTGGATTCACAATTTTTTTTCAAATTCCTGTCAAATATGTGCTTGCATGGAGTGTAGCCTACATTGAACACGAACAATAGTTAGAAAGGATATGAGTAATTTAAGAGCAACAAATATTATGTTAAATGCAATAAATGGATATCATACCTAACTTGACCAACATTTGTTTTTGTTTCCCATTTTTGAAATTGTGATTAAAGTTACTTGTAATGTGTCTGATACTGTAACACCCCTACTTTTATATATTAAATTATTCTGTATGTTTAAAAATTGTTTTTAAGTCATCAATGTATTTAGAACAATTAATAATAATTTTAGAAATTTTATGGAATTTATTGAGATAATTTTTGTAAAATAACAAAAATATCCCTAGTTGACTGTAGGAACCAACTAGAGGCTTTTTGACCTCAAAATATTTTGAAAATTTTATATTAAGTATCTCTCATTATAAAAAATTTATTTTGAAAGAAAAGTAGTAAAAAATATAACAATCCTATTTCAATTGTTCAACTGTTTTTTTTATATTTGACAATGCAATTCAAAAAAATCGGGAAGGAATTTCCAAATTCTGAATCCACCATTTAGCTCAAAAATTCAAGAGCTATTTAATTATAATTTTTAATAATTTTTCTGAGCCGAAGCCCGAAAAAATTAGAAAATGACAATTTTGTCCCTACTTTTCAATATTAAGGGTTGACATGAGGACAAGATTCAATTGATATTAAAATGTCAATTTGAGCTTGGAATTATGTCATATATATTAAAATATAATTTTTGGAATTTTTTGAGAATTTTTTGAGAATTTTTTGGAATTCTTGTGTAAAATGACCAAATTACCCCTCAGTGTCTAATAAGCCAGCCAGTAGTAGTTTGACATTCAAAAAAGGTGAAAATGATAATTTTAGTTTATTTATGGGTAAAGTATTTAATTTTATAATTTTCATAAAAATTTTGGTATTTATTGAATTAAAATGGATTTTCTAGCTTAAAAATACAAAATAAATACATATAATTTGAAATAAATTAACAAAAATTAAAATTTATTATTAGAAATTTATTTTTGATGAAAAATAATGTATTTGTCTAATTATTAAAATGCATTATTTTGATATTAAAAGCTAATTTTTCAAGTTTAGGCGTTTTTATCGGTACCGGTTAATTCACCTACAGATAAAATTTGACACATGGAGGCTTGGGACATCTGGTGGAGCACGTCCCCAACCCTAAAATAGGTGATTCACCACCTATTTGGGATATGTGTCCCTAAATTGGATTAAAAATAAATAAAAATTTGATTTATGACATAATGCTTACATAATGGATGATGTAAATTTTTGGACACCTAACCCCCCTCCTTCTTCTATAAATAGGCCTCAAATTTTTCATATTTTCACTCATCCTTTCCTCTCCCAAGCTAGAGAGCTTCTCTTTCTAACGTTTTCTCTCTCTAAAATATTTTTTTTATCTAGTTTTTATGTTAAAATTTTGCTAGTTTTCAACTAGTAGAATTTCTCCTCCTAGAAGCTTTGCACCCACAATTCCATCCTCTTCATCAACTATCTTAGAGGTAATGGGGGGAGTGGGGTTAGTTCTAAATTTATTGCCACTTTGCATGTTGGTAGGAAGGGTTTTCCCCTAAACCCGTTTAGGCTTAAATTTTAGTATTGTTATTATTGTTTAAAGTTAAACTTTAATTTTTACTAAGTTGTTACTCTGCCAAAATTTAGATTATTAAATTATGATTATTAAATTTTTACTCTGCTCAAATTTAAATTATTAAATTTTACTTGCTAAGCTGTTACTCTGTTCAATTTTAGAAAATAAAAATACATTTACTAAATTGTTACTCTGCTCAAATTTAGAAAATCAAAATGTATTTATTTAGTTGTTATTCTGCCAAAATTTTAGTAATTATACTATAATTGTTATGTCGTTATTCGGTTAAAATTCTGGTATTGTGTAATTTCTGCAAAATAAGGCAGAAATGTTGATTGTACTGGTGCTCAAATTAAATGAGACCAGGGAAACCTCTGCTTGAGAAGTTAGGAATTGATAGTTTAGTGAGTAATGTAAAGCAAGTGACATGTAGTGGCATGGCACGCTGCTAGGAAAGCCACAATTTGGTACACTGAGGAATGAAAGGCAGAAGGACCCACTTGCAGAGGTCTTGGGGGTAGGCATCGAGTGGTAAAGGTCCCAATGGCCAGGGTAGCGCCCTTGAGCTAAGATATTCGCCTGACCAAGCTCGAAAACCCCGACAATTGCTCAGCATTCTAGGATTGGTTTGAGAGTATACCTCTATAAATGGATATCTTAAATTGTTATTTTGTTCCACAATGATGACGAGGACTGTATCATGTGATGGTGTTGAGAGAAGTATATGTACTCCCAGTCACTTCCCAGGTTCTGTTAAGAACTATTACCCACTAATAGAAAGTATGGATCCATACTAAGTCAATGATTGTATAACATAGAATAAACTTTAGGTTCCCCTTTTATTGTCAACTGTGTTTTATCTATATTGTGTGGTAGAATTCCTACCATACATGTAAAAATGATTTTAGAACAAAACACCTCACTCCATTATTTTCTTTTGTGTATGATTGGTCGTGATTATTGAAGACAACATTAACGCTCCGTGATGCTGAGTACGAGATAGAGAACATCTCAACGGGGGAGGACTTGAAGACTTATAGTATTTTCTTTTTGTATAAGGGATAGGGTAGATAAATACTGTTCTGTATAGGATCTTTTTGATGTATATAACGGACTAGGTAGTATATGTCTTTCGATGTACTTTTGTTTTCTGACTGTTATGTATTACTCAAACCATGATGTACAGTTTTATGATATATATGTATATATCTTTCATATTTTATTACCATTTCTAAATTCTGTTAAGTTTGGAATTTCTTTTAAAAATGGAAAAATTTTACATGCATTTTTATTTACTTAAACTTAATAACTAAATTAATATGAATTGTATTTAATATGAATGGGTGTTACAGATACAGTATATGTGATACACTTGCAGAGGTTCCCAACCAATTGCTTCATTTTCCACGACAGACTTTATGCTACGATGTTGATCGAAAATAAAACATATTTCCTGTCTATCTGTCACATGCTCACATAGATGCAACAAGAACCATGACCAGGCAAGTAGTGTCTCACCTTCAACAACCGCAAATGTGAGAGGAAGAACATTGCTATTTTCATCTTGTGTGGTGGCTATTAACAGTGTACCACGATACTTTCCATATAAATGTGTGCCGTCAACTTGTATCACCGGCTTACAATAATGAAAAGCATCACAACATAGCTTGAATGTCCAAAATAGACGATGGAATTGACGAAATTCACGATTGACATGGTTACTGAAAACAAAATCATCATGACACAGTTGGTAATAACTGTTTGGCGCACAATCCTGCATGTATTTTAGCCATCTGGGAAGTGTGGCATATGACTCTTCCCAGTCACAAAAAACATTAATTATTGCCTTCTACTTCGCCTTCCATGCCTTTCGATACGTTATTTTGAAGTCTGTCATAACTGTAATTCTTTCTTGAATCAAACTTATTTTTACAAATGGTTCTTTTGACACCATTCCTAAACACAAATAACATTGATTAAAATTGTTAATGGACTTTTGATTTATTATAAAAATTTAACAACCAATTAGGCAAACATACATACCATGTATAAATGTCGAAATTAAATCGAAATTTAACTTGTTATGTTCTTGTGACAATGACATGTTCCAACATGTATGTCGTCCACCCTATTAAGTCACTTTCCAGGTATCAGATTTCTTTGACAAAATTGACCGCATGTACCGTAGGCAGCCTTCCTGCGTATTTGGGCATTTCACAACGAATACATTTTTTTTTATTCAACAACATAATAACTTTGATGCATTTTCATTGCATACTATTTAAGTGTATTTTGCACTGCATGTTTGCTTTGAAACTCCAAACCTACATATAATTCTTGCCTGACACTCCAAGAATCATGCACATCTATCCCTACAACTTCTTCTTGATCAGGATAAGTCCAATTAATATTAGTATAATGTGATAAATCATTCCAAAACGAACGCTGAATTCCACCTAAAATAAATTAAAAAATAAATAAAGATTCATGATAACATGACAATAAATTGACAAAGTTAATATTAATAAAGACAAAACACAAATGAAAATAAATGCTGGACAATAACATAACTTCAATTGTTAGACAAACATACCTTTCTCAGATGGACATACCGAAAGTGGTTGGATTATGTGACTTGGTTCCTCATCTGTGTCAGATGTCGAACCATCAACTATATCATCCTCACGTGATTCCTCCTCACTTTGATATGACAGTGACACATAATAATCTTCATCATCATCATCTGAATTTATAGCTCCTCGCATAACTAACGGTGCTTCTGATTCATTGCAATTCAAATCATCGCGACCCAACAAACGAGAAGTAATCCTCAAATCTTCTAATGGGATCACAAAGCTCCCAACAACATCTACCTCAACGTACAATTCAAGTATTGGCATATCATTTTAATTATAAAATGCTTCTATCATGCACTCTACGTCTTCATCATCACCAATTTCTAGTTTGATGTATTTATTACCATCACTTGTTGAAACTAAAAATCTATATGTTATTGCAGATGTGACTTAGTTTGATTGGAGCTTCAATTTACCGTGAATCCTTCTCTTTAAATCATTTAAATTTAAACCACATTTAATGTACATTGCTTTCTTAGGCCCTTCAAAAACAACACTTTCAGGACCTTCGTACTTCCTACCATTTGCATAAATAAATGCTATAATTTGACTCATGATTCTTGATTCTTCTCAACGCACCTGTACAACAAATAAATATAAAATCAAATATCAAATACTTTTGTAAATAATATTTAGTGAAATAAAACAAATTATAACGAGAAATATTTTTATTTAATGTTATTTCTAATAAATATTATTTACGATGTGACTATCAAAAATATAATCAATAATTAATAACAAATGACATAGAAAAAACTTAAATACTTTATTATGTACACAAATAATTACAAAGATATTATATATAAATATATGACAAACAAAGCGAAAAATCAATAAAAGAAATGATAATATAAAACATACAAATATTTATTAAAAAACATAAAAAAGGGACAATACTATAATGAATTGGTCTTCACACTACTGAAATGCAGAGTGAAGCTGCTTTGGTGAGTGCAGATGAGTATTAAACTTATTTATAGGCAAGCGAAAGCTCAGTTGACGTCACTTGTGATAGCGTTTTATAAGTGCCTCGTTTTTAAAAAAATTATAAAACATCGAAAACTCTAATAGTAATAGCGTTTTCAATTTTAAAAAAATAAAAATAAAAACGATATTCATAATAGTGTTTTCGGATAAATAAAGAATAAATTTTTTAATAAATGACGTTTTAAATTTAAATATAAAAATTAAAATGCAAGTTTTTAATTTAAAAAAAGTAAAAATTGGAAACGCTATTCACAATAGTGTTTTCCATAACAATAAAAAATAATTAAAATAATTTTTTAAAAACTGAAACGCTATTTAAAATAGCATTTTCCATAAAAATAAAAATATCTAATTAAAAATAATAATTTTAAAAATGCTGTTGATTTTTGAATTTTTAATAAAAAAAATATAAAAAATAATGCATTTTCTTAATTTTAAAAAAAATTATAATGCTGATACGAATACCATTTTACAATGAATAGTAAAATAAAAAATACTAATAATATGCTGTTTTTAATTTTCAATAAAATAATTTACAAATGCTACTAATTTTTCAATTTTAAATAAATAAAATATGTAAAACTTAGTACGATTTCCAAATTTAAACAAAATAATAAACTAAAAACGCTAATACAAATAGCGTTTTACAATAAATAAAAAATTACTAATAATATCACCATTTTAATTTTTAAAATTTAAAATGCTAGTTATTTCCTAATTATAAATAAATAAATATACAAAATAAATACGTTTCGATAATTTAAAGTTAATTACAAAATTAAAAAAGTCATATATTTTATTAGTATTTTAACTTTTACATTTTTTTAAAATGATAAAAACGAAATATGTTTTATATTTTTATTCATTTAAAATTGACAAATCAGTATTTTTTTATTTTTCAAATTAACATGTATTTTTATATTTATTTATTTTTAATCAGTATTTTTTTTAAAATTAAAAAAACGATAAAAACATACTAAAATTAAAACATATTGTTAGTAAATTTTTTTAATTTAGTTAAACGCTATTTTCTTAATTTAGTGTGAACGCTGTAATTTTATTTAGCAAAATATTATTACGAATTTTTTTATTAATTAGAAAACATTATTTTTATTAGCGTTTTCATTTTTAATATATTTAAAGTTAAAAACGTTATATTTAATATATATTTTTAATTTTATAAAAATGAAAAAATCAATGTCATATCTATTTTTTTAAATTATAAAAATTATAAACGCTATTATTATCTGCATTTTTTATTAATAGCGTTTCTCTGTTTTTTTTTTTAAAATTTAACAGAAAATGCTATTATTGATAGCATTTTTAGTATTTTTATAATTAAAATTTAAAAATATAGAAACGCTATTAACAATAGCTTTTTCTATATTTTAATAATTAAAAATTAAATACATTTTTTTCTATTTTTAAAAATAAAATTAAACTGAAAAAATAATAATTAAAAACTGAAAACGCTATTAGAAATACTGGTTTCTATATTTTATTAATTGAATTTTTTTTCTGCTTTTTTTTAAATTAAACTGAAAAAATAATAATTAAAAACTGAAAACACTATTAGAAATAGCGTTTTCTACATTTTATTAATTAAAAATTATTTTTTTTTCAGTTTTTAAAAAATAAAATTAAACTGAAAAAAATAATAATTAAAAATTGAAAACGCTATTAGAAATAGTGTTTTCTACATTTTTTTAATTAAAAATTTAATACTTTTTTTTTCGTTTTTAAAAAATAAAATTAAACTGAAAAAAGAATAATTAAAAAATGAAAACGCTATTTTCTACGTTTTATTAATTAAAAATTAAATACTTTTTTGTCCGTTTTTAAAATATAAAATAAACTAAAAACGCTTTTAGAAATAGCATTTTCTACGTTTTAATAATTAAAAATTTAAATACTAATTGTTTTTCCATTTTAAATTTTTTTTTTGAAAACACTAGTGGTAATAGTGTTTTATACACGTGTCTCTCACCTTCTTTCACTTTTTTGCCATGCTGGATGCCATGCGAGATATGCTGGTACTACTAGTGTTTTTTGAAAACGCTAATACTAGTAGTGTATTCTGCGTGGCACCCAGTGTGACATTTTTGGCAATTAAATTAAAAAAAATAATTAAAAATGATGACGTGAAATGGAAAACGCTAGTTTGACTAGTGTTTTCTACCGTTGACTACCTCATTTAGGTAATATGTTTCAAAACAATCCCAAATTGGTAAATAATTTTTAAAAGTACACCACTTTGGTCAATGAGCCTCTAAACTTATTTTTTACCTAAAAATGTCAAATACAATTGGCCCATTTTTGTTGATAAGATTTTTTATTTTTATTTTATTTTTTTTGTTACTATGTACTTGACTTGGATGCTAACATATCGAAAATCCTTGCATGAATGTTTGGGATGTTCTTGTAAACTTATAAGGAAGGGAGGGGCTTTTTAACCAAAGTAGTAATTTTTTTTTTATCAAAATAATAATAAAAAAAACAATTTACCAAACTGGATTGTGTTTGGACACGCTGGAATCGATGACAAAGATATATATATAGGAGGCGCACACTGACCTTTTTTTATGTTCCAAAAAAAGATACAATAGGAGGCACCAACTTACATGGCGCCTCGCATTCTTTAGCTTTTTTTTTCCTCCATTGAACGAGGTGCACAACCAGTAGGCGCCTCCTGTTAATTTTGTTTGTCTTGTATAGGAGGCACCAACTCAATAGGTGCCTCCCTTATATTCATTTTTTTTCTTGCTCAATAGAGACGCTTACTGAGTATGTGCCACCTTTGTTTTTATAAAAAACCAACTAATGTATCAGAGTGAGTGTGTGCCACCTAGGTAAGGTTGTATCAAACTCTCTAAAATCTTCAAAATGTGCCCATGTATAGGATATATGCCGAACTCCCCTGATTAACCAAAGTCTTCCTAACGACAAAATTGGTCATTTCTACAATGGTGACCACTAGATCGTCTTGATCGAGTTTCACACCTTTAAAGTCGATACTAGTGAATGTTATAGGGGGTGCTTCTTGAGGGGTTTCAACGATCGATTGTGTATAAAAAAATTAGAAAATTAAGAACATAAAAGTTCTTTCAACATATTCTTTATAGATATTTATTATATATTATAAAAGAAGGTTTTATCATGTAGGTAGATGCCATGTGGCAACACCATATTGATTCTTTTTTGCCAAAAATGTTATCAAAATTATTTCATTTTATTTTTAAAAGGGAGACAACCGATTTTGTTTTCAACAACCAAGTTGACCCTCGATTTCGCAAATTCCGTCATGTGTTCCGGATGTTCAAGCCAATATGTGACGCACTCAATTTAAAAGGGAGATGACAAAGGTGGCACACACTCAGTACATGCCTCTACTAAGCGGGAAAAAAAAATTAATACAAAGGAGGCACTTGCTGAGTTGGTGCCTCCTATACGAGACAAAAAAGATTAACAGGAAGCACCTAATGGTTGTGCACCTCCTTCAATGGAGAACGAAAAAAGCTAAAAAACGTGAGGCACCATGTAAGTTGGCGCCTCCTATTGTATCCCCTTTTTGAAGCATAAAAAAAGATGGCGCACACTGAGTGTGCGTCTCTTATATATATATATATATATATATATATATATATATATATATATATATATATATATATATATATATATATATATATATATATATATATATATATATATATGCCACCGATTCTAACGTGTCTAAAACAATCCAGTTCGGTAATATTTTTTTTCTTATTATTATTTTGGTAAATAGTTTCTTTTTACTACTTTAGTTAAAGAGCCAAAGGGAGGACATATGATATTTGAACTAGGGGTGGGGTCCACTAAACTTATGTACAAATTTTAATCAAAACAAACAATCAAATCATATAATATCATATTTAACTTGAAAATATTTAACAACCAAATCAAAATTCTACCTAGCAAACACGATAGAATTACACAAGTCATTGCAATATATAATATTTAAGTTGAAAATACTTAATAATTTGATTTAAACTTCCCTCTATGCTAATCCAAGTGCTTTCTCCATGCCCACAACATGATCATACACCTTCTTGTTAGGAAGAGTTTTGGAGATGGGCTCTTTCTGCAAGCAACTCTTGACTCAAGCCATCAGTTTAGGACACTTCGTTCTCATTTTGAAGTGGCCATACATCTCAAAAGTATAAAACCAACGGCAAAAATGGATCAAACCAGTATAAAAAAAAATAAAATAAAAAGTCACCCAGTTTTAGTAGCTGAAAGATAGAGATCAATTCCTTCTCTATGTCTTATGTTCTTCTCCTTTTCAAAGCCACATTTCCCTCCAAGTAATATACACCTGCATTGAAGATCACAAATAAATTATTTAAATAAACTAATTACCAAAATCAAAGTCTAACACCCATCACCAAAGTGCGAAAATTACCAAAATTCAATGATATATCCGATTTAGACTACTATCTTTAATACAAGTAAATATATTAACAAGAATGAAATTCAATACTTGTTTCTAGCCTCACCTAACTTCCAATACTTAGTTTCATGGTACCTTACCCAACTGTGCAACAAAGTAGGTAGGTAAAAAGCTAAAGTAAAAAAAAAATCTTAACTCTTCAATTCAATAAAAACAAAAGAAAAAGTATTTCTCACTTTTGAGATAGGACAAACAGGTCCAGATTTCATGTACAAAGAATCAGCACATCAAACCACCTCTTTGGCGTAGTGAGATAAAAACTAGCTAGACACTTTAATTGTTAAATGTATGGAGGCATTGGCTATAGAGGCAAAAGCTAAATTGAACAAGCGGACTTTCAAATTATTAAGTAAATAAATAAATAAATATTGAAGGTCATTAATAGGACAAAACATCGGACCCAAAGTCAAAACTCGTGGCTACGAAGCGTATAATGTAATCATCTTCCCAGTGTTGGAGAACAGTACACTCAAATCATTATCTTCCAAATCCAACGTCACAAACGCGGCTCACCCTAAATTTTCATAAGCATCCATAACCCACCTCCCTCTAACACCACACCATGAGCTCTGACCCAGAGAAGCCGGTTACAAGCGGACTGGACAAAGATGATGAATAATATATTATATTTATGTTAAATAACTGTATTAATTTGTGTGAATTATATTGACGTTGGAAATTTTCCGTTGACACACTTGTAGAAACAAAACAATATAATAATGGTAGGTTCATTCTATAAGTACTCCACGGTCGGGTTTCTCTTCACTGAACGCATGCATTCTTAAAAGGCGTCGCGGTGCAAAGAAACTATAGGGAAAAGACTGCAGATCACGCGTTTACATATGCCCACCATATATAGATAAACCAACTCGCCACTATGTTACCAAAAAAATAGTCTATTTCACTAATAAAAGTGAGAAACAAGTAACAGAAAAACCCAAAACATTGAATGCATTAGGACCACTATTTTAGCAGACTACATCCCCGGATCCGCCAAGTGACAATAATTAATACTATAAGAAAAGTATCGAGAGATTAGATCAGGCCGTGTTGTTTGCTAAAAGCCTAAAACTAGTTTTGGAGTAATTAAGGAAAGGTAAAATGTGTTTTGAATTTTTTAAGATTAGTTAAAATTAGTTTTAGTCTTTATATTTTAAAAATATTAATTTTGGTTTTCGTTTTTTTAAAATGTGATGAAATTTATTTCTCATTAATTAAGTCAAAATTAAGTATGAGAATAGGAATAAAATTCATATTTTAAAAATACAAGAACTGAAGCTACAATTTTTAAAATATAGGAATTAAACTTAATTTTGACCAAACTTTGAAAGACTTAAAATATATTTTGTTATTAAAAGAAGCAAGATAAGCATTTACAGGTTCGGATTACATGTAACGAATCAAGAATAACTTTCAAAATTTGATGACACATGTCATTTATTGAGAGGTTCAGATAACACATGTCGTTATATGGTGCTTCGTAAATATTTGGTTCAATTAAAGACCATAATTATAATCATTATAATTATTACACTAATGAATTTTAAATAGCTATATTTAAATTTTAAATTTTGAAAATTTTGAAAATAAAAATAAAAAACCGAGTGCAAAAATGTTCGAGAATAATAGACTCAAATCATTATGATAGTTACACGTTATTAAAGAAGAGAGTAGAGAGATCAACTCGAAGGGAAGTCAAGTCTTTTATTATCTTCCAAATCCAGCGTAAGAAAAAAACAACACACTTAAATTTTTCCAACCTTATCAAAAAACTATCGATCGCTCTCTAACACCACATACACCATGAGCTCTGATCCAGAGAACCCAACTACAAGCAAAGTGGAGGAAGATGAGGTGTCTCCTATTGAGGAGGTTCGACTAACGGTGAGCAACACCGACGACCCGACCCAACCTATATGGACCTTCCGCATGTGGCTCCTGGGCCTTCTCTCGTGCTCCCTCCTCTCCTTCCTGAACCAGTTCTTCGCCTACCGCACCGAGCCTCTCATCATAACTCAAATCACCGCTCAAGTCGTTACCTTCCCTGTTGGCCACTTCATGGCCGCGGTTCTACCCAAAACCAAGTTCATTATTCCCGGGTTCGGGTCCAAGACGTTCTCCTTCAACCCGGGTCCGTTTAACATGAAGGAGCACGTGCTCATTACCATGTTTGCGAATGCCGGAAGCGCATTCGGATCGGGGTCGCCGTACGCGGTGTATATCGTCAACATTATCAAAGCCTTCTACGGACGCAGCATCTCCTTTGTTGCGTCCTGCCTTCTCATCATTACATCTCAGGTCAGTGGTCACCTCCATATCGTTTCCTTACCATAACAGGTTCTTAGTCCTCTTTGTGATCATGTCATGACATCTTCACATTGACATCATTTTAAACAATCCAAAGTTTGTCATCTTCAGCCTTTTTTTACTAATTTCATTTCATATTTTGTATATATAATTATATAGCTTGAGAAAAACTTTGGAAGAGTTAAAACCATTATTATTATTATTATATATAAATTAAATATAATAATTTTGATAATATGACTTCTTATGTGATTTTAAGTATTAAATTATATTATTAGAAGAGTTTAATGGTCATACACTAACAGTGTAAAATAGTTTTACACTGTCATCTAATCACAAATCACCATTTATTGTAAGTTTATTGACTTTTATAATAAATATTTTAAAAGTCATATTAATGGTGATTTCTGATTAGATAACAGTATAAAATTTTTTACATTGTCAATGCATGACCATTAAACTCTTATTAGAATATTAATTATTTTCTTAACTAATTATATTTTATAATATTAACTTTTTCATTTTATTAACAATATTTCTTGAATTTATTTTTTCTTTAATGACTTTTATACTTTTGTTTGTTATTGAATAAAAAATAGAAAACTTATCTGTGATTTTTTTGATGAAAAAATTTACAAGAAACATTTTGATATTTTGTTATTATGTTAATGATCATGCACCCTAAATTTTAGGTAAATTAGACATTTGTAGTTAGTTAATCGTATAGTTAATATTTGCTTATAATTTTAAAAAGTATATTGTACGTCAATTTAAATCTATTTAATAAAGTATCAAATAGTTTTCAAAATTTGTAAAAATTTGTAGACTTGATCTACTTGATATAATCTTTTAATTGAATAGTTAGATCGTTAAAATTTAACACATATCAAGAGTTATTGAGTGGAGTAATTCTGTCAAAATTATTCTTAGAATAACTTGATCTCCACCCATATATATATATATATATATATGTATATTCGTTTTAACCTTCATTATTAGAACTATACTCCACCAATTTTTATATATGAATTATCATTCAAAAATAACAAATGATAATATAACAATTCTTTCACATCATGATTATTTTCTTGAAACTTTTATTTCTGAGGTGGATTATTTAATTTGTTGAAAATTGAGAATTATATATCAATTCCAGAATTCCTGTTTAAAATGGAATGGTTAACTTTTTCATAATTCTCATATTGTGTCAAATAACACGTATAATTTTCTAATTTGGAACTAATATAAGTTATCTTAACTATTGAGGTGTTGTTATAGTTATTGAATACTTAATTATGGAGGTTTTTTATAATTTATATTCTTTTCAAGTTTTATAATCAACGGAAGAAGAGATGAATGTCGAACTAATACAATCAACAAAAATATTAGACCGGAAATTCTAGTATTCAAGTGGAAGCCGTCGATGGCGAGTTGGCTGCAGTTTATGATAGTAATTTATCTGTGTTAAATAAATTAGAATTTCTAATTGGAGAGTGAAACTTTATTCTCTCAATTAGAAATTTTTAACATTCTTTTTTTTTTAAGAATTATATTTCACAAATTATTCTTGTAATTAGTAAAAAAAAAATCTGTCTTAAATATCTCAAACTATCTATTTCAATTTAAAAATAATTTTATATTATAATTTAAATTATTTATTATAAATTTAGAATATAATTTATATATTTAAATATAACTATGAATTTTAATTATAATATGATTTAAAAATTTAAAAATATTTATTTATTATAAATTATAATTATATATAAATTAATATTTATCTCATGCACACACTACAGTACTATTTCACTGTAACTGATATGAATGGATCTGCAATTCATGCCTTCACTGTGGTGTGTCTGTAGGTGCTAGGATACGGATGGGCCGGCTTACTGATGAAGTACGTGGTGAAACCAGCCCATATGTGGTGGCCCAGCACCCTCGTCCAGGTCTCACTTTTCCGGTAAGTCACTCCAACTGTCCAACAACAATAAAGCCTTATCCCTGTCGAATTTTAATCAAGTACCACTATCTATTTTTAATCCATCCCTATTGAGTTTTTATTCTTAAAAATTGGATAATTTCTACACACTCTTATTTTCATATAGTCATATGTTTTTCTCATCCTGTAACACGTGTATTATAAACTTTTCTGTTAAATCAATAATTTTTTTTCAATCAAAAGAGATTTTAAATTTTCTTAATTATTTTAATTAATTCTTAATTTTTTTTATCAACTGAGAGTATTAATTATAATTAATGAATTATTTATAAATAATTTTTAAAATGAGGTTTTATTAATTATTATTTTTAAAAATTTAAAATTAGAATATCTAAATGTCTATACTTTTACATTTTCTATTAGTAGTGAAAAAAAATTCTTTCAATACTTCCGAATTTATATTTTTTCATATTTCAATGCATTTTTATAAACGTCTGTACATATTCATGTATGGTATACTTGCTAGTAAAATATTTTGAAATGCGGTAAATACAGCCAAAACTATACCCATAACCCAAGTTAATTCATGAGGTTTTTTTAAAACCATCTATGAGATACACACGAAGTATGTGTAGGATCATCGTTAAGACCATCATACTTGCTGACCATTGATGAACTGATCAGATTAACTAATTAAAGTTAGCCTTAGTCATTATGTATTGAATAGAAGCAAAAGCTTTAGTAATGGTCGAACAATGATAAAAAGTCAAAGCAAATCCCGTTGTTTCTTGGACTAAAAAACAAGTGTAATTTCTCTTAAGCAATAAAATATATTTACATGAGGAAGAACGTAATTACTAGTTATATATATCATCGGCAATCACCTAAATCTCAATACGTTGTTGTAGTAAATGTTTATAAATTGTGAATAAATGTACTTTTATACTATAAATTAGAATACACAACTTAGTAAATGCAATACTTAAACTCTCACTCTCTTAATTAGACATTTTTGATATTCTTTCTTTTTTCTTCTTTGGACATGCATTTTACACCCCACTCTCCTAACTAGCCAAAATTTTTCTCTATCAACCATCTCAAACTATTTTTCTTTTATTTTTATGTATATATTTGGAGAAAATAGGCTATGCACTGACAGTGTAAAGTAATTTTACACTGTCATCCAATCACAAACTATCATGTATGGTAAGTTTGTTGACTTTTACAATAACTACATTAAAAGTTATACTAACGGTGATTTCTAATTGGTTGACAGTATAAAATTTTTTATAGTGAGAGTGTAGTCATTAAACTCATATATTTGATTTTCTTAATTACCTATCTTTTTCAATCTATTCTCTCTTATCTCTATATATAAATTGAATTTTAATTTGAAAAAATATTAATAATTAAAAATAATCTTACAGCAATTAAATTACTAATTTGGTCTCTTAATTTATTTATTTTGTTCAATTGGGTCCTTCTATTATTAAAAGATTCAATTAGGTCTCATAATTTTTAAAAATGCTCTAATGTTATCTTTTTCATCCAAAATGACTTCATTTTCATCCTATGTTACATTAAATGACAAGGCAAACGTAGTGAAAAACGACATCGTTTTAGACAAAAAGAATAACATTGGGACGTTTTTGAAAATTATAAAACCTAATTGAACCTTTTAATAATAGAGAAACCCAATTAAACGAAATAAATAAATTAAGGAACTAAATTAGTAATTTAGTCTCTTATAGCACAATTTAAATTATTAATTGTAAATCTAAAATATCATTTATATATTTAAAGATTTTATTTATTCCGAATTTTAATTATAATATAATTTATATATCCAAAATATTTATTTTTATAAATTTAAATTATATAAAAATAAACAATTGTTATTTCCTATGCAATTTACGAGCTAAAGTAATGTTGTTGTTTTTTTTTAAGGAAAGTTTAATAAAACCTCTGGAATATAAGGTTACCCCAAACATTAAGGATGGTTAATTGAATTTGTCTTCAATTAAGGTCAAGTGCAGTTAACGATTTGGATAAAGTACACGGGGGAGGGGGGGAATGGGTTTCATTCATAAATAGAGATCTAGAAATAACCAAATCTTCATTATTTTTCCTCTTTGGAAGGCGAAAAGTGAGGAGGAAAAGACATAAATAATGCTTTTGTATTTGTGGAAATAAAGACGTTGAGCTGGGCCATATAAGATTCTAGTCTGACTATGCACAATTAACTTTGAGAACTACAAAACAAACCAACAACGTTAATACCAAGAATTTAAGCTTGCTTTGGTAATGTTTAAATCTGTGGTCCATGAATTAACGTTACAATTAGGCTTGACCAGCGATATGTGGAAACGACTTACAAACTATGAAGGAGACACGGAGAGAAATGGCTGCGGTCGACACCAGCTGCATGTTGATCCATGATGCTAGTTTCGTATTCCATCTGAACTTCTTCTTTTTTACCTAAAAATGTCAAATATAATTGACCCATTTTTATTGATTAGTTTTTTTTTTTTTTTGGGTTATTGTTGTACTTGACTTGGATTCTGACATATTGGAATCCTTGCATGAATGTTTGGGATGGTCTTGTGAATCTTATAAGGAAGGTGGGAAGTATGATATTTGAACTAGGGGTGTGCTCCACTAACATGGCTTGACTCGAGATTTATTTTAACAAGTTTGAATTTTAAAAATTGAACCCAATATATTTTGAAGACGGATTTGAGTTATGTTTTGGGTTTTTTCAACCTAATTTAATGTCTTATATATATATTTTTAAGAAAATAGTTTAATGGATATGTATTGTTAATGTAAAAGATTTTACTCTTTCAACTAATTAAAAATTAACTTTGGTATGACTTTTAGAATGATTATTATTAAAGTTAACAAGCTTACTATATATACTGATTTGTGATTGGATGACAATATAAAAAAACTTTACACTATCAGTGTATATATTTTTTTCTCATTAAAAAATATAAGTTTTTTTTTAACAATTGTGTGTTAATAATAAAAAATTTAAAACTATGTATTAATAATAATAAAAAATTTAATTTAATAAATAATATTTTATATAAACAATATTACATTTATATTGATATTATTTATTTTGAAATATATATTATAAAATATGTCTTAATTTAAATTTTATATTTTTTTATTGTATGATTTAATTATACATAATGTGAAAAGTAAATTGAATTGACCTGGTTTTGTCCTATATATTATCAAGTCTTGATTAGATTAGGTTTAAATTCACGTAATGTTAACATTTTGGGTCAAACTAGGACAAAGATAAGTTAAATTCACAAAATATTAACATTTTGCAAGATAGCAACATTAAGATTAAGTTAAATCACTCAGTTAGTCCCTAAGCAATTTGAAATTTTCAAGTAGGTTTCTAAACAATTTTTTTAATTGGATTCTTGATCATGTAAATTTTTTTAAGGGATAATACATCTGCAGATCCCTGAACTTTTTAGATTTTTTAAATAGGTCCATAAACTATAAAAAAATGTAATTGAATCACTAATTTTTTCAATTTTTGTAATCAGGTCCTTGGGGTTAATGGTCTGTTTACAAATCGTTACATTATGCCCAAGGACCTAATTACAAAAAATGGAAACGATTAGGGACCTAGTTAAAAAAATTGAAAAATTATTTAATATAAAAATTTTGTGCGTTAAAATTTTTTTATTTTGAAATGTAGGGAATAATATTTTCTAAAATAATTATATATAAAAAATAAAAAAAAATTATAACCCCTTCTAAAAAATAAAGTTGTCAAAATTGGCCGAGTTTGATGACTTGGTGGGCCAGGCCAGGCTAGGCTCTTTATTTAGAGGCCCAAAAAGAATAGGGCCAATTTGGCCTAGCTCAATGGGCCAAATAGTCAGGCCAAGCTATAAAAATGTTGGCCCAAAAGCTATTAAGCCTATTTGACCTATTTTTTTTTCTTATAAAAAAATATATAAATTTATGTAAAAAAAATAAAATGAGTTAATTTGGCTTGGCCTATTAGGCCAAATAGTCCAAAAAAATTTGTGGCCTATATGGAAATCAGTCTGGCCTAGGCTGCTTCTGAAACTTTGGCCTGTCAGGTTAGCTTGGACTGAGCGACCTATTTTGACAACTCTACTAAAAACATAGCTCCGTCCTTGAATGTCAATTAATCTTTCCTATATAATTTGCTATATGTATACGTTATTGTATAGGATGACTAATTGGTTCTTTTAAATTCTAGGACAAAGAACACTGGAAGTAGATTTTTAGGACACATAAATTATAGGACATGTCTCTCAATATTAAGTTTTATTTAGGAATAACATTTGTAAGTCCCTAAACTTTTTGGATTTTTTTAAATAGGTTCCTAAATTGTAAAATTTGTAATTGAGTAATTAATTTTTTCCAATTTTTGTAATTAGATCCCTGGAGTTAGGAGGGAACAAAAAATATTTTGTCAAAGTTAATGATTCGTAAACCCTAGGAACCTGATTGCAAAAATTAGAAAAAATTAAGAATTCAATTACAAATTTTTATAGTTTAGAGACCTATTTAAAAAAATTCAAAGTTCACAAACTTACAAATTTATTATCTATTTTTTAAATGAAGTTTCTAGGATTTTTAAAATTGTCGCAAATAGTTATTTTATGGCAGTTTCAAGCGGTAAAGAACTAACCTTAAAGACTTATGTTTTCAGTTTAAAGATCCCATTAAAATTTTCAAATAGTCTAGGATGAATTTAACCTTAAAATTACCACGGAGAAATTTAGGATATAACAAGAGAAAACAGGTGTAAGAGTACGAGTAACTCATGTATCTTCTGAACGATGTACTTACATAAAAAAAAATTGTTGGTATGCAGAGCATTGCATGAGAAAGATAACCACCGAGTTTCACGGATAAAGTTCTTCTTTTTTGCACAATTGTGCAGTTTATTGTGGTACGTGATCCCTGGATGCGTCTTCACAACGCTCACAAACATTTCATGGGTGTGTTGGATATTCCCCAAGTCAGTTACAGCTCAGCAGATAGGCTCGGGCATGAAGGGGCTGGGACTTGGAGCCCTCACACTTGATTGGACTGCTGTGGCATCATTCTTGTTCAGCCCTCTTATCTCACCCTTCTTTGCCATTGTCAATGTTTTTGTGGGCTATGCGTTAATAGTCTACGTGGTGATTCCTATAGCATACTGGGGTCTAAATCTGTACAATGCCAATAGGTTTCCCATTTTCTCCTCACACTTGTTCACAGCCCACGGTCAAATGTATAACATATCCGCTATTGTAGACAACAAATTTGAGCTAAATGTTCCAGAGTATGAAAAGCAAGGCAGAATTCATCTGAGTGTGTTTTTCGCTCTCACATACGGCTTTGGATTTGCCACCGTAGCATCCACCATCACACATGTTGTCTGCTTCTATGGAAGGTAATGCCACTCAAATTATTTAGCATTGATGTTTAATTTCTTACTATATTAATTTAATAAGATGGTAGTAAACCAAGACTCTTGAATCAGGGATGTGATGCTATTGAGTTTGAAATTCTAGAACAAACACAAGCAATAGTATGTTCTAAATTCTATTTTGCTTGTCAAAAAGTTAATGTAATTTATAAGATGTTAAGGTACTTTACAGTTGCGTGTTGTGCAAACTAATAAATATCTGACATTTGAACAATAATTCTCAGAATTCTAGACAATTTACTCGTATAAGCTAGAGCTTTAGAAATGTTATGCTTTACATATTAACTTGAAAAGTTGTGTTAAAAAATAGATCGGATTAAAACAATGATTATTTTTTCACAGTTTCTTAAAGTTCATGTGCAATAGCCAATATTTTAAGACGTAACGCCGTAACACAGCTGAAGCTGCAAATGAAACATTACGACAACTAAAGGAACTTCCTTCAATTCGCTTTGCAGTTTTTTTTTTTTTTTTTTTGAACTATCAGCTATATCATTTAAAAAATTGTTATATGTTGATGTATAACTTAATATGCAGGGAGATTATGGAGCATTATCGCGCATCTTCAGAAGGCAAAGAAGATATCCACACAAAATTGATGAAAAGATACAAAGACATACCTTCCTGGTGGTTTTATTCATTGCTAGTTGTGACACTAGTGGTTTCTCTCATACCATGCATCTTTCTAAATGACCAGATTCAGATGCCCTGGTGGGGACTTCTCTTTGCTGGAGCTCTAGCTTTTGGATTTACCCTCCCCATTAGCATCATCACGGCCACCACAAACCAGGTTAAAGTCTGCAACTTTTGCTTCCTATTATGTGATACCACATGCGTAGACCAACCCTATGTCGTGTAGAAATTTAACTTACTTTTAAAGACTAGGGGTGGTATAGATCGAACTCCTAGCCAAAATTGGTCAGGGGATTTCTAATATTATTTCAAATACTAGCTATGCTAAAAGATTAAGTTGTTAGATAAACAGATATGATTTTTTTAGGGTCACCATATTATTGGTACAAAGTATTTACGACTTTGTCGGTGATTAATTTTCGTTGAAAAATTTGGCTGACCACTTTTAATAGGGTTTCGTTTTCTAACTACATTTTTTTTTTATTTACAAGATTCGAACTCGAAACTTTGTTTAAAGAATTCAAACCCAGTTCTACTTGGACCAACAACATGTTGGTAGATAAACAGATATGATTGACTTCATATCCAACATTTATCTACAAAGTTATATCAATATATATACATTTTGATCTGATGAAATTTTTTTCCTATCTGAATTGCTGAGAACTTGTTAGAAACTTCATCTTTCCATGTCTCTTATGACAAAACTAGATAGTGATATCTTCTTAAATACTCAACGTAAAATGCTGTCAATGATTATTTCTGAATCTAAGAACAGTTTAAGATAAGATGGAGACATTACGTTTGTATTTTGTATGTAATTTTAGCTCGAGAGTCCCCTTGTGGTTTTAAACAATTTAAGTACTCTGTTCACGGAACCACAAAATCTCAAGTTTTGACTATTGCTTTCTTATGCTGTGTGTTCAGACACCAGGATTGAATGTCATCGCCGAGTACGTCTTTGGTCTCATTTACCCTGGAAGACCAATAGCAAACGTATGCTTCAAAACCTATGGTTACATTAGCATGGCCCAGGCTGTCTCTTTCCTCAGTGATTTCAAACTTGGGCACTACATGAAAATCCCTCCAAGATCAATGTTCTTAGTTCAGGTATACTCTTGAAGCGCAAGCCACTCCTCTTCCCTCAAATTTTTAGGCTTCATATACTAACTTTAATTATTTCCTTATTATGATAGTATGATAAAATAAAGAAAAACAAAAAGGAAACATGATGCCCAGGGCAATTATGAGCTCTTATAGAATTCCCTTTAGTAAAATAAATTTCTTAGAAAATCATTAGTTGTCATACATCTTAATTATGGCCTTTGATATGGTTTTCCATAACATAACATGCAAAATTGCACAAGCCGCTATTATAGATATTTTTATCAACAGAAACATTGACTCACCTCTGTAGTAAATTTATTTGTCTTTATCTTCATCATAACTTTTTTTTTTTGCTTAATTCTTTGGGCAGGAAATTTAACTGACGACTGTTACAAACATCTCTAGATTTAAAGTAATTATAATCACACTCTTACAAATAGTTAACAAATTTTTGTATACAAAGCAGAAGCTAGTGTCGGCTGTACATGTTGGGCATGCTATCGTGCAAGTGGATTTCTCAACAAACTATTTCATATGTTAAGATATATAAACAGTAAACGAAAATTTCATAATTCATATGATACACAAAATTAATTATCAAATATGCTTAAAGGTTTCATTAAAAAATATATATATATATGCTTAAAGGTTTGGCTTCGTCTTAATTTTTACTTTGCAAAGCTTTATAATAGAATAACAGTACAACAACAATTTTAATGCCTAATCTTTTAGCCACACTCACAAAACCGCTCATCTTGTATTCTGGTAGATATTACGTTTTTAAAACAGCTCACCTCATATATTGTCATATACATGATAAGAATATTTACTTTTGTAATAATTATTTTATTTTAAAGGTTATATTTAGAGTAATTTTTGATTGATTGTCGGTTTAAATATCTTTACACTAGCATGTTTGGGATAGTTTAAATTTGAAAATTTCATCTGTTTTTTTTTTTTTTGAGAAAATAAGCTATTTGTATAAATTTAATTTTTGTTAGGAAAACTTTAATTAGAATGTACTATTAATGTGAAAAAAAAATTATACTATCATTCAATTATCGATGGTTATGAATGGTAAGATTATTAACTTTTGTAATATCTTTAACAGTCATATGTAAGGTGGTTTTTAATTAGTTGATGATGTAAAAATCTTTGAGAAAAAATGTCATACACTGATAGTGTAAAGCAATTTTACACTGTCATCCAATTACAAATTATTATGTATAATAAATTTGTTAATTTTTACAATAATAGCCTTAAAAGTCATACCAATGGTAAATTTCAATTAGTTGACAGTGTAAAACTTTTTACATTAACAGTGCATGGTATTAAACTCAAAGTCTTATGACAATGTATGAAAATTAATGTCGTACATTTATTCTACATTTTCTTATGCATTCAATTTGTTCATACATGTATGTATAGTTCATAGGCACAATGCTTGCTGGAACCATCAACATTGGGGTAGCATGGTGGTTGCTGAACTCTATCAAGAACATATGTCGTGATGATCTCCTTCCCGCAGACAGTCCCTGGACATGCCCTGGTGACCGTGTATTCTTTGATGCATCAGTTATTTGGGGTCTGGTAGGACCAAGACGTATCTTTGGTTCCCAAGGAAACTACAGTGCAATGAATTGGTTTTTCCTTGGAGGTGCATTGGGACCCATAATAGTTTGGTTATTGCACAAAGCATTTCCCAGACAGTCATGGATTCCACTAATCAACCTCCCAGTTCTCCTGGGAGCAACTGGAATGATGCCACCAGCAACACCATTGAACTACAATGCCTGGATTTTTGTTGGAACAATTTTCAACTTCTTTATCTTCCGTTACAGAAAGAAATGGTGGCAGAGGTACAACTATGTTCTATCAGCAGCACTTGATAGTGGGGTTGCTATTATGACTGTCTTGCTCTTCTTACCACTGGGTTTGGAAAACAAGAGTCTCACTTGGTGGGGAACTGATGGTGAACATTGTCCCCTGGCAGATTGCCCAACAGCAAAGGGCGTAATCGTTGATGGTTGCCCAGCAAGCTTGTGATTGATTTTATGCCTCTTTTAATGGTTTCATTACAACACTACACATGAAAAAAACGTATTTATAGCAAATGCCAAATGTAAAACACAAAAAGAACTATATTTTCAAGTAAATATCTAGTGTTACATGGTTTATTACACTTCTTATTGATGTGCTTTCTTACTGTGGGGTATAACGAGCGACAGTAATTATCTCATTTCAATACGCTGGACATGAGAGAAAAAAGGTCGTGTTCATTCATGCTCATTTCACAATTCACATTTAATTCAATGTTGTCATAGACATTATGATTTACCACAATATTTCAGACCTAGGCTGCAATATGATGGATTGTAATTACATAAAATGGCTCTTAATCTGGCCAAGGACATTTGTGTCACCCAGTATCTCTTTTAGTAGATGAAAGATAGAGATCAATTCCTTCTCTATGCCTTATGTTCTTCTCCTTTTCAAAGCCACATTTCCCTCCAAGTATTATACACCTGCATTGAAGATCACGAACAGATTTTAGTATTGAAAACAGAGACAAACATACAAAAAATCAAAATCTAACACGCACCACCAAAGCACGAAAATTTCCAAAAATCAATGATATATCCGATTTAGACTACAATCTTCTCTTTAATACAAGTAAATATATTAACAAGAATGAAATTCAATATTTGTTTGTAGCCTCACCTAACTTCCAATACTCAGGTTCGTGGTACCTTACCCATCTGTGCAACAAAGTGGGCAGGTAAGAAGCTAAAATAAAAAAAAATAAAAAAAAAAGGTCTTAACTCTTCAATTCAATAAAAACAAAAGAAAAAAGTATGTCTCACTTTCGAGATAGGTCAGGTCCAGATTTCATGTATCCAATGTATATCCATGGTTTTGATCAGTGTCTAACTAGATTTTCTTCACCCTTGCATAATATTTTCTCAAACTGCTAATGCCCCTGCAGGGGGGTTAAACAAAACGAATCAGCACATCAAACCACCTCTTTGGCGTAGTGAGATCAAAACTAGCTAGACATCAAACCACCCATATGGAGGCATTGGCCATTGAGGTAATAGCTAAATCGAACAAGAGGACATTCAAATTAATAAATAAATATTGAAGGTCATTAATAGAACAAAACATCGGACCCAATGTCAAAACTCGTGGATACGAAGCGTGTAATGTAATCATCTTCCCAGTGTTCGAGAATATTGATAGATTAAAGGGGTACTCATAACACACATAGCGGAATAAAAGGGATCTATTTTGGTTTTAAAATACATTATCGCAATAAAAATAAACGTGGTTACCTGGGTATGAGCTCTTTAAGCAAAAAAAAAAAACTTCAATTTTGTGAAGACTCCACGTATATCTACACTGAGACTGATATTTACTATCAACCCCTTGATAAGTGGAACCACATAGCACAAAGTAATCCCTCTATAATATTTTAGTGTGTGAGCAATGAGAAGAAGGAGGAAAACCGATTGTACTATTCGGTTCTGGCAAATCAGCTGCTGGGTCGAATAGACCAAGGAAGGTCGATCGACTACAACGAATCTTGCAAAATAGAGGAAACTGGGCAACGAATCTTCGAGATAAGGGCGAGGATATCTCACAATATTAGTAAGAAATATCTAATAATATAAGAGACATAAGTGTACATCTTCGAATCCTAATTTTCAACTGGTAACCTAAAACCCTGCTTGATCCAAGGCCTCTCTTGACTTGAGCGTCAGAGTATCTTTGCAGGTATCCCCCCATTCCGCGCAGGACTGATTCAAACGTTGGAAGGAAGGAGCGTCACTTTGAAGGAAGAGTTTGGAGAAAAGTCACTTTTTAGTAAGAACATTGATGGTTCTGTCAGTGTATCAAGATGCCATTTTATAGCCAGCTATTAAAGATACATTTTTTTTTTATCTTATCTAATAAAATCAAACAAATTTGATTTTTATTGCTATTTTAAAGATAGCATTTGAAATCCTTTTGACTAAGTCAAAATTTTCTCTTTTAATTTTCGTAAAGCTCACTCATAAAATATTATAATAATTACAGTAATTACTCACATAACAGTCTTAGATACACAATGATTACAGTAACTAATCACATGACTAATTACAGTAACTAATCACATAATAGTCTTAGATATACAGTAATTATAGTAACTAATCACATGACTAATTACAGTAACTAATCACATGAAGGGATACTGTATATATATGTTTTTATATTAATTATATTCTTGGTGCTAGCAAAGAAAATAATAATATTCCACATAAAAAAATTATTTATTTAATTTAAATTAAATCCTCTAATTTAATTTATTAAATAAAATAATTTCTTTAACAAAGATTAACACACTCGTTTGTGTGTGACCCCGTAGGTTCAATACTATGCTGGTAGTAAATTAATCAAATTAATTTACTAATCAAGGTAGGCGTCTAGCAATACTCCTTAATGTCTGGATAGTATGAAGTAATATTTTTACTTTTAAGAACCAATAGAAGAATAAAGTGATATTTCCTTCCATAATTTACAACTCCAGGTTAACTCTAGAGTATGATATTAATGTCAAACTCTAATAAATTAATTCATATGTTTATTTAGTAAATGACTTAAGAAACTCTTTTCTTCATACATTCAATTTGCCCTAGCCAAGGTCTCAATTTTATCATAGAGCTCAAACTCATTATGAAGAGTTGATGAATTCCTTCTTGATTAACCATTAATTCTACAAGTATTTAATTATATCCAATGTCCATTCAACTAGTACCCTAAGGCATTAGGTGTCCAAGATTAAAATATAATAAATATCTTGTTAATTACTATGGTAATCTCAGGTCAAAGGAAACTATTATGCTTCTTCTTGAGAATTTCTTATTGACAGTTTAATGTAATGTTAACCATTAGAAATTCTCAATCGAGTCAGTTCAATGATTATAGCCTCATGTGCATCATTTATATATGTAAATTAATAAATGAGATCTATTAATATTCATCCAATAAATATTATCACATATATATTGATCTATCTAGATTATTGATGTCCTATTCATAATAATCCTATGATCAAGAACATTTTATATTAAAATTTTGAAAGGCTTATTTCTCATTATCATAATCTATATTATGATAACAAGCCTATAATTCTAATCAAGGAGCTTATCAAATTAACTATTTAACTTAAATAGTAAAATATGATAATGAAAATAAAATAATACTTTATTATTAAAACTAAAATTGATTACATGATGAATTGGATCTTGGACAAACACATTTATTCCCAACAAATATTAGACTCAAATAATTATCTATCTCAGTTAGACACTGTAGAAGAGAATGGAGAGACCAATCCCAAGGGCAGCCAAGTCTTTCAAGTATTATCTCCCAAATCCAACGTAACAAAAACGGCTCACCCAAAATTTTCACCACATCGACCCAACCAGTGTGGACCTTCCGCATGTGGTTCCTGGGCCTTCCCTCGTGCTCCCTCCTCTCCTTCCTGAACCAGTTCTTCGCCTACCGCACCGAGCCTCTCATCATAACTCAAATCACCTTTCAGGTCGCTACTCTCCCTATTGGCTACTTCATGGCCGCGATTCTACCCAAAACCAAGTTCACAATTCTTGGGTTCGGGTCCAAGACGTTCTCCTTTAACCCGGGTCCGTTTAACATGAAGGAGCACGTGCTCATTACCATATTAGCCAATGCCGGAAGCGCATTCGGATTCGGGTCGCCCTACGTCGTGGGTATCGTCAACATTATAAAAGCCTTCTATGGACGCAGCATCTCCTTTTTTGCTTCCTGGCTTCTCATCATTACGACGCAGGTCAGAAGTGGTCACCACCACTCACCACTAATCATTATCATTATTTTTAATTACTCTAAAATTACATTATAAAAACTTGTATTAATTATCTACGGATCCCCTTCCCGTATCCTTTCGTCTTTTTAGTTAATCATGTGATGCAATTCTCATCCTCACATTATTTTACTTAAACAATTCATACTTTCTGCCTTTCTTTTGTAATTTTATTTCATATGTATACATGTTCTCTTTTCACTTAATATACTTTCTCTAAAGAGAAATTATTACATGTTTGAGAATCATAATGATTTAGAAGTATTATGGTTTTCATCAATCTTCACATGATATATCATTGAGCTTTATTAAAATTTTTGAAAAGTAAAAAATTTGATTGTGTCATAGAAAGATTATAGAGGTGTTCATAAATAAGGGGTAAACCTAAACTAATTCAATCACTTCGATTTGAATTTTTTGAATATTTGGATAGAATCTAACCCAACTTGTTCAAACTCATTCATATATATATTGGATAACGGAAACATGTGAACGAAACTCATTGACATGACATTTTTTTAAAATTTATTATATATATATATATATATATATATATATATATATATTAATTTGAAAAATATGAATAATGAAATAAATGAATAACTAGTATTTTGATGTGAGCCAGTGACTAAAATTCTTATCTTTCCCTGTATGTCTATCCTTCTTGTCCAGTTACGCACGTGAGAGTCTCACATAAAATTTCAAATCGTGAGGAAAGTAGCGTATGGTGATGAAAAAGATACATGCACAATTTATCCGAGATAGGTGTACAATTTTCGTCATTATTCAAAAATATAGTAGAACAAGAACGTTTTTCAATAATTCACTAGTATAGAAACATGTGAAGGCTTATTGTGCGTTCATTTTCTTTTGTGGGAAAATTTTAGATATACTTGTAATGCATTGCATACACATCGAATTTTAAAATAAATAAATAAATAAATAAATAAATATATATATATATATATATATATATATATATATATATATATAC
Organism: Spatholobus suberectus; assembly: GCA_004329165.1. Lineage (NCBI taxonomy): Eukaryota > Viridiplantae > Streptophyta > Magnoliopsida > Fabales > Fabaceae > Spatholobus > Spatholobus suberectus. Next base: position 6,153,047 of record CM014729.1, on the reverse strand, counting down.
ATAAAGAATTTTGAAAAATTATTTTACTGAAAATAAATAAATATAATACTCTAGGCATTTGAAAATTTTAAGTTTAGAAAATCTAAAAACTTGCCTTAATGAATGGATTATTATTATTATTATGATTACCTTAGATTGCACCCTTAGTTAATGAGATAATGAGAATGGATACCCATGAATCCAACCCAAATCATCTCATTATTGACCAGTTTGGTTCGATTTGGATTTGATAAAAAATTTACACAAATATAACTCAACCCAACTCAACCCAAATTATTTTGATTAGTTTGGGTATTGGATTTGACCAAATCTAATGCAAACCAATCCATGAACACCCCTAAGAGATTGGTTGGGATCATAAACATGTAATAGTCCCAGATTATATAATAATTTTTCCTCTCTAAGACACTCTGTTCTATCTTTTAGTTATTAAAATATAAAATATTGATTTTAATCAATGGCACAATTTAATTTTTTATCAATTTCATTTTAATCTTTATTATTAGAACCGTATTCCACAATTTTTTTTATTTCTTAATTGTCGTTCAAACACTAACAAATGAAAATATAATCGTTCTTTCAAATCACGATTATTTTGTTGAACTTTTATTTTGAGGTGGATTATTTTGTGGAAAATTGAGAATTATATAACAATTCCAGAACTCATCTTTATAATAGAATGATTATATTTTTATAATTATCATGTTGTGTAAAATAACATATAATTTTATTATTTGGAGTTAAATATAATTTATCCAAATGACTGAGGTGTTGTATAAGTTGTAATACTTATTGAATACTTAATTACGGAGGTGTTTTATAATAAAGTAAATCAGGGATGGATCCTCATGCAAGATTATGGGAGCAGTTGCCTACTAACTTTTTAACATTTATAAATATAATACATATTTATAATTATAAATTATCCTTATAATTTAAAATTAGTAAATAAAATTAATTTATAATATGAGTATTGCTCCCACAAATTTTTAATCTCATTCTCTCAATTAGATATATATATTTTTTTGAATGTGTAATTTACATATTTGCAATGAGTTTAATGGTCATGCACTATACTGTCATCTAATCACAAACCACCATTTATTGTCAGTTTGTTGACTTTTATAATAAATATTTTAAAAGTCATATTAATGGTGATTTTTGATTAGATGACAGTGTAAAACTTTTTACACTGACATTGCATGACCATTAAACTCATCTGCAATTAACAATTTGTTTTTCTCTTTCAACTATTTTAAACTATTCTTCTTAGAGAAAAAAATATATACACCAAAATATAAAGTTTTTTTATATTGTCATCTAATCATAGATCACTGTGTATAAGAAATTTGTTGACTTTGATAATAATTATCTTAAAAATTACACTAAAGCTGATTTTTAATTGGTAGACAATGTAAAATTTTTTACACTAACAATGCATATTCATTAAACTTATTTCTCATATCTTTGTTTGTATACTTGAATTTTTTTAACTATGTAACCTTTTCAATCTACTATCTTTTATCTCTAATTTTAAATTAAATTTTAATAATTTTTTTAAAAGAATTATCAATAGTTAAAAATAATTTTATATCAAATTTAAATTATTCATTATAAATCTAAAATTTAATTTATATATTTAAATTAATTTATTTACTACTATTTTAGCCTATTCAATATACATGATAAATGTTTATTTTATATGACTAAAATTCATAATAAATGAATACTTTTGAAAATATAAATTATGAGAAAATAGGTTATAGTATAAAATAGTTTTACACTGTCATCCAATTACAAATCACCATATATGGTAATTTTGTTGATTTTTATAGTAATTATCTTAAAAGTCATATTAACGATGATTTCTGATTTGATGGTGTAAAACTTTTTGTACTGATGGTGCATATAGTCATTAAACTCATAAATTATATTACAATTAAAATTCGCATATACAAATACTACCCCCACAACTTAAAATTTTTGGATCCGTTACTATAAATAATTTATGCACTAACACTATAAAGGAATTTTAGACTGTTATCCAATTAAAAATTGCTATGTATATTAAGTTTGTTCATTTTTACAATAACTATTTAAAAAACATACTAACAATAATTTCTGATTCATTTACATTATAAAAAAAATTTCACTGACCGTACATTAAAAATTAAACTCTTAATTTATATTCTTTTCAAGTTTTATAATCAAGAGAAAAAGATGAATGAACTAATACAATCAATGGATCAACAAATATATTAGACCCGAAATTCTAATAGATTTGTGAATGAACTAATACAATCAATGAATCAACTGGGAGCCGTCGATGCGAGATGGCTGTAATTAATGATAGTAATTGACAATTATGAATGGACCTCTAATTCACGTCTTCATCATGCCTCCATTGCTGTGGCTTTTGCTATTTACACCTCTCTAGTTAAGTAGTTATTCATTCTCCTTTTTCCTTTTTTGGTATATAATTTTACTTAAATAACCTTCGTCTTTATTTTGGAAAGTAACTTTTAAAACTATATTCTTTTGAAAAAACATAGTTCTAGAAATTACTTTCTAGAATTGGATGATGTTTCGTAAAGTGATTTTTGGAACTATGTCTTCTTTGAAAAAACATAATTCTAAAAACACTTTCCAAAATTGGAAAATGTTATTTCAGAAAGTGATTTCCAAATATAGTAATAGGAAATGAATTCAAGCGTGATTTTTGAATGCACGTTTTCAACTTTCATCAACACAAAATTAAAAGTAAAATTAAAAGGATGCAAACATTGAGAGTGACATAGGCTAATTGTCTTATTGAACGCACACAAATCAGATGTTGAGAGACAAAAGTTGATAAATTAATGAATGCATGCTTTTGTAAACTGAAACGTATAATAGATGAAGTTGACGTTGGACGTACCTTGAAAAACAATGTCACATAAAAGAAAACATACAGTCACGTAGAAATTTGATGAAAAACACACGTATTAATTTGATGAAAAATGTGTATTACATAATTAGGGTTTAAAGAATGTTGAATATGGGGTGAAGATGGGGGTTCAAAATTAGGATTTAAAAAATGATAAAGATAGAGTATAAAAATAGGATTTAAAAATAATAAACATGGGGTATAAAAATAGGGCTTAAGAGGGTATATTTGGTAATAAAAAAATAAAAAAGGATGGGGTGCACTTAGTGAATAGGAGGTGTAAATAGCAAAAGCTAAAAAAAATAGGAACAACTTATATTATGATAAGTATATGGAGACAAAGGTTTAGTTCACTAGTAGCTTCTTTTCTTTTCAAATTAGGTTGCTTGATTATGGTGTAGCTCAAATTTGCTTGGATGTGTCATAACAAGACACTTTAAGAGGATATACAACTGAGGCATTTTGTTTCGTGTTGCAGCTTCGATGCAACCTAAACAAGAAATGTGGAAGAGAACTACATCAATTCTAATAAATAACTACATAAACATGCTAAGCATGAAATACAAAATCAGTGTAAGACAATGCAAAGACATTTTCATTTTTATTGTTTCTTTGTATATTTTCTTTAGCAATGTTGATTTGGCATAAGGATACATGACCAATGCTAACCTTGAAAGGGTCATCAAAGAATTTGGACAAAGATGCAAAAATATTTTTAGAACATATAGGTGTAGTGCTACTTTCTTAATTGTATACCTCAAAATTATGCCCTATCAGTCTAAGTAATTCTTTTGAAGTTCATATTTGGTATAAAGAAGACAAGATGTTTCAAGAAATTGCCAAGATGAGACACACATGTGGATTGGTTTTAGAGTGGTCTTTGACTCTTTGGATAGTCATATGTAATTCATATTCTCATACTTTATTATTTCTAACTATTAAAAGTTGCAATGAAAAAATTGTTATGTCAATATCTACTCATGTTTTCCCTTTTTTCTTTATTTGTAAACACAACTGTCAAACTTTTTTGGAGTTGGGCAATTCAAATGCATTAACCCTTGGCTGTTGAAAGATAGGCAAATGAATTCACGGAGAAGACTGCAAAAATTGAGTCCTTTGGGCAAGAACTAGCATGACTGATTGATTCTATGGAGCATATGATAAAGTGCAATTGGCATATTGTATATTAGAATATGCTTCGGTTATAATTCATGTTCAAACATTCAATTTTATTTAAATGCATAGACCAAAAGTTGTAGGTGTCTGCAATTTGGTTTTAAAATAGAGAATTTATTTATAGTGGTAAAACAATGAAGAATGGTATTTCTACATCATAAAGGAAGCATTTGTAGATGTTGATGGAAAATTAAAACGTTTTCTTTCCATCTTTCTTTAATAAGTTGCAAGACAGGTTGGAAAGATATTATAACTTCTATAATCGAACCAAACAAATAATTACAATAACTAAAGAACACTAAAAAAGATTCATAGTTTTATAGTTTTTGCAGACAACTTTTTCATTCAAGGCAAGATCTTGCAATGAATTACAAAGAGACACCATCATTTTTGGTTGAAAAGTATGGACAACAAAAGATTCCAACTAGATAACGTATAAACAAAAAATAAGTTAATCCAGGATATAACCAAGTTAAATGCAAAAGCAGAAAACTTGACCTTCATACAATGCAATGAACTTGAATAATATTGGGCAACGAAACGTAAAACATCCTGAACTGATTATGAGGTACAAAATTCTTTTAAGAAATGGAAGTCCACCCCCATGGCCCCGCCTTGCCCATGCAAGTGTTAGATCAGTACCATAAAAAGAATAAGGCTACTTTCACAACAATTCTTTTATCTAATCAAATTAAGAAACTTTTAATTCATTTTATAATAATTTTAATATAAATGCATTTTTTATTCCTTAATATCTTTTGACTTAATTAATTTAATGAATATTTTTTATCTAATCAAATTTAATTTCTGTTTTATGTATTTAGTTTAGATTAAATTCAATTATAAAAAATAAAATTCAATTCAAGTATTTATTTTAATCTTTCACATGATATTTAAAATTTTAAATCTTAAAAAATTGTAGGTATATTGTTATTCTTTTCTTATTTTTACACTTTAATATCAACTTTTAAATTGACTAATATAAAAAACAGGAATAAAACATAACTCATGGGGTAAACATATAAAATATGAATAAAATATAACAAATTGGGATGAACATTTTCTAAGAAAATATGAAGAGAAATTTACACTTAACTTATAGGATGAACAATTTATCTTAAATCAAGTTAAAATTTGAATTACTGGAAAAAATATGCTCTATTATAATTTTTGTACTTTTCAATTCATTGTTATAATAATTTAAACATAAATTTATCATTTTCTTGCTTATTATTTTATTGAATATTTTCTTTTATCTAATAAAATTTAAATTTTGTTTTAAATAATTAGTTTAGATTTAATTAAATGACAGAAAATGAAATCTAATTAAAAATATTTGTTTAATTTTTTGCATGATATTTAAAATTTAAAATATTAAAAAAATGTAGGCAAATCATTACTCTTTTCTTATTTTTACATATTAAAATCTATATATAAATTAATTACTATAAAAAATATATGCATGAAGCATGACAAAATGATAAAAATTTAGCAGGAAAGTACATTAGGAACTATTATAAAATTCATATTTTTATTATAATTTTAGTATCTTTCTATAATTCATTGTTTTAACAATTTTAGTATGAATTTATTTTCTTATTCATTTTTCTGTTACCGAACTTATTTACTAAAGATTTTTATCCAAACAAATTTAACACTTCTTTTACCTAATTATTTTATATTTAGTTACATAATGAAAAATCAAATTAAGTCCATGCATTCGTTATTGTCTTCTCCATGCAAAAGTAATGTCTAAAATTATTTTTTAGGCAATCATTATTCATTTCTTATTGATTATCTTCTTACTTAACTAAGTTAAAGATTTTCTGTTACCTGGTTTAATTTAAATATTCTTTTCTACATTAATTAATATCTATATGTAAATTTATTGATGTAGAAATTATATATAAAATATAACACGTGGAGATAAATGTTTTTTTATATATAAAAGCAAGTAAGGGAATTAACACTTAACTCACGGAATAAACAATTTACATGAAACCACCCTAACATCTAAATTATTAGGATGATATTATACATTTTTAATTCATTGTTATAATAATCTTAACATAAATGTATTTTTTCTTACTTATTATCTTTTGACTTAATTTATTAAATGTTCTATTTTATCTAACATAGAAAGTATGATGAATAAAATATAACAAATGGGGATGAACATTATTCATGAAAGTACAAAGAAAATTTTACACTTAACTTTTATAATATTGCTCAAGTTTATGTTATTTTCAATTAAGATTTTGAACTAGAATGTATGCAACGATGGTTAATATAATTATGCAATTAAGCTCTATTTATTTATTAAAATGTTCTTTATTTTAAGGATAAAATTATATTCTTCATTCCTAAACCTACACAATTTGTTTCTTTTTTCCTTGGATTGATTATGCATGTTTCTTTTATTTCATTCATGTACGAACCAAATTATAACCCACCAAAGTTGACGGATAAGGGCCTTTTTCATGAAATGTGGATATTGAAGCATTAAGCAAACCTTATGATGCATTTACTTTTACATACAACAAGTGGTGAGTCACGAATTGGGGTAGGAAAAGAAGGAATAAAGGAACATGTCAAATATTGTGGTACTATCTTACAAATTCAGCCAGAGAACTTTCAATTAAGTATTTAAGTTATTTTCACACTTTAACAAGTATTTTTTATTACAATTACAATTTTATATTTTATTAACCTATTTCATAGCTGAATTTTTTTAAAAAAAATTGTGAAAATTAGTAATCCTTTTATAATTAGCCATCATTTTATATATAAGTTTAACAATTTAATCTCTTCAAAAAAAATTATAAATAAACAATACTCATAAATATTATCTATATGTTTACAATAAAGACATGTAAACACAGCTCATGCGACTCACGAGTCAATACACTAGGCACATAAATGAAATGCAAGAAAATTACATAGTCAATAACACAAACATTTAAAGCAAAAAATGTTTGACTCTTCATGGATTACAATATGATGCCTTTAACTAAAATGTAAAAGCGGAAATTATTAGCTAAATATGGGATATATTGATCTTGTTGTGGTAGAAACATCTATGCATACATTCACACTTGGACACATCATGTTAAATATAAAGAATAAATAAATAATACACTTAAAATTTATTTATCAATAATTTTTAATACTTCTACAGTTTTTAAGATAAAAAAATCTAAATAAAAATTCTCACACACTTTGCACGTCAAAAATCTAGTTTTAGATAAAGAAAAATGTTATTGTAAAGTTTACAGAGGATCTAAATTCGTCAAAATGCACTTTTAAACTCTTCAGCACTAATTGATTTTTAGTGGCTTGTATATATATTCTTGATAATAATTTATTCCAAAGTAAATTAGCACTTGCAAACAGTTCATGCCATGAAACACCTACTTGGTCTGGCTATTAATTGGTAAAAGGAAATTATGAATCACGCTTATAAACCTCAAAACATAGTCAACTGGCGGCAAGTTATTGAAAGATTGTGTTTTGATTAATTGTCTTGTAACATATTTTTAGGTGAAGTTTGCACCCAGTATTTTTGTTTTATTCCTAATTAAATCATTTTCTCGAGAATGCGATTGTTAGGAATATAATCAATAATTTTGGGAAAAAATTATAAAATATGTTTGATTATTATTCAATTTTTGTAAAAATAATTTGTTTATGCTCAATTATTATAAGAAAGCTTAGTAATTTGGCTTAAAATGTTTTTAATCCCTATAAAATGAGTAAATTTTGATTTTGGTCATTATAAAATTTTATCTTTAGTTTTCATCCCTAAAAGTTATGAAGTTATTGTTTTTGATCCCTATTATCATGTGTTAACTACTTTTATGTTTAATGAAAAGCCAAGTGACCATCCTAAATAATACCTACTAGTATCTGTGGTACCATGTCAACATGTGATACCTCTAAAATATTTTCTAAATCTCTAAAATGAATGTTATGTATCTATCTTAAAATGAATGTTAGATAATAAAAATTGTTATATCAGATTTTAGAGGGGGTAAAAATCAAATAAAATTATTTTATCAAGACTAAAACTAAAATTCACTCATTTTACAATAGTGATTTCAAATATTAAAAAGATGGAAAATAAAGAAAATTTTTACAGAGACTAAAATCAAATTTAATTTATTTTATAAGGACTAAAAACATATTTATGCCTAATAATATTATGGTTAATTATCAAAGGAAAGTTTTATTTCCACTCATGGCGACATTTTTTATTTTTACCTATTCATAAATTAATATTTTTATGAACCTTTTATTTTTATTCCCTATTATCATTTGATAAATACTTTTATTTTATTCTCTTTCATTAAACCTGGAAAATTTTTATTTTCATGTTACTTTCCTAAAAACTTTAAAACATTTCTGGTATCAACCGTTACTTTAAATATAATTTTATATTTCTCATCGTGTTCTGCTAAAAAATGGAAACCCCTTTCGGTCAAACCTCCAATAAGGTTAGACTATTCTTAATACAATCAGGCGCTCGATCAAATGGATTTGCACAAATATACAATTCATGGTCCTTCCCATCATGTTGATTATTAAGTAATAAGAACATAAGAGGAGGGCTGCACCATGAAAAGAAACATTCTTCATCTTAAACGTATAAAGAAAGATTAATCAATTAAACGTTGGAGGTCGCCAAAGCTACGGCGAATCATGCTCAAGTTGCCCACTTGCTCGCTGCTCGTCCACATTCAATGGAAAAAAGGGAAGGAACACTCCTCCTTCGTTGTATCTGTCTCCAAATATTTCCGACATCTACACGCCCACCAAAGAACTTACAGATAAATATATATATATATAAGGACAGGATTTGTTAACACCAGGTATAAGAGTTAGTCAAATTATACATTTCAATAACTTTTTGTATAATACAAATTTAACCAATTCAACCATTGAATTTGATGTTCTTATTAATTAGATTAAGTATACAAAATTTCACACAATTCTAAAATTATTTAGTAGTTCATTAAATCACTTTATTTTAACGTACAATATGATATTAAAATATATGTAAATATTTAATATTAGATAACATATTTAGAAAAGTCCAAATGATGTGAAATTTGATATACATAATCATAAAGATAATATCATCAAATTCAACGGTTGAATTAGTTAAATTTGTATTATACAAAAAGTTATTAAAGGTGTAATTTGACTAACTCTTACACCTGGTATCAACGGATCCTACCCTATATATATATATATATAGAGAGAGAGAGAGAGAGAGAGAAGAGATCAAATGACATCGGTGTAATTTACATCAACTATTACACTATTTAGTAATTTTTAATTGGATAATTTTATTCCAAAACCCACTGTTGGATTGAAAGTTCTTTTAATATAAATCATATTTACAAAATTTTATATTAATCCAAAATTATTTGATGCATTATTCATATAGATCAAAATAGACGTAATATATACTTTTTAAAATATAGTAAAACATGAGTCATTTGATTACCTTCTTATTGTTTTTCAATTTTGAAAAATTTGATACTAACAATCTTGGTAATATGAAATTATAATTTAATAGTTGAATTGATAAAAATCACATTCTATATCGAGTTATTGAATGATGTAATAGTTGATGTAAGTTACACCGATGTCATTTGATTCTTATATATATATATATATATATATATATATATATATATATATTGGTTAGGATCTGTTGATACCAGGTGTTAAAGTTAGTCAAATTACACATTCAATAACTTTTTGTAGAATAATACAAATTTAATTTATCTAACTATTGAATTTTATATTCTTATTCATTAGATTAAGTATACAAAATTTCATGCAATTCCAAAATTATTTAGTAATTCATTGCATCACTTTATTTTAACGTATCATAAAAAATTAAAATATATGTAAATATTCAATGTTAGATGACATATCCAAAAAAGTCTAAATTATGTGAAATTTGATATATATGATCATGAAGATAATATCACATAATTCAAAGATTGGATTAGTTAAATTTACATCTACAAAAAGTTATTGAAAGTATAATTTGATTAATTTTGACACATAGTGTCAACAGATCCTGACTATATATATATATATGTATATATATATATATATATATATATATATATATATATATATATATGGGTGGGGATCAAGTTACTTTAAAAGTAATTCTTGATAAAGTTACTCCACTTAATAACTCTTAGTATATATTAAATTTTAACGATCCAATAGTTGAATTAAAAGATCTTATCAAATAGATCAAGTCTACAAATTTTTATAAAATTTGAAAAATATTTGATATTCATTAAAGAAATTTAAATTAGTGTATAGTATACTTTTTTAAAATTACGTCAATTTGAATTTATTTAATAAAGTATCAAATAGTTTTCAAACTTTATAAAAATTTGAGAACTTGATCTATTTAATAAGAACTTTTGATTCAACGGTTGAATCATAGAAATTTAACATATACTAAGAGTTATTCAGTAGAGTAACTTTATCACGAGTTCTTAGAGTAACTTGATTCCTATATATATACATATATATATAGGGGGCGTATTTATGAGAATGGCTTTCTTATGTGAGAATGAAAACAGTCAATCTTAACCGTTAAATTAAAATAGAAGGCCTAGATTAAAATACTTAAGAATTCAAATTTAAACCTTATATAACAATCAAATATTAAAAGATTCACCAAACAAAAATCAAATCTCTAAAAGATTTTGATTATCACGTCCTAAAATATCTCAATTATCATGTCACTCTTCTTCAAGATTGTCGTTAACCCATCATTATCACCTCCATGACCACCGTCACCATCGGCGGTGGTGGTGGCTGTAGTGACAGCGATAACAATGGTGACAATGGTCGTGACGGTGGTAGTGGTGGCGGTCATGGTGGTGATAGTGATGGCGACGATAGTCATGGTGGTGGTGGCAACAATGGTGATGGCGATGATGGTCATGGTAGTAGTGGCAGCGACGGTCATGGCAATCGTGGTGGTGACAGTCATAGTGGTGATGGTGATGGATTAACGACAATCTTGAAGAAGAGTGACATGATAATTTAGATCTTTTAGAAATTTGATTTTTTTTTGGTGAATCTTGTAGAGATTTGACGATTACATAATGTTTAAATTTGAATTCTTAAGTATTTTAATCTATGCATTCTATTTTAATTTAACGGTTGAGATTGAATGTTCTCATTCTCACATAAAAAAGTCATTCTCATAGTATACGCTCCCTATATATATATATATATATGTAGGGTGGGGATCAAGTTATTCCAAGAGTAACTCTTAGTAGAGTTACTCCACATAATAACTCTTGAAATGTATTAAATTTCAACGATCCAACCGTTGAATTAAAAGATTATATTAAGTAGATCAAATCTACAAATTTTTATAAAATTTGAAAACTATTTGATATTTCGTTAAATAGATTCAAATTAACGCATAGTATACTTTTCTAAATTATAAGTAAATGTTGAAAATAAGATTAACTAGCTACAAATGTCTGATTTACCTAAAATTTGGTATACATGATCATTGACATATAATCTTTTAATTAAACGGTTTGATCATTAACATTTAATAGATATTAAAAGTTGTTAAGTGGTATAACTCTACCAAAAGTTACTCTTGGAGTAACTTGATTATCACCTATATATATATATATATATATATATATATATATATATATATATATATATATATATATATATTATCATGTTATTGATGAGAAGTATTTATCGTCAATAACTAATTTCATCAGAGACTCTAGCTGGCCATCTTTAGTTCTCTTTCAACTATATTTTTTCTATCCACAAGACTCAAACCCTGTAACCATAATTTATTTTTGTTTAAGCACAAGCTTCATAAACAGGTTGCTTAGGTTTTTTTTTTTTTTGAATAAATTTCACTGATATTCCTTGAAGTTTTTTGAGATTGCACATAATTTCCTATTTTTTAACGTTTACAGCAACCTTCCTTATAGGGGTACATATATAATATTTTTCAAATAATTAGTGGATATCACTGTAATATTTTTTAAAGAATTAAGAGATAAAAAAGAATAGGTATCAGATGAAATTTGATGAAACTCAAAGGGTGTTAATGTATTTTTTTTTTAACTTAGCATAGAATGCACCCTAAAATTTATTGGTTGATTGCATTTGGCAAATTTCGGCTTTTTTACCCGAAGGGGTAATCTTTTTTGGAAATTATCGGAATTGGTATTTTTTTTAAAAATTCTCAAATTAGAACAAGTCATGGTTCGAAAATACGACTATTGAAATGGAAGTCGTGCTTCGTAGGCGAGACTTCCCTTTTTACTTTTTTTGGCGACTTCTCAAAGAAGTCATGTTTTGTAAACAAGAATTCAATTCGAATTTTTTTTTCAAGCCAATGTGAGGTCATGTTTTGTATACACGAATGTACTTTTGAATTATTTTTTTTTGGTGAAGTCATGTTTGGCGTTAAAGACTTCACCTTTTAATTTTATTTTTTTTCCAGATTGGAAGTCGTATTTGAGGTAGAAGACTTCAACCTTAATATATTTTTTTTCATTGAAGTCGTATTCGTGGTCCAAGACTTCAACTTATTATATATATTTTTAATTGAAATTGTGTTTACGGTCCAAGACTTTCACTTTTTTTGTTTTCTCTTTTTAAAGTCGTGTTTGTGATCTATGAATTCCTTTTTTTTTTGTTATGGAACTCGTGTTTGGTGTTTATTTTATTTTATATTTTGAATTTTTTTACTTCATGGCTGTGAAATGTATGTTAGTTTAATTTTAAAAATATTTTACTGTAAAAATTTAAGTATGATTTTGATTTTAATTTATTTTAAAATGGTAAAAAATTGATGAATTTTAATTTTTTGTAGTGTTATGAATTGATTTTTTGTTTGTAATTTTTTAGAAGAATGCAATGTAACATACTTAAAGATTTACAATACTGTTTAAATGATAAATATAACATACCTTCACGTTATGAGAAAATTAAAAAATTAATTAGATGTGGGATGATGTTCCACATGAAGGTCTTCTTCTATCACATTGCAATCTTCGTTCTTGTTACACTTGATTTGTTCACCCTCCTCTTGTCCTAGGACCACGTCGAGGTTGTTGTTCTTGATTTGTTCACCCACCTCGTATTATAGGAGCAGCACGTTTGACCATTTGTTGTTGGAGGGATGAAACAAGTTCCTGATGAACCTCATAAGCACTATCACCATCTTCATCATCGTCGTTGTTGTCATTGTTGTAATGACCTTCTGTCGCTACCAGACAACACCACTCTATGCTATACATTCACAACCTATTACTAGCACAGCTATAACGTTTAATTGTGATCATCATACATCAATCCATACTCATAGCATATGTTCGTGTACAAATATAGAAAACAGGAGGCCAACCACCATTATTTAGCCTTACTATGATACAACATGTAAATATATATATATACAGGTTATGAATCAAAAGATTATAAATCTAACCATCATATACAGTGAGGGGATACAAAACACACTCTCTAAAGCTGGTCAAATTATACATCACACCAAAATAACATAAAACAAAGAGGTTACTCTGCCACCATTTCATTGACCAAAATGTCCACCTTTATCTACAGGTTACTGGATCTGCTAAAGCCTGACCCTCTGCTCCCATGCCAAAGTGAGATGATCATCACAGTCACAGCAACATATAACAGCAACAACAAGGCAACAACCACAACAAACAAAACCACAAGGCAAAGGTAAGCTTACAAAAACAAAAACAATCATATATTGCATAATCATCACATAGATTAAGGCCGTCTGCATACCATTATAACTCTCCATTCACAGCAATGTTGTTTTAATAATATAGCTACGTATCAAACCATAATTCTACGACTACCATATCCATGCATGATGACACAATTCTTGAGAGATTTACAACATCTCGGGCGATCAGCCAGGTCTTACCCCCCACCATGGCCTATCCAAGCACCATTCAGGGATTGCCAAACTCTGATCTAGAGATAAGCTTAGTGGTTTGTCGGGATAAGTGTATATGGGTGGTGGCTCACCACGACTCAAGGCCTGTACCACCTTGGCCCCTTACGAAATTGTCCATCTACTCATCCTTGAAGGCCCATCTTTAAGATTCCACGTCTTATCCAAGCACTAGGTTGGAGGCCCGTTTGAACTGCAGCTCCTGTTAACCAGCCAACTTACATGTCTATCCACACCATGGCTTGAGGCCCACACAATCGCAGCCAACACATATGCATGAGATGCATGTATCATACCACAACATCAACTCAATCACAACAGCTTACTGATTACCACTATCAATGTTTTCAGGTGGGCACACATGATCTGACAACTCAATCAATGTCATGTAGGCCTAAACTAGCCCCATGCATGACAAATAGGCAAGGCCCTATCCAAGAAGTCAATGCCTCGACAAAAGTCTCACACAACACAGGTGGAGGTCCTATCCTAGCAACCAGCACCCCTTGTGAGAAGTCTCACCACAACAACAACCAGTGGAAGCCTCATCTAAGCAACCGTTCACTCAACATACTCCTGTCAATTATTCTTAAATAGGTCTCACACTATGACCCCTTTCTCAACATAATACACACACAACTCCACTCTTATGATTGTGTTAACAATAGGGCAGCTCATTCGCTTAACAGTTCATATGCTCGCTCAGTGAACGTATGTAACGACCTTCTGTCGCTATAGTATTCTATACAATCCTATACATTCGAAAAATATTCAATAATAAGTAATCAACATGCTATATAAAATATACGTATAAGATATTACAAAATATAATATACAGGCCCAAAAATGCAAAACCACGGGAGATACAAAAACAAAACTCCCTACAACTGGTCAACTATACAATACATGACAAAAAGAAAACTAAAAGGATTTCTTCAAAAGATCCACCCACAAGGGCCTTCAAAACTCTAACTGGAAACCTTCATCATCAGCTGTGGGAAGTCGAATCTGTTCAAGCCTCTCCCTCTACTCTCACGTCAAAATGACGTAATCATCACAATCATAGCAACACATATAACCACAACAGCAACAACAGTAACCATGACAACACAAAACAGAACAGCAAGACAAGGGTAAGCATACGTAACAAATAAACATATAATAAACAAGGTTTATTTAATAAAACCCTCCACGTATAGCAAACATGAAATCAAAATTACAAAAGAATGAGTTTTCACAAAATCACTACACACATACCATACTTTCAACATCAACATGTCAATGTATGAATGACACGACTCCTGAGAGATTTACTATAATTTGGGTGATTAGCCAGGTCTTATCCCCTACCATGGCCTTCTAAGCACCATTCAAGGATTGCCAAAACTCTGATCAATGGATAAGCTTATGGTTGTTAGGATAAGTGAATGTAGGTGGTGGTATACCGCGACACAAGACCTGCATTGCCTTAGCCCCCTGCAGGATTTACCCATCCACTTATCCCCTAGGCCCATCTTTCAAACCTCATTTCTTATCCAGGCACTAGGCTGGAGGCCTATCTGAGTACCAACTCTAGTAATTATCCACCTTACATGCCTATCCACACACCGCTTGAGGTTCACACAACCTCAACCAACAACATATGCATGTCAATGCATGTATCACTACAACAATCAATTCAATCAAAATTATTCATCAATATCACACATATATGTATCAACATATCACTACGTGGCCTACTCAGCGCTACCTGTGGTCCAACAGTCACCATCAACCCCATGCACGCCCAAACTGACCTCTTGCATGGTCAACAGATAAGGAAAAATCCAAGCAACATATACTTTTGAAAATTCTTACTAAACCAAAATGAAATTACACTTATCACACGATTCCTCAACAATAATGATAAAGAAAACCCAATTTTTTTTTTTAGAAAACCATTTATAGTGATGCAAGTGAGCCTTCCCATACATATAATACATATACGGACTCACTACAACAGATGATATAAACCAGACGGTATCCATTTAACAGACCATATAGTCAGATTATATTCAATAGACAATACAGTCAGGTTATATCCAACAGACGATACAGTCAAACTATATCCAACAGACCATACGGTCAAACTATATCCAACAAACCATATAGTCAGACTATATCCAACAGACTATACAATCAGACTATATCAAATCAAACAATATAGTCAGACTATATCCAACAGACGATATTGTCAAACTATATCCAACAGACCATGCAGTCAAACTATATCCAATAGACCATACAGTCAGACTATATCCAACAAACCATATAGTCAGAGTATATCCAACAGACCATACAATCAGACTATATCAAATCAAACAATATAGTCAGACTATATCCAACAGACGATATAGTTAGACTATATCCAACAGACCATACAGTCAGACTATATCTAACAGACCATACAGTCAGACTATATCAAATCAGACGATATAGTTAGACTATATCCAATAGACCATATAGTCAGACTATATCTAACAGACTGTACAGCCAGATTATATCAAATCAGACGATATAGTCAGACTATATCCAACAGACGATATAGTCAGACTATATCTAACAGACGATACAGTTAGACTATATCCATCGTTGAGTGGAGATTTCCGTTATTCAGCAAGACTACAAATCGCTGGGTGCGATTTTCGATCATCTTCTTCACAAATCAACCACCAACACCCATTTTTGACCAAATCAATCAAGAACAATCATCACAAAACAATCTTAATCACTTCTATTACATTTCTAACTGATTATACAACAACTTTATTTGTCAATCATCATCAGACCTCAAAATCCCTTTCCAAAACCTAATCAACATCAAAACTCACATACATAAGGTTTTCACTAAAATCAATCAATTCCATAGCATTGAATCAACATATAAACAACCACAAACACCAAATCAAATAAGAGTAAGCTTCCCTTACCTTTAAAAGCCTCCAAGTCCGGATTTAGGTTCTTGAGAATCTGAGTTCTTGAGCCAATATCTTCCATAGATTTGTCCTTCCTCTCACCATAAGTGCTAAACTAATCTCACTACTCCTTTTACAACCTCACAAACTTAAGAAATCTTAGAGAGATAGAGAAAGAAAATGAGCATAGAGAGAGAAAGAAAAAGGAATAAGGAGGAAGAAACCCCTCCCTCTCCTTATATACTTGACTCCTCTAGCACTCTCAACATATCCACATTGGCTTAAGCACCTATCTCAAGTTTCCTAAATTCAAACAAACAATGCACAACCATCATCATAACATACCATACATCAAAATGATTCATTTATTTCTTTTAATTACCTAAATTACATATCTAAGTTTCACTTTTAATTATTAAAACACTTAATCATACATTAGGAAAAACAAGATGTTACAATATCCACTCCAGAGAATACTCCTTTCTTTGTTCCGGACTTCTCACTCAGCGACAACAAGGGTCGCTTAGCGAATCTGCTCTAGGGAATTCCTATAACATCCTTACTCGTTTAGTAGATAAACTTTTGGAAAATTTTCCAGAGTTTTAAGATCACTCGCTCAGCGATCTTGTCATTGCTCAGCGAATCCCCACTTTTCCTCACACACTCACCACTCCTCAAGAACACTCGCTCAACGAGAAGCCTAGTTGCTTAGCGACTACCAGATCTCAAAAATAGAAACTCTCTTCGAAAACTCAAAAATCTCAACTTGCTATTCATTCTTATCCCAAATTGATTCCCACTAGGGTCCAACAACATCGTACAACATACAGCAACAACATATTCAACAGATTTGGCAAGCAAAACAACATTTATCAACAAATCATCACACCTACTAAGGAAACCCATTTCAACAACAAAATCCAACAAAACTCGATTTAATCCCATTTTCAACAGATTCCAAGACCACAACCACATACAACAATAATAATACTACGAATTCTCAACCAAAGTAAGCTTTCCTTACCTCTTAGAATTTCCAAATCTGAATTTGGGAAAAAGAAGGAATAGAGAGAATGCCTTCCTTGAGCCAAACCCCTCTAACTAACTGATCTACTCAACGCTAGGAATAGGATTCAAGCTCGAATCTTGTTACTAAATCTTGGTGGTTTGAGAGAATTTGAGAGAGGGAATGAAAGAGATGGGGAAGGTGAATGGGGAATGGGAGGTGGGAATAAGAGGAATGAGGGAAAATGAGAGGAAGAGAGGGTTTTTGGGGCTCTTAAGCCTCCCCGAGTCCCACAAAGGCTTTAGGCTCACTTAGGCTCATGGCTCACCTAACCACTCCTTAAGGTTAATGATTGGTCCTACTCAACTATTTTCTCTCAATAACTCCATAACAATAATAACTCTCTCATTTGGCTCAAGTACATTTCCTCAAGTTCCCTAAATTCATACCCAGGAATTCCAAAATAACAACACCAAACACAAAACAACAACAACAACAACTCATTCATTCGTTTTAAATTACTGGATTCCACATCTAATTTTCACTTTTAAGTTATTCAAACACTAAGTCACTCATTAGGAAAACATAGACGTTACAGTTATCATCAGCACTACCATCGTTGTTATTATTATCATTATCATCATCGTCATATGCAATGTCACACATTTGATTAGGCATGATGGGACGATATCATTTAGTTAATGGTGGGTTGTTGTATGCAGATGATGGTGTGGAGAAAGTGGTTGCAAACATTTGTGAACATCCTTCAAAAAAATTTGATGAGGAAGGAACTTGATGAAATGAATATTGAGGCACATATGGTGAAAACCTTATGTAATTGCATCATGTGCTTATTGCAATTCAGATTGTGATGTATTTGTTGATCCTGTATACAAGTTGGAAAACATTTACAAAGTTTATCACCGTGAGTTCCATCCCCTTGGAAGCAAAGAATATTGGCCTCCATATTCAAGTCCAAATTTTATCCTCAATCCTGCTATGCAATGAGACACATCAGGAAGGCCAAACACTAGTTGTATACATAATGAGATGGATGAACCAGTTTAAAATAAGCTTAAGAAATGTAGTTTGTGTCAAACTGAAGGACATAATCGTAGTAATTGTCCATTTAGACAGCTTAATTTCTAAGATTGTGTGTAATTTTCCCGCTCCTTTTCTTGACTATTTCTGTCATTCAAGTTTCGTAATATCACTTTAGTATAAATATATTATATTGTGTTGTTTACATTTTACCCATTAATATTATATAATCAATGATAGTTTTTCTTAATTAATTTCGAGAATCTTGTTATTACATTAATTAATTTTTCAATTCTCCATTAAATTACATAAATTAATTCAAAATTTTTTATAAATATTTAAATAAGCTTCTAATTTAAAACATCTCTTTGTAAAAACAAAAGCCCTAAACATCTCAATCAGGATGACTTGCAAAAAATAAAAACACGACTTCAGTGTGCAATTTTGAAAAAGAGAAAAAAATATATAAAAGTGAAAGTCTTGGACCGTAAGCACGACTTCAATGAAAAAAAAAAAACAAATTAAAGTCTTGGACCATGAACACGACTTCAGTGAAAAAAAATTTCAAAAATAAATTCGCGTATACAAAACACGACTTCACGTTGGCTTACAAAAAATATAAAATTGAAGTCTTGTTTACAAAATACGACTTCTTTTAAAAAAAAAAGTAAAAAGGGAAGTCTCGCCTGCAAAGCATGACTTTCATTTTAAAATCACGATTTGTTCCAATTTGAATTTTTTTTTAAAAATACCCATTCTAGTAATTTTTTAAAAAATTACCCTTCCGGGGTAAAAAAGCCACAAATTTCGGTGTATATATGATAAATTTCTACTTTGGAGCAATAAGAAATTGTAGTTGATTTTACATCATAAATTTCATTCACTATATGAATGTTGTCAAACACTAAATACATTTCTGTTGAAGAAGTAATAGCAAATGAATATATATGTTGCAGAATTTAAGAACACTCCACTACTCCAGCCATTTAACTGGTGGCCCGTACAATTTACAGAATTAACAATAAGATTTAATTTGGTATGCTTAAAATTAGCCGATATAATTAATATTGAGAGATAGAATATATAAGAATATATTATTGAAAGTCACACAAATTACAATGAGAGAGTTGCTGCCCAGTCTATCTTTTCTCTTCTTTACTTTGAACTTCGTCCAATAGAAAGAAAAAAAAAAAGGAAAGAAAGAAAGAAAGAGAATAAAATAAAAACGCTATTTTTTTATACGATAAAGCTTAAGAGAAAAAAAAAAAAAACAACCTCATTCTAAAGTTTAAAAACCCTACAAGTTTTGTAACCAAAAAAAAAAAAAAACAAAACCTACAACTTTGACAGAAACTTACAATAATATTTTTTAAATCCCCCAAAACTGTTATCAATTAAACGTTAATACTCGATCAAACATAAACCTTACAAATAATTTTGACCCTTATTAATTATGATGGCATTAAAAAAAGGGAAATACTAATTCTACAAATGTAGTTTTACATAAACCACACAAAAATGTAAATTAGTTCTTCAGTTTTTTTTTTTTTTTTTTAAAGCTGAAGTTCTTCAAACCCTTTTAGAACATATAGAAAGAAGAATGAATAGATTAAATAACATTACATAAAACTGATTGCATAAGACTCAGATTGGCCGTATAAATAAAAAATAATAATTAATAAATCCTTTTAACGAGAATTTCAAAAAAAATTTAAAAAATTTAATAAATAAAAAATAACTTCTAATATATTATAAACTGAAAATCAATACATTATTATTTTTTTATTTTTGAATTCATACCAAAATATCCTAAAGATATTCTTAACATTATAGCATAATTGACACAATTACCTTCTCAAAAAAAAGACACAATTACATTTTACCATTTTATATTAATTAAAAAATTCTTAACATTTGTCTTAATTAATATCTAAATAATTATTAGTTTAACATAAAATATAGATAATATTTGTAAAGAATTTCACAAGTAACGTTATCAAAATATAAATTTTACGTGAACGATTACATAAATAAAATGGACAAGAAAAAAATCATGCAAATGAGTGAGAAAAATAAATAGCAAATAGTTATAAAAGTGAGTAAAAAGAAATTATCGAAAAAGCCATTTAAGTGAGTAATAAAAAGATTATAAGAATGAACAAGAAAAAAAATTAGTCACATGAATGGGAGAGATTTTGAAAATGAACATGAAGGTGAGTGAAAAAAAATGTAAATAGGCAAAACAAATCAATGAGAAAAATATTCAAATAAATGGGAAAAATCATGCAAATGATAAAAAATATTGAAATGAAAAAAATGTGAGTAAACAAAAAAATAGGTCAAAAAATATCACTGAGCGTGAGATACATTAACTATTATATATCATTTAATTATAAATTGTTATATATAATAAATTTATTAACTTCATATTAACTATCATAAAAGTCATAATAATTTCTAATTGATTTATAATATAAATTTTTTTACGCTAACTATATATAAAAATTAAACTGTTTAACTAATTACTAGTATTAATTAATAAATTAATAATTAATAATCACTAACCAATTAACATGTAATTCCCCTAAATGAATAACAGCTGTTGCACCGCAAGTGCACGATACACCTCCCGCATAGAATTTAATCTCTTTGCTCGTCAATTAATAATTTAATGCCTCTAAACTAAGATATTTTCTCCTCTCTCTACCACGTTGCCGTTGTTATAGTACCTCATGCCCTTCGGCAACCCAAATTCTTGAGAAAACGCTGATAAGTGATTCCCCTCTAATCTATGAATGATTCAAAGTACGTTTTCTCGTTCTCTTCTCGGCCGTTTCGCCGTCGTGCTTTGCTTCTCACCGGTAAGCAATCGGCTCTTTCTTTCTCTATTTTTTTCACCGGCGTTTTAAACTGAACTAGCTTATAGTTTTGCTTATTGTATACAGTTTAATGGTTAGTTGTGCGACCTAACATGGAGAACGAGTAAGCCAAAGAATAGAACCGGATCTGCCTTTTTCTTATCACTAGGTAAGATTCAAATTTATCTTCATATATATATATATACATCTATTGGCCTGCTTTTCACGTATATGCGAGTGATTCATTCTCTGAATACGTGTTTTCGCCCCCCTTTTTGAAGTTTGGAGGTACGTCTATATGTTTTTGGGTTTTAGTCTGCTTCTTATGACCTAGGAGAAATCGACGTGGATTCTGTGGGAATGAACATTTGCTGATTCAATTTTTTTCTTCCCCCAATTTATGCTGATTGCAAGTAGCGTCTGGTGCAAGATTGTTTTTATGTTAATTGCTTTACCTTTTTAGCATTATTGATTTTCAATTTATTTAGCTGTATCAAGCCTTAGTTGATACATTGTTATGTTAATGACAATGTTTTAGATCAATAGATAAGTAATACCCGTACCGTTTACCGTATTTATAATTTATAATATAATTCTAATCATTTCGTCAAAGGAAAAAAAAAAATTACAATCATGAATCCTTTCACAATTTCGGAGATAGCTCTAAAGTGTAGACGTGATGGCGTACACATTGTTGATTTAAACTAGCGTGTTTAGTTTAAGTTATTGTGATAAGATAATTATTTAATTTTGTAAGCTTTGTCAGAGAATTTTTGGAAAATAAGCGAATGTTTTTCCCTTTAAAAAAAGTTGCTCCTAAATTGTCTTGAACTGAAATCACTTTAATTCAAAGGTAATAGACTTACATGTAATTGATTATTTTTATAATCAATTATTGATACATAAAAAGGATTTTGAAGATAATTTATTTCGTTTGAATTATCTGAAATAATTAATTTTTCTAATAAAATTACAATAAAGGGTATGAAGTTATTTGTAATAGTTGATTTTATATTTAAATTAATTAATTATTGCTGTTAAAGTGAGAAAACGAAAGTTAACCGAAAAAAATTGTTAACTTTTAATCATAATCATAATCTTGGATTATAATCTAAAATACCAACTTTACTTTTAAAATGGGCCGATCCGATGGGAGGGAGATTAGTTGGGTGCTAAATAGAAGTCTAGATACTTTCTGCTTAGACAAAAAAAATATTGATTAGTTTTTCTTTAACAAATATAATTAGTGGATTGTCTGAGATAATTAATTTTTATAGTAAAATCTATAACTATAATCTATAATTTTTATCATCTATAATCTATAAAAATAATAAAGGTAATAATCCATTTTGGTGTCCACTTTTTTTTTCTTTTTTTTTCATATTTTACCCTTTAACTGCATATTTTAGCTGCTTTTATTTTTCTCATTTTCTATATAATTTTTATTCTCTCTTGTTCTTCTTTTAACTTTCCATTTATCTCTATATTTACCCAAAAAATATAAATGCAGTCATGGAGTGTCTTTCTTCTACTAGTATTCTATAATCTATATCTATAGGACCATTTTTTTTTTTCAGCAGGACCAGTTTGTTATAGATTAAAAAAGAATTGATTCTAGTATAAAATAATCTAGTAATTGTTTTTTAGAGATTTTAAAAAAAGTGGAAGTTAATTTGTGTTTGTCTGCAATTACAAAAATCATTTTTTTTAAAGAAGCAATTGATTTTATGAGAAGCTGATCAAAACAACTTTTGATTTTAATTATTTTGTAAAGCTGAGACAAACACATGAAAAACTAAAAAAAAGTGATTATTTTTTTATAAAGAAGTAATTCTTTTACAAAAGAAGCTGTAAGAACGGGCTCATAATTTATAATCTATATCTATAATCTATAATCTATAATCTATCTATAACAATAATAAAGGCAATACTCTATTTTGGTTTCCATTCTTCTTTTATCTATTTTACCCTTTAACTGCATATTATAATTGGTTTTATTTTTCCCATATTTTATTTTATTTTTATTTTCTCTTCCTCTTCTTCTTCTAACATCCCATTTATCTTTATATTTACCTAAAAAATATAAATGCTGGCAGGGTGTGCCTTTCTTCCACTAATCTTCTATAATCTATGATCTATGATCTATAACAATAACAAAGGCAATACCCCATTTTAGTTTTCACTCTTTTTTTTTTACCAATTTTACCCTTTAATTGCATATTATAAATATGCATAACTGCTTTATTTTTCCCATTTTCTATTTAATTTTTATTCTCTCCCTTTTCTTTTAACTCCCCATTTATCTCTATATTTACCCAAAAAATATAATGATCGTGCCTTTCTTCCACTAATTACAATGAAGAGTATGAAGTATTTGTAATAGTTGATTTTGTATTTTAATTAATGAATTAGTGGGGATAAATTGAGAAAACAAAAGTTAACTGAAAAACATTGTTAACTTTTAATCTTAATTTTCAATTTTTGTTATCATAAAAAACTTTTTTTCTCTGTTAAGATTATAATCTAAATCACCAAACGTTTGGATTGAAACAAAAGTAACACTAATTCATTTGATTACAGTCGTGGGATTTGAATCGTTTCGTGTTATTGAGTAACATGATGTGGTCAGGTTATGGAGTGAAAGACATAATTTTTATCAAATACTAGTGGTTCTGACAGTAATTATATTGAATCCTTATTTAATAAAAGTTGTATCTATTTCTCCTCAACATGATCGTGTAAGTTACTCAAACAGCATGAGAGGATTCAAATTCATGATCTTAAAAAATAGAGCCATCCAATCACACTGTATGCCGAAGGCTTTCTTATTTTAAAGGAGCCTTATTGCACAATTTTATTAGATTTGGATGGCTCATTGGATTGAATTATACTTTGAGATTATAATCTGTTTCCATAAAAAAAAAAATTGTTTATAATATTTTTCTCTCTTGATTGGTAACATTGAGGAAAATTAGATTATAATCTACTACAAACGAAAAATGTTTTTTCTTGAAGAAGCTAAATTTTGGAAGTTATAATTAAAAATTAATAGATTATTTCCTAGCTAATTTTTATTTTTTCATTTTATACTCAACAATTGATCAATTTAAATACAAAATTAACTATTATGAATAATTTCATATATATATATATATATATATATATATTGTAATTTTACTATAAAAACTTATTATTTTAGAAAATTCAAATAAAATATACTATGTTAAAATCACTTTTCACATAACATATATCCTAATACAATTGATTATATTTATAATTGATGATTGAAATAATCTCTAAAAATAATCTAATCTAAATGCACACATTGTTTATATGATTAGAAAACAAACTCTTAGATTTATTATTTTCATTTTCACATACGAAATTCATTCTCAGGAGAAATGCCCCCTATACACACACACAACACACACCATTTATGTATGTATAGTCTAGATTTACTATTATCATTTTCACAAGATATGTCCTATATATATATATATATATATTTGCATGGTAGAGAACACGTGACTAAAACTAATCATGCCCATTTAACAAGTGTATCCTCCTCTAACTATTTCTGCCTTTTTCGAGAGTGTTCGTCAATGTTATCTTGACTAGATTCGCGAGAGGGATCTAGAGACTGTTATACTAAGCCCTCAAGAGTAGGGGTCCATGAATTCTTCGTGGCTTTCTAGCATCTTCTTGCTATTAGTACGCAAGGGTTTGTCGGCTGTGTCGATGAATTGAGTCTGCCAATAAAGGTCAGCTGCAAGGCTAAGATTGGGCTAATTGTACGCATCGTTTCCTCATTCAATTGTGGGCTAGTCTTCAGTGGGCCGACCTATAGGACTCAGTCGGACGGTCCAAGCTAAATGAAGGACTTTGCACTCCTTATATGGTTTGTTTGTTGTTTTCTGTATCATTATCCCGTTAGCTAGGTTAGAGACAACAACAAAAGGGAAATACCTAGGTAACAGGAAGCTATTAACAGTGTGTCTGGTTTAATGTTTGATGACAGACAATCCACATCAATTCAGAGGTAACATGGTTTAGGTTCTACACTTCTACGTTATTACGCACGTCCAAGATGTGCAGACAAACACACTCAATTAAAAGTTGGAACACTATAAAAAAGAGCTAAAACAAACTCGTGAAATCGTTGTATGAATTTCATTACCCTGGGTGCTCCTTATCGCAGTCTATTATCTAATTGTAGTTGGGTTTAATATGTTCCCTTCAGTGTGAAAAATGTGCCCAACAAAAAAAAAATGTTTTCCATTTTTATTTTTTATTTTTAAAAGTTTGTATGTGAAACATTGAAAATAATATTTTTTATTTTTTTATTGTTATTTTTCATTTTTACTTTTTCTTACTAAAATTTTAGAAAATACGAAGTAAAAATAAAAAATATTTTTTCCCATTAACAGTTTTTGTTTTTGTCTAGGACTATCGGTATCTGGATAACATATTAGACATGTGACTAAGTTAAACTAGGTTGGACACTAATTCTTTTATGCACTAAATCGGGCACATATTTAAACGGAGGGTTGTTCTAGATTTTTTTAATAGGTATGGTGAGAAATGCTAGCAACACACTAAACTGTGAATAAACTTTTTGTTTTACTGAATAAGTTCTGAGGGGAGGAGATGGCGCTTTAGTCCAAGACAGGAAAAGTGTTTGGACTTAAAGAGTACTTATAGAAGTATTTATATTTATTTTATTCCAAGGAGACAAGTGGGGGTTCAACTCAAACTTGCGACTTGTTAGATTCAGAATCCTATCTTGCTTCATTCAACCAATCCCTTGGGGTTAACAGATTCTCTATTAATGATTGAAATTTATTGAAAATTACAAATTTTAGTAGGTTTCGCTTCACATTTAAATAGCATCTCTCCTAATTTCATAGTTTTCAAAAAATGTTAACCAATAATAGAATGTGTTTTAAAAAATGTGTGTTAGATAGTATATTGCTAGTACTTCTCGGATATTGGTATATCTAGTGAGCTATTGAATAAATATTGGCTGATTTTTGTTTAATAAATTTATAATAATTATTTATATTTATTATAATCAATAATTAATTATTTTACAATTTATCTGATATGTGATAAGGAGCTTTTGTTAGGGATTTTTTTTTTAATTTCTCATGAATCTAAAATTAAGAATGTTAGTTTTTTATGTTTGGTATGCAATCTCAAAATAAAAACTGACCTTCCCAAGAAATTTTGATTCCTAAGAATGCTTTTGGCCTATGTTTTTCATAAAATTATTCTCATGGGATGAATTGTGAGGAAAATTTTAATGATATGAAAAGATCACACTATCTTTATTTTTTCTTTTTTGATGATAGACCACGATATCTTTATTAGTTCACCTAATTGTATAAAGTTTTGAAATATTTTCTAATTAAGTACAATAAATAATTAAATTTAAGAATAAAAATAAAAAATATTAATACATATTCACATTATACTTATTATAATTTTAAAACTAAAATTTGTTTATAAAATATTTAGTTTTAATTTTTTTTAATATATTAAATGTTATACTTTTTAAATACTTTTTATATTTTAATTCTGAAAAATCATCAAAGAACCAATTAACAAATCATTTAAAAATATAATTGCCGCGACATTTAAGAAATATTTTAATATAAATTGTAAAGTAAAAAAATCCGAAATGGAGAGAATGGAAAGTTCTGTGATGTTAAAAGCTAAGTAATCACACTCATTTTATAATTTTAGAATTTATGAAAAATAATTTTCAAACTTAAAATTTGATTAAATTGTTTTTTAAAATTATCTTATTTTAAGTACACGAAAGTGTTATAACTTATTTATAAATGTTATTATCTGTATGAATGTTTTTTTTAAATATTATTTATATGAATCATTTAGACAAAACTAGTGATAATAAAATTTAAATAATTTATACAAGATAAATGTTAAATAATTTACATAAGAAATGAAAATAAAATTACATAAATTTAATTATTATTAAATTTAATGCTTATAAGACAAATTAATTATTATTTAATTAAAATTAAATAGTTTCTAAAAAATGGGTTAGTGATAACCATTTTGGATTCACTTCTTGTTTTTTTGTTTGGTTTTCACAAAAATCTCATGTTTTGGTAAATTTTTGAGTTATGCATGCTTGATAATCCCTAACTTTTCTGAATTATAAAAAATAAGTTGTTAATGAGAACCATTTTGAATCTATTTTTTGTTTGATCATTGTAAGAACTATGTAATTTTGATTTCTTTGCCTTCGAGAATAAGTAGGAGCACAGGAACACTTTTTTCAAGTTAATTTTCTTAAAATAATAAATATTCTTTAATGATAAATAAAATATATTAAAAACCTTTAAATAATAAAGTTTTAAAGTAGTGTATCTAATGGAGTTATTTCACTTATGGGGAATTTCTGGAAAAAAAAATTTTATATATCCAAAAAAATTCTATTGAAACCAAATATAAGCATCCTTGATTCTCAAGAAAATTGTGTAAACATTCCTTAGAATGTTTATCACTAACCAAACAAATTTAACCATTCCCAAGAATTATGATACCCAAGATTTGTGATTCATAGAAATCATGATTCTCAGCTGTGAGAAAAACTTTTTCCTTATCAAATGTCCCCTTAAGTATAAGATTGTCATAGGAACTCCCTTAACAAATGGATTCAATTTTAATCTGTATTTTAGTTTGTACATTGTGCATGATATATGTTTCTTTTTATATAATTAAAATTCATAAAAAATAAATTGTTTTAATGTATAAATTATATTATAATTAATATTCATAATAAATAAATGTATTTGAATATATAAATTATATTTTGAATATAGGCTTGTTTCATGAATCTTAAACAAGAGCTCTTCAAGCCTAGCCTAGATTCTTAGACAATGGTCATGTCTGTATCTTGATGTTTAGAGATATAACTCACAAGTTGTCAAATAGCTGATATAGGCAGTTATCAAAATAAAAAAAATAAAAAAAATAGCTGATACAGGCGGTGGCAGTGATTGGGCATCACGTTTTTCTAGGTGTTCTGAACTGTTCAAACTTTGATGAACATTATTGCGTGTTCTTTCCTTTCTTAATATATTCTTCCTTCATGAAGAAAGAGATTCGTAAAATATTATATTCTGCTGCTTATGTTTTAGATTACCCAAATCCATTTTTATTCTCCATGATCTGCCGTTCACCATCGTATATTCTGGCAATATTGTCCTTTGCAAAGACAGTTGAGATGGTAGGCAGGAGGTGAGGAGGGTCAGTAAACAAGTTCGCTAAAACTATTCTTTCAACATGAAGCAAAAGGCTGCTGTGTGTACTTGTTCAGGTTTTGCCCTTCTCTCATTGGTTTAAAATGTAATATTGGACATAATCAAATGAATTGCCTTGTTCAGCTCAACACATTGTCAGACTTTACTGCTTTTCCAAGGCTTCTTACTGGTGGTTTGTTCTGCTAAACAGTCTCTCATTAGATCCTTTCAGCAAATGAGTCATGCAATCGGAAGTTGTTGCATGGTTTTAACTGTTGCTCTTCAATTTGAACTAGTGGCCGCTGATGTCATTTTTCATCCATGTGATGTTAATCCCTTAATGTAATTAGGAATTTGCTTTAAAGCACATACTGCCCTATAGTTATCAAGTTTTAAAGATAGACAGGAATCATGTGAATATTTTGTGTCAACTATCAAATGATTGGCACTTATTAATGAATAATTTATTGCTGCTATCCTGTATTTGAGATGTCACACAGAAGTAATTTTAACAGCAGAAAATTTCATATTAAGTATTGCAGTTTGACAATCTTGTTTGGTGACTCAGATTGGTTCGTAACAAATTTGGTTTTACTCATGTTATAAGCTTCCTTTTGTAAAATCTGTTGTTTTGCCTTCACTTGTCTGCTTGCGCTTGAACTTGCCTTATAATCCATGGTTGATCCATGATAATATATACCTGGACTTTGATATCCCTTCAGGTTAATCTTTTGCATGATTGAAGCATCTGCAAGAAGAACATTCTTTTTTTTTTTTTTGGTTATTCTTGGCAATCTCATACCTACTTTATGTGCTAATAACTCAAAATGTAAGTGCTGTAGTAGCATGTCTTGCCATAACTCTTTTCAGTTGCATTATATACTATGAATATTTTTACCTTTGGATATGATATTCTATATGATAACCCTTCAGAGTTCAGAAGGTAATGTCTTCATTTCCTGGTCTATATTGTTACCCTAGTGGTACTTGACTAGGATGATAGTGAGATCAACGGTCTAGTGATACGTGGCTATGTGATTAACATTAAGAGTTTGATCTTTAATATTTAGGGTTTAAAGCTAATCTGAAACATTATATGCAAAATCTTAGATGTTGCTTGTAAAATGCCATGATATTGTTAGTTTGGGCAAATTGGAATTATGTGCTATCAGCCATAAGGCTTTCAAAGTTTTAGAGTTTGTTTCTGAGTTTTCTGATTAGGTTGCAATTCCTTTAATTCTTGCAATCATATTGACTGTGTTGTCACTTGTCAGCATCCAACTGAATTTTCTCTGCCAAACATAATTCAGATTTTTTCAATGAATCAGAAATGATGGTTTACTATCGGCTGAGTGTGTATTTGTTGGAATGGATATGAATAATTGTAATTCATTAATTTGTATAACATGAACTACAGCAGACAATATATATGTTGAAGGTTCACAGCTTTTCCTTTTCTGTTTGTAGAGTCAGCTGCATTATGCATGTTTATTTCTGACTGTCAACTTGGTCAGAATATTCAGATGCTTTCACTATATATAGTTTTAGGTGCGCTTCTGAAGTTGGAATTTTTCTATTATCCAGCATATAAGTTTCTGTTTCTGCTGCATGTGTGTAAGATATGCATGGAGCAGGCCTCTGTAGTTAAGTCCTTGATTTCTTTATTAATGATTTTGTCACAGTATCTGTTGGTTTGTATGATTTGGGGATGTTGGTTCCCTCTTTGTAGTTAGCAATACTTCTTTATAATTCGTTGTGTAGAATCATAAGTCATGCTTGTTACTCATTTACTTGAGAGGAAAACAATAATTATTTTGACAGTATGGATTACATAGTTTCCAATGTCTTGTGGATTACTTATTGAAGGTATAGGAACAGGTGTATTCTGAATTCCATTTAATTGATCATGACATATGTAAATAGAATTTATATAAAACAACACCAGTTGTTGATATCTTTATTGCATAAAATTTACAAAGGCAGTTATGTCTGATCCTTAACAGCAATTGTAAGCTTCTTGATAGATAGTCTCATACCATATATACCATACATGTTGAATGGAACAAATGTGGTTGATGAACTATGAACTACAAGATCCAACTCATAGAAGCCTGATCATTTGTAGGGAGAAGTTGTTGGCAGCTTGTCACAAAATGACAATCCTCCCTGATTATTGAACATTTTTTGCTAATGCAGCTGCAATCTGGTGCAGAGATTAAGTGCTTAGTTACTGATGAAATTAAAAGAAAAATCATAGACTTGAACTTTATGCTATATATTATCAGTTTGAGGGATTACCCCAGTTTCATTGCTTTGGTTGGTGGTTCGCTGTATTGAGTTTGTGGCTGACTTAGCTGGAGACTGATAGGTGGATGTAAATCATATCCATTTCTGAGCATGTATGAAGGATTGGCTGCCACATTTTCTTCATTTGTACTCCTTGCTTCGTATACCTAAGAACCAAATCTTCTGTTTAGGTTTAGCTAAAGGAAACTTGAAGCCTTTAGCTTCTAGATAAACAGAATTAAGCCTAATAAATGAGTGAAATCTGTTTGATATGGCCCTCTCCATATGAAGTGCCTGTGTATGTGCAGACTTGTTCATTGTACAGGCGTTTATTAGGAATGCATATGTATTTATGAAAAGATGAATAACAGATTCTTGAATTATAGAATGTGTTTTCTGAATCATTTACCTTCTTCTGTAGCTCTGCATTTTCTTTTTGGATCTGGTCCATCTTTTGATAGAGTTCGACATTTTCTTGATGAATGAGATTTGCCTACAACGGCATTAATAAAATTGGTCAGAATTGTGGGAAAACCTTAGTCAATCATGACAAGAACAGAACCAGACTCCCAATTCCCAAAACCTTTTGGCGTAGTTCTTTAATCTCATTAGTGAAAATTTGATCCTGCAAGGAAATAGATGATAATGTAAATTATGAATGTGTCATCAAAAGGATGGAATCTTAAAGGGAAGATATTTAATTGGAATTGACCCATCATACCTTTTTCATGCGAACACCTTTTAAACTTATCTCCAGTTGGTTTTCCAGATTTTGAAGTTCTTTAATACCCAAACCCGAAAGTTCTTCACCCATCAATTGCCTGGTTTTACCAAAAGAAAAAGAAAAATATGAAACGCTTTCGCATTTGAGGTGGGTTTATCGCTTAACAGAAAAATATCATAAGTATCCGAGCACAAGTTTTTTATTGGCATTGCTATATTTTTGTTTAAGAAACTAAGTAGTTGTGCGATTTACAACTTTCTAGAACTATCAGTAAATGTTTTCGGGTGGCATCACGTGGTTAACTGACATAAAACTCTATAGAGCATCAGTAGATCAAAATTATATCGTTTACCAAAGAATTATTCCCAATAAATGAGCTATTGAATCAACCTTTTGGGTCTTGTCGCATCTCCTTCATTTTATGCAACTGTGGGGTGCCTCAAGTGTTTGACTTTGACTTGCTAATAAATGGCAAATATATAAGCTACCCTTTATTATATTTTAATTTCATTCTCTGGAAATGCTTGGAGGGAAAAAAAGGAAGCAAAGATGGATATCATTTTCCCTTTTTGGATGCTTTGATAGTGGTTGGGAAAATTTGTTTTCCTATTTTATGCCGTCTCAATATTTTTTTTTTTTCTTCCCATAAGGAGATGGTGTAGGATATAGCTCTTTTAAAGTGAGATGTGTAAATTGAAAAAGTAAGGACATATCTATTGTTGGTTTCAATTAAAGTACCTCGTAAACTTAACCCACTTCAAATCAATGGTTGATATACCTTTACTTGTTTACTTTACACATTACTTTACTAGAGTCAAATCTGATGATATAACCTGCTAGATTCTATATTTCTGGCATGTTTCTAGTACAATTATGCAACTAATGGGTGTTAATTAATTAATTTTTTTACCTGTGGCATTCTTGCAAGTACTGCAGCTGTTGCCTCAAGGTTGCTGCTTCTGTCTGCCAAAACTAGCAAGTAGAAATGCAGATATCAAATATTAAACAGTTACTAGTTAAGGAGATTATTTCGAATGCAAGAATTGTAGTGTAGAGAATTTGAAGACTAACATTAAAATTAAGAACCAACATGATGATGCTTTTAAGACAAATTATTGCTAATATGGTCATTTGCACGATTGTTTTGCTGGATGTAGTTTTGTTTTTGTGCCCTAAACTTGTTTTTGATAATCTCCCTAAGTATATTATTCCACTAATGATTGGTGCCCAATCACCAATGTCTCCCTTTCCATTAATGGGGCAAACAGGGTAAATAGATGCCCAATGTCCACATGCATGATCCCGTCTGAGGTGGTGTATGGACACAAACCACCAACCATTACTTGTTATTTGCAAAAAGTGGAAGTAGTAGCACGAGATTTAATTGATCGGGATGAAGCTCTTCGTCAACTGAAGTATAATTTAGAGCGAGCAAGGGGCAAAATGAAGAAGTTTGCAGATAAACATAGACGTGACCAATCATTTACAGTGGAAGAATGGGTTTTCTTGAGGCTTAGGCTTCACCGACAACATTCTGTGGCAAGACGAGTTATTCCTAAATTATCCCCACGATATTTTGGACCCTTTCAGATTGTGCAAAGAATTGGTGTTGTGGCAGAAACGTCTAGGATCAATCCAATATTCCATGTTTCTTAGCTTAAAAGAGCAATGGGGTCCTATCCTGTTGAGCAGCATCTACCAGAGGGAATGGAAGTAGAGATCAATGATGACGTTGAACTTGAGTCGTGTTTGAGCTAATAGACAGATTGAAAGGAAACGTGACGACATTACTCAATGGTTGATAAAGTGTTAGGCCAAACCGTTGGAGGAAATGTTTGGCCTTCCACTTGGGAAGAGGAATTCACTATAAGAAGCCAATTTTCAACATTCAGCCTTGAGTACATGGTTGTGGCTGTACTGGGGGGCAATGTTTGGCTCGGTAATGTAAACGAAAGGGTTTTGGGGGAAATTAAAGGAAAGCTGGTTAATGGGCCAGGTCAAGGGCCCAGGATTTGAAGTTAATGGGGCAATGTTTGGCTCGATCTGGAAGGAAACAAAAAGAAAGAAAAAAGTGTAAAAAAGCCCAGGTCTTTAACAGGGTTTATCTATGACAGTTGACAGGAGGATGTTTTATTGTGTTTGTAGTATTAGGCTTGCTAATATGTTTGCTATTTAGCTTTGAGTGTGCATGTCTAATTTGCTGCTGTTATTTATAATGCATTATGTAATGCTTTTCTTTTAGCGTCCTATATTTTTGTAAGTGTTGGTGAGCGTTTTCAATGAATGATCCTTTGAACAGAAAAAAGGCCAAAATGGGGAAGGCTAGGAGAACTTGTTGACTGGGCAAGTTAGTTATGCTGAAATTGGTATTCATGTTGTGGGAGTCAGTTATTAGGCTAGTGGGGATATATTCATGTTGTGGGAGTCGGTTATTAGGCTAGTGGAGAGAAGTAGAATGGGCAATGTGGATGTTGTTAGCAATTTTCGGCTTTAAGCTTGGGCAGAGAATTCCTTCTCTGTGGAGTCTTAGGGTCTGGGTAGTGAAAGAGAGTTCACTTTCTTTGTAATCCTTTGTTATTTTAGTAATATTACTTGTCTTTTCTCTTTCTGTGGCTTTAGTTTGTACCAGACATTATAGAAAGTTTTAATATGATAATAATAATATTATATTATATTACTTGTATCTCCTTAACTATGTCAGCCTATTTGAGCTAAAAGGTTTTAGGAATGGCCTAAAATCTGGCTTTTTTTAGCTAAGTAAGATTTTTAAAAAACTTTAGCTTGACTTCCAAAAAGTAGGCTTAGGTCAAACTAGGTCTAACACGGGTTTGGCCATAGGTTCCAATGAGTCACTTGGCATATGCCCATCCATAGTTGTTTTCATCGAAATTGTGCCTTTTATTTCCTTGGTGCTTCTCTAGTAAGTTCATCTAGGCTCCTTGTGAACATGTTTATCTCTGGGACATTAGTACATAAGTTTTCAATTTTCTTATATTTTGTTCTGATTGCTTTATTAAAAAGTAAGCATTCTTTCATTTCATTTCAATTTTTTTTTTTTGATTTTTTCAGAATGGCATCTATCTTGTGGACACTTACAGTATATATGTCGTTTTCCACACCATATTCTTGATAAAGAGAATTGTTAATAATACACTCTTTATTACTACTATTTGCTGAAATTTATTGGGAAGTAAGCATTAGTGTGGGTGTCATTTCTTTTTTAATGAGCTTCACTTATGATTTTGTAATTTTTAATAAATTTTAGTTAATAGTAGAAAGTATGTTTGAAAAAGTGTGTTAGTGTGTTGCTAGCATTCCTCCTTAGTAAAATAACATATTCTTATAGTGGGTGAGTATAGGGAGAGTTGATATTACTTCTTTAGAAAATTTGTTGGGTTGTTTCCTACAAATACAATTATATGGGTAGTCTTGTAGGTTTAGATGTTAGTTTGTAGGTAAGGGTAATGTGACATTTAAGTTTGACTGATTTGATTATTTAGTCTTTGTTTTGATTCTGAGGGAAACAAATTTCAAGTCACAGACTGCAACCAAGTCTGCATCCACGAGGTGAGGTCGGTTACTTATATTAAATGATGCCATAATTTAGAATCATGTTTATAGAAATTATTGACTTCTAAATCATTCTTAATGGTTTTGGCTACAGTTCTCATTTCTCCCTATGCCTTTTAACAATTGACCTACCATCCATTTAAACCATTTCCTCTTTGGGTTTTCTACAAATCTTTTTCCACTTGTCTAATCAACCTTGGGCAAGATTTTACCATTTTTTTCTATATTAAGAGCATGTTTGGGACAGCTGAAATTTCACAATTTCAGCTGTTTTTGTAAAAAGGTTGTTTGAAAAATAATTTCTATAATAAGTGCTCCCTCAACTTTCTTTGATACATTCATTCTTAATCCTATGTTGTGTAGTAGGTTCACTCATCGAGCGCAACTCTTCATCTTTCCTACATTAAGTTCATTTTCTTATAAGCTTTTCGTGTCTAGTACATTTTTTTATATAACATTCCAGGTTTTATAGTTGTGTGGTAAGGTTTTCACTTAAACTTAGTAATACCTTTTTTGCCACAAATAACACCCAAAACACTCCTCTATTTCATTTACTTCAATCTTATGGATTACGTTTTCCTCTATTTCCTTTGTTTTGTACAGTAGACCCAAGATACTTTGTGACTTGTGATCTAGTATTGTTTCCAATTTAAGTCAGTGTGCACTAAGATTATAAATGCTTTCAAGGGAATACTATGCGTGAACCGTATGATTGCATATATACCAAAGTGTTTGTGTGCATTTCTTTTGTATGAGATAAATTATGGGGTTCGTTAACAAATAAAATATTCATGTTCCATAATCCTAACTAGGTATGTGGATTCTTAGACCTAACTTATGACTCCATTATTGATGTAATAATCATAGAGGCGGTGAGCTTTATTCGAATTGAACAAGTGTGTAATTTTCTGTGGTTACTCACATACGAACCTATATGAACTGGTGACGGTCGAGGTGGAAGTCTAACAGGAGAATGTCAGTAGTTGAGTTGGTATTTCTTGTCAGTCAAAGACTGCCTGCAGAATGGTGTCAAGTGTCATGAACCATGCTATAAGTAAAAATTTGGTTACTTCAGGCAGAAGGCTCCGATTTTGGCACGACATGTTGGTACAATACTGTTAATTAGTGAGGGCTTTTTGGTTACAAATACGGTTATGCATAATGCATAATTATGTTGATGTCAAATCTTGTCTGTTTCGTAAGCATACTACAAAACACAGTAAATATTGTTGAGGGGACTTATATTTGACAACGAACAGGAAGTTTTAGTCTGATTTTTTGCTAGAATTGTTTGAGGTTTCCCAAATCTTCCCCCGAAATTCTAGAAGTATAATGATATCAGTTCGTATTTTAACAGAAGGATTTGTTTAGTTTATAATAATTGTACTAAACACTGCTAAAGAGCTTTTAAGCCTGTGTCAAGTTTTAATTATTTGGACTAGTCAGTGAAGCTAATGGATTAGATTATTTAATTTCTCGAGGTAGAAGTAAATATCCAAGGGATGGTAGTTGCACATTGTAGCACTCTTACATTTTCTGGATTAAGAGACTCGTAAACATGTAGAGTGCAAAATATGTGATGTCAGTCTCACAAAGCGGCAAATATTATGGGGGATCATTTTGAGTTTTCCAAGTATGTGCATCAGTTGCTGGGTGTCCAACACAGATTTTGAAAGACTCACGACTACTACTGAGTATTGGCATCATTGGATTGAGTATTTTTATATTGGACCGAGCTATATGTAGTTTGCCATATTAAACATAAATGGTTTGACTGTCGACTGTAGTTACTAAACTCATTGTAGCTTAGGTATCTTTTGAGAAATGGAAAAAATTTAGGTGTAGTTCTTTAAGTGTTTTTAGTGTTCTCCAATTGAAATTAGAGTTTCATTTCAGTAATCTGCATTGATCTTTAACACATGTAGATTACCAAGGTGAAACTCTAATATTAGTTAGAGAACAGCACTAAAAACACCTAAAGAAATGCACTTAAATTTTGTCTTTGAAAAAATTGAACAACACTAATATTTTTTGAGATGTGTTATTTATACAGCAATTTATGCAACTATTTATACATCATTTTTAATGTCTATCTCTCTTCATCATAGCATTTATTACATGTCACACTTCTCTTTCTTTCTCTCTTTGTTGTAAAATTTGTCATACAATTTATTATACAAATAGCATTTTTCATATTTATATGAACTATTGGAATTATGAATGTATAGTAACATAATGCCCAAAAGCTTAAACTCAACTGGATGGATGGTGTACAGATAGTTACCTTCTCTTCTGAAGCAGGATTCATGAGGTGATGATGTTCCTCTTTTAGCTTGTTGTAGCGCTCAATAACCGATTTCATACTGTCATAATACATTTAGGAAGTCATTACAAGAGCATATATGCATTTTTTGATGAGAAAGATGTAGATTATTAATGCGTTAAAGAATTTAATAGAGAAAACTATCAATTTGGTCCTTGAAGTATCACCTTCTCTCCTAAATAGTTATTAAACTAATAAAAATTATGCTACATAGTCCCTGAAGTATTAAAAATTATGCTACATAGTTCCTCATGTATTGAAATTTTTTTCAAATTAGTTTCTTACTAGGGACTAAATTGATGGATATTCAATATTTCAGGAACTATTTGTATAATTTTATTAGTTCAAGGACTATATAGGAGAGAAGATAATACTTTAAGGACTAAATTGATAGTTTATTTGAATTTAATATATTGTAAGTGTCTATAATATAATGTATGGAGACAAATTGACCATACGATCCCAATTGGTATTTAAACGTAGATGTGATTTTACTTTAGTCATTCAAAGAAAGTTTGGTATTATTATTAAAAAAAGGGTTTAGGATAGCATTTATTTAGTGCTTAGGTTGTAAAATGTAACATTAGTTTGGAATAAAAAATATATATCTTCATAGAAACAAATGTAATTTTAATGTTAATTTCATGATTGAATGACTAAATAGATGTGAAATTATTTTAGACAATAAAGTGATGACATTTTTCTATTTGAGTAAAAATAGAAGTTACTCAAATTAAAGAATGAGTCTGAAAAAGAAATCACTTACCTAGTAGGAGATTGTCTCCAACTTATCTAATGCTCAAGAGATTTGTAATTATTCCAAACATTTGTTCTGTTTCATTCTTTTTAGTTATTCCCTTTTAGTAAAACCGAATGTACTATTTAAATATTTTGTCTTGTTCCGTTTTTCTTTTATAAAATACATCAAGCATATAAAATAACTAATGTTGTGGTTGACACTATTATATCTAATTTATTAAATTTTACGTAAATAATGATATTATAAGAATGTTAGTAGCATATCTTTTTACTCCTTTATAGAATTCTATTATTTTGTGAATTTGAGTAAGTCATTTTTTTTTACCTTCCTTTCCCTTTTGCTATGACCACTTGCCTATTTCATGGCTAGTCCTTCTGAATAACAAGTATTTTTCTCATTTTTCATTCTTCAAAAAACCAAGTGCTTGCTTTTGTACACCTTGTAATCCCCACTTTAAACCAACAAACTTATGCCTATGTAACATCATCTCCCTCGAAGAGATTATGTTAGAACATTAAAAGGCACAACCTACACAATATAAAAAGTTTGGATGGCATTATTGAAGAGCTTCATTCTCATTCCCCTAATGTCTTCAACCTTCATTTTTTTTTTAACTATTTTATAGCTTAAAAGGACCAAATTCTCCATTTGTCTTCAAGTTGTCAAACATCATTTGGTCTTGACAAATATGCTCCAAGGCAATAGAATTTATCACCCATTTTGATTTAACAACCTTCTCAATTGTTACTAAGAACATGCATCATATTTAGTGTTTTTGACCACATTAGTCTTTGGAAGTTTTCATCTTTCTTAATTTCTTTAAATCCTCTTTCATTTGTGTACACCTAGCTTGTACATAGCCCTTCTCCCCCACAACACTACCACTCCACATTATCCATATCATATTGCAAGAGTGATAGTGATTTTGATCATCCTCTTGATCCATCTTATCTCTTTGATTGACTCCTCCTTTTATTAGACTCTTAGCTAGTATACGATCTTCATCATTGGTATTCTCATTTCTCATCACTTTTTTATTTTTTCATAATGTTGATACCACCTTGTCTAATTTCAATGTTGTCCTCCTTGCAAGCAATGCTCGAGTAAGATGTTTGTAAATCCTTGGTAGTGAGTTCAACAGCAACAATGTTTTCTCCTTGTTAGAGATTTATCATCCACATTCAATACTTGACATATTAATTGGTTAAATGTATTAAAGTGGTTATGGAGATTTCCTTTCATCTCCATTTTAATTGGCGCAACTCCATCTTTAAACAAAGTTGATTGGTTAGTGACTTCGACATATAGATGGTCTCTAACTTCTCCAACAAGACTTTTGGTGTTGTCTGCTTCAACATGTTGCACTTTATCATAGGAGCTAAATCTAACCAAATTGTGCTCATAACCTTTCATTAGATTCTATTCCTATCACTTCTACTAATGGTAATCGGTTTTTCCTCCTCTAAAGCCTGATTAAGACCTTGCTACACTAAGAGGTCTTGATGGTACTATTCCAAATTGTAAAATTTATTTTCTCATCAAATATGAGATTTCAAACTTAGATGTACTCTATGCCATAGCATCGTTACACAAATATGCCACAAAGAAGAATAATAAAATACACAAGACCAACCAATGATGAGTGAGACCTAAAGCAAATTTTGAGAAAGAATTTTTTACTTTAAATAAGAGAGCTATATGTTGGGCTTTTTTGCCAACATATGTGGTCTTTTTATTTTATAAAAACTAATAGCAAATAGTTTTTGTTGGTTGGCCTAAAGCTTGAGCTCTAATAGCCTTACCTTGGGGCTGAGCTTGAAATATACAATAATTTATGTGGTTTGGTATCTTTTCCCTACACTGCCATGAAATTTCCCAACAAATATCTTAAATGAGATTACAAATTTAGTAGAAATTTGAAAACTCATCTCAAGTTATATATTACCCTATAAACATGAGTATTCTCACTCAAGAATTACAAGGAATGATACATTCTTTAATAAGAGACTTCCTCACTATAAGTGATTACTCGCACTTATTCTCTTCTCTTGGACTTGGATTGAGAGGCTACAACTCCTCATAAGACTTTTTTATGTAGTGAAATGTGACTTCTTCCAATAATAGATAAGTACTAGTTTGTTTCCTCATAGTGTCAAAACCTTTGAAAAACTCCATCTCCTTCATCTAAAGTTGAATATGAGCTTCCTAAAAGTTAAAGTGATAATTTCAATAATATTGTAATTCACTACACATAAAAACCACAAATTCAAGTATTTA
Source organism: Spatholobus suberectus (assembly GCA_004329165.1). NCBI lineage: Eukaryota > Viridiplantae > Streptophyta > Magnoliopsida > Fabales > Fabaceae > Spatholobus > Spatholobus suberectus. The sequence goes on along the minus strand of CM014729.1, from coordinate 6,111,854 downwards.
GAAATTTAAATATTCTCTCTCAACATATATCAATCACTAGCTCTAAAGAAAGCCTCGAATCTAGCAAAACTATCTATTGTTGAGTTAGGACTATAAAAACCTAAAATATATTTGTGTTGACCACGTCCATCAATAGTTACTCAACATTCATGGCAAGAACCAATTATCTGGGGAAAAAAATAAACAAACAAATCAAGAACAATGCATAAAAAGCAACCCAATAAACCTTCTCTTTTTAATTTTAATAAAAAAACAACATGTTTTATTTGCATATTACTTGTTGAGGCTTTCACCGGGCAAAAGTAACCTCTTTTGATCTATTTACACAAATTTAAAAGCCTTAAATGAAAATAAAAGCCCAAAAAATGATAATATTGGGGAAGCAAACCTCCTGAGACTTAGAAATTTTAAGCTACGTAAATAACTCACATATATAAATATGTGGGAGCAATGCATACGGACATGTGTAGGGACAGTTAACCCCATAAGAGAATATGTAGGGCTCAATTGACTTTTAAAGCGTTACCTACAGTAAATTCACCCCACATTTATATATATGTAAAAAAACACAGAATTGATCAACTAGAAAGTAGGCTTGGCAATAAAGTGGGGTGGGGGTGGGGGTGGGTTTTGCCTCCCCCGACCCTATCCCCTATCTTTGCTAAAGAAAAAAAAATTGGTGCTCATTCCCATCTCTGGCGGGGATCGGGTTTCCCCGCTCCTTGCCCGCATGTCATGTTTTATCATAAAAATTAAATTAATAACTAAAATTCTATATCATTTTTTTACTTCTCAAGTTTTATTAGTCCAAACACTAATTATGATATTAAGGGTGCAAGGATGATAATATTCGGTTGACACTAGGGATGCTATTATTAATATTGCCATAACAATACAACATGTTTAAATTGCAACGATACAATAATATCTACTTATTCTATTGTTGCTACTACCAAAATAATATAACAGTGATGATAAATTTGAAACAAATAATTATTATTGTCATAATAATACAAGAATACATTAGTAGTAACAAAACTACAAAAGGTTTAAATTGTAATTTTACTAGCGGGGAGGGGTGCGCCAGGTATCAACATCCTTGACCCCGACTTTAGCATTAGGGGAAAACCCGACCTCGGTCAAAGTGGAAAAAATCCGTTAAAGTCAGGATGGGTTCAGGTAGATATCCATGAGTATTGGTCTATTTGCCATGCCTACTAGAAAATGTTGACTCCTTTTCAAAATACTAATAAAAAGTTAACGGAAAATCATTTCTGTGAAATGCTTTTCTTCATTTTATAAAAATGTATAGGTTAATTTAATAGATTAAATTAACAAATTTTTGGATTATAATATTAAAATGTGAATGTTCAATTTTTTTAAGCTCCAACAAACTACTCAAATTTCTTATTTTTAGATTATTCGTAGATGTTTAGATTCATATTGGCTTAGCCAATGAATAAATTTTTGCATACCATTTAAGGTATATTTATGAAGAAAAAAAAAATCATTTAACAACCAATTATATGTATCAATTCAAAAAAAATGATTTTTTTTAAGGCTTAACTACGCTTACGTTCCTTTTAGTTTGAACTATGCGTAATTTTAGATTGTTTAATTTTTTTAGCTAATTCCTTATATTTTAAAAATTAAGTAAATTTGATATTTTCATCAATTTTTTTTTAAATTCTTAATTTCTATCCAAATATTTGAGGGTTTGTGATTGATTTAAGATATAAAATAATTTTTTTTGAGGAGAAGGATATAAAATAATTTTAAAACTTAAGAAATCAGAAATTTAGTGAAAATTTAATAAAATTTGAAGGATTTTGTAGAACGTGATATTAGAGTTCGAAGATGGAAATTAAATTTGAGATTTTTTTTAATTCTGGATGAGATTCAATGTTTTAGGTTGTGAGTTTGAGTAGAAGAAAGTTTAAAACAGTTTAATTGATTCAATTTGTGAAGATTTTGATTAAAAAAAAAATGAGAATTTGAGGGGTTTTGGTAGTAGAAATTCATAGAGTTACTAAATTTGCTTATTTTTAAAAATAGAAAGACTTAATTAACTAAAAAAAAAAAAACTTGGGAGACAAAAATTGGATATAATCCAAACTAAAGGAAACAAAAGTACTATTAATTCTTTTAAAAGAATTAATTATGACAAAGCTAAATTTATGGCTTGTGACCTCTAATAAATTTCTTGCTTTACCAAAAGAAATTATGTTTGAATATATTAACTGAAAAAATAATTTAATCTAATGTATTTCAATTATATTATATATAAAAAATTACTTCTATACAATAAACTACTAAAATACGAAATGTTTTTTAGATTTTATAGTATTTGATGCTTTAGGGTGAGTTTTTAATAAAAAAAAGTTGACAATTACAAAATAGTCATAATTAATTTTAAGTAACATGCTAAAAAATGCTTTTCAAAAGAAATTATTTTCTCAATATAAATAATCTATGATAATTAGTTTGCCTTGCCGAACCACTAGGGTCGACTAGTGGCAGGAGATTGGAGTAGTATGCACAAGATCTTAGATTCGAACCTTGTTGCCGTCTTTGTACACCAAAATAATCAGTTTGCCTCGCTTATACCTAGCAAAAAATTTATAATATACTTAAATTATTTTTTTTGTTTTTTGTTGTAAAAAAAATGGTATAAACCACATGTATCTTTCATTGGAGGCAGTCTTGCTTGGACCGAATAAAATTTACTATGGACGGCAAAACTCTTCCACCTAATATTTACAACAAAAAGCTATTTCCGAAACACCCATTGAATTCAAAATTGTTTTTATATAAAAAAATGTTATTAGGAAAAATATCCTGTTGTACGTTTTTTGTTTTGTACGTAAAGCATGGATTTTGAACAGGAAAAAATTGTTAAAAACAAGAAACAAAATAAAATCAAGTTATGCTTATAATTATTAGTAAAAAATTATCAAATGAAAATGGAAAATAAAGAGCAAAACACATCCATAGATTGTCAAATAATGGAAGTGAATTTCTAATTTCGTGAATTGTGGACGTAACCCAAAGGGACTAAACTACGTTAAAATTGCTTTAGAGTTCATGGTTCGAGGGCTCTCTGTATGATCCTATTTTGCATTATAAAAAAATGGTTATAGTTTTATGATAAGTGGGAGTTTGTTACAATATGTAATCTTTGTTCAATGGAAGTTAAATTAGTAACATATATAGACATTAATTACATGTTTATATTAAGAGAAAACAGGTCATGCACTAACAGTGTAAAGTAGTTTTATACTGTCATCCAATCACAAACCACCATTTATTGTAAGTTTGTTGACTTTTATAATAAATACTTTAAAAGTCATACCAATGGTGAATTCTAATTGGTTGATAGTGTAAAACTTTTTACACTGACAGTACATGACTATTAAACTCTTATATTAATAGTATGATACATATTAATTGATAATTTTATCAATAAAAAATGCAACGATAAAATTGTTAAGATAATTTCTTATTGTTTTTTGTAGGTGGTCTTTAAGTATAAAGGAGAGCTTCACTACATTAAAATTGAGATGATTTAGAGGTCAAATAACGAGACGAAGAGGATCATGAAAAGAGGATCCATTTTTCTAACATATTAAACTGGAGTAAACTTCCATTTTAATTCCTAAATTTGTGAAGTGTTGTTATAATAGTTCTTGAATTTTAAAAAATGTTAAATAAATTCTTGAAATTGAAATCCGTTAATCACATTAGTTCTTATCGTTAACTCCGTTAAAATGATAGTAATTTTAATTTCAAGAATTTATTTGACATTTTTCTAATTCTAAAAACTATTGTAATAGTGCCTTACAAATACATGGACTAAAATGAAGGTTTACTCTAATAAATTGTTTTGTTTGCAATTTCTTCTGTAAAAAGGTTGCCTTGTATTTAATTCGAAAGGGAGTTTGCATATTCGTTAGTTTGGAAGTTATCTTTTAAGTAGGAGAAGAGTTGCGACTGTGTGAACCACTATGGTCAGCTTAGTGGGGGGAGGGATTTAGGTAGTTTGTATGAAGACATAATATCTATCTTCATTGACACCATGTACATAAATAAAAAAGTTGCAACTGTGTATGTGCAAAAGTTACAATCTTGTGACAAGGGATATGATATAGTAGGGTGTTCACAGTTTCGTTCAATTTAGTTTTTAAATAAAAAATTATCCGAAATAAACATAAAAATAATATGTATCTTTGATTGTTTAATTTAGTTTGAACGTAATATATTTCAAATTCAAATAAAATAAAATCAATCTTCTGTGGTTCGGTTTGATGTTTTTTATATTTTATATCACTTTTAAAATTATTTTTTATTTGATATAACTAACAAAATAAAACAAGATCTAATAAGTCTTCATCAATCGTTGAAAATGATATTTATATAACTATAAACTATATAGTAATAAAAGACCATACATGCATGATAATAATTACGTTACAAACCTTATAAAAAAAATGCATTAAAAACTATTCAAAGTCAATTAATCATATACTATCCATGTTTTATACTCATTATTTAGCATAAATAAAATGTCTTAACACATGAAATCGCATATCAAAAGCTCAAGACACTACACTTAAAGCTACAAATCAATATAAGCATATTAAAAGTGTGGGTCAGTTTGGTTTTAAAAGTATAAAAATTAAAAAAAAAATTGAAGCAAACCACATTAAAAATGCGATTTTTCAGCTTTTTCAATTATCGGCTTGACTAATTTTTAGTTTTTTTTTGTATTGGTTTGATGGTTTAAAATAGTTTGTTTTTGTTCACCCTAGATAACACACCCACTTGGGAGTCCTAAAGCTAATTACGAAATCAAGAAACCCAAAGTAACTCTACTATGTGTGCCCTAGTGTGACAGTAGAGGTATCATGCTTATTTATGAAGTGTGCCCTCTAATGGCCTCACAATTGTTCCATCCTTTTACAGGAAATGGCGTGTATGGTGCTTCTCTCTCGTGTCTAGGGAGGGAGGTGCTTGTTGAACCTCACTCATATGTGAGAAAGATTTGGAACCTTTTGCTTTTGGATCTTGGGCTTATGGGCCAAAAGGTCATTGGCCTTTCTGGCCCTACGGTGGTTTTATGTGACTAGTCAATTAGTGGGCATTATAGGCCTAGTTGGTCATATCCTTAGAATTAAGTACATTGGACCTTCGTTGTTAGTAAGGCTTGACTTTCATCTTGACTACTTCAGTTGGTTGATATGGTAGTGCAGTAAGAAAGTCCATAATGCCTTAAGCCTCGAGCCTAAAAGGCATGGGCACTTGATTGACTATTTTGCTTTTTTTTTTAAAAAAAATTTGGTGACCCTTGTTGAACAGTCCACAGTCAAGCAATGAACTTGAAAGACGTGGGTGCTTGATTGACTATCTCTACCTTTTACCTTGGTCATCCTGGCCAAACAGTCTAATTGCAATTTTGACCACCCTAGTTTTAAATATATGTATTAATGTAAGAATATTGGTAATAAAGTTATAGGATAAAGAATATTGAGAGTATCCACAAAGTTTATCATGTGAATTTTTAATAATGAGTTTCTTCCTTTTCTCGTCATGAATATGAGCCAAAATAGTTGAATGATGTTAATTTTAGTTGTCAATTGTATCCATTAAAATGACTAAAAACTTATGGTATCTTTTTTGTGTGTCATATTTTAAATAAAATCATTAAAGAGCTAATGATTGGACATATGAGCCAACCTACTTTAATTAACCTAGTTTATTGGTTGGTTAGGTTGTTAAATGATAACTCACAAACATCCCATGCATATCAATATCAAATAAGTTCACCCATCCCTTAAGTTAATAACCAATTTAGAGTCAGGCTAACCTTTTTTGTAATAAAAAAAATTATGAAAGTGTAACCCTTTTCATTTATCATTTCGGACCATAGCCTTATAAAGGCCAAGACAATAAAACCTATTCCAATGCTCTCTTTTGTCCCCCTCCACACTCAGTCACCACTTTAGTCTATTTTGATACATACGTAGTTCTTTGCCCTATGAAGATTCATTACTAAATGTATCTTTTCTTCTCCATCACGTATGTTGTAGAACTTCAATTGGGTTAACTAAGAGTTGCCATACATTCTTTGAAGTTTATCTTTTCCCAAATGGTAAGACAAATGCAACTACAAGCTTGTGTCTTCTCTTCTCTATCACGTTTATTATGGTCAACATATCTAATCTCCATGTCAAATTGTGAAAATGGATTGTAACTCACGAGTCAACCATAACTAGTGTGTTAGGTCATATACATAAAGAAATTACTCATTGAGACCTTTGGTAGTTATAATAACCTAGCTTACTTAATTAACTCACAAGCTAAACCAGTTTAGGTTGGGTTTAACTTGTTTTTTAATCTTCTCCTGTCTTCTTTCCAAAAAAAAAAAAAAGAGTAAGGCCTTCAAGGCTTCAAGCATTGTCTTCTTCTTGTGCAAATCTAGCCCAATACTTTTTTATTTTTCTATTCCTCCCATCAGGGGTGACAAAATAATCCATTTATCCGTGATCTATCTGGTCCATCCATGTAAAATTCAATCCAATCCAATCCATCCAGTTGTTAAAATAAAAAAGACGTAGATCAAATTAGATGGATCATATAATTAAATGCATGGATAACAATCTATCCTCTTTTATTTTCAAATCCAGTGGACCATCAAACTAACACTTAATGGATCAAAATCACCAACAATTTTCTCATATTTAATTTTTTTAAAATTTAATAAAAATATTACAACCATTTTTCATTAACAAGGGTATTCATAGTTTGATTTGGTTTCATCGAGTTGAAGATGCTTCGGCCGAGGTTGAGCCAATAATGCTTCGATAGACGTCGAGCCAAAGATGTTCTAGCTAAGGCCGAGCAGAAGATGTTCCGACTGAGGCAAAGCTGAAAAAGCTTTGATCGAGGTTGAGCTGATGATGCTTCGGCTGGCGTTGAGCCAAAGATGTTCCATCCGACACTAGGTCGAAGATCCTCTGGCCAAGACCAAGCCAAAGAGATATTTTGGCCGAGGCTAAGCCAAAATGCTCCGATCGAGACGAGTGGAAGATGCTCCGATTGAGGCCAAGCCAAAGATGATCTAACCAAGGTCGAGCTAAAGATGCTTCAACCGAGGCTAAGTCAAAGATGCTTCGACCGAGGCTAAGTCAAAGATGCTTTGGTTAAGGTCGAGCCTATGATGCTCCAGCCGATGCTAAGCCAAAGATGTTACAACCAATGATGTCACTGAGCCGAAGATGCTCCGATCGAGGCTAAACCGATGATGCTTTAGCTGAGGCCAATCCGATGATGCTCTAGCTGAGGTCAATCTGATGATGCTTCAGTTGACGCCAAGCCAAGGATGTTCCCCCCGAAGCCAAGCCAAAGATGTTGTGGCCTTCATTGAGTTAAAGATACTTTGGCCGAGGCTGGGCCGAAGATCCTCCAATGACATCGTGTCAAAGATGTTATGGTTGAGGCCGAGTTGAAGATGGTTCGGTTGATGTCAAGCCAATTAAGCTCCAATTGACGTTAAGCCAAAGATGTTCTGGCTGAAGCTAAGTTGAAGATGCTATGGCCGAGGTCGAGCCGAAGATGCTTCAACATGCTTCGAACGAAGACGAGGACGAGGCAAATATGCTCCAGCTGAGACCGAGGTGGAGATTCTCTAGTTGAGGATAATTTGAAAAAAAAAGCATTTTTTAAAATAGTCATAATTTTTTTATTTTTAAAAATAATTTTATGAATGGATTGGATATCCATCCATAAAAAATTATTAATGGATGGGTTGAATAGATTTTATTAAATACATCATGGATGAACTGGATTTGTTTAATGAAATTTTAATGGATATAAATGGAATAATATATTATTTTTAATTCATTCATTATAATTCGAATTAGAATTTATCCAATCCATGCATTTTCCACCCCTACCTCCCAACAAGGAATAGGATCAAGCATTTAAGTTTTACCAACAACATTTGAAAGGGAATCCTCCACTACAAAATGTTGTCTTCTTTGACGTGGTGGCCAAGTAGCACCACGACCATGTCTAAGGAGATACTATTTCGACGACAGTGTGTAGCATCGATAGGGCTAGTGTGGTAGTTAACATGTTGAAGCAAGACTTTTAACACTTCTTTACTACAATTCTATAAAGCATATGTACTTTTTATTTTAATCTAAATGGACCAATCTGTTTAATTCACTAACCTGAGTGGGTTGAGGTTGGTTAGCATATTTTTAACTCATTACTAAATCAAACTTGTGTTGGCTCATTTTCGGTTCAACCAGTGATCTAGGATGACCATTTTGACAATTCTATCTCTATGAGTTTCATCCATGTGTCCATGTTCTGAACTACAAGTTTAAATCACTTACTTTTGGTATTTTTGGAATGTAATTTTTTGTAGTTTTGAACTTTAATGAACCAATCCATTTAACTTACCAAGCTTATAGATAAAACCAATTTAGTCATTATTTAACTCATTATTAAAGTGAGTTAGATTGGGTTAACTTATTTTAAATTCAAGCGATCATGATTCAAGCGATCATGTTCTGAACTAGATAGCTTTAAGGGTTATAATTGTAGAGCGAGGGCCCTAAGACAGTTGTGCCACATTTTGAAATTTGAGTATTGAAACAATTAGGATTATTAGTTACTTTGATAATTTTAGGTTTGTATCATAGTTTAACATATTCCTTAGGCTGGCCTAGTCAGCAGCAGATTGATTCATCAATTGGACCAGTGTTCCAATCGTAGATCAAGTGGTTGAACCAGAAATTTTAGATAAAATAATTTAAAAAGAATATTATTATATATAATAATTTAATTTAGAGAGACAATGCAAATTTTTTTTGTACTATCATCTAATCATAGATTGTCATGTTAATAAAATTAGTGACTTTCTTAATAACTGTTCTCAGAGCATCTCCAACAGGCTTGGATGGTTCCTAGAGGTAAAAATTGGTTCATATCTGAGAGCACTATTGGAGTAGGCTAGTTGCAAGCCATGGTGTAAAAATGGATTTTATATAAGAATCAGTTCTTAACATTAGAATATTATTTTTCTGGCACAAGGTATAAAAATGTGGAGTAATAAGTGTATTTAAAGTTCTTAATTAAGTGATGTCACCATTAGAATAAAGAATTGTTGAAATTTTAAATCTGATGTGAAATAATAGGACCTAAAGTAAGTTTAAGAATCAAAGAGGGGGTGTATCATTGGAGAGGCTCTAAAAGTTATATATAAGGTAATTTTTGTGTTTTTTAGGTAAGCAAACGTTTTATAGTGTGTCAAGACTGGAAAAAGATTACACAGAACAAGAAATAAAAGATACAGCCTAACCCCCAAGTACCCTTGAATACGACAATACATAGTTATTGCCGTTTGGACCCTATAATCCGTTTGACGTAATCTGATTCACTCAGCTTCAAAAAACATTGATAGTGTGTTTGGATACCGTCATAAAATTAATTCTACTCTACAAAATCATGGTGATACTATGAAAAGGTAGAAATAACTATTTGTTACTTCACCTTCTCCATAAAAAATTAATTGATTTTTTCTTATCATGAATCTACTTCAAACACAATATGAGAGTCATGCAATTCAAGGAGATTTCTAATTATTCGATAATCTAAATTTTTTTATATTAATAATATATAAAAATTAAATTTTATATGTAAAAAATACTTCATTTAATATAACTATGCGGGTCTGTATATGAAAAAAAAAAATTCACATGCAAAAATATTATATAATGTAATCAAGCTGGCGGTGATGATAATGCAACATAAGAAAAATCGCATTGGTTGGATGATAACATAAATTGAAAAATATGAGATATAACATGAAGACGTAGCCTAATGGTCTAAACCAAATTATCACAAGAGGTCATTCGCGTTTTTTATATTCTAGCTAAATGTAGTGTTTCCTCCCTCCTTTTTTTGTGTCTTTACTTTGCAGTTTTTATATGTACATGACATGCATGCGTGAATTGTAATATAATGCAGCTCACTTATCCAGAAGAACACTTCTTTCAATAATTTATGTTAAAATAATTTTACGAGAGCATTTTGTAGATTTAATTCGTAATAAACTCAACTACCGCTTCGAGAATATCAAAGCTAAAGTCATATGCATTCCCGTATCCAAGCTCAAGTATGCAAATTATAGATTCCCAAAAACTATACCACAATGCCTTAATCTGTATCTGTAATATTTCAATATGAGGCTTTACCAGTTTAAAATACCAACTTAATAACAGTCCTATATTCAAAACGTACATGAGTTCTTAGATTAATAGAGTGAAAAGTGGAAGGCTACGTTTGTGTTCTTATCATAACTTCATTAGGAATATTAATAGTACTGTGTTGTACCTTGGAACCAAGTAATAACTCAAAACAATGGAGGCGCTGGGAACAAAAGGGAGAAGGCCAAGAAAGATTGAGGAGGAAGAAGAGATCATTTTTCAGAATTTATTATTCTGCTATTAGTTTCTAGTTTAATTTTCTTTCCTTAAGAAATACTAAAGTGCAGATCAGGATAATAGTCATGAAGATTAACACCGTACCATGCAAAAGAGCATGCATATAACCTAGGCAATATCAAATGAGGGAGAAAGTTATATCTAGGCAAGCATAAAAGAAATTAAAGTCACAGACATGTTCCTAAATGCAAGTGGAGATAATAAAATGTTTCGTACAGCGCAGCATGGCACCAACCACGAAGTATGAGAAACACAATCAACGTGTATCTATGTATATATTTAATAATTTTATTCACTTCAAAGAAGAGATTTCACCTTAGCAAAGAAAATAAAAATAAAATGATACAATAATATTGCACCCAAAATTTTAGATCGATTTCCGTCATTTAAAGCGAAAGGGAAAAGAAATTTTTCTAAAAATAAATTGATCTTACCTTGTGCTTGCGTAGTCATAAAGCTTGCCAGTGCTGGAGAAGACCATCAATCCAACTTCAGCATCACAAAGAATTGATAATTCTCTAGCTTTCTTCAGCAATCCATTTCTTCTCTTTGAGAAAGTCACTTGCCGGCTAGTGGAGTTGTCGATCCTTCGAATCGCAATCTTGCCTCTCCCCATCTCTGGTCAAAATATATATATATTAGGGTTCCTTCACAAATACCTCCTTTGACCTGGTAGATCAGTGAACAAACTCTACTGAGATCCTGCAGAACTAGATTTTTTGAACACTAATAGGTTAATCAGACTAAATATTTTAAAAAGAAATGAGAAGAAATTGGTTGAAAAACAATCGCGAATGAAATTGCAAACATAAACGAACAAAAACAAATTTGTTGAAAAATAAAACCCCAACAGATAGCGAAAAGTCAAAGAAGCAACTTACTTGAAAATTATGGGAGTGACTAGTAAGGAGAAAGAGAAGCAGGGGAGAGAAGGAGAAGAAGGACGAGGTTTCCGTAGATGAATGTTCCCAGGAGAGTTATGTGATGCAATATTATGCTTTATATGGAAAGCCAGAGTGGTTTATTTGGACAAAGGTCACAACCACTATCCCTTTGTGGTTTTTGTACTAAAACCGGTTTTGTGAGGGGGTTAGTCGTTTTGAAGTGGGGCATGCGTGGTTTAACCAATCGAGTACATAAAGCAAATCGTACTCGCCCGTTGTGTTACGAATTGGGAGGATATGCACTGTGGAAGAATCCAGGAGGGCACGAAACAGCTTAAAGAAGATTGCGGGGGACACGTGTCAAATGGAGAGAGCGAGTAGGGAGTAGGTGACAAGCGTGGGAGTGGGTGAACTTGAATCCTAGGACTGTTTGGGAGTCCAGGAATCGTGGGGACCCAGTAAGTGGTGAATAAATGTGCATTTTTGTCACGTATGGGGAATGGACACGTAGGCTTTCCAAAACCGAGGGCGCTTACTTTTCCTGCTTTTAGGTTTCGCGAAAAGCGTCGAAATGGCTCTTCACTCTGTCTGCTTTCCATTATTGACAATTGTATCCGTTGCGAGTAACAGCCAGGTTAAATGGTTGGGGGAAATAATAAATAAAATATTTAAGTATTTGGAGGAATACAAGAAAATGAAATAGGCTTCTATTCATTAATATGCGCCCATTATTTATTTATTTTTTCTATTTCGTCTGCTTTGCCAAAATGGAAATCATTATCTATTGGTGCATATTTTAGAAGCAAGTGGAGCGGAGACTAATTATTGGTTTAAAGTAGGACTGTGGGTGTGATTGCATAGTATAAAAAAGCTTTTCCTACCAATATGGTATCATATATAGTTGATAAATAATTATGTCCTTTAAGTATGTAGTGAAGAATTCGATCTTAGATTCGTATGTATGGAATATTATCTATTGGGAGAAATTAGCTCCTTAAATAGATCTCCGTGTTTTGATAGATTAGTCTCTGACTCTCAATTAGAGAATATCCTGGACAATCACAAAAAAAAAAAAAAAAAAGCTTTCCCTGGATTCAAAACTCAAGATTAATTAATATGGCTACAAAAATTTTAACTAATATAGAATTAATAAAGTAACGCATGAAGAGTGTTACATTTTCATAAGTTTAATTTTAATGTATTATTAGTATAAAATTATATTAAATAAATAATTAAAAATGAATGTAAATATGATTTTTAAAAGTATTTTACAAAAATCAATAATTTTCAATTAGATGACAATTCATGATTGAATAATAATGTAATTTTTTCACTATATGTATTTAAATTAAATTTCATTTTCATTCATACAATTGAGATAACCAACGAAAAGTTTCGAAAACAAAAAAAAATGTTATATTAAATCTTATATTTCCTAAATCAGGAAGAATAAATTTTACCTGTTGCTATTAAATTGATATAGGTAATTTTAAAATTGAATGTTGTTGTGTGGTGAACACAAGGATGTGTCTCCGGTGAGCTCTCACGGTGGTTGTTGGCGTCTCCGGTGGTGGTACCTGCAAGGACTTCGATGCTTAAGTCAATATTGATCTTAGTATGAGGGAGTATGAGAGAGCGTATGTACCTAATGGGTGTAGAGTCCTTTATATAAGGCATTTTGGAGGGAAATTCTATTAGAGTTGGCTGCCACATGGCAGTATTCGTTTGGGTGCCTAACTACACGCGTTCCTTGCCACCAGGTGTGTTTGTTGCCAAACCGGGGTTGAAGTAGAATTGATCCGGGATAGCAGGGAAACATGAGCCGGGATACACTAGCAATGTTAAAACCAGAATAGGTGGCGTGGGACCGGCTTAGAGCCATAAGTCCGAGTAACCTCCAGAACAGTTGCCCCCAAGCTGGTAATGCTTGGAGAAGCATCGTTAGCTTCAGAGACCAAGAGAAGGTCCAGGGTAGTCTAAGTCGGTAAAAAATTTGCCAAGAAAGGTCTTGCCAACTTTAGATCTGAACGGTTTGCGAGTCTTTTCATTTTTTTAGACAGGTGTGCCGTAACTTTGCGATGGCCAAGGTGCATTAAATGCGTAATGATTCAACATCTTGAATTTTGTGGTGCTTCGAATTCCAGGAGATTTGGCGGTTCTTTTGTAGCGAATTAGCTGTTTCAGTTGTTGGTATTGCCTCCATCTCGTGCTGTTGGCGGCCGTGGTCGTGGTGATGATGTTGGTCATGCCAGTTCTTTCGTCGACCCCGCATTTGCTCGCGGGGAGGGCCTGGCCAGGGTAAGGCAGATAGGCAGCGACCTGCAAGAAGGGTCGACGAGCGCCCTTTAACAGCCGACCCGAAACAGCCTTCGCCACCAGAAATAGTAATTTGTCTTGAGATCTTGGAAAAGTGTCGAAGTCATTTGAAGGCTATAGGACTGTCGCATGACCCAGATGAAGTGCTGGAGTACGCAAAGGCTTGGGTATAATATCCAGACCTAATGAAAATTCCTTCTAGGCCAGGCAGTGTTTCCGGGGTTAAGAGGTCGACAAAAGCTATTTCCGGGGTTGTGCCGCAACTTGATCAGCAACGAAGCTTTTCTAATTCTTCTTCCGGTGTTTTTGGTAGGGAGATGGGGAAGACCGTAAGGAATGTAGAGACTACTCTAGAGGCCTATCATGACGTTGTTGGTCTCGGCATCGATTGGGTAGATAAAGAGTTGGCTGGGACAAGGTCATGCTTTTCTCAAGAGGCGTTGGTCGCCTTAACGAGTCGTCTTGAACTTAGCCAAGGAGCTGCCGAGATTCCTTTTGATGTGGTGGCTCTTGGAGACGACGACCCAATATGTTCCCAAGGCCGGAAGGATAATATGGGGACCCCGTTAGGTGAAACCGAAGCTGCGGCAGTTGGGTATTTATACCAGAATTTTCTGCCTATGTACTTGACCTTTTTTGAGCATCTCAGAGTCAGGTTGCCCTTTACGGACTTCCAAGTGTCCGTTCTGAATTTCCTCAACGTCGCCCCCTCATAACTGCATCCCAACAATTGGGCGTTTCCTAGTGGCATTCGAGAATTTGTGTGCTCGAGAGGGGGCTGTATGCACCCAAAGTTTATTTTTATATTATTTCACCCCCTTCCACCAAACACATGACAGTAAGTTTTCTTCTGTCTCATTGCGAAGCGTCCGGGGTTGGGCATTGTTGAAGTCGTTACAGGATTCATATAAAGATTACAAAGATAAAATTTTCTTCTTACAGCCTCGTGCGGAGAGCTGGGAGGCCCTGTTTATGGTTCGGGACGCAAGAGAAAACGTTATTGAACCCCGGTTCCCTTTGTATTGGTCATACGACCATTACTACTTAGACCCTGGTAAGTATATGTTCCGGGATTCGGACCTGACCCTAAACAAAGCTCGAGCTTGGGATCACTTCTCTGCTATGGTCAAGAATCTGCAAGGCCGGATTCCGTGCCAATGGTTGATCGGCACCACTCCATCGGAGTATCATCGTGATTTTGGTGTGTTTGTGTGAATCATTTCATATTTATATTTTTTGTTTTATTTTCTTAACCTTTTGTGTATATTCTGACTCGACCTGTTTTGTTTTGTAGACGAAATGGAGAAATCGAAGATGGCTGACTTTGCTTTAGCCCTTCAGGCAGAGAAAGCTGTTAAACCGAAAGAGTCCAAGAGGGTCAAGGGGAAGAGCATGGTTATAAAGGAGGCTGGGGGTCAGGATGCTCCTTTATCAAAAACTGCCTCCACTGTTGACGCACAGGCTATTGTGGTGAGAGCTGTTTTTGTCACCGTTGATTCTGCCGCTACTGTTTTACAGAAAAGAGCTGTGGCCGACAAAGCGCAAGAGCAGGCGTTGCCCTTGAAGAAACGTTGGAGTGATCACCCCCAGCCTACGACGGTAGAGTTGGCCAACCAATGTATCTTGTTCAGGGAGGTACCTATTTTCGAAGAAGAGATACAGGGAGATATCAGAACCATGTGAGGTGATTTCGGGGCGTTGCAGACCGGGATTGATGCGTTAGGGAATCTTTTTGGCTACATGTTTCATGGCTATACGCAGTATGTACTGATGAAGAATGCCTTTGGTACCACCAATCCTCTGGACACCTTAGCTAAGAAGGATGTGATAATATCCTAGCTCTAGCAAGCAGAAGAGGGCACGTGTATGGCCAAAGAGGAGTCTGGCCGGAGGATAGCTTGAGTTGGATGAAGGAAGTGCAAGGTTTGAAGGGGCAGCTGGACGCCAAAAAAATTGAAAGGTTGTGGCTGGCTAAAGTTGAGGTTGACCTTCAAGAAAAGTTGCTTGTGGCCGGCGCTAAATATACCGAACTTGAAACGAATCTATCATCCGAGCTTCGAGTATCTGAAGAGAAAGTTCGCAACTTGGAGGTCGACCTGGTGGCTTCTCAAGAGGAGTCTATTTTGATGCGCCGCCGTTGGATCGAGTCCGTCCAGCTATCTTTTGAAAATACTATGGAGCAAGTGCGCTTCCTTCTTCAACGCAATCTAGACCTTGCCTGTGCGCGCCCAGATTGCGAAGTTATTGATGGTGTTTGGCATGCTAATATAAATGGTGAAATGACACCGGCGAAGCCAACCGTCGCAACAGCTGATTTCGATGCTGAAGATGACGCCAAGGAAGATGAAGCCGGTGGAGAGAATCAGGGTGCAAAGGTAGATATCAAGCAACAGACAAATAAGCAAGATTCTACAAGGGAACTTGCAGATAGTTTCATATTGACCCTGCAGGTGACGCCGACTATCTTGCCTTCTACTGAGGTGGTGATCCTAGGTAATGATCCTGATCTTAGGGTTTGTGAAAAGGCTGTCAACGTTAGAAATTGAAGGCCGGGATTCCAGTTTATTTTATATTTTTTATTTTTCTTCAGACTGTGTACATATGTTAGTACGTTGAATATAAGTAATGAGTTTCAATGTTTTGCTTCAATGTCTCTTTTGTTGAATATAACTTAGCATATATGCTTTTCCTTGCATATACATGGACTGTTTTTCGTGTCTTCACCAAGCACTCTTGCGTTTATTCACTGCTTTTCGCGCTCTCATTGGGCGCTTATGTTTAATGTGTTTATTCCCGCACTTTCATTAACCGCTTGAAATTGTCAGCTTTCGTTCTTTGCGCTTTTCTTAAATGCTTATGTTAGTTTACTCTTCTCTATTTCTGCCTCTATTTTGCTTTTATACTTAAAATGAATTTCAACATCTATACTCGTTAAATATACCTTTCGCCTTTTTTGTGCGTGATGAGCCTTGTATATGTCCGATGAGTTAGAACTCTTCTTATCTTGGCTAGAGCAATATTTTTACCTCGGCTGGAACGAATCCACGTACACGGGGTAGTTCGCATGGCTTTGTCTTCATTTTTAGCGATATTCCTACCCCAGCTAGAGCAAATCCACGTACACAAGGTAGTTTGCATGGCTTCGTCTTCATTTTTAGCAATATTCCTACCTCGGCTAGAGCGAATCCACGTACACGGGGTAGCTCGCATGATTGTCTTTATTTTTAGAGATATTCCTACCTCAGCTGGAGCGAATCCACGTACACGGGGTAGTTCGCATGGCTTCGTCTTCATTTTTAGCGATATTCCTACCCTGGCTAGAGTGAATCCACGTACACGGGGTAGTTCGCATGACCTCGTCTTCATTTTTAGCGATATTCCTACCCCGACTGGAGCGAATCCACGTACATGGGTAGTTCGATCAGCTTGGTGGTACTAGGGTCGGTTCTCGTAACATCCTAAAGGTTGAGGGCTTGATTCCTGGTAAAGGCAAAAACTCCCCCGTGGGTAACATCCCACCAGCGGTTCCACGGGGCGAGAAGATCATGAGTGCGGGGCCACTCACGATGCCCCCTGAGGTACCTGAACCCTGTAACAAATGTAAAAAAGAAAAAGAAAACCTTCATTGGAGACATGACTCAACTCAATAGTGATTTTTTTTTTTGTGTACAATAGTCGCACTGAGGTTGGAACCTATGACCTTATGTATACTACTCCAATCCTCCACCACTAAGCCGACTTAATGGGTTACTCAACTCAATAGTGAATCGTTACAATAAAAATGATTGTAATCCCATGCAAATATGGATCCAGCTCCTTCAAAGTAAACAATTTACTTTAAAGGGTAAAGTAATCTTAATTATTGATGAGAAAATTAATTGTCAATATTATGTGTATATACATAATAAATTATGGATGTATTAAAATATCAATTGTTGATTTTCTCATCAATAACTTAGATTACTTATTTTATCCTTATTCAGAAACAAATCTTGTAAATTTTATCCTAAAATTTCTATATTGGAAAGGATCCAAAGGTTAATCTTACAATTATATTTAGAAGAACATCCGGTGAATGACGACAGAGAGAGGGTCAATACTTTGAATCATAATTTTTTATGCTACTTTGAACAATAATTAATTTCATATTCACACTTCGAGAGTGGAAAAAAATAGGTGGTACATTAAATAAGGAGTAATTAAGATTTGAGTCTTGTATATGGAAAAAAAAAAAATCTTATTTGGAGAGTTAATCGTACCATAGTATAAGTATTTTTTACTCAAATAAAATTGTCTCATAAAAAAGATATTTATAGTCCAAAACCAAAAAATAGTATAAGAAAATCTCGTAAAAAAATGCTCACATCCAATTAAAAATTAATGTATCAAAGGTAATACACTAAAGAGATATTTAAAAATTACATTAAAAACCACTTGCAGTAGAGGTAAAGGTAAGAATTCAAACATTTTTTTTTAGAGATATTTTAACATTTTACATTTATAATTAAATTTGGAAATTTTTAGTCTTAGACCTTTGATATCTAAACGACACATAAGACTCGACTAATTCTGTAATTCAAGTTAATTCAGTTGTTTATTTTTTTTTCTATTAAAAAAATTTCAAATATGAAAACTTGTTTAAAGAAACTCAAACTTCTTACCACTTTAACAAACAACGGTTGTTAATATTAAGTTTGATAATTTGTCAATAATTAACTCATTTATTTAATTAGTATAAAAGCTTGTTTGACTAGAATAAAGTTATTTAACAAAGAATTTTATTTTATTAGCTTGTGGTGTTTTTTGAAGCATTAATGGTTATGTTTGATAAAATTAATTTTAGCTAACATATGAAAGTTGTTAACTTATTAAATTAAAAATAGGTTAAATTAATTCAAAAGTCCCTATAGTTTTATAAAGTTTTTAATTAAGTCTCTATAGTTAAAAATACTTTTAAAAAGTTCTTATAGTTTAAAAAGTTTGTAATTAAATCCCTAGATGCTAATAGTGTTATAACTACGTTAATTTATATTTAACTTAATTACTCTTTTAGTCTTTCAACTTTTTTCTTATTTACAATTAAGTTCGAGTGTAGGTGGTACGGAAAAATGAGAAGAAAATTAATAAAGATGTTGAATGTGAGAGTCGAACTCCCACCTTTCAATTCCATTAATAACATTAAAATCATGAGGCTAATAATTATATTTGATATACAAATGAAACTTATATTATATATAACTTAAACGGGAGGTCAAAATTGCACATATATTTACCACTACTAAATTAAATAATATTAACATCATATAAATTAATAATATTAATAAATATAAAGACTTAAATATTTTTTAATTCTTATAAAATGAACGAGTTTTGATTTTGGTCCCTGTAAAAAATTTTCTTTGTTTTCTACCTCTCTAAAATTTGAAATCACTATTTTTTTGTCCCTATAAAATAAACAAATTTTGGCTTTGGTCTTTGTAAAACATTTTTCTTTGATTTTCATCCCTCTAAAACTTGAAATAATTATTTTTGGTCCCTAAAGTTCATTTTAAGGTAGATAAATAATATATATTTTAGGGATCTAGAAAAAATTTTAGAGGCATCACATGCTAACATGGCACTACAAACATTAGTGGGTGTCATCACTTGGTATGACCACTTGACCTTCCGTTAAACACATAAACAATTAACGAGTATCACCTAATAGTAAGAACCAAAAACAAAGATTTTAATTTTTTGAGGATGAAAATCAAAGAAATTTTTTTATAAGAACTAAAATCAAAATTTACTCATTTTATAGGGATTAAAACTATATTTAATCCTAAATATAAATTAATAAATATAATTAGTTAAATATTTATTACATATTAATAATATTCAAATCAATATTAATAAATATAAATTAATAATATATACTTGTCGGCATTAATAGAGTTTGAATCTCCACCCTCAGAGTTCACTAATATATATAAATTAGTATATATTATTAAAATTTTAGAAAATTTTAAATATATTAGATATGATATAAATATATTAGAAGGTTAATTAGAAATATATGATATAAATATACTTTTAGTGAAATATATATAAAAAAATATTTATTCAATAATAATATCTTATTTCAGTCACTAAAATATGTAGAGAAAAAGTACAATATTAAAACAACATAATTTTATAAAAAAAGAAAATTATTTAAAATAGAGTGATTAAATTATAATTAAGATATATAGTATTAAAAAGTATAAGTTATTGTTTGTTTTTTTTATATTATTATATTATTTAGTTACTAGTAGTAAATATATAAGTAATTTTAGTCCCTAGTATATATTATTAATTTATATTAATTAATATTATTAGTTTATACAATATTAATATTATTTAATTTAGTAGTAGTAAATATATGTGTAATTTTAGTCTCTTGTTTAAGTACTTATATATAATATAATTGTTATCTATATATCAAATAAAGTCATCTGTTTAGTGATTTTAATGTTGTTGGTGGACTTCAAGATTGGAGGTTTGATTCTCACCTTCAACGTACACCTTTATTGTTTCTTTTCTCATTTTCGTATACCACTTACACTTGGACTTGATTATAAATAAGATAAAAGTTGAGAGACTAAAAATGTAATTAAGTTAAATATAAATTAATGGAGTTATAACACCTTAGCGTGTAGGGATTTAATTATAATTTTTTAAACTATAAAGTGTTTTTAGCCGTAGGAACTTAATTAAAACTATATAAACTATAGGGACCTATAGATTAATTTCACCTTAAAAATATTGATAAAATTAATTATTAAGCTATCTATCTATCTACATACACACACACATTTTTGTTCAAAGATAAAAAGACATTTTATTAAAAATTCAAAATAAATACTGCAGTCATTAAAATAAATAATATAATATTAAATGAGGGATTTTATAGAAATAAATAGTGTTATATTAAAATAAGCAATAAATGAGAAATTTTATTAAAAGTAGTGATCATAAAAATAAAAAATAATAATAAATTCAAATGTTAATTCAAATAGCGAATGAAAAAAATGCTATAAGTTAATGAGATAAGTTTGTTTACCAAACATTATTCTTTTGGTCAAATTAATAAACTTATAAACTAGTCAAATAAATTATAAATTATTTTAAATGCCTTATTAAACACACTCTGTGAATTTTGAGCTTATAAGCTCTTAACTTCTCGCCCCCCCACCCCCCATCTCATTCTGATCTCCCTTTCATTTTCAACAATATCATTTCTTTGCAAGATAAAATTATCAAAATTATACTATAAATTCATTTACACTATCTCATTTAATTGAATAAAAACATTTTAAAATCAGAATAAAAATAAAAAATTCATTATCCAAATTTTTAAGAAGATAAATTATTTGAAATAAATTAAAATATAACATTCATATATATAATTAATTACAAAATTTGAAATTATGATCAAATAATAATTAAATATGTCAGTTTATATTTATCAACTAATTTAATAGATAAATTTATTTAACATTTTTAATTAAATTAATTAACTTATTAACTTTTAACTACTATTTTTTAACTTTTAAGTAATTTTTCAATTTTTAGTTAATTTATCTGTTAGTTTTATCAAATACAGGCATAATATTGTTCGAAATTGAAGAATCTTATAATTTGATGTGGGTCCGTATCAATTATTGATGTGTCATCGAAATTCTAAGAAAAGCAACTGGATATAAAGGTTCATAACTAATAGTCATATAATAATGAAAGGACATAATTTTGATGATTTTTTTTAATATTTTTCATTAAATCGTTTAATTAAATAATGGTACGTAATAAACTTGATAAAATATTGTTAGCAAGAAAAACTTAATTTAAGTTTTGTCTATACCAAAATACACACTCAAATAAATCGTAAAAATATTTTTTTACCAAAGTAAAACCGGATTGATTGTAATAATAAACTTCTAATAAAATAAGAGTGAAATAGAATGTATAAATATTGAATTCAAAAACTCACATGTCATTACAATAAAGTTAAAAAATTTCATTAAAAATTAACTACCAATATTAATATGTTGGTATATTGGGGGTGATATATATCTCTGTGTATTAATTGATTCAACGTGTAACTTATGATTTATTTTTTTTATTTGTGCTTTGATTATATTTGACAAAAATAATTGATAATTTATTTAAAAAATTGAAAAATCAACTAAAAGCTAAAACAATGATTTTTATTTAAGAATTGTTAGTTAAAAACGAAAAACTATTAAGTTAATTTATTGAATTAAAAGTATTTCATAAAAGTAATTGTTAAATTATTTGATAATAAAAAGACATATTCATATGAATTTTTTATAAATTATATTTGTATTTTATAGATGAAAACATAATTATATGTAATTATAGTTTTTGGTTTTTGAGTTAGTTTTGAATTCTATTTATTTTTCAAAGATCAAATATGTTATTAAAATTTAAATAAATAGTATAATATCAAAGGACATAATAAATGAAAAAATTATTAAAATATTAAGAGTAACACTTTAAATTTAATTAATAGCTCCTATTCGTGGAAAATATACAAATTATATAAATTAAAAATGTACTGCCACCGTAAAAAAATAAAATTGTATAATTCAAGTATTTAATTAAATTCACAAAATTAGTATCAGTACAAAAATATTTAGAAATTCTATTTAGAAAAAAACTATCTACTAATATTATCATGCATGTAATTAAAGACACATAATAATAAAAAAAAATATTTTACATAAAATTAACAAAGAAGTCTATCCCTTAAGAATAAATAATAACCTGTTGGGAAAAAAATCATCCAAACTTTTCTAACTCCTTTTGTGTAAATCAATATAACCACTTGGCCACGTGAAAGAAAAGAGCTGATTCTACCGATGAATCCTACTATTTAAGTTTATAATTAAGCTTGGTGTTAACGAGTGTTTTAAATTTACCGATTAAGTAATATTTAATAAACATTTATTGAATAATTAATTATTTAACTAAATAAATGTTAAATATTTTTAGATTTTAATATAATTTTTTTTATCAAGTATATTTTATTTTAGTTTCTTTAACCAATATGATAAGGGTGCTCATTAATTAGCATTCTATCTATTTCTTTTTGAAGAGTTATTAAGGAAAGAATATATTAATTAAAAAATTTAATATATTTATTTATATTAAATAAATAAATATTTCATTGGTGACCAGGGATCAATATTTTATTGATACAGTACACAAATGATACTTTATTGACTAGGGAGGCAATAATGAAAAACTTATCAGTTTTAAAGGCTATTCTTTGGAGATTTGAATTTGTGTCTAGGTTAAAGATAAACTTGATAAAAATAGTTTATTTGATTTTAATGTTTAGGGCTCTTTTTTAGTAGCATATTCTAATTTCTTGCATTGTGGTACTGTTAATAGTCTCTTATTTAAGCTTCTTGGAATGCTAGTAGATGCAAATCCAAGAAAGTTTGACACTTGGGTGCTAGTTATATTGCCAAGAAAGTATCGGCTGGCAACGTGGAAAGGAAAAAATTCTCTATGTGATGACATTAGGCTGATAAATTCTGTACTATCTACGTTACCCTTATACTATCTCTCATTTTTTAAAATGCTAGAGAAGCTCTAGAATTTTCTAAAAGGGTTGCAAAGATTTTTTCTATGGTGTAGTGGAGATAAATCTCTTAAAATTGCTTAGGTTAGATGGGACAAGTGTGCTAGCCAAAATTTTGTGATTGTATAGGAGTAAAGAACTTGGAACTTTTTAACAGGAGTTTATTAGCTAAATGGAAATGGCAATTCATGTAGATTCTAATGTTGTTTGCTTTCCTTTGTTATACTATATGTATGGTAATATATGATGTTTGTTATAGAGGCTACATGGACAACTTCTTCTAGCTTAGTTTGGTGGAAGGATCTGTGTTTGATAGAAAGTGCTACTTGTTGGCCACCATTTTAGTTTACTCAATGTGCATGTAATTAACAAGAAAGGTTAGAAAATAAGAAACAAGTATGATCTTGGCATGATATTTGGGTTGATAATGCTAGCCTAAAACATTTTTTTCCTTGCTTGTACCAAGTCTCACTTAATAGGGATATCTGTGTGGTTGAAATGGGAGAGTGGTTTGATAATAATTGGTGTTGGTTATGGAGGTGGAGGAGAGGTCTATTTGTGTAAGAAAAATGGTTGTTGGTAGACTTGGTAAATGTCTTGGGTTTTATTTCTTTGTAGAGGTTTGCTGGACTAATAGGTATGAAAGGAGGATTCTTTTGACCTTTTTTATAGTCGAATCATATAATTTTTACTGTCTCAGTTTTTGTCAGAGAGCTTACACTCTTCTCATTTTGCTATTCTTAAATTTTTTTGGAAGTGTTTTGTACTCCTCAAAGTGTTTGTGTTACCTTGGAAGGGCATTATTTGAATAGATTGCTAACTTGAGTTAATTTGTGTGAAGAATAAATATTGTCTCATGTGCATGATATATTTTATGTGTTTTGTCTTTCCTTTGACAAAGATACTCATCACCTATTTCTATCTTGCATGGTGACAAATCATATTTGAAATGCATGGCTTGATTATTCTAAAGTCTTACCTAATGATATTTCTATTCGTTTTATCCAGTTTACTTCTCTTTTCATAAGGAAAAATGTGCTATGATCTATGTATTTGGATAATGCATAAGAAAATTGTATTTCAAGGTGTTTATTTTGACTTCAATGATGTTTTCGACATGAATCAAAACCAAGATGGAAAACGCTCAATGTTCCTTTTTTGATTAGTGTATCGATCCTACAACTTGTCTTTATTTATCCTTCTAATTTAACATTATAAGACTTTTGTATTTGGATTAGAGTACTGCTCTTTATACTTTGTTTTTAATAAAGTTTTGCTTATAAAAAATATTTATTTATATTAAAAATATTTTTAATTTCTTAATTATTTTTAATTAATATGTCATTCACTTACCAACTACAGTTGCTATATTGGTACATTGAAATATTAAATTTTCTTTTAATTTTAGACTTTTCAATAATTAATAATCTCATTTAATGATAAATTTGTAAAATAATTGAAAATTAAGTAAAAATAAAAGTATAATAAAAAGTTAAAAATTAATAGGTTTAATATATCAATAGGTTCTTGAACTATTTAAATTTTTTAATTGTGTCCCTAAACTTAAAAAACTTGTAATTGAGTCTTTAATCCTCTACAATTTTTGTAATTGGTCCCTACAATTAGTAAAATCGCTACAAATTGTTATCTCGTGACGATTTCAAGCTGTCATAAATTAACTACAGAGACCCAATTACAAAAATTGTAGAAGATTAAAGACCCAATTACAAATTTTTTTAGTTTAGGAACCTAATTAAAAATTCTCAAAAAGTTTTTTGGATTATTTAAAAAAAATTCTGAAAAATTATAAATTCAAATATTATTTAAAGTAGCATTTAGAAACATATTATGAAATAGTTAGATAAATTTATTTATTAAATATCTCTATTTTAATTAAATAAATTTATAAGTTAGTTAAAATATCTTGTTAAACACATTTTAAATAAGAGAAAACAGGCCTATGCACTGACTAGTGTAATATAGTTTTACACTGTCATCCAATCACAAGCTACCATTTATTGTAAGTTTGTTGACTTTTATAATAAATATTTTAAAAGTCATACCAACGGTGAATTTCAATTGGTTGACAGTGTAAAACTTTTTACACTGATAGTATATGACCATTAAACTCTTTAAATAATGAGTTTAACTTCTATATATTCTCAATATAAAAATTTATATTGTTAATTAAATAGAAATCACAATTGATATGACTTTTAAGAAAATTATTGTAAAAGTCAACAAACTTATCTTAAATAGTGATTTGTAATTAGATTACAATATAAAAACTTTTTACATTATCAGAACATACACTATTTACTCTTAAATATTTTTAATTGCTTGACAAATAAATAATAAGCAAATTCGATATTTGTGTATGACACATACTTCTTATTAAAAAATTCTAATTTTTTTAATTATCATTTTAAGGGACTTGTTTGATTTTTATTTTTTTTTGAATTTGCATATTGTACTGGATGAGACAGGAATTCAAATCGATTGGCTGGCTTTGCAAGTGCAAGTGGAGTGCATGAAATCCAAGCACTCAAAAAAGCATCAAACATCGTACATGTGATGCACTGGCAACTTGTCGAAAGACTGCCGGTAAGTAAGACAGACAGACTAAGCACAATTTGTAGTAAAGTATGATTCAAGTTCTTTCATATTCATTAAGGTTTCTAAAATTGGAAATTCATTATTCCCCTAATACTTGGCAAGTTGGCATTTCTATATAAAAAGTCCAAAATCATTTTCGTTCTTACTTTCTAATTAATTATTTCGGAAGATAGAACTGTCAAATTATCAGATACATACACGATCCGTCAGCCAGCATAAAAGGTGACGACCTTTTATCTTCATCTTAGAGAAAATTAAAAGTTACCTTGTCTGGTGATGAGAGAAAAGAAACTCGAGAATTACGAGCATTGTAATAAAGGGTGACCGTAGATTGAATTAGAGGTATTTTAAAATCAATTAATTAATTCAATAATCTATTTTTACAACTTTATTTTATTAGTTTAGAATATTGTATAAATTTAATTAATTCAATTTACTTTCATTAGTTTCATTTAGATTAATTGGTTTTATTTTTTTATTGAATTACTTTTAATATATACATTTACAAGAATATATCAAACACATGTACAAATTAATTTATCAAAATATATTAAATATGAATTTAAAAAAATCCAAATATGTCAAAACATAAATTTAGCTTAAATAATTTATTTTTTTTTGAAATGAATATGAATAATATAAAATTTTTAATAAAAATATTATTTTATAAATAGTTCAATTTTTAAAATTTGAATCTAAAATTAATTAAATATAATTTTTGTCTTTTCGTATATTTTTTCGATTTTGAACACCCTTAATTATTTGATACCACTAACAGTCTATTTTTATTCCACGATGACACGCTAAAAAAAAAGGGATGACTTTATTTTAGCTGTAATAAAATTTTATCAAATATATATAGCGTGTACGTAATGATTATTTATATAAATTAACTCTGACAAATCTTAACTTTATTATTTATATGTAATTTTTTGTTCATAAATATTTTTCACCAAGGATTATTTACTTTTCAAACTTTATCCTTTAAATTATGAAATTAATTAAAATGCACTAAAAGTAATTTTTTTTACACCATGATTCAATCATAGATTGTCATATATGGTAATTAATCTGACTTGTTAGCACAATATATTAATCTCAACATTATATATAACTAAATTGTAGAATTAAAGAAGTATATAATTACAATTAAGATATATTTTACAATATATATTTTAAGATAAATGATATCAATATAAATATAATATTATGTTAGACGAAATATTATTTATTAAGTTAAGAAGTTGTATTATTAATACATAATTTTTTACTTTTTAAAAAAATATATAACATTAGACTAGGTCGAGAATACCTAGAGTATAACCTAAACTTGTCCTCAAAATGTACTGGGTCCAATTTCTTAAATTTGAACCCATCAAAAGTCCCTTTGTAATGAGACAAGGGTTGGTGAGACGGGTGGTGGTGGTTGTTGCGACAACCAATGTTTTTAAAACTGGATCGGTCATTGAACCGGTCAAGGCACTAATTCAATGTTCAATGGTTCAACCAGGATTGAACCGTGGTCGAACCGGTATTAATAAAATAATAATAATAATAATTAAATAATACATAAAAAAATTTAAAAAATATAATATCATAACTTTATAATATTAAAAACTAAAAATAAAATATAATTTTATAAGTTCTTAACATATACAATACATAAAAAAGTTCAAATTAAATATGTCATAATACTTAAGTCTAAGTTTTAATAATACACATCAATATTTATTAATAAAAACAAGTTTATATTTAGAATAAAAAAAATGACAAATATTTTAGGTTGATTTTCATTTTTTTAAAGAAAAAACATCAAAATAATATTTTATTAGACATTTTTTATCAAATCACTACGAACCGGTTTTGATCAGTTCACCGATTCACAAACCGGTTTTTTGTCTGGCCGGTTCTCTGGTTTAATTGGATCGGACACAGGACCGATTCACCGATTGAACCGGCCAGTCTGGTCCAATTATGAGAACATAGGCGACAACGGTGGTAGAGGCAACAATAGTGGCAGTGGCTGTGGCTGCCATGACAGTGACGATGGCGATAGCAATGGTGGCGGCAATGGCAAGGTGGTGGTAGCAATGATGGCGACGATGATAGGGATGGTGGCAGTGGCTACAGTGGTGGTGGTGCAATATTGATGGTGGTAGTAGCGGTGGTGGCAATAGTGGTGGTGACAACGACAAGTGGGGTGGTGGTGGTGAAAGGGACGGAGGGATACAGAGACTATCATATCCTGTTGCTTTCTAACCTAGTTCTTCTCTTAGGATGAAAAATAATACACCAACAAGATGGAATAGGCAATAGGATAATTAAATCATATCTTATTATTACACCAAATAACTTATTATAATATGATAGGATAGTTATTTTATCCTATCTTGGCCACCAAACAAACCATAAAAGCCATGCTCAAAATAATTTTTAATTGATTGACAATATAAAATTGTTATAATAATAGTACATGGAATGTAATCCTAAATTTATCATTTTTATTCATAAAAACACAACTGTTTACGACATAATAGTACATACTGGAAAAAAAATTACACGTGTTCAAGTAAACTACAAAAATTATTGTCAAGTCTTTGAATTTATTGGAACGTTATAATTTTGAAATTAATTAGTGTAATTCTAGATTATTTTTGTAATTATTTTTGTTTTTTTTTATTAGAATTAACTCAGTAGTAATCTTGTCGGGAGTCTTTTCACGAAGGTATTACGTCCCACTTAAAATAATTTTATTAATTACTTTTTTTAAAATAAATAAATATATATTACTTTCTAAAATTGAAATTAATTTTGGAAATTTTAACTAGATAACAATAATCAGTATTAAAGTAAATCCTGAACTACTAGAATTTATTCTGAAAAAGTAAAAACCATACAATACTGCACTTATTAGTTTGGTATTTGAAATGAGTTATTGGTTAGAATTTTTGGTTTCATAACATATTTATTTTTAAATATATAGAAGCAATTGAGTATGGGATTAATATTGCCTTAGAATTATTTACATGCATATATATACTGTTCAATAATTTATAATAACGTAAATCGAATATATAAATTACAAACGTTATATTTTAAATGTTATTAAAGCGTCTTTAATAATAGAGTAATTAAACGTATTATGTAAATTAATGTTCTAAATTGAAGATGGAACCACTGTGTAGATGAATTGACGCGATATTGTTTCAACTTCACTAGTGGTTTCGAGTTTGAATTTTGGATATATAATTGTGTTAAATACTCAGAAGAAGAGTTTTGTTGTTCATAATGGTCTTATTCAATTAGAGCATAATTGTCTCCTGTAGAGGATACTTATCAAATACAGATGAAAAAGGCCACAATGAGTCTGTTGATAGTTAGTTAGTTTAACTATAGTTGTAACTGTGTGAGTTAGATAACTGCTGACAGTTAGCACTGCATGGATGTATATAAAAACAAAACTCTGTATACATTCATTGAATAATGAGAATCAGAAACTTCATTCCCAAGTTTTTCTCTCCCTCAATACTTTCATTCCAAGTTTTCTCTCCCTTGATGCTTTTACTGTGATGGTATCAAAGCGGGTTCAACCCGCTCTGCTTCCACATCCGCACTCTTAGTTTTGATTTGTTCTATTTCTCTGTTGATATATCAATTCTTGATCGTCTTTATCTCCTTGATTCTTGAAATGGTGAGAAACCACGGATCAGCTTCTAGATCTGTAACCAATAATTAAAATATGAATCAAGATGTGTCTCTAGATTCGTACTATGTGCATCCTTCTAAAAACCCTACCACGGTGAGTGTATCACCACCATTATTGGGTAGAATTTACCATGCTTAGCCAACGAAGATGCGTAGAGCTTTGGCATTGAAGAACAAATTTCGGTTTGTAGATGGATCCATTCCGGTATCAAACGAAAATGATTTGAACTTTGTGGCTTGGGAAAGGTGCAACAATTTGGTGCATTCATGGATTATCAACTCCATGAGTCCTCAATTGGCAGAAAGTGTAGTGTTCATAAAAAATGTAGTGGATGTGTGGAATGATTTAAAGGATAGATTTCAGAGGGGAGACTGTATACGGGTATCTCAATTGCAACAAGAAATCTCTAATTGCAAGCAAGGTAATCTTGATATCTCCGATTATTTCACTGAGTTGAGAGCATTATGGGAGGAATTAGAACAATACAGACCAATGCCTCATTGTATGTGTCCTGTGGTGTGTGGGTGCTTAGCTATAAGAAATGCTAGAACCTTTAAATTGGAGGATAGGATAATTTAGTTCCTTATTGGGTTGAATGATGAGTTTCAAGGAGTAAAATCACAGATACTTCTGATGGAGCCTTTACCTCCAATTAATAGAGTCTTCTTTATGGTGCTGGAATAAGAGAGGCGATTGCAGTATGGTGTATCACCAACTTTATTTGATGAACTTGCTGGTTTGGTGAATACTGTTGAAGGCGCTAAGTATTTTGGAAGAGGAAGAGGACAAGGAAATGGTAATCCACAAGGAAGAGGTACTGATTTTGGAAGAGGTAGAGGAAGTGGAAAAATATGTACGTATTGTGGTCACATTGGGCATACTGTGGAGACCTGCTATAAAAAGCATGGATATCTACCTGGTTTTGTGCCCGGATATTCATATGTTAATAATATAGCTGTAGATGAATCGGACAACAAATCAGTGGTAAATTCTTTTGTGAAGAATGAAGAAGGAAGCATGACGCTTATGAAGGAGCAATATAACAGCCTGATAGCATTACTTGAAAGAAATGCAGTGGAAACAAGAAATCCTACAGAGGTGGTCAAGGGAGAGAGACATTGTCATTCAGCACAGACAGGAGGTAACTTTAATCCAACAGTTTCTAATGTGAGGAATGTCGATTTAACTTGGATTTTGGACACTGGAGCCACACACCATATTTGTCATACTTTGGACTATTTTGTTTCACATAGTAAGATTGATCCAATAACTATTAGATTACCTAATGGTAACATAATTGAGACTTCTATTGCTGGGACAGTGAAATGTAGTGCTAACTTGGTGATTAAGGATGTGTTGTACATTCCACAATTTATAGTAAATCTGATCTCAGTAGCTAAGTTGAGTATAGAATAGTCTTGTTCACTGAATTTTGATTCCAACTGCTGTGTAATATAGGGAAAGAAGGATTTGAGGAAGAATGCTTTGGGCAAACAAGTGAATGGTCTGTATTATTTGGAATTTGATAAAGAATTCTCAAGTGTTGGTAGCAATTTAATTTCTACACATAGTTTGAATACTCATGTAACGTCCCCTGCTACTATTTGGCATTTGAGGTTAGGCCATCTATCTCATGATAGAATGTTGTGTTTGAATAAACAGGATAACTACATATCTGTGACTGATCATACTGCATGTGACATATGTCATATGTCTAGACAAAAGAAGTTACCATTTCAAATTAGTGACAGTAATGCAATTTCAACTTCTGATCTTATTCACTTGGATATTTGGGGCCCTTTTTCGACTAAATCAGTGCATGGTTATAGATATTTTTTTAACTATTTTAGATGATTACAGTAGACACATTTGGGCAGTCATGCTGAGGCAAAAATTTGAAGTACCTAATTATGTGAAAATTTCAGGGCTATGGTGGAAACTTAGTTTGAGAAGAAGGTGAAAGTTGTTAGAAGCGACAATGGGCCCGAGTTTATGCTGATTGAGTTTATGCATCTAAAGGAATTATCCACCAAAGAAGTTGTCTAGCCACTCCACAACAAAATGGGAGAATTGAAATACGACACCAACATATTATGAACATTAGCAGAGCTCTAATGTTTCAGTCTCAACTCCCTAAAGAATACTACTCATATGTTGTTCTGCATGCAGTATTCTTGACAAATCGTATTCCACCAGAGTATTAAAGAACAAATCTCCTTATGAAGTGCTGAATAGGAAAATTTCGAATCTCAGTTTGATAAAGGTGTTTGGGTGTTTGTGTTATTCCTCAACTTTATAAGCACACAGAAATAAATTTGATGCTCAAGCAAGGAAGTGTGCGTTCTTGGGATATAAGCAAGGAATGAAGGGCTATGTTGTGCTGGACATTCATACAAACAAAATCTTG
This sequence comes from Spatholobus suberectus, assembly GCA_004329165.1. Lineage (NCBI taxonomy): Eukaryota > Viridiplantae > Streptophyta > Magnoliopsida > Fabales > Fabaceae > Spatholobus > Spatholobus suberectus. The sequence goes on along the minus strand of CM014729.1, from coordinate 6,079,786 downwards.
GTGTCAAGAGATGTGCAATTCTATGAGTTAGAGTTTCCTTTCCACTCAAGCTCATAAACTCTTATACCTCCTATTCCTACCTACACAGAGATATTAAACTAGCCACACCATCAACTAGACAACTCACCCCAACCACAGTCAATTTTCCCAAGCACTTAACCAAGTACATCTCCCACTAACCCACCTACCCAAAAGTCTAACGGACTTACATGAAAGCCTTCCCATCTAAATGACTACATATGTAACCACACTTCATCTACTCCACATCCCTTATCAAACTATATATTATACCAAAACCTCTCCACCTTACATCAAGCACATGTCTTATCACTTACAGTTACCACAGAACCCTACACATTTGCTGAAGCTAGTAAGGATCCACATTGGATGGAAGCAATGCGACTTGAAATAGAAGCACTCAACAGCAACAAAACCTAGGAGTTTGTGGATTTGCCTCCTGATACTGTTCCCATAGGCAACAAATGGGATTGCAAAATTAAGTGTCATGCTAACGGGTCTATTGAACGCTTTAAGGCAAGGCTAGTGGCTCAAGGCTTTAACCAAACAGAAGGGCTAGATTATTTTGAGACCTTTTCACTAGTTGCTAAGCTGTCTACAGTTCAAATTTTGTTTGCACTGGCTTCTATTCATGGTTGGTATCTACATCAACTTGATGTTAACAATGCTTTTCTTCATAGGGATCTGTATGAGATTGTTTACATGAAAATTCCCAATGGTGTGACTGCCCCGAAGCTTGGACAAGTATGTAAGTTGCTTAAGTCACTTTATGGACTTAAGCAAGCAAGTAGACAGTGGTTCGAAAAGCTGACTTGTTTCCTTGTCTCTCATGGCTTTGTCCAAGCACATGTCGATCATACTTCATTTACCAAGCACACCAAAGATAACTTACAGCATTACTTCTCTACGTAAACAACATAATTTTGGCAGGAACGTCGCTTGCTGAATTTGAATCCCTTAAGGCTGCCCTCCATCATGCATTTCGTATTAAAAACCTAGGAAAACTTAAATTCTTCCTAGGACTTGAGGTTGCACATTCATCTCGAGGGATTTCATTATGCCAACGAAAATACTGTTTGGAGCTACTAGCTGACTCTGGTCTTATTGGCTGTAAACCAGTAACTACTCCACTTGATCCTACAATTCGACTACATCAAGATTCAAGTCTTGCTTATGCTAATATTGCTAGATACCGTCGACTCATTGGGCACTTACTTTACCTCACAACCACACGCCCAAATATTGCTTTTGCCACTCAACAGCTTAGCCAGTTTATGGCTAATCCTACTGAAACTCACCACCGAGATGCTCTGCGAGTTTTAAGATATTTGAAAAGATCACTCGGGCGTGGCTTATTCTTCCCTTGTCAGTCTGCGCTACATGTACTTGGTTTTAGTGATGCTGATTGAGGTGGCTGTGTTGATACACGGCGTTCCATTTCAGGCTATTGTTTCTTCATTGGACATTCCTTGATCACATGGAAATCTAAGAAACAACACACTATGTCCTGTTCCTTAGCTGAAGCAGAATATCGGGCTCTAGCTGCTGCAACTTGAGAGCTACAATGTATATGCTTTTTGCTCAAAGATCTCCTACAAACTCCCTCACGCACCCCAGTTCTTTACTGTGACAATCAAAGTGCTCTTCACATCGCTGCTAATCCAGTGTTTCATGAGCGCACTAAATACTTGGATATAGACTGCCACATCGTACGTGAAAAGACACAAGATGGTTTGATGTAGATACTCCCCATTACTTTTCACTATCAAGTTGCAGATGTGTTCACCAAGGCTTCCTGTCCTTGGGTTTTTCATGAGCTTATCACCAAGCTTGGAATGGTGGATATCTTCCACCCTCCAACTTGCTGGGGGGTATCAAATACAAATGAAAAAGGCCACAATGAATTTGTTGATAGTTAGTTAGTTTAACTATAGTTGTAATTGTGTGAGTTAGATAACTGCTGACAGTAAGCACTGCATGGATGTATATAAAAACAAAACTCTGTACATTCATTGAATAATGAGAATCAGAAACTTCATTCCCAAGTTTTTCTCTCCTCGATACTTTCATTCCAAGTTTTCTCTCCCTTGATGCTTTTACTGTGAATACTTGTGGTTTATACCAAAAAAAATGAAATATTTAACATTTTGATCATTCTTTTATCATATTTATGAAATTATATTAATAAAACTATAGAAGTGACACTCTTGATTGACATAAGTAAATACAGTATTTTTTCCATGCACTGTATATTACGGCTGAAAAAGTGAAGCATGCATGGTTGTGTGGAGAATATTGGAGACATCTTTTTGGGGACATTGGAAAAGAAAAAAAGATTTATAAAAAACTAACAACCTCTTAAGAACAAAATGAGCATTTTTTGGTCTGCCAGTAATGAAGGGCTGGGCTGGAAAGGGGAGAATCCAGACTAAAAGAAACTATGGATTAGTAGCTCCTTGATTAGCAAAAAATTTGAGCACATTGATTTTCCTTCTAACAAACATGTGAGATGTTGACGGACCAGTCACGATGGATTAGGCTTTGGAGTTGGACATTAGCTGCCACATCAGCATACCTATATGAAAATAATTTAGCGGAAGAACCTGGCTCGATCTCAATATTTCTAGATCCAAAGGACCAACCAAGCGTTAATCCTTGTTTTAATTGCCATCATTATCAACTAAACAGGAAGAGTATTAGTAGCAGTAATATATCCCATTAAACCTTTTAACCACAAGCCATTCGAATATCTACTGTATATAGTGAGCCCACTTACCAAAGGCAAGTTGGTTAGTTGCTTTGGTTAAAACTTCCATCCTTATAGGGCTTATAACCTTACCTTCATGAGAGCCAATATAAATGAGTGAATATTTCTCATGACTTGAGTAATGTTCTAGTGTTTTTTGTCTAGCACTAGTGGCACCCAATTATTACGCCATCTCCACAGCCACCAAGTCAGTATAAGAGAACAAGAACACCAGCCACAAGCTAGCTCCTGAAGTAGACAAACCATATGTTGAATCCGAAGAGCATTGGTTGGAAATTAATGAACCACGTAAAATCAACCAAACAATTAAGACTTGCGCTTTGAGAGTTTTGAGGTGGATAGGTGTAAGAGAAGGGCATTATAAGCATTACATGGAGATGAAGAAAGGTTTGGTGCTTTGGGGTAATGTAGCGATAGACTCATAGGACTTTCTTTGTCATTTACTGGATGATATTTTGGAGAGGATATTGGGAAAGAAACAATTACAATGTCGAGTTCAAAACCAAAAAAATACTATCTTTCCATCGTTTTGATGAGAACATCATACTTTGGATTATTTTTTCTAGACCTTTTACTTTCCATAATACTAAGTGAGGACTGACCTTTCCTTTCCTTACCTTTATCTTTTCTTGCCCTTTTAGGGCTTATACATAAACTTTCTTTAGAGTAAACCCCTCACGTACTCATTGGGTAGCATCTATCATAAACTGTGTTTTCACTAAGTATATAGATTCCCTAGTTTAGACTTAACTAGACTCACCTATGACTAGACATACACATCATCATATACCCCACAAGGAAACATACATGCCTCATAAAGACATTCACATTATTCATATCCTAGTTCTGTTTTTATTCAGTGTAGTTATCTTTATCTTTATTATTAAGTTTCACTTGCATATCGTCTTTTCTCTTGGTTGAGCTCTAGCCATTAAGAGGCGTTCCTCTTGCTCAACCTCTTACTACCACCAGTCCAAGTAGCTGAACCACTTCCGTTATCAAAGCAGTTCTCTCAACATTCTTCCTTTATTGAAGAATAACTATGTCCTTCTCTTACCGCAGGACCCATCCTTCCCTTACCAAAAAATATTGTTTTTCCCCTAACATCTAAAGGATGATGATCCCTTCCCTTAACGCAGGAGCCCTCTCAGCCTTTTTTCCTTTTACAACTCATCTTGAGTTGTGTCGCAACCAGGGTCACGACGAGATGCGAAAAATAAAATAAAAATAGAGGAATCGACACCATATGGTCTATCTACTTCCCTCATTACACCACTTATTAATTACATCTTTTACTTTTTCTTGTTTTTTATTCTTCCTATCTTTTTCTCTTACACCTATCCACCTCAAATTTGTAGTCAACATGCATCATCTTCCTTAAAAGATATAATCCCGCGGTTTAACTTGCAGCTAGCATTTTTTTGGGTTTGAACTCGACATCGTAATTGTTTCTTTCCCAATATCCTCTCCAAAATATCATCCAGTAAATGACAAAGAAAGTGCTATGAGTCTATCGCTGCATTACCCCAAAGCACCAAACCTTTCTTCATCTCCATGTAATGCTTATAATGCCCTACGCACGCCCTTAATCGAGCTCATTGATGGGGGAACAATTCGTACAATTGTGAAATAATAGTTTAATGTACTATGTTTTGTGCAAGGTCCAAAATGGAAGGTTGCACTTTAGAGGATAGGTTCACTTTTATGACATTATATATCTTGAAATGGGAGAATAAACCATTTGTATAAATAAATTTACCGATACCATCTTTATAATGCTTACCACTAAAGGGCATTAAACCCAAACATTAATCCTTTTTTATATTTTGATTGAGTAGGACGCTTTTGGAACTTTTGCTACCGATTGGCCGTAGCCCACGTGATAGACGATTTTGTTTCCAATGAAAATATCATGTTTCCTTAAACAATCAATGGACTCGTTAATTAATATGTTCACACTGTACCTAAATCTCTTTATTTGAGGAATGAGAGTAAAGAAAACCTTGGGCTTAACCTCTCCAACTAAGGGCATAGCCAGGTGTCGATCATCAACAAATGATGGGTACAATTGGTCAAACGACTCAAGGACAACTCCGAATTAATTAACATATCATCTCATAATTCTAACAATGAAAATGGTCCTTTAAACGTAGCCACTTTATGTTGGTTCTTGGCAGATGGTGAACTTTTGATTAATTAATTGACTCAGACAGACTTGATCTTGGCTTCTAAATTAATAATTTCCCATTCCTCCGCACTTGCACTTAGAGAAACACACATTGTCAGTACCCATCAAAGACATAAGACAATTTATTTCTCGGAAGAATAAACATTAATGCCGATACTAATTTCTTATGTAGATTATGGATTTGAGTCGTTTCCAACTCACTAACAGGTCATATTATGAATCGAAAAAACATAAAGTTTATTACAATGAGATTACCATCTTATTTCTATACAGAATTAATTTATGTCAATATATCTTAATTATAGCAAGACCATCTCCTCTGAGCGGATATTAATAGTAGATCCAGGTGGCTCGATTACCTATCAACTTTGTCGTTGAGGTTAGTTTGACATGGATTTAAAGTTTACAGGGACTCTCCCGAGCTAAAACGCAAAACTTATTTTAGAATCAACTAACAAAATAAATAAAATTTAAAACCTTTGACAATCACATAATGGAATTAGTTTTTTTTTTTTTAATTTTCTAATATACTGAGCCAATATAGGAATGCACTTTAATTTTAAAATCGTTTGGCAAGAGAATTGAATCTTAATTGATAAAAAAAATTGACTTGAATTTTTTTCTTGTTATAAAAAAGAAGAATTCGACAGGAGCGAGTATGGCACTTCTAATTAATTGCAAATTAATCAACATTTGATTTTCTTTATTAAGCGGTTGTTTCAAAAAATGAATATTTTTCACACACACAACAACATGAAAACTTTTTTTTTTTTCCCATTCATGTGCATTACGAAATTAGCCCGATATTCGTTCATTTTCACCACAAGCATTTTATAATAAACTTTACCAAGTAAATGCAATGGATCGGAGTGGACGAGCTACCTCGGCATTTTTGTTAATAATTACTATATATTTTGAACATCGTAATTATTATTGACGTTGTCATCAAGTCATCAAATATTTTGCTTTGACGAGTAAGGTTATTTCTACTTAAATATTTTATAATATTTTGTTTTCTTTATCTCTCATTATCATATATCATTTATTTTATCTCACTTTTTCTTTTTTCTTTATTCTCTCTTTATTATAGAAAGTGTTATTATGATAATTTTAAGAGGCAATAAAGTTAATCTATTTTGATTAGAAACTTTATATTCAAATTTTATAGAGTGACATTTTTTGGTACAGTGTCTAAAACAAAAAGATTCCAGAAAAATAAATAAATGAAAATTGGGAGAATGGCAAAATAAAATAAAAATAAAAATGTTTTATTATATGAAATAATTGAAATAGTCAATTGACATACTAATTTTTTTTTAATTAATGTAGGTAAGGTAGTTAATTATTAGATGAAAAAAAAATGAAAAACATAACTAATAACTCATAAATACTTCTTATATTGTTTGTCGAGACAAGAGATCGAGCTCAATCTCAAAATTGAATGTGAATAAGTTTAAATTTTGGTGCATCTTTAACTTATTTTATTTTTTCAAAAAGTATTTACTTTTAAAAAATTTTAAAAACTTAATTATTTTTTTAAAATAAATTAAAACTAGTATAAGAAGAAAATTGAACTTAATTATTTTTATCAAAATAAAATTGGAATTAATAGAAGAAAATGCTTGATAGACAAAACTTTCAAGAATTTAGAATCTAATTTAAACATAAAATAATGTGTGTATAATTGTGGATGTATACACTTCTAATAAAAAAAATGAGTCAGGGTTCATTGAAATCATGTGTCAAAGTTAGTTAAATTACATTTTCAATAACTTTTTATAGAATACAAATTTAATCAATCTAACTGTTGAATTATGTGATATTATCTTCATGATCATGTATATCAAATTTCATATCATTTAAACTTTTCTAGATATGTTATCTAACATTGAATATTTATATATATTTTAATGTCATTTTATATGTTAAAATTAATCGATCTGATGAACTATTAAATAATTTTAAAATTATATAAAAACTTGTATATTTAATTTAATTAATAAAAACATCAAATTCAATAATTAAATTAGTTAAATTTATATTCTACAAAAAATTATTAAAATTATAATTTAATTAATTTTGACATTTAATGTCAATATATCCTGACTGCAAAAAAAATAGAGTCTTATATACACCGTCAGATTTCACATTTTCAGATGTGATGTGATAATACTAAAAAATAGTCAAAGGATAGCTGTTCCGTTCGTGCCTTCAGCCTTCGTGGTTAAATAGTCAATTACTTATGCTTTATTATTATAGTACGAGGATATCTGCAGAGTGCAGAGTGCAGAGTGAGATTTATCATTTTATTAATCGGAGTACATATGCTGAACAAGCTGTAAAGGTCTTTGGATTTGCTGCCCCCTTTCTTTCAGATCCTAAGGAGGATTTCATTTGTTTTTGTGTTTGGCTAAATTTTTCTTTACTATTCAGCTGTTAAGTAGTCCTTTCATATACGTCTGTATTTTTGAGATGTACAAAGCATAAAAAAATATATTGGGAAGACAGTATTACAAAAAATAGTTTTTTTTATCAGCAAATAAATATATTAATAAAGAGTACAAGGGGTGTCTCGGTCCTCACATCAAAATAATTTCTTAGCATACAAATCAATACATAACCGGGGATTTCATAAGAGGACAAATTAACTGGCTACTACAAAATTTACAATAATCCATAATCAAGGTGTAAGCTTAAGGTTTTCCAGAAATTGTTCAACATCTAATTAGCCATATTGATCATACTGTAGGGAACCAAGTCACCACCCAAGCCTCCTTCCTCTTTTTACCTCTTATGAGCCTAGCATGTTGAAAGAAATATGCAACACCTTTCTTACAAAAGCTACGATAAATTTCAGAACCTTTTTGGTTTACATTGTAAGATTAGTGAATGCAAGAATTTTTAGAAAAATTACATTGAAATGTGTGTTTAAGTATTAGGTTTAAGAATCAATTTTTAATCTATATCTATATACTTATTCAGGATGTTTACTTGTACCATTTTATTGGGTTTACTTTTAGGGGTGTGTGTGTAAATATATTTATTGGAATCTTGATTGAAGAAATTCTTGTATTAAGTTTTGTTAATTTTTTACATGTTTATATTTTTAAAATTTTTCAATTGAAAAGGATTGACTACGTACTCTTCCATTTTGTCAGATGGGTCACCAATTAATTGGGGCCATGCTGACTTAAACTTAAAAAAAGTCGTTTTTTTGCTTCAAGAGCCAAAAGCCCATTATTTGGTTTATACCCTATTAAGGGATTTAGAATGTGCAGGGGGCGCGTGAAAAACACCAGCAAGAGAGAGAAATCGAAAACCCTTGAAAAAGACGTAAATCAGCAGTAGCGCAGGGAGAAGAAAAATCGTGCTCCATTATCAGATGTTTAGGAGAGCAAGTGTGTTGTGTTCTTGCTGAAATTTTGCTGTGTTGACCCTGATAGTGTGAGAATTATTTTGGATCCAAATTTCTTGTATTTTGGTTCCCTCTCTTGCTTGGTTAGGTACCCATTTGGAGTTCTATTAAGTTGTTATCCAACTTGTCGGTGAAGAATAATTTTCTGTTGATCCTTGATAGTATCAGGAGGACTTGTGGTGTACCCATTAATTATTATTAGGGGATATTTTTTACTGGACTAGGTCCGGTGGGTTTTTACCTCACATTGATAATTTTCCCACGTAAAATTTTGTGCTTGTTATTTTTCTATTTTTGTTTTGAGCATTCTTTATTTGCCTAAAATTATTAATTGTTGCCCAAGATATTTCCAGAGCCTATTATTATTTGCACAAGAGTAAAAGAGATCTAGTTTTGCTTCCGCTTGCAGTTGTTGTTTTTGTTATCTTTCCCTAACATTATTGTAAAAAGTTGCAAAAAGTTTATAGGAATAATAATTATTTGAAGCAAATGAAGTATTAATGTAAGAGTATCTCCAATGATGTAAAATGGAATTGTTTAACTCAATCTTGGTGAGTTCTATCATGTCACGTTAGATTTAAAATTTTCAACAAATTTCTACTCCAATGGTGCAATTATTTAGCTAGGAATTTAAAATTGGTCCTATCTATTAGGGGCTTTTATAGATTAGATTAGTTGAAGAAAAAAATCATTTGATCCAATTACTTCAATTTTCTTAATTTATCATCCAATCAGTTTGATTTAAGATTTAAATCCGATCTAATCCAATTCAATCTAAAGCGGTTTGCATTGGATCGGTTTTCAATTTTTAGTTTTATTTTTATTTTTTAATAAAATATTAAATAAATAGTAAGATATATAATAAAAAAATAATTAAAAATATCAAATATTTCATCTATAAGTCATTATATAGCTAATAATAATATAACTCTTTAAATGTAGAATATTAAAAATAAAGTTACACAACTTGATAATTACATTTATATATATATATATATATATATATATATATATATATATATATATATATATATATATATATTCAAATAGTTACTAAAAAATATCTTTAATTAAATATATTTTTCATAAATAAGTACTTCCCCTTGTTTAAAACTATTGATGTTTATGGTTAATGCACACATCATAAGAAATATTTAATACTATTCATAAACTAATATATTTAGTCTAAAATACCCTCATTTAATATTTATTATAGAAGTAGTTGTGGAGTAAGACATGATTATTAATAGGGGCATATGTTAAAAAAAAATTAATGAGTCTTGAAATTTGTAAAATATCAATCGTTTTGGAACAAAAAAGAAAGGCTAAACACATCAATAGTTTTGGATTGGAGGGAGTATAAGTTACATAATAAATATGAGTAACATCATAAATTTATAAATAAAAAAATACACACATGTATAAGTTCGGTTTGAATTATATTGAATCAGTTTTAAAATTAAATCCGAAATCTAATTCAATCCAATAAAAAATTTTGGTTTTTGCAGCTTTTGGTTTGTTCGACTTTTGGTTTTCAGTTTTCTGGATTCTTTTTTATTGGATTAGATCAATTTATAAACACCCCTACTATCTATTACCCATATATTTATATTTTTTTATTTATATTTATTGTCTTTTCAACTTAAGATAATAACTCATTTGTTCTTTAATCTTAAAATAATAAATATGTAAAAAATAAAATATATTATTTCAATAATTTTAACTCAATAATATTTTATCACAAAAAATAAAACATACAACCAACCTTGTATGCTCAGGTTCAAAAATAAAAAAAGAAACAAAATAACAATATTGGACCAACGAGACTAGAAGCATATTTGCTTTTTTATTCTTTTTTTATATATATATAACTCATAGATATCTTTTACTGAAGATAATTCTAGTTCAAGGTGAGTAAGACCACTATAGATGACAAAACTTTTCTTCCAAATATTTAACACAGTTGCTTTTTTATTCTAAATTTACTAAATATATGTTTCAATAAAAGGTCTATTATTATTTTAGAATTTTAAGAATATAAATATGTAGACCAATTGCAAGCGTCAGACATTTTTTATGTGAGTAATTTTAATTTTAATTTTGATTTATATGATAGAATATAAATCTTTGTTTAAGTTTGATATTATTTTGACATAAAAAATATATTTTTTATTTAAATTAAATACGATTAAAACTATGTGTAATACGAAAAAAAAACTGAAACAGGTACTTAATCATTCAAATTGGAAGCAGGGATTGAAGAAGTTTAGGCCTTGAACTATTTGGTCTCCTTAGCTAGGAGCAAATTGTTAGATTATAGAAGTTCAAAAAGTTGGAGAGATACTCATGTAATATAACAGCATGTCTAGGGATATTAAATGGGTCAACTCAATCCAACCAAACCCAATCTACCTTTAATTCGCTAAAAATGGTTGAGTTGAGTTGGGTTGGACCTGTTTTAAAATTGGGTTGAAAATCTCAACCCAACTAGGTTGGGTTGGCTTGCCAAAATTTTTAAAAAATTAAAACAGAAAAAAGTTATAAAAAATAGATGACTTATAAGTTGACCTATAAAGTAAATAAAACAAACAAATAAATATAAATAATCTTAACATAATGTCGCAATCCTAAGAATATTATCTTATTAAATTGTCTTAAGACAATTTTTTGTTAGAAATTATCATGACGAGATTAAATAAATGTAAAGTAAAACAACAAAATAGCACAAAATCTATATTACTTCATAAAATATTATACACAATAAATCAATATTTAACTAAATAATTTATTAAAAATAAAAAAATCAATTTGACCCCTTTACAAGTTATGTGAGTTAGGTTATGTGGGTTGGAGAATTGAATTACCCAACCTAACTTGTTTTGACGGGTTAAGTGGGTTGACCCATTAAGTTTAACCCATTTTGACATCCCTAAGCACATCTTAAATCCAAAACCTTTTGGGCAACCTTGATTCATGAGGCAATTTCTGTTTCATTCTTAGTTCACAAGACAGATGAAGAATTGACTACCTATGAAAGAGATTATGAAAACGGCCACCAAAAAGTAGGCCTAATGGGCTTTTACTGTATTGTGCCAACTACTATAGTAGATTTCTTAATGGCCAAGCCTGCCCATGAAAAGAGCCTATTTGGAAAGAAAGAAGCATTATAACAACCAAAACAATGGATGTTGTTAATAAATAGGTAACATACTAGTAGAGTTGGGCATATGGGTCAAGGCCCGTGGGCCACTCGTTTAACTTGTGGCTTGCATGGGCTATAGTCCTAAAATATATGCCCATTTAAGATTGTGGGCCTTTTAGCCTGATATGTTTAGCCCGTAGTTTAAACGAATTTACCCACGGATTCGTGAGTCAGGCCCCCGGGCTTTTAATTAATATCATATTTTTCTTAAAAAAAATAAAATAGATGTTAACTCCTAAGTAACTTAGTCTTGTCTTAAGGTTTCTCTTACGCCTTTCTCTTAAGCATTGCGCAACTAAAATATAAGACTTTAAAATTTGGTTTGGATGGTTTATTTAGCTTGTAAGACTTTAAAATTGTGTTTGAATTGTTTCATATTTGGTTTATTTAGCATGCAACATTTTGAATGTGCTAGTAATATTTATTGTATTGTTGTATTTGTTATTTATTTTTATTTTTGCATTTTAAAAAATTATGTTCATGTTTTAATTTGCGAGTCGTGAATTGGCCCGTTAGCTTGTGAGCTATGCAGTGCGGACGAAGACCTTAAAAATCAGGACCATTTATCTCGTAGTCTATATCGACCCTGTCCGTTTATTTTGTAGGCTTTTGCGGCCCGGGCCTAAACAAACGAGTTGGCCTGTATACCCAGCTTTACATACCAAAACCACATCCTCGTTATATATGTTAACAATATACATTAAACTATAATATGTCATCATAAAAGCTAATTGAGATGAGATAAGATAATTATTTGAATTATCTATGTAAAGTAAAATAATATATTATTATTTGAATTATCTATGTACATTAAACTAAAAATGATTTTTATAAATAAAAAAATTAGATAATTCCTAGATTGCATTGTCATGCTCTTGGTCGTACTTTCATATGATTTTCATAAACAAAAGTCAAATGTTTTAGATTACTAATTAAAATCAATTAGTTTTAATAGTTTTTTATTTATCCTTAGATTATAATATATAATCATAAGAGTTTATTGAAATAATATAAGATAAAATAATTATTTAAATTTTAATATTGATAAAATCGATGCTAGCTTATTTCCTTGATCCGAATTTTCAATTACATCATCAGAAGATTTGAATATTCCTTGTTTTAACGTACTTGATAATTGAATCAAACTCTAAGCTATATTTATATTGATAAAATTAAATGTATTGATATTAGTTATTAGTTATATGTTTAGATGGCTCTATACATTCGATCTTATGTTGGTCTTTATTGTTAAGGAATTCGTTTAGCAGGAGTGATTTGATAATGCTTGAGATTAATGAATAGGAGATAATGGGGTGATTTGGTTATTAGGGATAAGGTCACTAGTGCAAAAACGTATACGATGACAACTTTTGACATCAGTTCAATTAGAATCAATATAAACAAAAAATTGATGGCATTTTTGTAAATATAAGCAAACGGTTTAACATCGGTTATCCACTTAATCGATGTAAAAACTACTTTCTACATCAGTTAAACTTTTAATCAACGTAGAAAGTAGTTTTTTTACATCGATTAAGCAGATAATCGATATAAAAGAACCTGCAAAAATTAATAAACCCTCATCCCTTATAATAGGGAACATAATTAGGGTTTCAAGCGCGGTGCAAACTCACACTCTCTCATTTGCCTTACTCCTTCCCCGTCGTCTGTGCCATCACCCTCACCTAGGACGACCTCAAGAAACTCGTCACCGAGGCCATGGAGTTCATGAAGAGTGGTATGGTCCTTGGCCAACAAATCGACTCCACCACTGCCTTCATCATCACCAAGCTCGGCACTTTCCTCTCCTTTAGTGAACTCACCGACATCGTCGACATCTCCTTCTCCATCCTCGACTACAACCCTCGTCTCGATCTAGCCATCAACAACGCTGTGGATGCCAACCCCAACTCCAATCCTTCAATTCACGTGCGCGTCACACTCTTCCTTAACCCCAACTACCATGGCTGCCACCACCAAAACTCGTTGCCATTGCGCCTAAGGTATGTGATTTTTTTTCAACTCTGTGATTATTGCTCTTTTTTGTGTAAAAACCATTTTGGTTCTGACCTAAACTCATGGGTTTTGTGATTGATTGGAATAGACTGTGGTTTTTCTTTGTACTAATTCTTGTTAGTCCTAAATTCAAAATGCCCATCAATTTCAATTTTTGTTAATATTTTTTTCGTTTGTATAATTATTTTTTTTTAGGTTTGATCATGGTATGTAAATAATTTATTAGTAGATCTTGTAACTAATATAGGAAAGTAGAATTTCAAAGAAGTTATAGTCGTAAGATTTATTTTCACAATAGAGTCTATTGGGCAATCACTTTTTCAAGGTTCTCAATTTGACCTTATACGTCAAAAGTATCAAATCATGATAAGACTTTTTTAATTGGATTTAATTACTTTCACTGTGTGTCATTCAGCTCATTATGAGTTAACCTTCATCAAGTTGGTGAAAGCAATCAAATCCAAGTAAGGAAGGGGACATATATGATCGTTGTGTTGGGAAGATGGTGTAGTATCTTATGATCTTGAAGGCTAGATTGAGAAGCTTGAAAGAGAGATGGCTAAATGCAAAGTAACAAATGTGTCGAATAAGATTCAAATTGATAAATTCCTGTAGTGGTGTCATGTTTCAACATTTTTACTGTGTGACATTTAGCCATCATGAGTTGACCTTCATCAACCTCATAAAGACGTGGTTGTGGTGGTGGAAAGGAGGGTGGAGGATCTTACGACCCATCACTAGGTTTTACCTCCAAGTTTAAAATAGAATAAGGAGAGAATTTTATAGAAAAGGACAAGTTGTCAATTATTGAACCATTTAGTGCATCTACTTAAATTAAATGTTTTGGTGATGAATTAATTTTGAAATAAGAAGGCTTACATTAGTCCTCTAACTGTTGCTTTCCCAATCCTAACATGAGGTTCCTGAGTCATCATTCTCCGTTGATCACTTTACTTTATTGTTTTAACTAACATTTTATCCTCTTATATGAACTTGCATATATTCAACAATCCATATCTATCCTCCAATGCGAGATAGATGACATTTGCACATGTGTATTTAGGTAGCTCACAATTCTATTTTAGGTAGTTTGAAATTGTATTTTAGAATTAATTGTAGATAAAATTTATATATTTGTTTCGAATGTATTTAGGAGGTAGTTTATAATTAGTTGTAGATGAAATTTATATATGTCTAAAATGGATTTAGGGACTTTACAATTGTTTGAATTGTGTTTAGGAGGTACTTTATATAATTATGTTTCAATGCATATTTGATTATATTTCGAATTTAGCATTCTTAATATGATTGTATCGTACTACCTCTTTTTGGGTTTATTTTTATTTTACTAGGTTGTGAAACTAATAAAACAAACAAAATATTAAAAAAAATGACTTTCTATATTGGTTATGGCCTTAACTAATGTAGAAAGCATGTAGAAAGTCACCATTTACTTATAGAAATTGACTTTCTACATGAGTTACAGGCTGAACCGATGTAAAAAGTCTTTTTTACATTAATTCTTTTTTCGATGTAAAAAAGCCTCAATTTTTACAACGGAGGGATCTACATTAGTTCATAAATCGATGTAGAATCCTTGAAATAACCGATGTTAAAGGTTTTGTCCCAATAATGGGTAGTTTTCATATTGATCTTTAAATCATTGTGGAAATGTATGATGGTTTCATTGAGTAGTCTCCTGGATTTTATTTAAGATAATTATTGTCATCAAAGTTTTAAGTCTCTTGGTTCATTATATACGTTGACACATTGCTTAACATTAATACATGAAAGTATAGACATGAACAAAAAATATCGTTGAGAATGACCTACAACTTTGGAATGTTAATAGCCTTTTTGTGAAGGTTTACTTTGAATTGTAACATTGAATACTCTTGAAAATGGATAATATTTGTTTTTCTATTTTTTAATCTCTTGATTCAAATCACTTTGTCTATTTACACTTTTGGTAAATAAACTAACATCATTAAAAGATAAAATCAAGCAATTTAAATAAAATTTTAGGATGTTATTTCCTTTAGAATGCAATCATCATAATATTTTCTTATAGCTATTGATTAGAGGTAGCAAAATTGGCCCGGCCAGGCTATACTGGGCCATAAAAATTTTAGCCTAAAAAAAAGGCCAAAATGGCCTGACCCGATGGGCCCCCGAGCTGGGCCGAACCCATAAAAAAATAGGTTCGAAAGGATACTAGGCCTATTTGACCTAATGGTATTTTTTTTATTTTTTATTCTTTGTAAAATGTATAAAATTTTAAGAAATAAAGAGAGTCATGGGCCAAAATGGCCCCTCTCGATGGGCCTATTAGGCCATGAAAAACACAGCCTATTAGGAATTCGAGGCTGGCTTGAGCCCAATTTTCACGTTTGACCTGTTGGGCCGGCTGGCCCAACCTGCTCGTTTTGCTAGCTCTACTATTGATGTCGAAACTCATGGATTTATTATTTCACCAAACATGTAGAAAGGACTATACATGCCTCTACAACTTAAAAACAAGAAAGATTGTAATCTTGATATGTAAAGGTGGACTTAAAACGCACCAGAATATATAAAATGTGGGCTCAATTTTAGGTGGGCTTCTTGTTAACACTTATACTAGTATAATAGATATATGAGTTGTAGGATAAATAAACAATGTTCTAAAATTAAGTAATAAAAGATGGTAATAACCTTATCATTGTAAAAGAAATATTAAATACACTATATATTGTCTATGTTCTTATAAACAAATTATTATTGATTAAAATTAATGTGCATTATGTAATATATATATATATATATATATGTATGTATGTATGTATGTATCTTAATTTTTACTTTTTTTCCTAGTAGAGTTGTTTTTCAAAATATTGGAATAAGTATTAGCTATCATTGATATCTCATGTATTACAATAAAATCTTCAATTCATTTTTGGTGAATTAGGAGTATTCCTTAACTAAGAGTTAGAGATTAATTCTTCGATGCATTGAGATCCATTTAAGGAATTGATCCCTTCTAATAAATATTCTTCCATATAGATTTGTGAATCGAATTCCTAACCACATGTTTGAGTTGCATGATTATTTGTCAACCTTACCACACCATATTAGTTTAAAATCTTCAACTCTATTCAATATGCTATTTTATTAAATGATATTTACCTTCACTACATTTATTAGTTATTATTTGCAATATTCTTAAAGATTTTTTTTTCTTGTAAGACATTTTTTTTCTCTATGCATTATTGTCACAATGCTTTTTACAAAATCAAATTTGATAATTTTGTTTTGATCATAATAATTTCAGATTTAAATTTAAAATTTCATTCATGTATATATTATAAATTAATTCTAATTTAGTTATATAGTTTTGTAAAACTTCTACATAAAATTATAACAAGATTTGTATATGATATGCATAATGTGAGGCTTAATAATTGTCAATACTAGAATTTATCTTATTATATGGGGATTTTTCTATAAAAAAATCTGCAAGAAACTTTCCTACTAAAAAATTTGCAACAAATTTGCCTGCGTATTTAAAATTCAAAAATAAATTTGCAGGAAAATTTTCTACGAATTTTGAAATCCATAGGTAACTTTCTTGCAAATTTTAGAACCTACAAGTAACTTGCAGGTAATTTTCCTACAATTTTAAAACAATAATAAATAAATAATTTTAAAATAGCCGAAAATATTCATATAAATTTATTATGTATTTAGTCTAGGATTTTCTATTGTTAATATTCTTTTTTAATAATATTATTGAATATTTATAAATAGTAAATTATATATATATAAAATATAGGAGGGGAATCAAATAACGCCGGTATAACTTACACCAACTATTACACCATTCAATAACTTAATATAGAATGTGATTTTTATTCATCCAACCGTTTAATTATAATTTCATATTACCAAGATTGTTTATGTCAAATTTTATCAAAATTGAATAACAATAAGAAGGTAATCAAATGACTCATGTTTTACTATATTTTGAAAAATATATATTATTTCCATTTTGATCTATATGAATAAGGTATCACATAATTTTGGATTAATATAAAATTTTGTATATATAATCTATGTTAAAAGAACTTTCAATCTAATGGTGGACTTCGAGATAAAATTTTCCAATTTACACACACACACACACATATATATAGGGATGGATCCAAAAACCTATTAAGGAGAGAGGGGGGCGGGGGGCAAAAAAAAGAATAAATTACATTGACACTTCTTCAAAATTTTTCAAATTGCACACAATACCCCTTCTTTCTTTATTCATACACAATACCCTTTAATTGTTTTTAAAACATTACACTGATACCCTTTCTACATTACACTAACCCTTCTTAATTATTTGAAAAACATTACATCTTATACTCCTGTAAGGGAGCTTATTGTAAACGTTTAAAAGTAAGGGAATTATATACAATTTGTAAAAATCTTAAGAGGTGTCAGTATAATTTATTCAAACAAATTAAATAAATATTTAATTATAATAATTAAATATATCATATTATTATTTAAGTTATAAACATTGTTTTTCTTAAGTCTATTTTTCATCATCTTCATAGTTAAAAATGATATCTCAATTATAATAATTAAAACATAAAGAATTAATCTTAAAACATAACATATATAGTTCTCAAAGAGTGAAAGGAGAGGAGGGCCAAGGCCCCTGCTTGTCCCCCTTGGATCTGTCCCTTAGAATATATATATATATATATCCCATCTGATACATGACGACACGAAACTAAGCATATAATGACGTTATCTATATGAATATTCTCATTAAAAATTAATTATTTGTAACATTTATATTTGCGACTATTATAAATAATTTTAACTTTTACGTAAAAGTCTAGTGTGACATTAACCAATAACCCTTTACAAAAAGGGCACCACTAAAAATATTTATATTTGAAAGCAGTGGTACAAACATTCCAACGCCTAAAAGACGGGCATATGAGCAAAATTGTATCATTCATTCTTGAGGAATCCTTATTGAAATAACGTTCAACCTTGTCAAGGAACTGCACCACGAGAGTCACTATATATTCCAATTTTGAAGTTCAATGAGTGTTGAATCTAGCTTAAGATAAAGCGCGGCTGCTAGTCTTATAGCTTCTAACTTCTTCGAGGGGAAACCTTCAAACCGAGACAGCACTTACATAGCAATAGAATTTTGTATCATGGTATTGAAAGAACAAGCAATATAATATGTGGTAGTGCATTAATTCAAATGGACATGAATGGAACTCACTTATGATTTATCATTTAGATTCTCAAGAACAGATTCAACATATTTATGGAACTTTATAAGTTCTGTCATCTCCTTTGTCTTGAAATTGGTATTAGCAAATCTTAATTCTATGATATGTTTTGTGTACCTCATAACATCTATTTGTTGAAAGTAAGATGATCTAGTAAAAAAACCAAGGAAATAATCTATTTGGTTTCATGACTTAAAAGCTAACTAGAAGTTTTGTTCTTGGTTGTCTAAATTGCATACCTTTTTGTCTTCTTTGCTTGAGCATCAACCACTTTCTCCTTCTTTTCTTACTCCCTGTGCAAGAAGAACAAATACCCCACAAGATCTAGAAATGTGACTGACATTTAAATTGTTTCAAGGGAATGCCAATTAAATGTAAATGGCAGCATAACAACTACAAAGCTTACCAACATGTCAAGCATTCATATGCATATTGATTTGGTAATTTGGTCACATATGGGTGCTTACACAATTCCAACACCTCTGTCGAAGATATAGTTTTTTCACTTCCATTTGGTCAATCATCAAGCATTTTATTAACAAGGAGAAAGAAAAATAAAGTTTATCTGAGAAAAAAAATACTAGGAAACAAAGCATTTTATTAACAAGAAGAAAATTCATTTTAAGGGCCTGTAGAAACAAAATAGTTTGAAGTTAAATACATATCAACAGCAAAGATGAACCTGATAAATTTCATTCCAAGACAAATACAATACATACTTTTAGTTCTCCATATATATTTTAGTCCTTGAATTGTTCCATTGTATTTTATGTTGTGTGGATTCTGAACTTGTAAATGGCAAAGGCACATCACATCACTCATGATATTGATACATCAAAAGCACAAAAGCATCAACAAAAAAGGTAGCTTGTCATATGTACTTGTTTTTTTTTTTATCACAAGTAAGAATAAATCATAGTTAAATCCTCATTTAGAGGTAAACAACTAAATAGATGAACCTGTAGCAAAATCTTCAACTGTTCTAGAGGAGCAACCTATTCTACCCAACGCAACCTTTTTACCATAAGTTCCTGTCATTCGTTTGTATAAATTATTGTCTAAATATGCTATCGAGCTAGAGAAGCTGGATCACACATGCAAAGAATGTGGTTTCTTTCAGGTTTCGCTTACCCTACTATCCTACAATTTATTTATTAAGTTTAAAAGAAACCAATAACCACACATTTACAAGTGACATTTTGACTTTATTAACATAAAACAAATTAGCAATCATGAAATTAGATAGCAATAACTATAGTTCCTCTGCCCTCATGACTCACACTTTCATGATAAAAACTACACTACACTATACTAAAAGAATAAATAACAAACAACACTTACAAAGATTAATGTATCTATTCGCCCATTGAGACAGGAAGACCTAAAGCTATTGTTCCTTTAGGTAAATATAGTTGATTAACCTTTGTTATCCCTATAGACAAGACACAGCTTTTAGCCTTGAACAACATTAACCTACCAATCTCAAACAAAACTAAAAGTAAAAAAAAAATGCTTTCAATTCTCTCAGACCAAGTCAATAGATTGTAGTAGTGATGTTAAGATTACAAAATTTAATTGTGCACATTGAAATAAATCATATTTTGTAACTAAATATTAAAGCAGAGATTAAAGAAATGAATGTGAGCCCCATTTTAAAGTGAATTTCTAAACAAAATGAAACCTTACCCTATGGTGTACTATACTCCAAACTGACCACAGCATGACTGAAACAATATTGGTTTTCTGGTTCAGTTCATTTGGTGAAAAACTGCGAGTCATTGGAATCAGGTAGTTCTCTGGTTCAGTTCAATTGGTGAGTGCATTAATATTATTCATAATAATGCATTTTAATATGCTGGCTACTAGTTCTAATCTTAACAATAACACAAATATCATAGAATCAGATCCACAACATTGATTCTAGTTCAAAAATTAGAATAAAAAAACATTGATATGGAGAGATATTACCTGATGAGAGCTCAATCGAAAAATCAGATATTAACGATTCAAAGAATGGCAATTCATTTACTGTGAAACAAACCCTATCTCCAAGCCCTACCTATCCATCAGCAAAGCACCCAAAAAAAAAAATCACAAACCTAAAAACAAATGTGTAAAATTCATCACTAAAACCAAATTTAACGTAAAAAATCTAAAAAGAAAAAAGGAAATCATAAAGGAAAAGACGAAATAATCACAAAATTAAACCAATGACTGTGAAAAATAAATCGAAAGGATCTGAAGAAGATTAGATCTGATCTGAAACGATGAGAAAAACAAAGGCACAACGTAGAAAGAGAAAGACCTAAAGAGCACTTGCCTATTCGAACACCTGAAGAGAAAGAAGCATAATATTACCCTCTTCTCTCTCTTTCTTCGCTTCGTGCCAGCCACGAATTCCAGAGCTTAAAATTGGGGTCTCTTTCTTTTATTTTCATCTAGAGCTCCAAGAAATCCAACTCTTGTTTGCCTTTGTCGCTATGTTTCTCCAATTTTCTCTTTCTAAACTAACTCATTTACAATTAAAAAAATTGAATAGTAAATAAATCCACAGGAAAATTTGTAGGAATTTCCTGCAAATTTTCTTGCTAAAAATAGTTAATAAACTAGTAAGAAAATTTTTAGGAAATTTAGATGCAAACTTTTTGGCAAATTTTAAAAAATTATATAAAATTTTCCTGAAAATTTATATTAGTAGAAAAATTCGCAAGAAATGTAAAAATATTTTGCTAAATTTCCTACTAACTTAAATTCACAGGAAAAAACCATAAAATAAACAAAGTGACAGTAAAATTTGCATAAAATTCCTGCGAAAAATTTTTGCAGGAAAATTTGCAGGAAGTTCATGATTTTCTAGTAGTGTGTCGCCCACTAGTAGTTTACATTAGAAAATTTCTTAGATTAGATCATATATATTCTAATCTAATTATATGGTGACTGATGAATACAAATTTCTCGTTAGTTTAACCCATTCCTTAGTCAGAATTTTCCTCCATTTTTGAGTTTATATTCAATATAAGTACTCACAAAAATAAACTTTTTTTGTCTTTTTCTTTGTTAAATATGTTAGAAAAAACTTTCTTTTCCCTTGAATTTTTTTGTCTACAGCCCAAATATTGACTGATTCAATTCAACGTTGAAGATTTCACCACACAATGCTGCCGAATGCAGACAATTGGTTTAGAACGATGACATTTTCTAATTTGGATGGTTAAGAACAATATGATGAGTTTCGTAGGAATTCTAAATACGCCAAATTCCATAGCTGTCGGTTGTCACCTTGAGGGTAAAAGATTTCAACTTTGATATTATCACGCCTCATTGATCAGAAGACAAAACATATTACACGATATAAACAGGAACTATACATAAATATGATAATTTTTTTGAAAAATTAAAATACAAGCACAGCAATATATAACAGGGACAGATCTACTTGATAGAGTTTGGGGGCAACTGTCCCCACAATTTTTACATTTTTCTTAATATAATATACATGTATGATTACAAATTGTTCACATAATTTGAAATTAAGTATAAAAAATAATTCATAATATGGGTATTGTCCTCACAACATAAATTACATATATTTTATTAATTTATTTTTAATTTCTTTCTTTTTAATATAGCTTATATTTATATTGGTTTGTTATTATCATTCTATTATCATTAGTCTTTAATTTCTTGAAAAAAATTATTAGAAAATGGTGATTAAATTTAAATAAAAAATGTTATATTCAAGTTAGGATAACAATTCTTTCATTATCTAAACAAATGTAAATTAAGAGGTTTGAAGATAATACAACCAAAACTTCAACACGAAAGCAACCCGTATAATGCGCAAATCAACATCTGATACAGTTATAATATGGATACGTCGTTAATTTTAAACTATTGGTAATTTGGTATATCATACGAGAAAACTAAAAAATGTAAAAAATAAAAAATAAAAAAATGAGACGACAAGCGTGAAAGGGGGACGTGAGAATATTAAAGTTGTACCTTGAAACCTATAAGACGTCGTCACATCCTATAGCACGAACATTGTGTAAGTTACTTAGTACTCGGATTGTTTCCAACATCGGTTATCACTTTTTTCACCATGATAATTATATATCTCTAGGTAGGCACGTATGAATTCAGACAAACCATATAAAATTCATAAGTCACATAAGAAAAGAAATTACTACATATATATAATACATGACAAGACTTTGGGCTTGATTGATATGCCAAAAATGACTAACTGGCATATTTGCAATGGTATTAGCACACCAGCTCTTATGTTGTGCTATGCAATGGTGACCATTTTATTCCTCCCTTCTACAAATCCACTATCGTTTAGCTACCCCTATTTTACAAAAGGTGATGTATGGCTGAAGCTGGAAGGAGATGCAGAAGTGTCACGTTCAGAAATCCAACTCACACTGAGCAGGATAGGCCAAAACAACAGTTACAGTCTTGGACGGGTCACACCTCTTCTAACGATGTGCCTCTGGGATATGAGCTCTAGAAAACTTGCATACTTCACTGCCAAATGACAATGCACAAGTAGTTGGTCTTGGCCTTGTGGATGGTGACCAATTATTGAACTCAACTCAACACTCATTTGCAGCAGTGGAGTTTGACACCTCAAAAAATTCACGGGACCCGGATGGCCCTCATGTAGGTATGAATTTCAACTCTGTGAAGTCTAACATAACTGCACCATGGTTCACTGATATGTCAAAAGATAAACTTTATAATTGTAGCATTGAGTACAAGTCCACCACTCTTAATTTAAGTGTTTCTTTCACCGGCTACAGAAATGGTACTCTAGTAGAAAATAACATTTCACACAAAGTTGATTTGAGAGATCACTTACCAGAGTGGGTTATGGTTGGCTTCTCGGCAGCCACGGGAAGTTTGAATGTTGAGGTGCATATTCAGAAGTCATGATCATTTAGTTCAAGCTTACAAATTAGTGATACTAGTGGTGGTAGTAGTAATAAACTGGTTAAGAGGCTAGGAATTGGGATGGGTTTGGTTGTGGTTTTGTAAGATTGGCTGGCTTTCTACCGTGGAAAAAGATTAAAGGAAAGGAAGAAGTCTTAGAATTTGATGTAAAAATAATGGATGATGAATTCCAAAAGGGCACTGGACCCAGGAGGTTTTGCTACAATGAACTGGAAAGTGCAACAATTAAGTAAATTTGCACAGTCAGAGAAGCTTGGACAAGGTGATTTTGGTGGCGTGTATAAAGGTTTTCTGAAAGATTTAAACTCCTATGTTGCTATCAAGAGGATATCAAGGGAGTCTAAGCAGGGGGTTAAGGAATATGCAACTGAAGTTAGGATCATTAACCAATTGAGGCACAAGAATTTGGTACAACTCCTTGGTTGGTGCCATAGGAAAAATGATCTCCTTCTCATATATGAATTCATGCCAAATAGAAGCTTAGATTCCCATTTATATGGTCGGAAAGGCTTCTTGACATGGCCAGTAAGGTATAACATAGCTCTAGGCTTGGCTTCAGCGTTGCTATACCTGCAAGAAGAATGGGAACAATGTGTTCTTTATAGGGACATCAAATCAAGCAACATAATGTTGGATTCAAGTTTCAATGCTAAGCTTGGTGATTTTGGTTTAGCTAGGTTGGTGGATCATGAGAAAGGGTCACAAACCACACTTATAGCTGGACCAGGGGGTACATTGCACTAGAATATGTCACCACAGGCAAAGCTTATAAGGAATCAGACATATACAGCTTTGGGGTTGTTTTATTGGAGATAGCTAGTGGAAGAAAACCCATTGACCTAAAAGCCAAGGAGGGTCAAGTAACAATAGTTGAGTGGGTTTGGGAGCTCTATGGATTGGGAGAGCTACATAAAGTAGCAGACCCAAAGCTATGTGGAGCATTCGATGAGGAGCAAATGGAACGGTTAGTGGCTATAGGCCTTTGGTGTGCTCATCCAAATTACAGATTCAGGCCTTCTGTAATGCAAGTGATCCAAGTGCTTAAATTTGACGCTCAATTGCCAATTCTGCCAAAGTGCATGCCTGTGACAAACTAGTATCCTTCAATACTAAAAGCAATTTTTTCATCAGTTTCAAACAATGTATTGTAAGTGGGAAGTTTTCGTAGTAGAAAATTATAGAATGTATGGTGCTGACTATTTTACATTCTATTTTGTTGAAATTTATTAGAAATTATAAATTTTTGTAGGCCTTATTTATTTGATTCTCTCTCTTGATTTTTGTAGTTTTCAATAAAATTTTAGTCAATAACAGAGTTTATGTTAAAAGGAGTGTATTAGAGAGTGTATTGCTAGCACTCTTCTAATTGTGTATATAGTTCGCTTATTGTACTATTTTCCTTAAGTATTTTTATATTAGAAAATAGAATATACATTGACAGTGTAAAGTTATTTTACACTGTCATCTACTCACAAATCATTATATATGATAAGTTTGTTGACTTTAATAATAATTATCTTAAAAGTCATACCAAAGATAAATTTTAGGCTTAAATATGATTTTCGTTCCTGTATTTCAGCGCTTTTTCATTTTTCGTCCTTGTAAATTTATTTTTTTTCAAAATCGTCCTTGAACTTTGGTGTTTTTTCATTTTTAGTCCTTACTGTCCAACTCCATTACAAAAATGTTAAATTGCTAGCATCATGCCGACACAGCAAATGATCTCATGATGACATCATCATATGACACATCAGCACAAATGACACATCATCATCACCACGTTAGGCAAAAAGTGTCACATCAACAATAGTATCACGTCATCGTTACTATAAAGGGACTAAATGAAAAAAAAATTAGAGACTAAAAATGAAAAAAAAAATATACAGGAACAAAAAATAAAAAAATTACATTAACTAAGAAAAAAAAAAAGACATGGTTGCAAGCATGAAAATAACTAAGTCTTAAATATAATGTATAAATTTAATTTAAACTTAATAAAAAATAAAAATCTTAATGATAAAAACACAATAGCCAAAGAGTTAGGTACTCAAAGATAAAAACACTACCATATAAACAAAATTGCTTAGCTAATTCGATGCTCATGTGCCAACCTGATCCAATGATATAACAAAAACATAACTGCAGCACCGATTGACTCATCATCATCAATCCAAATATCCAATTGAATAGGAAAATGATACATATATATGAAATGTGTCTAGCTAGACCCGTTGTTATGATTGACATAATTATTTAAATAGCTTGACAACAGAGGATGATTAAAGTGTATCAGATGCACTGTTCATTTTTGTGTATTGTTGCTTATGTTTTGTATAAATGGCTACCTCTGATTTTAAGGATTTAGTCTCGTCCACACTTCTATAGTAAATTTTAGTTCTTATCATTATTTTTTTATTTGTATGCTGAGGATGTTGTTGATCTCGCATTAGCCTAACACAGATGGCCAAATTTGGTTCGACAGTTTGTTTATCTCTTTCAAGTTTTCTGCTTCTCTTAATTAATCTGGTTACTCTCAATTGTTTAATTTGGTTAATTTAGGTTGTTTCTTAGTTTTATGATTTATCATACGAAGATGTTTTATTACTATTCTTACATATGTTCTTTTTAATCTTACATGCAATGGTAATTACCATTCTTGCATGTATTCTTTTAAGTCTTCTCTGCTTCCCATTCTACTTAAACTTTTGATTTTGATTAGCTTGTTTGGATTTTTCTGAAGTTTGAATGCCATAAATAATTGTTGTGCAAGTGTTTGTGTTTTTTTAAAAAATAAAATATGCGTTGTGGCTACTATGAAATATAAGTGCTCTTTTTGGCAGTTTTAGGTTGCTAAAGTAAATGGAAATAGACAATAAATGGAACTATATGATTGGTTAATTTGTAGCAAAGGATTGTGGAAATTGTTATTGAATATTTGGAAGATGTAGCAAAGGATTGGTTAAATTTTTTTTCGTGCCTGCAAATATGTCATTTTTTTCTTTTTCTAGTTAATGTAATTTTTTTTCATTTTTCGTCCTTGTACATTCTTTTTTTTTTTTCATTTTTAGTCCCTGTAAATGTTTTTTTTATTTAGTCCCTCTATAGTAACAATGACGTGACACTATTGCTAACATGTCATTTTTTGCTTATGTGGCAGTGATGACGTGTTGCTTGCGCTGACGTGTCACACGATGACGTCATTTGCTGACATGTCACTTGTTGACTTCAGCAATTTAACGTTTTTTGTAACAAACTTGGATGGCAGGGACTAAAAATGAAAAAACACTAAAGTTTAAGGACAATTTTGAATTTTTTTTTTACAGGAACGAAAAATAAAAAAGCGCTAAAATACAATGACAAAAATCATATTTGAGCCTAATTTTTAATTAGTTGACAATATAAAACACTGATAGTACATATCCATCAAACTCTTTTTATATTTAAACTTGCAATGATATAATTTGTGAAGATTATAAGAATGGAATAGTAGTAAATAGGCATTATTCACATAGAAATTTGGAAGGTTTTCATGGATGTATTTATCTCCAACACTAGTATTGAAGCATTGGCCATGTTTAATTTATGAGCATCAAAAAGGCCCACTCTTTCCAAGATAACCCTGCCAACCAACATCCAACAAGGAATAGTTAGGCTATGTTTGGATTAAAATTTAAAAAGTACTTTTGCAAAGTTCAATATAAATTAGCAAATTCCAATGCACAATCGAAGAAGGAAAAAAAATTACTTTGAAAGTAAAATTAATTTTGAGCTCTCACAAGTAAAATCTAAACATGCACTTATTCACCCAATTTCCATCGCCCACCCCTATTTTGTTGAGATCTACATCAGGTTTCTCCTTGATAATAACGTAACCTTACATAG
The DNA here is from genome assembly GCA_004329165.1 of Spatholobus suberectus. NCBI lineage: Eukaryota > Viridiplantae > Streptophyta > Magnoliopsida > Fabales > Fabaceae > Spatholobus > Spatholobus suberectus. The sequence continues at coordinate 6,052,057 of CM014729.1, read as the reverse complement.
ATGAGACAATTAATTAGCATAATTGCCCTAGAAAGTTAAATAATTAATATCAGATGAGCTATAAAATCATAATCAAATGGTTAAGATTAGAAAGTTAATTTTTATGTTTTAATCTTTATTATTCAAGTTTAGATTTAATGGTTAAAATTCACTCGTATTCTCTTATAAACAATGTCTACTCATTTTTAACATCATTCTTAATTTTTAAATAAAATTCTTGGGAAGTATGAACTTTAAATTTTAAATAATCAACAAAATTTTCATGTTAATTCTACCATTAAATATTTCTACTGTTAACAAGCAACTACATACTAATCAATAACATTGATTTTATGTAAATTATTAATTGTCTCTATGATCTACACATTTTTCTTTAGTAAATACACTAAATTAAAATAGAATTTGGCACCGGAGGCAATTTGTTATAGACCTACTAACTATGTTTCCATACAAAATTAATATTTAAAATTTTAATAATTTTTAAACAAATCACTACTTATTTTTTATTTAGTATTTGCTCATTTAATTAATTTATTAATAACATTGTGAAATTCAAATTTATAATTGCATTAGAAAATAAGCACATTTAGTTATCTTTTATTTTTTGTTATTAATAAATAAATTCACATCTAATTAATATGTTATTATTCTATGAGTAAATTAGACTCACCTTCCTAGAGAGATGCGAGTATTAAACTGCCTCCCTCTTGTGTTGAAATATACAATTTAGTCCATTTAACTTAATGCCGTCGAAATAAATTACATTTTTCTCCCTAGAAAGATGTAAGTATTACACTCCTTCTTATATTAAAATGTAAAATAAATTATACTTTCCTTCTTTGAAAGATGCGAGTATTACACAATGTTTTAAAACTCGGACCAGTCATCAACTCAGTCAGGGCACTAGGGTCACTAGGTCAATGGTCGAACCAAAGGGTCACTAATTGAACCGCATGACTTGGTATCTATTAAAAAATTTGAAAATATTCATGACATGTAAATTTCATATCTATAAAATTTATTAAATTAAATTTTAATGGTGATGTGTAACCTAGAAATGAATAAACAATCAACAATTATATTTAAGATGAGGGTGAAAGGACTGGACGTTACACATTAAGGTCAAACAAACAAAAACAAGTAAATGAAGTTATGCATTCATGTAAACACAAGAGACATTTATGTTATACACATACCTGCATTCACAATTTTGGTGATTATTATCATTAGTCAATAAATATTTTTAAATATGAAAATTATATTATAAGTCGGGGTTTTTATTTTTTCAATAGTTATAGTTAAAACGACATCATTTTACGCTTTAAAAAAATAAACTTTTTTGAATCGATCCGGATCAATTGATCGGTTAATCGGTTCGACTGGCTGGTTCACCAGTTCGACCGGCCGATTCACTGGGTCGACCGATTAACCCACCAAGTCAAATCGGGTTGATGGCATGTCCAATCCAACCACTGGCTCGACTGGTTGCACCACCGGTTCCCTGTTCGACCGACCAGTTCGAGCCAGTTTTTAAAATACTGATATTACATTGTCTCTCCCCTCTCGTGTTAAAATATATAATTTAGTCTTTTGAACTTACATTGCTAAAGAATATTCATTATAAGATTTTAAAATATATTTTTTACTTAAATATATGCTAAAATATTTTAATTTACTAAGTTATCATTCACTCACTTGAAAAAGATTTTTTAAAATATAATTAAATTTAGAATAATTAAAAATAATTTATTAAAATAATAATTAAAAATAAAATTATGAGATAAATTATAGATGTATATATATGTGTGTGTGTGTCAATTTATATATATTATATTATATTTTGTAATATTATATTTTATTTAATAATAGATTTTTAATTAAATAGATTCATTTAAAAAGTTGTACGTTTAATATACATATATTAGCATTACATTTATTAAATTCAATAAATATATTACATTTAATAAATATAATATTTAGTAATATTATGAAAATTAATTACATATTATATTTAATAAATATACTAATTAATATTATATAAAAATACCAATTTATTTAAATATTTATAAAAATATTATATTAATAACGTTAATTAAATACTACCTTAATACATGTGTTTAATTTTATTTTTATTATATATATATATATATATATATATAATTTTATTTATTTTAAAATATGTTTTGTGAAAATAATAACTAAAAATAAATATTTTTTAAATTTATAATTAAATTTAGCGTAATTCATAATAATTTTTTAAAATAATAATTAAAGGTATAATGAAGAGATAAATTGTTATATATATTTGATTGTACATATTTTATTATCTATCTATCTATCTATCTATATCTATATCTATATCTATATCTATATATCTATCTACACACAACACACACACACACACACACACACACATATATATATATATATATATAATAGTAAAGTGTAATATATTTGCATTTGTGAAGGAAGGAGGGTGTGTATTTTACCATAGGAGGAAGAGTACTATAATATTTGCATATTTAAAGGAAGGTAGTGTAAAAGATGTTTTAGTAATATTTATTTAGCGGAATATTTAAAAAAAGTATTATATATTTGAATTTGTCAAGAAAGAAAAGTGTACTTTTTTATTATAAGAGAAGATAACAATGTAATATTCGTATTTCTCAAAGGAGAAAAGTATAATTTACTCTTATCCTATAGTAATATATAAATGAAGTTCGTTATTGCAAAATTTAAAGTGATTTTAGGTTTTCTTTAACAATATAAAAAATTAACAAAATTATCAATATACTTTTTATACATATAAAAAACTATCCCCTGTATAGCTAATAATTTTGCTTTACGAGGTTTATGGTTAATTTATTTTTTTTAAGATAAGCTTATGGTTAAGTTTTTTTTCACGGCAAGCTTATGGTTAAGTTGTTTTGGTTATTTCTAGATTAAAATTATTAACACCAGATATTATCATTTATATGATATATTTGAAATTATTTTTCCTTGTCTCTAAACCAGTGTTGTCATGATTTTACGATCTGACGGCCTTCTCCGGACTTGGATCGCGCGTGAAATCGCTTCTTAATGGGGCGGGACGATTTTCCCGATCCTGTGAGTTGGGTTTTCCGGGTCGGGTTGTGTGACCCGGTTCGCCAAAATGTGTGTTTTGGCCCGAAAATGCAGAGGTTCTCCTCTCATTCTCAGACCTATTCTCTCGTATACGAACGACGCCCCATTCTGTCCCTCTTGGAACATCTCTCATTCTCTCTCGGTTCTGATTTCCGAATGTTGTTTGCGGCCGTGCTTCAGTGCTTGTGTGCGTGCGTGCGTGACTGATCCTGAACATCCTTCCCTCTCCTCGTCTCTCTCAATTGTGAGTGCTCCGTCTGTCTTGCTGATTCTTCTTCTTGTTTTGGTGGTGCCCTAATGCTGTCTTTACTATCGATCTCGATCTGAACAATATTGCTCCGAATCTTACTTACTATTTAAAACAAATTATGATTCACAATTCGAAAATTGGCTTGCCGATTGACGATTTGAATGTTGATTTGATAACCTTGCGGTACACGTGTCGGAATGTGATTATCTTAGCTTAAACGAGCCCAGAAGTTATTGTTTGCTTGAGAATTAAACTTGATTGTTTTGATCTATCTGTCTCCAATTTTTTACTAATTTCCTACTTGAAGCATTTTCTTGGTGACGGAATACAATTTCCGGTACTAACTTTACATTACAAAGCATCTTTTTCAGGGCTGATTTGTACCTCAGATAGTTTCATCAGCCAAGTCTTTCCGTGGCATATCAAATTACTATAGAACTAACCACAGACTGCAAAACAACTCTATTTGGCAAAAATGACAGAAATCCTTAGCTACACCGCTTCCAGACAGTTATCTCAAATGTTCCTTGCAATTATCTTCTTTCACAGTTCTGAATATTTTCTAGCAGCTGTCGTTCATGGGAGATCAAATGTAACTCTAAAGTCTCTTTTGGTTAGCAAACACTATCTTGTGGCCATGATCTTTTCGTTGCTGGAATACATCATTGAGATAGTTTTAGTACCTGAGCTAAAGGAACACTGGGTGATAAGTGATTTGGGTCTGGCACTCGTTGTGATTGGGGAAATCATAAGGAAGATGGGAATTTTAACGGCGGGGAAAGCCTTTACACATCTTATAAAGATTTATCACCAGGAGCATCACCAGCTGATTACTCATGGTATATATAGATATATTCGTCATCCGGGGTACTGTGGTTTCCTCCTTTGGTCTGTTGGCACTCAGATAATGCTCTGCAATCCCATATCAACTATTGCGTTTGCAGCTGTTGTCTGGGGCTTTTTTGCTGAGCGAATACCTTACGAAGAATTCTTTTTGAGACAGTTCTTTGGAACACAGCATGAGGAATATGTCCAACGAGTTGGGTCAGGGGTGCCGTTTGTGAAATGAAGACCGGTCAATTCTTTGGGATGCTCAGATCAGGCATGCTCAACACAAATAAAATTTAGCTTAGCTACTATTTAACTATGATTCTGTTGTTTGGGTATCCACTCTCGGCGATGTATCTTGCTTCAACATTTGCACTCTTGTAACCTTTCATCAATTGCTGGAACAAAAATGCTAAAAACTAGAGCAATAAAATGTCACCACGATGAGTAGCAGTGCAGCACCATTAGATTGCATATAAATGTTCTCAATGCATTGATATGATTAATGCAAAAATATAAATAAGGGGGAGTGGGCCGTTCTAGGAAATAATAACCCATTTCAAAATAAGTAACGATTTAAAAATAAAAATAAAAATAATAAAAATAATAATATATATATATATAGGGGGTGTTTCAAATGAGAACACATCTTATAATGAGAAATGAGAACAAACAATAATTACTGTTAGATCAAGATTAAAAATAATAAAGGGCTGAGATTAAACCCCTAATTTAAACATTCACGTGGAATGTTCTCCCTATTGTTCTCCTTTCATTGTTTCCACATGCAATGTGCAAGATTAAAATTGTTTGCTGCCACAAACTAACCACTTGCCAGAGACATGAATTACAAGGAGGGAACTTTGCTTTGCATCCAATTCTGGGGATAAAGAAATTCAATTTTTCTCTTTGCATAATTTGGGGCATGGATACATGAATTATGTTGTAGGGTTTTTTATAGGATTGATAAACCTGATGCATATATTTGGTGTACCATGATCAGGGGCTTTGAGAAGAAAAGGGCATTGCTTGTACAAGAGATTGCAGGGAAGAGGTGATGTGGCAGCAAACAATTTTAATCTTGCACATTGCACGTGGAAACAATGAAAGGAGAACAATAGGGAGAACATTGCACGTGAAAGTTTAAATTGGGGGTTTAATCTCAGCCCTTTATTATTTTTAATCTTGATCTAACAATGATTATTATTTGTTCTTATTTCTCATTATAAGATGTGTTCTTATTTGAAACACCCCCCTATATATATTAAGTGATGCTTTAAATTTTCAATGAAGATTAAATTTTTTTATTTCAATCGTCTTAAATAAATAATTAGTGTTATAAAATTAGTCTTAAGATATAGAATAAATAATAAAGATAATTTAGTAAGTTGTTCCACTCAATAAATTATTTATTACTTTTCGTAATTTTTTTGAAAAAAATTTAATCATCATTTATTTTGCAATGAAGGGACTATTGTTATCAAACTCTCAAGTTAGCTTAGACTCTTACGAGTTTACAATTCGAAGTAGAAAAAAATTGTTAATTCACTGTCAAATTCTTTTCTAAATAAACTTGGTTAAACTCGTAAAAACTCGCATAAATTGTCGAGTCAAGAAATGAGGTAACGAATTTGAAATCAAATGAAAATTTTGTCCCTCATTGACTCCTAGGGGTGTCAAAACGGGGTCAACCCAACCTAATCTGCCGAAAAATGGGTTGGGTTGGGTTGAACTCGTTTTTTGATTGGGTTGGGAATCCTAACCCAACCTAACTCGTGGTGAGTAGGTGAGTTAGGTTGGGTTGACCCGCCAACCCATTAAAAATTATAAATCATTTATTTTTTTTGCTTTAATTTTTTTTTCAAATTTTATGATCAAATATAAAATTAAAAAAGAGAAAAAATGTTATAAAATTAGTAAATAAAAAAATCTACTTAATACTTAAGAAATGATCAATTTATTATAAACTTTAAGTAACAATTTTTATTTGTCATAAATTCTAATGACCACAAAATTTGTCTTTTTGTCTTGAGACTTCACAAATGACATATTTAAATAAAAGAAGCTACAATCTCAAATATTACATGAACTATAATACAATCTCAACTCAAAGGCTCAAGCTAAAAAAAAAAAAAGGCCACCCGATGGGCCAACCTAACCCAACCCGTCATTTAGCCCATCGGGTTGGCAGGTTAAAAGGGTTGGGTTTTGCAAGTTGGAGGGTTAAACTACATAACCTAACCCAACCTCATTTTATCGAGTTATGCAAGTTGGCCCCCCGGGTTGGGCCCATATCGCCACCCCTATTGACTCACAGTAGGAGGGTTTTACTAGGGTTCAAATGATTTGAAGAAATTAACTCTTTTTTGAAATGTTTTCTCTTTAAGAACTTATTTTTATGAATTTATATATAATTTTGGTCATTTATATAGTTTGATCTTATTTAGTCCTAATGTACTATCACACTTTATTATTGTGGTTTGCTACTTTGCTCTATTATGGAGTTGTAATATTTAATTATTGTGTTATGAGTATTATGTTATACATATATGTCATTAATAGGTTTTTTGAATATTATTTTTTATAAAGATAAACTCTTATAAATTTATGAGTCAAGTCTATGAAGCCCTACGAGGTTTACATAAAATCTTGAGTTTGATACTTTAAGATGGAGTACAACCCATCACATGTAAACTCAAATACTCACATCATAACTCAATCCAAATTTGAGAAATTTCATGGACACATTAATTCTTAAAATTGTAAACTCTATTCAAATTGTTAAAAAAAACCCTAATGGATTGGTCGAGTGGAGCAAGACAGGATGTTGCATCTAACAAGTTATAGGTTTGAGCCTTTACTCATATGGGGTGAGATAAATGTAAGTACCTCTATAAGTGCTCTTTGAGCTCAAAGACTTTTCCTGGCTTGGACTAGGGCACCATTCCCTCTAGGTATGGCAAACAAACCCAAACCCATAGGTACCCTGCTTGAACCTATCCCAACTTTGACAAAAAACCTATTTTGACCAAGGTTAGGGTCCATTTTTTCCCGGCTATTAAAATCAGGGACAGGGGTGAGAACGTGGATGTTGATACCGGCCCCGAACCCATCCCATTAACCAAGAAATTACAAAACTAGCTTCGTATATAAGAGAACATGTTGGGTTTATTGAAATCTGAATGAACTCTAACCACTGTTTTTCAATATGTAAGGAAGGGTTTGGAGGAGAATTATGAGAAACAACTTTGAGGATAGATCCAACACAGCTTGGTGGTTTCGGGGAGACCAAATATTCTTCGTCCTGTGAAGTGCATGAATAATGGGACTATGAGAGATTGCTATTTGTAATTTCTTTTTTTTTTTACTAGATAATACATTTTCTTGTGATATTGGATGTTTAGTGGCATGTGCTATCACTGTTGTGTGAGTGTTTGTGAAAGGAATTTGCTAAATGACACTACGAAGATCAATAAGAAGAACATGACAATGTAAGCACAAAGACAATTGTTGCAAAAAAATCATTATTGAAGGGTTGTAGAAAGACGCTTTCATTTGCAAATCTCGTTGGAAAAAATCAATTTTCTCTCCATTTAAAGGGTTGGGGTGGGGACAGGGCCAGAAAACTGATCCCTAATGGGACAGGGGTTGAGTACCTTTTTTCTACCCTCGACAAGGATCAAGGTAGGGGATAATTTAAGGAGTCAAGGATGCGAGAGGCAAAACCCACCCCACCTTGTTGCCAATCCTAATCCCCTCTCCCTAAAATTTACTATACCAAACAAAAATATTGTTAAGAATTACAAATGTCTAACTATTTTTAATTTTTTCCATACACTATTTTTGGTGTCTAAAGACTAATATTATCAACATTTGCAGTTTTATAAAAATTAAAGTGAAATTTTATATTTTCGAAAATTACTAATAATTTTTTAGAAACAAGTTTAGAGGTTTACTCAATAATAATATACATAACAACTCATAGGTTATGTTTATTTCTTTTAGATCAAGTAAACGTTACTCTGTTATTAGAGATTCGGTAAGTTTTTCTACCTTGACTTAAGGTATCATTTTCTTACCTTAATTTTTTTCATGAAAAATAAAATGTATAAGGACTTATATGGTTTAAGAAAACATCTATTTTTATAATTACAACTCTTGTTTTCATTTTATTTTATTTTCAGAGATTTATATAGAAATAAAAACATTAAAAATTTAATTTTCTTGTTTTATATATTTTTTAAATCATAAAATAAAAATAAAAAAAGCATTTTTGTAATTATTTATGAATAAGTAAAAAATAAAACATTTTTTTTACCAAATAGGGCTCTAATGTTTTTATAGAAAACAATGTTTTGGGGTTTTTTTTTTCGCTTTTGGCGGGTTGAATTTTCATAAAAACAACTCATCCTTTGAATAATGCTATATTCTGACACTCTTATTAATCCTTATAATACGTTACATGCAAAGAAAGTATATGATAAAAAAAGTAAATATATTTAATTTTGAAAAACAATATACTTAATATTTTCTTCATTTAATAATAACAAAAGAAAGATATTATAAGAGAAATTGTTTATTTTTAGTTTAGTGACTTCTTTTTTTGGTAAGTATTAAATTGTTAATCATTAATACAGTGTTAAACATCTTGTTTTATTGGTTATATTTAAGGCCCTTGGATCAAACTTATCAATAAACACTTATAAAAGAAAATAAAAAGATAAAATGAATTAAAGTTAAAATTAACTTATGCAAAAGTTAAAATTAACTTTTGAAAAATTTATAATATTATATAATTAATTTTAACGTAGAAGAGTACTAATAATATACTCTCTAACACACTAATTACTGCAATATCATAAAAGAGATTCAATAAATAAAATGTGAAACCTGTAAAATTTTGTTATTTCTAATAAATTTTAACTAATATGAATATTCAAAAGAATGTGTTACAATGGTGTTCATAACATTTCTCTTTTAACTTATAGAAGAAACTTAATTCATTTTATTATTATTTTTTTCTTCTATAAGTAGTTATTAAAAATTTATTTAATCAGAGCCTAAATCTCAAACACTTGTCAAGAAAAACACCTATTAAATTTTTTAACTCACCACAGACATATGAATGAAGAAATAGGGTGGCATAGCAACTCACTAAAATTATTAATAACCATAACTTTCAACCTACACTAGTCAAAACATAACATATGCAGGCCGGGAAGCTTGAGAATTCTCATTTCCTAGTTACGACGTAGATGAAAATTAATGAGTATGTCATCAAGGTACCCATCCTTGGTATATCGCATCCCTATGACTAAATCATAAAATCATTGGTTGACAATCAATAATCACTTATCGTAGCTTAGTCACTATTTGAAAAGCACAATTTTTGTAGTATGCACTAACAAATATTATCTATCTGAATAAAAAATAGGTTGAACACATAATTTAGTTAATTTAGTCCCTAACGTGTTGTAGATTCTCATTTTGGTCCTTAAACATAAATACTTATTAAATCGATTCCTATACGTATAAACGTTATCGTTTTTGTCCATAGTCCTTACTATCATGATGTCGTCTTTAACGATTCTATGTTGACTGTTAACCTCCTTACGCATTCTTAATTTAATTCCTATACATGTAGCATATTCTTAATTTGATCCTATATGTGTAACGCATTCTTAATTTGGTCCATATACGTGTAATATATTCTTAATTTGGTCTCTATAAGAATTAAGAATGCGCTAAATATACAGGGACCAAATTAAGAATGTGTTGCACATATAAAGACCAAATTAAGAATATGTTATACATATAGGGACCACATTAAGAATGTGTTACATGTATATGAACCAAATTAATAATGCGTAAGGGGGGTTAACAGTCAACGCAGGACCGTTAGAGATAGTGTCATGATGGCAGGGATCAAATCAGTAATATTTGTACATATAAGGATTAATTTAATAAGTTTTTATGTATAAAGATCAAATTGAAAATCCGCGACACATGTAGGGGATAATGTGTTTAACCTAAAAAATAAATTGCCTCAACTAGATTAGCAGATACTTACTATACAATGTTCCATGGTTAACAATGTAATTTATACAAATATGACTGTAAGTTCAATCTTCCCAAGAGGAAAAGGCAGTAATACCACATCCCCAGCTTCATTTATGCTCGTATATCTGATGAAAGAATAGTGAAACCAACATGTTTGAGATGTTCATGGTTAAAAGATGACAGATATCAAAAGATAACTCTCTAATTATTTTTGATAGAAGAGCATGTGTTCTTAAATAGAATACAAGATAATCTAAAAGGAAACTCCTAAATTAATGCTCATCATTGTTCCCTTTATCAATTCCTAAAATTAAGGGTCAATGATTCCTATTCATAAATACAAAATATACAGATAATCACATCTCCTAATTATGGGATTTTAATGTTGTCTACAAAAGAAAAGGGCAAGAAATATATATATACAAAAATTTTGTCTATAAAAGGAAATAATATATACAGAGGGATTTTGACACTTCCCCCCCTTCCTAAGTTTGTGAGTGGATGTTATCCTTTTCCAACTTGCTAATAATAGATTGAAAGTAGAGCCACTTAATCCCTTTGTTAGAATATTTGCTAGTTGATTCCTTGTAGATACAAATGAAATGTCTATCAACTTCAACATGCTTAGTCCTATCATGTTGCACTAGATTATTTGCAATGTTTATTGGTGACTTGTTATCATAGTATAGCTTCATAGGCCCATTCCACTCAATCATTAGGTTATCTAGAATTATTTTCAACCATAAAAGCTCACAAATTCCTAAGACCTTAGTCCAAAATTCTACTTCTACACTTGACCTTGCAATAACATTCTACTTTTTGCTCCCCAAAGTTACTAAGTTTTTCCTCCAAGAAAAGTGCAGTATCCAAAGGTGGATCTTCTATCATCTACAAATCTAACATAGTCTACATTTGTGTAGGCCTCCAAAGTCATTTCCTCCTTTTTTGTAAATAAAATTCCTTTCAAGTGTTGCAGAATGCGATAAACAACTCTAAGATGGTTTTCTTCATGAATATGCATGAATTAATTTATCACTCCAATTGCATAAGCTATGTCTGGTCTAGTATGGGATAAATAGATTAATTTTCCAACCTTCTTTTGATAGGATTCTTTGTCCACAGTTGCATCTTCAATACATTCACTAAGTTTTTGATTTTGCTTACTAAGAGTTTCTAGTAGTTTGCATCCCAATTTACCAGTTTCAGATAATAAATCCAACACATATTTCTATTGAGAGATGAAAATACCATGATGAGAATGTGCCAAGAAAGTATTTCAATCTACAAGAAGATTTGATGTGATAGGATAGCTCTATATATACTTTGCTTACTTTACCATTTTCCTTAAGTATTTTTATTTTTACACTTGTGATGATATAATTCGTGAAGATGATAAGAATGAAATAGTAAATAGCCATTATTCATATAGAAAATTAGAGGGTTTTCATTGATGTATTTATCTCCAACACTAGCATTGAAGAATTGACCATGCTTAATTTATCAGCACCAGAAAGTCCCACTCTTTCCAAGATAACCCTACCAATCAGCATTCAACAAGGAACATTATTCGCCCAATTTCCATCGCCCACCACCACTTCGTGGAGATCTATGTCAGGTTTTTCCTTGATTATAACTTAACCTGACATGGATGAGACAATTAATTAGCATAATTGTCCTAGTTCATAATTTATTAACTAAAATCGTTTCAAAATTCATGGTAATAATTAATACTAAATACTTCAAAGTTTAGGGGTTAAAATGTTTTGTTTTCCAAGAATAAAAATAGTATTACTTTTTACTGGAAAGAATAAATTAAATCAGACCATTTTATTTACAAAAATCCTATGTGGTAAGGAAAGGAAAATATCTTTTGTACATTAAAACACTTTTGTTGGCTCATTTGATTTTAGAGAATATTTTTGAGATGTATACAAAAAAAATAAAAAGTAAGAAAAATAAAAATAATTATATAAAATATTAAATATGTTTTAATTGTTTGATATTCAGATAATAGAACTGGTAAGAAAAATGTTCTCCCAAAATTGATGCAAATAAACGTGGTTTAATATTATTACCAAACGTAGCTTACTCTCTGCCTTTTTTTTTTCTACTGAAGTTTGAGTTATGTTAATAGTACTGTGCGTGGTAACACGTGTGTTACCTTTAGATGTGGATCGAGTTGAAATTACAAAGAGTAGTTTTTATGTTTATTTGATGTTTTTCATGTGAAAAAAGAAAGATACATATGTGTGGGTAACACATATGCAAACACCCACTGAAGTTTTTAACGTCATGGATACATCCAATATTTCCATAATAGAGAATAATTATGAGTGTGATACATGTTCATGCACATAAAATTTTCATATATTTAACTAGGGCACAAAACGCATTGACATTGGGTATAAATAATCAAGGCGGCTAAATTTTTAGGTTAAGAGAACAAGACACAAGCAAATTCCAATAATATAATAATACATAATTAATCAAGGTTTTTAAAAAACAGTCCACGATTGTGATTTTAACCACAACATCACGATTTTTGGAGTTACTATTGTAACACCCTGTTTTTCTAATGTATGATTTAGTATTTTAATAATTAAAAAAGTGGAAATTAATATGTGATCGTGGTAATTAAAACGAATAAATAAGTTGTTGTATGAGTGTTGTTTTATGTTGTTGTCTTGGAATTCCTATATGAGATTAAGGAACTGAGAAAATGTACTTGAGCCAAATTGAAATGTGTTGCTGGTGTTTATTTGAGTCATTGAAAGAAAAACAGTTGAGTTGAGTCAATTGTGGGGCATAGGGAGCGAATAGACGGACTATGGACTTTAGTAGGCCCGAAGCCTTGTGAGGCCCGAGAAAGGTTTTAAGACATAAAACTCCTTTCTCCTTTATTTTCTCTTCCCTCACTTTCTCTCAAACTCTTTCATGCATTCAAACCCTCTCTAACCACCAAGTAAGAAGCAGGATTCATAGCCCATCTCATTCCTTTTGGTGAGGAGCATTGTCTTTCTTAAGGATTTGGCTCAAGGGTTCACACTCTTGTTTTCTCTCCTTCCCCAAATTTTAGAATTTCGGAACCCCAAGAGGTAAGGGAAAGAATATATCTTGCATGAACGTGGTAGTGTATGTATGTTGTTATGGTTTGTGTTAGAAAGTGTGATTTGGTTGAGTTTCGAGGAAATGTTGTTAGAAATGGGTTTCCTTGAGTTCGAAATTAATTCATGTTGAAATATTGTATGGATTGTTGTTTGTATTGAGTATGTGGTTGCGGGATGTTAAACGATCACATTTGACTTCTGTGGAGTTGATTAGGGGTATGGGTGAGTAGAAAGTCTTAATTTTTGGGATTTTTCGAAGAGAGTTTTGTTGCTACTGTCTGGTGTTTGCTGAGCGACCCCTCACATCGTTGAGCGAATGTTCTTGAGTCTTAATAATGGTTGTAATACAGGAAGGACTCGCTAAGCAAAATCTTATTCGCTAAGCGAGTGTTCATGGAAAATCTAGAAATTTTCCAGATGAGTGTTCCCTGAGCGAGCGCATGACTCACTGAATGAATGTGGGTGTCCCAGAATGTTTGGAAGCAATTCGCTGAGCGAGTTGAGGCCTTGGAGAGTTATTGCTCTCTATTGCGAGCGATTCGCTGAGTGAACACTGTGTCCACTGAGTGAGGGGTAGGGACAAATCTTGGTTGCTCTCTAGAGTGGTCATTCACTGGGTGAGCAAACAACTTGCTGAGTGAAATGTGGTTAATGGGATTTGGAGAAAGTCCTTGGAATAAACTCGCTGAGCGGCCCCAGTTGTCGCTGAGCAAGAGACTCTGGAAACAATACATTTGCCTGAGCGAGACTTATGGTCGCTAAGCAAGAACCTTCGTAGGGGACAGTTGGTCCTCTGTAAGGAAGGCCTTCGCTGAGCAAGTACGAGGGTTGCTGAGCGAACGTAGTGTTCTGTAGTTGATCAATTTGAAAATGGTAGTTATGTGAATTATGGTTGGAAGGACTCTTAATGTGAGTCTATGGTTAAGAATGTGAGAAGAGTGGTAGGTTGCTTGGATAAAACCTCCACTTGTTGTAAGTATTGTTGTTTATGTTTTAACTAGCAGATATGGGCTGCTTGGATAGGACCCTAGAGTGGCAGGTTGCTTGGATAGGACCCTCACTGGTTACGAATAGAAGTGTTATGTGAGGTTTCTCACGAGGTATGGGCTGCTTGGATAGGACCTTACCTGTTGGCCATGATTAAGGCTGGATTAGGCCTGCATGGTGTTGGTGGATGTTTGGTCACGTGAGGTAGCTGATGACGGACCTCATGCTATGAGTTGTATTGATATACATATATATAATAGTTGATTGATTGGTTGTGGTTGAGTAAATGTGGCGTTGTGATACATGCATTCATGCATAAGTTGGCAGCTGACAATGGACCTCATGCCGTGGTGTAGGCAAGCACATAAATTGGATGGTTAACTAGAGCTGTAGCTCAAACGAGCCTCCAACCTAGTGTTGGATGAAACGTGGGGCAACTAACGATAAGCCTTCGAGGATGAATGGATGGGCAATTTCCCATAAGGCCAAGGTAATGCAAGCCTTGTGTCGCAGTAAGCCACCACCCACATACACTTATCCTAACAAACCACTAAGCTTATCCACAAATCAGAGTTGGCAATCCTTGAATGGTGCTTGGATAGGCCATAGTAGGGGTGAGACTTGGCTGATCGCTCAAGATGTTGTAAATCTCTCGAGAGTCGTATCATCATGCATTAACATAGTTGTGGTGAAATTGTTGTGATATAAGGTGCATAGTTGAGAATGCTAGCTATATGAATGTATGTTATATATATAAATGAGTGTGAATGTTGAGGATTGTGGTTGGTTTGGTAATTGTATATTATATCGTTGTTTTAGTAAGCTTACCCTTGTCTTGTGTTTTTGTTATGGTTTCACTGTTGCCGTTGTATGTTGGTGTGATTGTGATGATCACATCATGGTTGGCGTGGGAGCAAATGGTGGTGCTTCTATAGATCTGGCTTCCCAGAGTTGAGGATGGAGCGGCAGGTTGGAAATGCTCGGCTTGAGGAGCCAAGCTTTTGTCCTTTTCTCCTTTTGTTCTGTATTTAGGTTTATTCCTTAATGGGGTTGAATAGTATGATCATCCATATAGAGTGTGTTTGTATCCCATTCCCTTGTTGATACATTTGTTTATTTTGTTTTATTTTGTTATATGGCCCTAGTGCTACCCCTTGTTCTTTTTGATTCTGAGAAAGTTATAAACCTATGTACAGTGGTTATAGGAGAGATAAATGAGTCTTTCAATATGTACATGCACTTCATTTATATGTATGAGATGATAGAAATTATATTCATATGATTAGAAGTGAGACTAGTAGTGTTGTTCAGTAGCAATGGTTAGGTCGTTACAACTATGATCGTAAATTCGTAATTATAGCTGCATTAGTTATATTTATCTACAATTTCCAGCAACACCAAGGATCGCAAGGAAATCACAATCATGACTACAATCCCAATTTAAAACTTGGTTGAAATCCAATAAACATGTCGCAACCAAGGTCACGATGAGACGGCGAAAACAATATTAAAAAACAGAAGTGTCACCACCATAGTTTATTAAAGGAAAACATGAAAAAACCCTAAAAAATGGTCTTGAACCAAAGATTGGATTAGGAGTCAATTACGCATAGGGAAAGTGTTAGCACCCTACGACGTCCGTTATAAAAATAATTACCCTTTAACTTAATGTATGAAAATATTAATTGTTTTATCCTCTTGCTTATAAAATATTAATCCTATCTATTATTATATTTTTTATTATTTATTTTCATTAGAATTTTAAAAAAATAAAAAAAGAAAGATTATTATTATTACTATTTTATTTTTATTTTTTTTAGATCGACAAAAGTAGGCCTCTACTCCTACATATCCTTCAGTGCAATGAGGAAATTAGACTCACGTAATTCTTTGGATAGAAAATCGTTTTATGGGTTTTAGTTATATTTTATTTTTGTTATTATTATTATTATTAAGGATTATTAAGATATTAACTCTTAAATATTATAGAGTATCATCCACAACGATAGGCAGCCTAACAGATATGGAATACTTTTACAAAAAGGTTATAAATGAGACTTTGTGATATTCAAGTAGGTCCTAGACTCAACATGAAATATTACTAAGTCTACATTTTTTATTTTTACTTTTTTGCTACTAAAAAGATGACTTAACAATTATCAATTTATTATCAATTTTAAACTCTAGATAAGATTTTTGTGATATCCAAGTAGATCCTAGACCCAACATGAAAAATCATTAAATCTTATTTTTATTTTTACTAAAAAACAATTTATTAATTAATCTTAAATTCTAGATAAGATTTTTTTGATATTCAAGTGGGTCCTAGACCCACCATGAAAATTTATTAACTCTATTTTTTATTTTTACTAAATCTGAATTACCAAATTATACCATTCAGGTGTATCAAATTTATTGAATGACCAAATAGGATGGACTTCCAAAGTAGTCATTTTTTTTTTTAAAGATTTAGGAATTGAATTTTTGATTAATAATTTAATTAACTAAAGAAATGTCAATTTTATTTTTCTAATGAGTTGTTTTAAAATTAGTTTTATAAAAAGGTACTTAAAATAAGGTATTGACGTTGTGTTTCCCAATTCATTACATCTATATAAAAAGCCTAAGACATGTGTAAGCATAATTAACGAAAGAAGGAAAAAAAAATGGACGTCTATTATTCGTTGGCTAAAGAAAGAAAGAGATGCTAATAATTTAAACAATTGTTATTTGCATCATCTGATTCTAAATTGGGCCAAGTGGATCACTTTTAGCAAATCATTTAATTAAAAGAGAATTTAACGGGCTTGAGCCCATATCTGCTAAACTAAAACGAAAGCCCCAAGGCACCAGGAAGAGGAAAGTTGCTGCGCTACATCTGGAGCATTCCGTCAACAGGGAGAAGCTTCTTCCATGCGCGCAGATGACTATAACGCGTGAGGCAGAAGCGAATGGGGTGTTGCGCTATCGACACAGCTGCGCGGATCTGCATCGCGGCGATGACAGGGGTGGTTTTTGGGAGGTAGTTCACGCTAGCTTGTGTTACGGAGGCGCGAAAATATCGAAAGCCCTGTGCGAGGGTCCTGATGCTACTTTGCGTCCCGACAAAGACACAAGGAATGATGGACAATGTTGCGACCTTGATTTGCCTTATGCTGGTGGCGAAGCGTGTCAAGGAATTGCGGGGAACGTCGGCGCGGATTCGCGACGCGGCGGTGATTTACAGATGAAGGAGTGCTTGATTTTTATTATATTTATTTTATTTATTGCATTGTTTTATTTTTTTTCGACAAAAACATAACAATGTGAATGAGATTTTGGTGCCTTTACTCATGCTTAATGGCGATTGTAGAAAAGGAATTGAAATTTGTGTGCATGTGTGTTGGATTGATAGATGTGTGTGTATTGGTTTTGTAGAAAAGATGCTTACGAGATCTTATGTGATATGAATGTAGCAAATGTGAGAGACGAGTGGTACAACATAAAGGAACGAAAAGATGTATCGATGCGTAATGCGTAATATCAGTACCTGAAAATGGAATAGAGAGTATAGCAAATTGTAAACAAAATTAAACAAGGATCAGACAGATAACTACATAATCAAAATGAATAAAGAACAGAGAATAATAACTATACCCAAGTAAAGACCACAGAGGAGAGGAAGAGATTATACCTCTCTGGCTTTTTTCAAGGAGAGAACTGAATAGCCAAGTGTATGTGAGAGCACAACGAACGAGAAAAAGAATTTCTTTTTTAAACTCCTTCCAAAAAAACTATATATAGCCTCCATTAACCCACTTTTAACACATTTCAAAAAATTTGTGAAAGTTTCTTCTCTTTTTGATTGGGCCTTTATGCAAAGCCCAAGAACAACAACTCTTTGAGTCTAATTTCTTTATTTCATGGTCTTTCATTTTATTTTTTATTATTAATTTCTATTTGGTTATTTATTTTGAAATATTTCTATACGACCTATCCGAATAAAATTGGGTGTTCACGTCTGTCGTTCTTTACTTAGTTTTTATTAGATAATATGAATAATTGAATTTATTTTCTCTACAATAACTCTTATTTCCCATACTTGTTTTTTAGTTAGAGTATGTTAACAAATTATAACTACAATGTATCTTAAAATACACCATGCTATAGTTTGCTAATGTACCCCAACTAAAAAATAGGTGTTTGTACGTTAACAAATGCTTATGGGGTTTGCTAACGTACATGCTCTTGTTTTTTAGTTAGAGTACGTTAGCAAGTGTAACTACAATATGTCTTAAAAAACACTTATGATATAGCTTGTTAACGTACTCCAACTAAAAATAAATGTGTGTACGTTAGCAAATCTCATATATATTATTATTTTTAAATGTTAAAAATAATAATAAATACTTTTACCAATATAATCTTTAAATGATAAATTTCACTATTGAATATTTATTAATTTTCATTTATAGTAAATATTTACAATTTTATATAAATATAAATATTTATATTAAAAACTATATATGTAAAAGTGAATTGGATTTGACAGGCCAATCTGTTTAACTCATTTTTGGCAAGACAAATTAGAGTTTTAAGCCTATCAACCCATTTTTACACACTTTTGCTTAACTGGTCAAAAATTAAGTTGGGTCAGGATAAGACAGGTCAACCCACCAATTTGTTTTTGTTAAAAAAGAGAAACATTTAATGTTTTTAATTTAGAAAATAATTAAGATTGATTTGTTTTTCCTTATTTATTTTGGTATTGTGTTTTATTTATTTAATATTTTGACTTTGTAGACAATGCACCATTGTTTAGTTAACGATTGCGTGAATCAACTGGCGCAAGGTTGTTTTAGTTTAACCAATGGTCCTGAGTTCGAGTCTTGGTATGTAACTGCATTAAATATTCGAAGGAAGAGTTTTGCCGCTTATATTAGTCCTATCTAACTTGAACAAGATTACCTCATGTGAAAGATACATGTGGTTTAGACTACAACAAAGTTAATGATAAATTGATAATCTACTTTTAAATGTTAGTGAGGTAATTGTAATTTTTTTATTGTGTCTAAATTCTACTCATAGACTACTATTTAGTGATGTTTGTATGTATGAATATTTTTTTTCTGTATTATTATTATTTTTAAGTAGCTTGATTTGCCCACTTGTTTTTGTGAGTCAACTTGCTCACCCCTTTTTTTACTTCTCAACCATGGGGAAATGCAAATCAATGTTTTTAAAACCGAATTAGTCATTGAATCGGTCAAGGCACTGATTCAGGTTCAATGGTTCAATCAGGGTTGAATCGTGGTTGAACCGGTATTAATAAATAATAATAATAATTAATAATACATAAAAAATTAAAAAAATATAATATCATAACTTTATAACATTAAAACTAAAACTAAAATATAATTTTATAAGTTCTTAACATATATAGTACTTAAAAAAGTTCAAATTAATATGTCATAATACTAAGTCTAAGTTTTAATAACACATAAATATTTATTAATAAAAACAAGTTTTTATTTAGAAAAAAAAGAAAATGACAAATATTTTAGGTTGATTTTCATTTTTTTAAAGAAAAAATCAAATAATATTTTATTAGACATTTTTTTATCAAACCGCTACGAACCGGTTTTTTTACCGGTTTTTGACCGGTTCACAGACCGATTTTTTGAATATGGAAATGCAAATGACTCGTTTAATTACCATCCTTATTAAAAACTCTATAATAATAATAATAAGGTTTAAATATATTTTTAATCCTTATAAAATAAGCGAATTTTGATTTTGGTTCTTAGAAAAATTTTCTTTAATTTTATCTCTCAAAAATATGAATCATTGTTTTTTGTCCTTATTATCATGTGGCATTCATTAATTGCTTGTGTGTTTAATGGAAGATCAAGCGATCATCTCAAGTAATACTTACTAGTGTTTGCAATACCATGTCAGCATATGACACCTCTAAAAAAATTTAGATCCTTAAAATGAATGTTATTTATCTACCTTAAAACGAACATTATCTATAGGGACAAAAATAGTGATTTCAAATTTTGAACGGACGAAAATTAAAAAATATAAGGATTAAAGCTAAAATTTGCTCATTTTACGAAACCAAAAATGGTAATTTCAAATTTTAGAGGAATAAAAAATAATGAAATTTTTTTACAAAGACCTAAATCAAAATTCACTTATTTTATAATAACAAAAAACATATTTAAGTTTAATAATAATGAGAAGGATCCACTTACTCCAAGAATAACTTTAAGAAGTTACTCTCAATCTGCACCCTTAATTTCTACTAAAATCAAAAGGGTCAGATTTATTTAGTTAAAAAGTCACGTGACCAACCCAAAAAAATCATGTTCTTCGTTTCCTTCTCCCTTCCTTTCTCAAAACTTCTCACTTCATTCTTTCCTCCCTTCCAAGTCACCAATAGATAGCCACAGAGGACCCCATGTGAGCAAATTCTTGTGCTTCTCTCTATCGTTCCCCTCAAGTGTAATATTCTCTGCTACACTGTGCAAATGGATGGGATATAGTGGCACGACACTCAGATGAAGGTAGTAACGCGAGGCGGCAGCCAAATCTGAACTTCGACTCTGAATCCTTTCAAAATTTAATTCCTGAGGTTTCTTTTTTTTTTTTTGTAATTTGATCTCTTAATGCATATTAGCTTTGATTGGAATCGTGATTTGAATATTTTTTTGTTTTTGGTGCCCTGTGCAAGAATTGTAATGAATAATAGGTTTCATTCATTTGCACATGAATTGTTTGGTATAAAACCTGAATGTTCAGTAATGACTATTGTCACTTGCCTGGTATGAAATTAAACATAGCTTCCATCATATTTGACTATTTTTTATTATCAAATTCTCATCTCCTGCCTTGCTATTGTGAAATAAACATTTTATATTGCCATTCACAGTAACAAATAGAGAAGCATGACTTCCCCAAGGGCCATTGATTTCACATCTTTCTTCATTCAACAATTAGTGGCAAGCAATTATTGTAATAAGTAGCAAGTGTCCAAGAAGCATAAGCTGACCCAAGCACAAGAAAAAAATGGCAAAGTAGAAAAATTAAAGTTGATTCCTACCTCATGTTGATTAAGTGGAAAAGGATATGCCTTTCTTGAACATCATTGCTCCTGTTTGCTCCAGCTTCTTCTGGGAACTAAGGATATGCCTTTATTTTTACAATGCCACTCTTAATATGTATACTACTGGCTATTGGGAAAATGATCAATGCATGTAACTGCAAGCAATTTTGAGTCTTTTAACAGTTATATTCTGCTTCCTTTTTGTGACTTCATTAGTAGCATTATTTTGATTTTTTTCACCTTCCTTTAATAATCCGTATTTTCTATTTTTCTCTTTAGCTAATTAGATCCAAGCATGCAAACAAAATAATAAAAACTTAAATTTCAAGCAGACGCTTTTATTCACCATTTTACCCTTGTCGACTTAATTCACATGACATGGTTGCTTTGATGTTTTATTGCTCCCAATCCAGTTTCATTTATGGTGGAAAGAAGGACCATAACACAAAAACAATATCATATATCAATTCTCAAGGTTAAGGTCCACCGACACTACCTATTGCAAAGCTACAAGCAGGCTATATTCTGTATAATTTTGGAACACTGAAGCAAAAGATATATATAAAAACAATGATCACAGCAATGAATTGAGTAACACTTATTACATTTTTTAATTCTGTTCTTTTAAAATATAATTAAAATATCACTTGTCAAGTTCATGTTAATTTTGTTTTATGTTTAAGATATACTAAACATACTTTTAAAATATATTAGGTCTTATTCTTATACTAGTAGTGAACGTCACCTACGACACAACAAAGCTAACAAATTAAGAGCACCTTCTAGAATATTAGGGTCTCTCTCACACCAAACCAATTTAAATCACATTTGTATAGGATTAAGATAAGGATCCTTTAACATTAAATCATTGCATAGTCTACCGTTTGTTCTAGAAGAACGTGAGAACAAATCCTCATCGGCTATTATTGCTCTTGGGCATGCGACATGCATTAGTTTAGTTATTGTACTTATAGAAGACCATCACAACACAAGCTTATTTGAGGTGCATCCTTCCCTTTTTAATAATGATGAGCCCCATTTGGGAGAAGCAAGTTTTGGAAGATTGGCCAGTCCCTGTCATTATAGGCAGCTTGAAATTACAAGTATTACTTTTTTCTTTTCAATGAAAAAAAGTTATAAAGGTTATATACTTTTCATACAAGAATTTTCTGCATGACATTAAACTTATCTCAAATCTAACAGGCATTATAAACCACAACTAAACAGTTAAGTTTCAATAAATGTTCCTAGAGGTACATAAAGACTACTCTATAAGATTTTAGGTCAGTTATATAAAACAAGGAGAAATGAGCCAATGAGGCTTGTTCACTAAGGGAGTCATGACATAAGGATGACAAGGAGGATAAGAAAGGAAAAAGAAAGCCATTCCATAGACAACATAAACCATCACTGTGTCAAGAAGTGCTCCAAGGCCATCTCCAAAACTAAGCTGCACAATTGTTGCTTCAACATCTGAGTCTTGATCTATCAAAACTATTGGCATAGGAACAATATTAGGATTGTCACTGGATTTTTGCATAGTAAGAATTAATCAAACATCACTAAAATATATGTACATAAAAGCATGGCATACAAAATCTAGAGGACATATGTAAGGAATAATTAACAAAAGCTTAGATTCTTGGCAAATACATTTATCAATTATAGCAACCAATAGTATAACTTGTACTGTACTGCAATAGGACATCTAGTGTAGTAAATATTAATCACATTTAACAGAATTTTCCTAGGAAAAAAAGAAAAGACACAAATGTTGCAGACCTGCATATCATATTCTCCATAACATAAAATGTTTATGACCAACAAAAAGTCAATTGATTGAAGGATATATAACTGGAAGACTACAAGAAAGATAGATTCTCATGCAACAGCTCTTTAAGCCAAACTAGATTTTATTTTTATTCTTCTTGAACATTGTAATAGGTGAGCTGCATTATCTAAATGAAGATCCTCAGGGATTTAAGTAAAAATCCTCATTAAATATAGTTCACTGCATCAAAACCATCTAAAAGATGCTATAAAACCTTTTTTTTTTTGTTCAACTACATTCAAATAAGAAGAAGAAGCATATTGAATGTTTGAGTGTACCTGTCACTATTGGAAAGCTCAAAGAGCTTCCCAGTGCTGGAGACTTGGTATAGGATGAGAAGATAGAAGGATCGCTATGAAATGTGAAGACAGAGATCACGTTTTGAGTGTCCCTGTCACTGTTGCAGCAGAGAGCTTCACAATGCTGGAGAATTGATACGGGATGGAAAGATAGAAGGTTTCTTCATAATTGGAAAGACAGAGGTCACGTGGGTGTGGATTTAGTTTCTTAATCTAGGCTGTTAGTTTAAAAATAATTTAAGGGTCTAGATTGAGAGTAACTTTTTAAAGTTACTCTAGAGTAAGTGGATCACCTCCCATAATAATAATATATAAAGACAACATCAACCTTTATTCTATATATTTTTTAATTCATTTTACTCGTATTATAACTGTACATTCTTTAATTTTAATTTCTTTTTAAAGTAGTGCTAATTATAAATTAATTACTTTTTATTTCTTTATTTTATCAAAAGTTAAAAATGCAATATATCAATATATAAAGATGATATCAACTTTTATCATATACATTTTTCGGTCCATTTTACTCTTTAAGTGCTATTGATGTATTAGAACTATAATTTTAATATTTTTTGAAATAGTGCTAATTATAAGTTAATTACTTTTATTCTCTTTATTCTATTAAAAAATTAGAAATGCACAAGCATAGTGTCTATGTTTATGTTAATAATAATAATAATAATAACAATAATCTATACTAATAAATATAGTGGTAATCTCATTTGGTTTTCCACATTATTTTTGCCTATTTTATCTTTAATAATTGCACATATATTAGACTATGTGTACATGACTAAAAGAAAAATAACTACCCACTATATATGAAACTGATTACCCACATCTCTCATGTATTTATTCTTTAATTGCTATAAACTACTTATAATCCTGTGCATCCTTTTCATTTGTCAAGTGGAGAGAAAGAGTGCCTTTTTTTCACTGCTAATAAATAATAATAATATGAGATGAGAAGAAAGAGGACGTACGTGACATCATGTTGAGCACTGAGAGCAGTATTTTGACTTTGACTTATTATTCATCACACTTTTTTTATTATGATTAAATTTGATAGTAAATTACACTTGACAACTTTTCTTGACTTAATTTTTTTACATCACACACTTTTTTTTTATTTCTTTGAAATTCACAAATACTTTTATCTTTTTATTTCTTATATGAATCTCTTTTAATTATTTAAAATACATTATATTATATATTTTATTATCTAAAAAATACACTATACCATGTATTGCTTTGGTCTCGAATACATAAATAAAAAAATTTATATGTATTAGTATTAAATATAAGTAAATTTTAACTAATTTTATTCTATTTAATAATATCATTTTAAATATTTTTATTTAATTGAAATTTTATTTTTAATGACTCTTTTTTATTTTTAATATTGAATTTTAATGAAGGATAATTTTAAAAAAATTATTTTCTAAATAAGATTACTGAAATTAGATGATATTAATTAACTTTTTTAATTAGCGTGAATTAATTTTTTTACTTATATTTTTTTGATAGAGACCACAGGTATTCTTCATTGAAGACAATTCTGTTCGAGCTAGATAGGACTACTATGGACGGCAAAGCTCTTCTTCCAAGTATTTAATGTAGCTACATGCGCAAGACTTAAATTCAAAACTACTGGTTAAGGTAGAACAATTTCCGCTAATTGATCTATGCTTCGATGGTTTTTTTTTTTTTTTACTTATATTCAAAACAGGATAAAGTACCTTATAAGAATTAAGAAAGATTATTATAAGCTTTAAAAATATATATATATCGTGTGAGACAAAGTGTGCGACAAAGGATCAGTGTAAATTGCTTTAAATTTTATCTTATCACATCCTTTTTGATAGTGTAGCTGCTAAATGAGAAGAGGATGGTGGAAAATGAGGTAGGCAGAAAAACGAAATGGGATAAAGAAAGGAAACGGGAATGAATGTTGAAATTTTGATGTAAAATATCCTATGAAAATTGTGTGTGTTTCTGTGTTCTTTATTTTTTGAAGAGAGTATATTTCTGTGTTCCTTTTTTTTGACAGAAATTTATTTATGTGTTCTTAAAAATTAAATAAGCGGGAATATATTAAAAGAGATATACATAAATTTTTCGTTTAAATATTTTTTTATTCTCTTAAATTTGAACCAAATTTGTTTTTGATTTCTTAAAGTTAAAAATATTTTTTTACTTTTTTTTAATTTGGAAATAGTTTACATTTCTATTTTGTAATTTTTTTTTGTCTCTAATAAGAATTAAAACTGGGCAATTTTTAAATTAAAAAATTATTTTTAAATTTAAAGAACAAAAAATAAACTTGACTTAAATTTAAAGAAAAAAAATTAAGCATAAATTTTTTATTGAGAAAATTTAATATGAGGTATTGGGCAAAGGAAACCACGATAAAAGCCCCTTTTACTTTACAGATCAGATAGACAGATTCGCCTTCTCTTTCTTCCTCATCTTTTTCGTTTCGTGGATCTGTACGCAACCTAGCACAGGTGACTCTCTTATTTTCTTCCTTTTACCAGACTCTCTGCACTAATAACCAACTCTTTTCCGTGTCTTTTCTTTCCTTTTTCCTTTTTAATGCTACACCTTTTCTTACTCTCTCTATGTTAAGTTTAATTGCTCTGCTCTTGCTTTAAGCACATAAATTTTCATTTACATCGAGTGTTGTTTCGTATCAGAGACTCACGCGACTTGTGACTATTCTGCCCGAAAATTAAAACAATCTCTCTAGCTACTGCCTAAGGTGACAGTTAACATTTGGTTTTGCATCGTGTGATGCGATGTATGTGAGACGCACTGTGTAGCACCAATCAGATGCATATATTATCTATCATGGTTTATTCAAAATATCTCATAAAAAGTATAGATACAAATAGCAAAATCTCGATACTAATACTGGTGCAACTGCAACCATCCGTTGGAGAGAAGAAAAGGGCTCATCTGTTTTTGTGTTGATGGATCTTTAGGTGATCTGGTTAATTTAGTTGATGAATTATGTAATTCTTAGGCTTCTTTTTATATTCACTGTAGCCAATCACAGCCCATGTGTGAGTTTTGGTCAAGCATGAAATAATTATGTCATCTACACTCTACAGCTTTGATGATTGATGACTTGGGGTAACACTTTTCCTGTAATTACGAGCTTCAATCCAATATTTCCGACATTTTTCCATGTCTGTGACAATGTGGCATTCTCTGTCCCTGACTTCTCTGATTATTAGAAATTACATGAGGATAATCAACTGTAAATTCTTGCTAAACTTCCTCATGTTAGTTTCGTGAAGAGTTATCTGATAGCTAGTTGCTTTATGGTGGACTAGAAAAATTATGAGTTCCGAAGGTGTCGGTGGAGATTGCCTAGGATGGGCAGCAAGAGATGCATCCGGAGCTCTATCACCTTACAAATTCAGTCGCAGGTATGTACCCCTCATTCCATTTTATAGAATGGACTAATGCAGTAACTTTTTTCTGTAAATGACCATATATTTTTTTCTCATGGCTTCTATATCAAAAGGAAATTTCCCCCCCTTTTCATGGCAACCCAAACACCAAAAGTTACTAGTTATTATGTTTCCTGGTTTGATGCTACATACTGATATCAATTTATTCATGTATATATTTTTGACTTTTCTTGGGATAAAAGTTGACTTGCTGGCCTTTTTCCCTTTTTTCCCCCCTAAATTTCTTGACAATATGATAATGATGATTGCTCAGGGCTCTTGGGAACGAAGATGTTCATATTAAAATTACACACTGCGGTGTTTGTTATGCTGATGTAGTTTGGACAAGGAATAAACATGGCGACTCAATGTATCCTGTTGTGCCTGGGTATGTGGGCTTATTTTGTTGTATGGACGAGAAATTGAGAATCATATATACTTAAGCTAATCTAACTATGGTTCTCTTTTCATATCAGTCATGAGATTGCTGGGATTGTGACAAAGGTTGGCTCCAATGTCCACCGTTTCAATGTTGGTGACCATGTTGGAGTGGGGACTTATGTCAACTCATGTAGGGATTGTGAGTATTGTAATGACAAACTAGAAGTTCATTGTACCAAGGGATCAGTTTTCACTTTTAATGGTGTTGATTTTGATGGTACAATTACAAAAGGAGGATACTCCAGTTACATAGTAGTCCATGAGAGGTAAACTTAATAGATGGCTAGATGCTAATGATGAGTTTTATGAGGTCTTCTCTTCCTGAATTTTATCATAATTTCATACTAACGACAGATTATAGCTCCAGTTCATATCATATTTAGTTTTGCATCTGCAGGTACTGCTTCATGATACCAAAAGACTATCCATTGGCTTCAGCAGCTCCTTTACTTTGTGCTGGAATTACTGTTTATTCACCGATGGTGCGCCACAAGATGAATCAACCTGGTAAATCTCTAGGAGTGATTGGTCTTGGTGGCCTGGGTCATATGGCAGTGAAATTTGGAAAGGCATTTGGTTTGAGTGTAACAGTTTTTAGCACTAGCATATCCAAGAAAGAGGAGGCACTGAATCTGCTTGGTGCAGACAAATTTGTTGTTTCATCTAATCAAGAGGAAATGACGGTAAGCATAACATGAAGCATCTATTACTACTACTCCATAACATTTTCTTCGGAGTTCAGACCATGAACAGAACACTGATATTGATAACTGTAATTGATGGTGATTCACATACAGGCGTTGGCTAAATCGTTGGACTTTATAATTGACACAGCATCTGGTGATCACCCGTTTGATCCTTACATGTCACTGTTGAAGACATATGGTGTTTTTGTGCTAGTTGGTTTCCCAAGTGAAGTCAAATTCAGCCCTGCAAACCTTATTATAGGTACGTTGCTTTTGAAACATAGAAGGTTTGTTGGAATGGTCTGTTTTCATTCGTGTAATTCAATTTATTGAAGCAGTGGCACTGTAAATATGCATCTTCTGTTTGACAGGAACGAGGACTGTTGCTGGAAGCATTACAGGTGGTACAAAAGATATACAGGAGATGATTGACTTCTGTGTTGCAAACGGGATTTACCCAAATATAGAGGTGATTCCAATCGAGTATGCCAATGAAGCTCTTGAGAGGCTCATAAAGAGGGACGTCAAATATCGGTTTGTAATAGATATTGAGAACTCCCTAAAAGGAAAATAAGAAGTTGCTTACAAAATTAAACATGGTTGGACTTCACCTTGTTCGATAAATAATGATGCTCAGTGTTCATAATTACTTACATAGAGGTGATTCCAATGGAGTATGCGATGTAAATAAAATGTTGAATTTTCCTTATTGTTTTGTGAACTAATATTTGATTATTAGATTATTTTGGTTTATTAAATAATATTAATTTTTAAATTAATATTGCATTATTTTAATTATAATGATAGATAGGGTAAATAGTCTATGCATTGACCGTAAAAATGGTTTTTAAATTGTTATCCAATCTGATTGATATGCATAGTTTGTTAACCTTTATAATAATTGTCTTAAAAGTCATTCTTATCATGATTTCTAATTGATTGATAATATAAAATTTTTTACACTGACAATGCATAGATTTTAAAATAGATATTTCTCATTTGACTTATGATGTAGATAACCTCTAATGGGTTGGGTGTCTCATTTAGTATCCAATGAAGTGTCTCTACCTTCATCTAGTTTAACTACAAAATTTGTTTCTTCATTAGACAATTTAGTGTATGTAATTGTAGGAGAATTAGTCATCTTACATAAAACAATATTTTTCTCATTTATTGTTTTTTTTTTTCAATGGCATTATACTAATATTTTGGACATGGATTCAAGCTTTTCACTAGGTACTCATATTTTAAGACAAATTAATTGAATTATGTGATGATACATGCAATATCATAAATCAATATGTGACAAGATTCTAGCAATTAGTAATAGAGCCTTGATTGTTGCATATTATAATTGTTCTTTGGGTGAAATCATTAAATTCATTGAATCCAAATGAACGATACTTTTTTTCTTTTAAATTCATAAACATCATACGAAACCTTAGGTTGTGTTTGGATGAAGAATTTTAAAATTTCAAAGAATTTAAAATGCTTGAAATTTGAATTGCTTTAATTTAAAATTTTTTCATTTATTAAATATTCTGTTTCGATAAATCAATTCAAATTTTTTAATTTTAAATTCTAAGTTTGAATATGACATTTTAATTTTCACCATATACAAAATTTAATTTTTAAATATATATTTAAAAATTAAAATTTCAATATTAAATTTTATCGAAAATAAACATTAGTCAATTTTTAAATATTTAATAATTCACAAATAATTTTACTGTTAAATAATATTTAATAATTTAATAATTTAAAAATATAAAAATTGATACTTTTACGTCAATATTGATAAAGAGAAGGGAAAGAAGAGAGAGATGGGAGACAAATGAGAGGGAGATGAGACAGAGGGGGGAGAGAAGGAGGAAAGGAGAGAAAAAAAGAGAGTGAAGAAAGGGAGAGGAGAGAGATAAAAGAAAGAGACCATAAAAAAATAAATAACAAAAAGATAGGAGAGAGGAGAGAGAAAGAAGATAGAGAGGGAGAGAGAGAGAGAGAAGAAAGAAAAAGGAGAGAGGAAAGAGAAAATAGACATAGAGGAGTGAGAAAATGAGTATGAAGAATTTCAAATTCTTATTTTTTTGTGGAATTTGAAATTCTACAATTTTAGGTAATCAAAATAACTTTATAAATTACTAGAATTTTAATTTCTTACTAAATTCCTTATCCAAACAACATATTTCACCACAAAACATTTTAAATTCTCTATAAAAATGAATTATCTTCTTGAAATTCCTCATCTAAACATAAGGTTAGGGTATTTATTACCTATAGTCTAACCTCCAAAAAATCATATCGTTGTCTTGAATCTATTTTACTTTATAGAAAACTTGAATAAAGGGTCTTTGATTTTTGTTAATGATTCATCAAATTGATTTAGGGCTTCACATAGATGCTATAAGACAATAGACATATTAAAATTTCAAATGATTTTGTTAGTGTGTGGTCCTCCACATAAATCACATGCTGGGTTAGTCGCCTTCACTACATTCACTTTTAATATACCCAATTGTTGACTCAGAGTTGTTATTTGTTGACTTATAAGCTTGTTTTGAGCCAAAATAACATCCAAAGTCCCTACCCCCATGATTCATCTCCTCTGTTGCATGTCAAATTGTGCACCATTATTATTTTCTGCCATGACATCAATTATTTCAAGGTCCTAATCTAGTGGCTTCAAATTGTAGAATCCTCCACAAGCAACATTTACTAACATCTTTGTATAGGGAATTAACCCCAATTAAAAGGATTCAAATAGAATTCACTCTAGTATGACATGGTGGGGGCATTTCCCAAGGAGCTCTTTCAATCTCTTCTAATAGATATAGAGAGACTTACCTTTCATTTAATGAAATCTCATGAGCTCGTTCCTCATCTTAGCAAATTTTGTGAAAGGGAAATACTTGTCCACAAACTTTATTGTTAACTCCTCTCGGGTTGTGATGCTTCCTTGTAGTAGAGATCTGAGCTATTGTTTAGCTTTCATCCCTAAAGAAAAGGGAAAAAGTCTTAATCAAATTGGTTCAATACTAACTCCTTGGATCTGCACTATTTCACAAAGTTGTACGAACATCTCTAGGAGTAAGTTTGGATCTTCCATGGTAAACCCAACAAAGGTGTTAGCTTGGATCACCTGTATTAGTCCTGGTGGAATAGTGCAATTGTGACCTACAATAGGAGGTGCCACAATGATCCCTAAATACCCATAAGCTTTAGGCAAAAGTAGTCTCATAGTCTTATCTTTTAGGTGTTGTTGACCACACCACCATTGCCTCTATTATTAACAATATCTCCATTGTCTCCCCGGTTAATAACAAAACCATTGTTACCTCTGTTGTCAACCATCTGTGCTTCTAATGGTCTTAAGGTTGAGGATCTAACCATCTTTTCTTCTTTTTTCTTTTGATTGATCTTTTTTCTATTTCTCATTGTTGCCTTTTCTATTTCTATGTCAAAAACAAATCTTCAAGATTTATATTTTCACACATAAATTGCAACAAAAAAAGTGAAAGTGAAGATTATCCAAAATAAGAAATGAAAATAAGTGAAAGTGAAAAAAAAATAAAAAATCCTAAAGTACTTAACAAGAATAAAACTTACTATAAACAAAATGGTTATAATTACAAGCAACCGTCTAATATATTGGAATCTGTAAACTGATCTCTAATAACAATACCAAAAACCTGATGTAGCTCGGTGAGTGATCTAAATTATTGCAAATAATAATTAAAATGAAGTTCAAGTATCATTTCTCGGGATACTCATAGTTCATAAAGACAATTCCAATAGGAACCACAATGAAAAGATTTAGATTTTGAATTATTTGAGTGCAACATTAATAATTAAAAGTAAATAAGCAAGAAATATTTTTCTTTAGGTTTATTTTTTAAACAAAGATACAAGAATGCAAGGAAATTGGGTTTAATTCAAATGAGGAAACCTTTGGAATTATGTTTTATTCAATTTCATCTAAAATTCCTAATATGACTGTTAATTCAATTTGATTTCCACTTTGTCTACTAAATTTGCTAATTTATTTAAATCTTAATTTCTTAGGTAATTAAACCTTTATCCCTAATTAAGAACCTTAATACTTTAGATAAAATTAAAAAAAAAATATTTTAGCATATAAATCCCTAATGATAACAAGCATCTTATAACACATCCTTTTTTTTTCTCCTTATTTTGCTTATACCTTGTGTGGTGTAAATTCTTGCATTTCTAGAAAATATTTTTTCTATAAGAGTTGAACTATAATTGTTATTTGGTAATATTAAAATTTAATTAGTAACTCTGAGAATTTAATTTAATTATTAGAGTGGAATACTTCCTTTTACTTACTAAAAATTTAAAGTTAATTTTATTAGCCTTATTTTCTACTCTTGTACTCAAATAGGTATCATTTTGACACTCTTTTAGGCTCTAAATTCATAAAAAATTCTTATATATTAATTATTTGGACTACTAATTTGTTCTTGTAAGAATATTGATCCTAAAAATATTATATAGTTTGTACCCATATTTTCTTCCTTAAATTTATGTCCTTTATGTGAGATAATTATACTCCCTATGATATTTAATTTGTATCCTATTCACATTTTTTTTATTCTATTTATTATAAGAATTTAATCTCCCATATTTTCCCCTTATTGTTACATAGTCTATTCACTTTTTATGAACTAACTAAAAAAATCTCTTACTCAGCACCATACACGATCACCTTTATATTTTAAAGACAATTAAAGATTTAAAATCTTCTCTCAAATGGCGTACCCATTCATATACCAAAAAAAAAAGTCCACCTAATTCACACTCCAAGAAAAAGTTGCAATTGAAAAAATATATATAATAGAAAGTGTTATAAATATTTAATAGTAGTTGTTCATATTTCTTGGTAAATTATGATTATTTATATTTCACTTTAATACATTAAATCATTCATAATTGTTGAGTTACAACTTTGTATCTATAAACAGGCTACCTCATTTGCGGAAAAATTACAAGGAACTTTCTTATAGCAACCATTCTCTTGTTTTCTCTATTCTTTGTCTTTGCTTCTAAATTTCTTATAGCAAGTTTTATGTTGTTTTTATAACACATTATCAGTATGATTGTCTTTCCTCCATTAGTCATATTTATTATTGGCATTGCAACCTCCATGAAAAAATCTTGTGAAGAATTTTATTAGAGAAAGTCATATTTTAGAAGTCATATTATAAGGTTGGGAGATCTCTCTCCATAAACGTATCATTCATACTATGAGTTTGGTAGAATATTTGTATGATCGTATTGTTTACGAAAATGTGAAATTCATTTATATGTAATGGGTTTTGAAGATATTATCAAAGAAGAAAATTCTAAGAATAAGTTTTCTCGTTAAAAGTGAAAAAATAGTGTGAAACGTAAAAAGGAAAGAATATTTTTTTTTACCAGAAGTAGAAAAAATAGTGTGAAAAATGATGAATAAAGTAACAACTATGATGAAAATATATTATGTTTGATTCTTTGGTACTATTTGGAGTGCACAAAGTGTTTGCTTAATTATGTTAATTTTTATGACAAGGTAATATTTGTAATCATTTTACATTGCTTTAATATATTGAAATATAAAAAGGAGGGAATGGATGAGCTACACTTCAGACTTCTTATATAGTGAGTCAATATACCTATGCTGATTTTCAATAGACTAGAGACACACTTCTAAGTTTTCTTAGTTTAGCTGCCATTGGATGTTATCATCCCCATACGTGATTGTTGTCTTTTGTTGAGCAAGTGTTGACTCTGGAGTAGTATTTGTTTTACCTCTAGTGACAACTCTGATTACGTTTTGTTGGTATCTGTGTCTAGTTATGTAATTGTTTGGATTCAATTTTCTAATAACTGATGCAATACTTATATACTTGTGGTGATGTAATTTAATTTATTAAAATTATTTCGATAATTAGGTTAACTATTGATTTTCTTAATCTTGGTAAAAAAAACCTTAAACATCGATCACTTTGAAAAGGAGGAAGTATTATTTTATGTATTTTAAATATTTTTTCTATAATTATTCTAACATTTTTTAATTATAATAGTATAAAATTATTTTAATGGTATATATCTTGTTGTTGTTTTTCAAATAACGTTATATTTTGTTTCCTAAATTATTATAATAATAAACTATATTTTTTAATATTTTATTATTTTTTAAATGTTTAAAATAGTAATAAATATTGTTATCACTATAATAATTTGCAAATGATAGTTGTCTTGTTAAATATTATTAATGTTCATTTATAATTTCATATAAATATGAATATTTACATTAAAAACTAAGGATGACAAAATGGGTTTGATTGATGGACCAACCCATTTAGCCTTTTTTTTTTTTGCGGGACTGATTAGGGTTTTCAACTCACGAACCTATTTTAGGTAATTACTAAATGCACCTCCTCCCTTTTTATTTATACACCTCTTTCACTTCTTTATTTTATAATTTTTTTGAAATAACTTTTTTTTCAAAAAATTAGTTTTCGAGATGTATTTTTAGTTGTTAGTATAAGTTCTGGAATTTAGTTTCTGAAATGTATTAAATACATTCTAGAAATTGATTTTTTAGAACTTACTTTCAAAGTCTTAGAAGGAGTTGGTTACTTGTGAACCTTTTTAACAACTTTTCTTACCTCGACCATTGTGGCAAATATCATAAAATGTGCAAAGAAAAGAGCACTTACTCATCATTTGGCTCTTCAATTGCTTGACGCCTCAAGTGAGCTAAGGATCTTCCCATGTGTTCAAAGACTTCGAAATATTCTTACTTCCATCAACTTGGTTGAGATCACAAAAGGGACGATTGACACCACTATTGTGGTATATGTCATTAACATGATTGAACTCAGCAATGAAATATTAGCCACATTATAGAGGAATGAAGGAAGGACAAGAAAGTCATGGACATGAGAGACCAAGTAACCAACTCATTCCAAGCCTATGTAGTGGAGAATGATGATGATATTAAACATTTCAAAAACTAAATTTCGGAGCTAATAACAACTAAAAATATGTTTCGAGAAATAATTTTCAAAAAAAGATATTTTTAGAGTGCATAAGTAAAATGGAAAGTGTATTTAACAATTGTCATGTTTTAACTCCTCTACTTAATCCTTCAAGAAAATGAGACAGTAAAAGACAAACTAGCAACCCTTTATTTTTAATTTTTTAAGTAAATATCTTAATGTTTTTAATTTAAAAGATAATTAAGATTGATTGATTTATTTTTATTTATTTTAGTTTCGTGGAATGATTTAAGGCATTAAAACTACTATTTTAATTACTATTCTATTTATTTAATATTTTAATTTTGTGAACAGTGAATTACTGTTTGATTCGTAATAAATTAATATTCTACTCTTAAATATTAGTAATGTAGTTATAAAATGGTTAAATTAATCTATAGGTCTTTGAACTATTTGAGAATTTTTAATTAGGTCCTCAAACTAAAAAATTTTGTAATTAGGTTTTTGATCTTATAAATTTTTTGTAATTGAGTCCCTGATGTCTTTAAAACCGTCACAAATTGTTATTTGTTGACGGTTTTAAGCCGCTATGAACTAATATGAAGGACTCAATTACAAAATTTTTATAAGATCAAGGACTCAATTACAAATTTTTGTAATTTAGGGATCTAATTAAAAATTCTTAAATAGTTCAAGAACCTACGGATTAATTTAACTTAGTTTTTTATTGTGTCTAAATTTTATTTGTATACAGTGGACTATTATTGGCTATTTAATAATTTTCGTATGTTTGAAATTATTTATTTATTATTATTAATAGGGTTAAATATGTTTTTTGGTCTTCCAAAAATTGACCCGATTTGGTTTTAGCCCTCAGAAATTTTTTTACTTGAATAAAGTCACTTGAATATTAAAAATACTCTAATTAGATTCTTGTACTAAATTCTGTTTAACTTTTTTAATAAATGATGACCATATCAGCATCACAGTCACTATTAATTTGATGATGTGGTCGTCCATGTCAACTGTTATGTTTAGGTCAGATTAGTAACGTACTTTTTGAATAAAATTATTATATATTTAACCCTAAATCACATATTTTTTTTAATCTTAAAGCAAAAGTATTACACAATTCTTTATTAAAAATTATCACTGGACACTTTAGGTAATAAAATACTTTATTTGGAAGCTAATATGATCATCATTTAACAGAAAAATTAACTAGAGTTTAGCACAAGAATCAAATTAAAGTATTTTTAATATTTGAGAGACTTTATTCAAAGAATTTTTTTTTGAAGACTAAAATTAAAATAGGTTAATTTTTGAAAGACTAAAAACATATTTAACCATTATTAATCTATAACAATAAATAAAGGAAATATCCGATTTTGGTTTCCACAATTTTAAAGACGATTCTATTCTACCCTTTATTAATTGCATACTATCTTACTTAAAATAATAATAATTTTAGTTAACTGCATACCTTTTACAAATTTTTTACAGTTACCCCTGTTCTACAATCGCACTTCTGTCGCTTCGTTTCCCCTCACTCTCAAACCTTCTTCTCCCACATTGGTAAACATGTAACCACAAATCCGCAAATTCTCTCAATTAATTTCTATTCAGCCTCCCTTCTCTCTCTCTCCCTCTTCTCTTTAGGTACCTGTCATCCCTTCTTCGACAAAAGCACTTTCTACACCTTCCTCAAATCCAAGGCTCCCGTTTTCATTGCTTTGTTATAAGTTTCAAACATTGTTAAAATCCCACTACCTTCTTCTCACTGCAGATTTTTTTTTTTAAGTGAAATTTTTGACTTTTCCCTCTTTCTTTTTGGTACGTAAATGCCTGTTGAAGGGGCAAGGAGAGCCAATTGCTTGCGAAAATTCAACAACTTTTGGAGTCATACTTGATTAAGTGCGCTTTGTTGTATCCATTGCATCATTCGGGTGGTTCACAGAGTTGAAGGGGTTGAAAATGATGCTGCATTTTGTACAGTCAGTTAAGAGAGGGGAAAACCCCATTAACAGGGTGTAGAAACCCTCCAATGGGGAACTACTCAATAGTTTACTTCTATAATGAAATATAAAAAGGTATTCATAAAAAAATAGCATTTTGTACACTCTTGAAAAATTTGGAGTCGGTCACATTATTCCCTAAAAAATGCATAAATCTACTTTTAATGATTTCAGGAGTCCAGCTTTCTACATATGTAAGAGCAACCTAAAGAGTCCACTTTTATATGAATTTACTTGCTTATATTTTCTGCAGTCTACCTATGTTTATATTTTTGTAGGATTATAGATGTTCCATAGACTTTTTCAAATCCCTATTTCCTGATCGAGAATGGAAAATCTGATGTAAGAGTGCAGTAGCTTAACATGATCCAGCACCCAACTATGTTTTAAAACTTGGACTGGTCATCGACTCGGTCAGAGTACTAGTTCACTGGGTCAATGGTCGAACCAGAAAGTCACTAATTGAACCGCATGACCCAGTCTCTATTAAAAATTTTGAAAATATTCCTGACATGCAAATTTTATACCTATAAAATTTATTAAATTAAATTTTAATAGTGATGAGTAACCTAGAAATAAATAAACAATCAACAATTATATTTAAGATGAGGGTGAAAGGACTAGAGTTTACGCATTAAGGTCAAACAAACAAGAACAAATAAATGAAGGTTATGCACTCATCTAAACAAGAGACATTTATGTCATACGCATACCTGCATTTACGATTTTGGTAGTTATTATCATTAGTAAATAAATATTTTTAAATATGTAAATTATATTATAAGTTGCCGTTTTTTATTTTTTTCAATAGTTATAGTTAAAACGATGTCGTTTTACGTTTTAAAAAAAATAAATTTTGAACCTGTTCGGATCAACTGACCGGTTCGACCAGTCGGTTCACCAATTCGACCAGTCAATTCACCTGTTCGACCGGCCGGTTCACCAATTCAACCGGTTAACCCACCGAGTCAAACTGGGTCGATAGCACGTCCGATTCAATTACTAGCTCGGATTGGTTACACCACCGATCTCTTGTCCAACCGGTCCGACCTACCGGTCTGAGCAGGTTTTTAAAACACTGCACCCAAGTCTCTGTACCAAAATGCTGATGTAATTATTACAAGAGCAGCAATGGGGTAAGAATTCTACCTATTTCTAAAATTGTCAACTTTTTCTTTTTTTTTTTCTCAAAACTCAAGGAAAGCCTTTATTGTTGAAATTCTTGAATGTGTATTTTATTTTTTCTTTGGTCTGTTGTTTTTTTTACCACATTCTACAATACATTTGTTTCTAGCCTTTGGAATAATTGATGCATCAGATTTTGAATATTTTTATTCATTTCTTTATTTATTTCCATTATTGAATTTATCTTTTTAGAGAAGCCATGTGTATTGAGGCTTTATCTTTTGTGTGTGTCTTTTTTCCCCTATTTTTTAATGACAGGAAGTGTACCCACAAATGGTGGATGAGAAACTAAGTTTGGATTCAGAAGAAAAGCCATTTAGGATGTTAGTTTTTAGGGGAGGTCCAAAATCAAGCCGAAATTCCATTCATTATATTGATGAGATGCAAGAGGAAGAGGCAACAACATTTCAAACACTAGCAGTCGACATCATTATCGTAGAAGAATGCCTAAGGTTCTGTTCATATCAATGTGTTTTCTTTTGGGTTTTTTTTATCTATAGCTTTTTTTTTTTTTTTTACCAATTTTATCCTTAAACTGCTCCTTAGGTAACTGCAATCTCTCCAACGTGGTCTTCCATGGTTTTTCCTTGACTCATGATTTTTCCATGGTTTATCTATAACAATGCATATATATTTTAATCTATTGTTGTAATTATTTGTCCTTTAGGTGATTTTATAACCTTCTAACATTTCAGATTACAATTGAAGCCTTGAAGGCAGTCAATATATATGCAGTATGCTTTTGTATTTTACACATACTCCATTTTTGCTTCAATATTTTGGGAAATGAGGTGCTCTGACATTGGGGAATCCATGAGTCATCATGTGGCTACTGTAATTCTTATTGTGTTGTCTTATATTTTTAGGTATGTTTTCATTTACTTTTGTATCTACAGAGGACTTTGGAGAAATTGAAGATTGATATCAAGAGTTCTAAGAAGCTTTGTGTAGCGAATTTTCTTCCTTTTCTGTTGAACATTCAGAAAATGGAGAACAATGCATTCAAAGATCAAAACTTTATGGACAATGAACAAGAAAAATTCCTTGATTCCTTTATATGTTGTGTTTATTTGTAGGTCTCTTTCAACTGCATATATCTGTTCACTTATTGGGTTCTTTTATTATGAAAGAGAGGAGAGGGAAGTAAAAAAAAAAACCTAACCAAGAATAGTTGAGGTTTCCATTTTAGGTTCAATTAGTGTGAATTCAATTGAAAGTGTCGGAATAGGTAGGACCACACAGAAGGTCTTTTGCTTTCTCAATTTTTTGATGCACGGGGGGTTTGTATCATTCTTTGCTTGAACTTGTATTTAATGTTTTTATTTTTATTTTTTGACATAGATTGCTTTCTTGATATATCTCCCTGTGATGAGACTTTTCAAGTCTCAGAGGAATCCTAATGTTAGGCCCAGGGAAGGTATGTACGACAGTACAAATTTACGAATTTCATGTGGACAGTGTTTTTTCTGCTTAAAGATTGAATATTTATCACTAATTTCTATCATAGATTATGTTATCTTTGTGGTACATGGATACTGAATGAAACTTAGGGATTTTGGGTTAGGAGCAGTGAAATTTACCTGTTGAGCATTTGCAATGAACAATGTAGAATGCTAAATGCAAACCATTTCATCGTTTATTTTCTACCCTGACATTTGAGTCCCCGCAGGTACATTTCCTTACTATTCTAAATCTAACACAAATGAGTCAACTATGCTTGCTCACGAACAATGTTGCGACCTCACTTTGAAATTGGGCAGAGGCTTTTATTTTTATAATTTAAAATAAAATGACGTGTTACCCTTTTGATTGTTTTGTTATCCTTTTTAACTCACGGCCAGCATTTTCATACGAGCAAGAAAATAAATCCTTTTAAACTCATCATCCTTTGGTTTGAATGGCCAGCAAAATAATAGCCATTAATCGGATACGACAGTAAAAAATAATAGTTTATAGATCACTTTACCTGAAATATGTACAAACAATAACAATATTATTTGGTAACTACTGACTCCCGAAACCCAAACCCATTTTCAAAGACTATTTTTTTAAAGAATTTTTTTAGTATTTCCTTATGAAATAAAAATTGATGGCGTTCTATGCTTTACAATTTTCAATTTATTTTTGTATGATGTTCCATCGCAACTCTGGTTGCCACAGTCGATTAAAAATTAATGCAATTTAATATATATTATTAATTCAATTTTTAAATTAAAAAATAAACTTCAAAAATATGAAAAAAAATGTGACATGATTATTTTAAATATGTCATTATTTGTTAAGAATAATAGTAAATTTAAATATACAGCAAAATTGAGCAATAAAATGTTAATTATTTGTTAAGGATATAATAAAATTATTATATTAATAGAGTAGAATTTCATGTAATGCATAATAAGAAAAATTGTTATAATATATTAAATTTAACCTAATAAAAATGCAGACATACGACTATGTCAGTGTCTATGTTTTCACTATACATGATAAAAGATTATTATAATATATCAATTTTAACGTAATAAAAATGTGGACACACATTCTGCTAGTATTTAGAAAGCTAATATACCAACGTGTGACGTGTCAACTCACTTCTTACCGTTTTTTTTAGGTCAACTTATTGGACACGCATCCTCTGCAACTGCAACAGTGTTCTCTGTAACTTGCATGCAGACTCTGTATATCTCTCCAATTTCTCTTTCTTTCTCAATCGTTTGGCTTCCTCTCTCCTGCAAGTCTGGTCTTCTCCTTGTATTATTATTTTTTTTTGGCGGCACAGAATCTAATTTTGGATTCAAATTTGTATCCCTTTCTCTATCCCACCGATCAAAATTTGACGAGGCACAAGTGTGTTTTAAAGCCAATTCTTAATTTGCCCTTAACAAATTAACGCTGTTCCTCAACCTCATCGCGTTGTCTACGAACTCCACTCTGTAGTGTAGTCTTCCTACTGTTCACACAGTTCCACCTCCACCAGCCAACAAATTACGGAACGAGGGATGACAGCGTTAACAAATTGAGAATTGGCTTTAAAACACACGTGTCATTTTAAATGACATGTCAAATTTTGATTGCTGGGGTAGGAAATGGGGAGTGGGACACAAATACGGGGGTAGCTGATTTGAATCCTCCTGATTTTGCCGGCTCATTAACACAGCAAGACCTATTGATCTACTTTATTACCTTTATTAAAAACTATAATAATGACAATAGCAAAAATTAAGAAATTATTTAATTTATTTTAAGTAAAAATAAGATTAGATAATTTTATTTAAAATAATTAGTGCAATTCATACTTACAACTAATTATTTTAAAATATATTAAAAAATTATATCAATTATTTAATCTTATTTTTATTTAAAATAAATT
Source organism: Spatholobus suberectus (assembly GCA_004329165.1). Classification (NCBI taxonomy): domain Eukaryota; kingdom Viridiplantae; phylum Streptophyta; class Magnoliopsida; order Fabales; family Fabaceae; genus Spatholobus; species Spatholobus suberectus. Next base: position 6,010,326 of record CM014729.1, on the reverse strand, counting down.
AGATAACTCCGTGCAAGAAATAGTAAGACAAGAAGAAAAATGAAGTTAGTGACAAGATGGAGAAGCACTGAAAAGTGTTAGTCACATCATGGATAAGCGCTGAGAAGTTTCGTTTGACCTGGTAAATGGCGTAATTAATACAGAACGTGTACGCATCTTGACTTTTAAAGTTTTGTTTTCGCTAGTGGGGATGCTAGACCACAATAAAAGTCCCTGCAGAATAGAAAGATATATTCACTCTCTGCAATTTCTTCCTCATCCTCTTCGTTTCGTGGATCCTTACACAACACAACACAGCCACACAGGTGACTCTCTTATCTCTTCCCTTTGCCAAACTCTTCGCACTGATAATCACCTTCGCCGAACTATTACAATTTATACAGCTGTTATATGGTCAAGTTCTCGTTCATTTCCACCATCTCTGTTGATTTTTAATACGATTAGGATTTCATATTTTCATCCTGTATGTTGGGAAGTCCCACGTCCCTGCCTCAATTCTTGAAGTGCAGCTTATATATCTGTTGGACAACTTTATTTAATTTTAATTGATTTTAAGATGAAATCTAACACTATATATGTATACTGCTTCTGATCCCTTTCTTTTCCATTGTCAGATATACGAATCCGATTACCATTTGTTTGCCTTTTCATCCATGTGTTTCTTTTCTTTTTCCTTTTAAATGCTACACCTTTTCTTACTGTGTCAATTTAATTGCTTTGCCCTTGGTTTAATCACATAATTTTTCATTTACATTAAGTGTTGTTTTGTATCAAAGGCTCACACATTGTCATTTGTGACTCTTCTGTACGAAAGCTAAAACAATCTCTCTAGCTAGTGCCTAAGGTAACAGTAAATATTTGGTTTTGCATCGTGTGGTGTGATGAATGTGAGACACGTTGTGTAGCACCAACAGATGCATTTATCTATCATGGTATATTCAAAATATCTCCTAAAAAGTATAATACAAATAGCAAAATCTCGATGCTAATACTGGTGCAACCATCCGTTGAAGAGAAGAAAAAAGCTCATCTGTTATTGTGTTGATGGATCTTTAGGTGGTCTGGTTAAATTAGTTAATGAATTATGTAATTCTTAGGCTTGTTTTAATATCCGTTATAGCCAACGCAGCCTGTGTGAGTTTTGGGCTTAGCACTTTGGAAGCATGAAAAATTATGTCATCTACAGTTTTGATGATCGATGAATTGGGGTAACATTTTTCCTGTAATTACAAGCTTGAATCTTCAATCCAATATTTCCGACAGTTTTCCTTGTCCATGGCAATATGGCGTTCTCTTTCTATCCTCCACTTCTCTATTTTATTAGAAAATACATGAGAATATAGAAACATGTACATATTCCTGCTAAACTTATGATAGTTTCATGAAAAGTAAACTGATAGCTAATTGCATTATGGTGGAGTAGAAAAACTATGAGTTCCGCAGGAGTGGGTGAAGATTGCCTAGGATGGGCAGCAAGAGATGCATCCGGAGTTCTATCACCTTACAAATTCAGTCGCAGGTATGTACCTCTTATTCAACTTCATAGAATGGACTAATGGAGTAACTGTTTTCTATAAATGACCATATTCTTTTTCATGGCTTCTATTAAAAACAATTCCCTCCTTTTTTTTTCACGGAAACTCAACCTCCAAAAGTTACTGGTTATTGCAGTTTCTAGTTTGATGATACACACTGATATTAATTTATTCATGTATAGATTTTTGTTATTATTTTTGACTTTTCTTGGGATAAAAGTTGACTAGCTGGCCCTTTTTCCCTTTTTTCCCCCCTAAATTTCTTGACAATATGATAATGATGATTGCTCAGGGCTCTTGGGAATGAAGATGTTCATATTAAAATTACACACTGCGGTGTTTGTTATGCTGATGTAGTTTTGACAAGAAATGAACATGGCAACTCAATGTATCCTGTTGTGCCTGGGTATGTGGGCTTATTTTGCTGTATGGACGAGAAATTGAGAATCATATATACTTAAGCTAATCTAACTATGGTTCCTTTTTCATATCAGTCATGAGATTGCTGGGATTGTGACAAAGGTTGGCTCTAATGTCCACCGTTTCAATGTTGGTGACCATGTTGGAGTGGGGACTTATGTCAACTCATGTAGGGATTGTGAGTATTGTAATGACAGACTAGAAGTTCATTGTATCAAGGGACCAGTTTTCACTTATAATGGTGTTGATTTTGATGGTACAATTACAAAAGGAGGATACTCCAGTTACATAGTAGTCCATGAGAGGTAAACTTAATAGATGGCTAGATGCTAGTGATGAGTTTTATGAGGTCTTATCTTCCTGAATTTTATCATAAGATCTAAAAGTACATTTAATTTCATACTAAGGACAGATTATAGCTCCAGTTCATATCATGTTTAGTTTTGCATCTGCAGGTACTGCTTCATGATACCAAAAAGCTATCCATTGGCTTCAGCAGCTCCTTTGCTTTGTGCTGGAATTACTGTTTATTCACCGATGGTGCGCCACAAAATGAATCAACCTGGTAAATCTCTAGGAGTTATTGGTCTTGGTGGCCTAGGTCATATGGCAGTGAAATTTGGAAAGGCATTTGGCTTGGGTGTAACAGTTTTCAGCACTAGCATATCCAAGAAAGAGGAGGCATTGGGCCTGCTTGGTGCAGACAAATTTGTTGTTTCATCTAATCAAGAGGAAATGACGGTAATTAAGCATAACATGAAGCATCTATTACTACTACTACGTAACATTTTCTTCAGAGTTCAGACCATGAACAGAACACTGATATTGATAACTGTAACTGATGATGATTCACATACAGGCGTTGGCTAAATCGTTGGACTTTATAATTGACACAGCATCTGGTGATCACCCGTTTGATCCTTACATGTCACTGTTGAAGACATATGGTGTTTTTGTCCTAGTTGGTTTCCCTAGTGAAGTCAAATTCAGCCCTGTAAGCCTTAATGTAGGTACGTCGCTTTTGGAGCATAGAAGGTTTGTTGGGATGGTAAGCTTTTATTCTCGTAATTCTATTCATTGAAGCAGTGGAATTGTAAATATGCATCTTCTGTTTGACAGGAACGAAGACTGTTGCGGGAAGCATTGTAGGTGGTACAAAAGATATAGAGGAGATGATTGACTTCTGTGCTGCAAACGGGATTTATCCAAATACAGAGGTGATTCCAATCGAGTATGCCAATGAAGCTCTTGAGAGGCTCATAAAGAGGGATGTCAAATATCGGTTTGTAATAGATGTTGAGAACTCCCTAAAAGAAAAATAAGAAGTTGCTTCCAAAATTGGACATGATTGGACTTCAGCTTGTTCAATAAATAGGCAAAAGATTGGCGGACACTTATGTTTTAATTGACACCTGGAAAAGGAAAAAGAGAGAAGAGGATCAGTGTGGGTATATTAGATTATATGATGTGATAGGAAGAGAAATATAAAGAAATAATAGGTGAGGATAGAATATGATATGGGAAGCTATCCACATGCCATCACTCATAAATAATGATGCTCAATGTTCATTATTACTTACGTGGTGGTGATTCCAATCGAGTATGGGATGTATTTAAATTTTCCTTAATTGTTTTGTCAGCTAATATTATTTGACTATTAGAATATTTTAGATTATTAAATAATAATAATTATGCAAATTAATATTGGGTACTTTAATTATAAGAGTTTAATGATCATGCACTGTCAGTATAAAAAAATTTATACTGTCATCTAATTAAAAATTATCATTAGTAACTTTTAAAGTATTTATTATAAAAGTCAATAAACATACAATAAATAGTAGTTTGTGATTGGATGACAGTATAAAATAACTTTATATTATCAGTGCATAACTATTAAACTCTAATTATAATAATAGATATTTGTTATTGGACTTTTGATGTAGATAATCTGTGATTGGTTAGATGGCTCACTTAGTATTCAATGAAGGGCCTTTGTCCTCATCTAGTCTATCTGTAAAAGTTATGGTTGTTTCATTAGACAATTTAATGTATGTAGATATAGGAAAATCGAGAATGTATTAATATATTTTAGAAACTAAATTTTGAAACTTATACCAACAACTAAAAGTACGTTTTAGAAATGAATTTTAGAAAGAAAGGTATTTTTCTAACTCCTGTGCTTAATCCTTCAAGAAAATGAGATGGGACAAGCAATTCACCAATCCCTTTATTCCTAATTTTTTTAATAAGCAAATATCTTAATGATTTTAATTTAAAAGATAATTAAGATTGATTTGTTTATTTTTATTTATTTTAATTTTGTAGAATGGCTTAAGACATTAAAATTACTATTTTGACTGTTATTTTATTTATCTAATATTTTAACTTTGTGGGCACTAGACTACTATTTGATTGGTAATAAATTAATAATCTACTCTTAAATATTAGTGATGCAATTATAATTTTTATTGTGTCTAAATTTTATTTGTGGACAGTGGACTATTATTCACTATTTAATGTTGTTTGTATGTTTGAAATTATTTATTTATTATTATTATTTTTTAGTGAGCTAATCTACGAACTTGCTAACTCACTTCTTATTATGTTTTAATAGGTCAACCCATTCCTTCCTATTTTAGTATTTTTGACGGTTAAATAGCAGAGCAAGATTAGTTGATCCATTTTACCACTTTTGTTAAAAACTATATAATAATAATCTATAATCTATAACAATATTATATGTCAAAAAAAAAATCTATAACAATATTAAATGCAATACTACATTTTAGTTTCCACATTTTCTACTTATTTTACCTTTTAATTGTACACTGTAGTTGATTTTATTTTTCCCATTTTATATTCAGTCTTCATTTTTTTTTTCTCTTTCTTCTTCTTTTAACTTCCATTTATCATAATTAATTACGTGATTACTAAATGTGATTCTTATTTTTTGTTCAATTTTCCTGTCTTCTTTTTACCAATGTTCACTCGTTTTCCTCTTGGACTTCTCCTGGGCAATACCTCCTACAGTAGCTCCATAGTAAAGAGTTGAAATAAAAGCAAAAGAAAATTTTCAATTCGAGATAATGATGAGAACAAAACATTGCATCCTTTAACTTTCATACTCTGCGTAGGAATTGCATTTGACACACTTGAGTAGGAGGCCAAGACCTAAGAGGTACCAACCTGAGTCTAGGTTTTTAATGGCTATACAGTGTTCTAAAAGCACAGAATCTTTCGAGTAGTGTCCATTGGAGTTTGTCAACATGTAATATATCTTGCTTTATTCCTTTAGTTGCAGTCTCTACATTTTTCCTTCCATCTTTGTTTTGAACCAATTTGGACCAAAGGCACGATATTTAACATTTTCCAATTTCTTATACATACTAAAATTTGATTCATGGTGCCTTTGTTTCTTTTTTCAGTTCTGTTGAACTTGAAGTCTTTTAAATAAACTAATTAATTATAATAGTTTAGGTTTCAATCAGAAATAATGATTAACCGTAAAATTTAACATTCATCTATAATTTATAATCTATATTTATATCTACAATATATACCTACAGATAAAGGGAATATGTTTTTCGGTAACTGCTTTTTGGTCTCTACTTTTGTTAGACCATTTTATCCCTAATAACACTTCAGATTTAATAATTAATTCTCTTTTTTCTCCACATTTTTGGGACACCCTTAGTGAGTTATAAACTTATCCTTCTTTCCCACTATACATAAGTTTTACTTTTACATTGTTTCTCTCCCTTGGTTCTTTTTTCTTTTGCATCCTGTGAAACTTTTTTCTCTCATCAATTGCTACCTGAAGGTATAATATCAACTTTAAGTTTTGCTTCTTCTTTTTTATGTGTATTTCATTCTTCTTCTTCTTCTTCTTGTCTTTCTCTCGACTCTATGGGCACAACTGAAAAAAAAAGAAAAAGGAAAAAGAATAGCTTCTTAAGATATGCATACCCCCTACGCTAATTATGTTTTTTGGGTAAAATAATAATTTTAAAAAATTGTTGTTCTCAAAGGAGTTCCCAACAATATTTTTAATGTATACAACAATAGGAAGAAGAGTGTGCACATACTCTGGAACACATGGTTATGGAACTGATTCAAGTTCAGGAAGTTTGAAATATGCATATTTAGAAGTATAGGCCCTGGCATACAGTTACTATGGAGAAATTGAGAGTGTATAGTTACCATAAATTCCTGTGTTTTATATCTTAATTACATTTAATTTTTCTTTCTTTAATGTTCCTTCTTCTTCTTCTTTTTTTTTTTTTGGCTTCCATCGTTTAAAATTTTGACAATACAAAACACTTCTTGGTTAAGGGTTTTTTTTACTCCTCTTTTGGTTTCAGATTTTTTTTTTTTTGTTTTAATAGTAATAGATAGACTATAAGTTTTTAAAACATTTAATAGTAATACAAAAATCCTTCTCTAGCTCTATTCCTTCGATTACTAATTTGGTTTTTCTGATTTTTTTGTTCTTTGTTTTTTTTTTCTTTAAACACGACAATACAACTAATTTTTAAAACAAGTTTTATAATTGTATGATAATTGATAATCGAATGGCCGTGAAGAAACTGTACTAACAACTTGCAGTTGCAAAACCCCCCTCTTTGCTCCTTCCACTACTCATCCAATTCCCTCTTTCTGAATCCCATCCCCTAACTCTATATAACCACTCTTAAATTTTACAATCTTTTGTATTTCACAATCTCTAATTAGTGTTAAATATTTTTTCTCTTCTTTTTGGTTCTACTCTTTTTTTCTTTAAATTTGAAAACGGCTTTTTTTAAAAATTTTAAAATATACTAATTAACAATAAACTAGTTTTTTAAAACATCCCATTTTTTGAATTTAAAAAATCTATTAATTTGTGTTTTAAAAAGTCCGACGTTTTATACATTATTTTAGCTAATATTGTTATACAATCTTATCTTTTTTTGTGTATTAAAATGTCCAATGTATTATCTTTTTCTTTTTAAATTACCGGCTATTTGTATTTTGAATTGTGAGTATTACTTATTCCATCCCCCAACAATATATAGCGACTCTTCTTTCTCTTCTTTTTTGTTCTACTATTTTTTACTTTAAATTTTAGAATGGCCTATTTTTTTAAAATTTTAAAATATACCAATTAACAATAAACCAATTTTTTAAAACACCCTATTTTTCGAATTTAAAAAAATCTACTAATTTGTGTTTTGAAAAGTCTGATGTTTTATATATTATTTTAATTAGTTATAGTTAATATTGTTATACATTATTATCTTTTTTGTTTTATTTTAAAAGTCTGATGTATTTTTTTTTTAATTACTGGTTGTTTGTGTTTTGAATTGTGAGTACTCTAAAATGCTTGAAAATGTTTTTTTGCTGATTATTCATATGGCCTTTTTAATTAGTGGGTGTAGGTTCCACGTTGGAAATTGCCAAGAACATATGGAGTGTCTATTGGCCCAATTTATTTTTTATTATTGATAAAATCACAAATGATAAATTTGATACTACACTTATTATTTTATTAAATTAGGAAATTTTGCCTAAATCACAACTAAATTTTATTTTATATTTTTTTTATTTAAAGGCAAATTAAGATTTCTAATTGAGAAAAAGGACATTTTAATTTTGCTAGAGGACATTCCCTTACTATTTTACCCTTATTAAAAAAAGTGGAGCACATTCCCTTATCATTATATTTTTTTTTTATTTAAAGGAAAATTAAGATTCAAGAAGATCTTCCAATTATATGAAGAGTTAAAAAGAAAGCATTTGGACACGTATTTTGACAAACAGGTAAGTGGTAAGATATCCATATATTTTTTACTTTGATTTTTTTTTTCAATTTGTCAATAAATTAACTTATATTTTCTAGGAGGGTGAATTTAAAAAGCTATGGAATATTTGGAAGGACGACTATTCACTCACAACAATTTGCCCTATTGATAACAAGGTTAAATCAAATTTTATAGCAACATCTTTATATTATGTCATTATCAATCCACTCAATTTTAATTTTATTTATTGCAAGTTCATTGTCTAAAAATTTATTCTGTTGGGTGGGGTTCTACAGTAATAGCGGATAAAACTCAACTTTGAAAAATGGTAAAAAGAGAACTATTGGCTCAAAAGATAGATATGTAATATAATAGGATCACTTTAAAATATTTTATTTGTGCGAATTTAATTGATGTAGAAATGTAGTAGTTATAATAAAACACAAAGCCATCATAGCATTAGTTGTAACATTTTTTTTCATTTTAAATCAATGCTAACTTTTTTTTAAAATATGAGAAGACTTGAAAATTCAATATCAAGTGACACCTATCATATCAACAGCTTCCATGCAAAACAAAATATTTGCATTTTTGAGATTAGTTCTTTGATTAACTATAAAATTATATGATATATGTTAACTATGTCATATTTATGCATGACATTGTATGATATTATATTGTAGTTTTTCAAAACCGAAGAAATTATGGATGATGTGTTCTACAAAGAAGTAAGAAGCACCCTTAAAAGGTAAATAATTATTCCACTATATTATTTTTAATTTCATTGATATGCTTTATTACATATTGTACTAAAATTAATGACAAATTCATTATTTTTATGATAATAGCAAGGAAGCTGAAAATCATCTGGAAATGTAGTCATTGTTTGGTCTCCCAATTAAGAAAGATTTATGATTACAAACCAATTTTAATTGTACATAAATAATGATCTTTTCTTTCACTTTTATGTACAACATAATATTTCTTACATATTTTTTTTCTCTTTTAATAATCAAAGTTCTTTATACTATAACACTACAATCCTATGCAACTCAAAAAAATGATATATAAAATTACGATATTACCATACACAGTAGAGACATTTAATATATGTATCAATGTATAATTATATAAATCATTACAAAAATGAAATTTAACTCGATAAAAATACGTTAGTGCAATAGAAATGCAAACACACAGGCGCGACAACGCCTGTGTTTCCGCTAGTAAGAATAAAAGTGATAGGAAGTGTTGGCTTCCATTTTTTTTTAAATTACCCTTTAACTACACATTCTTATTTTTTTATTTAACCTCTCCTTAAATTTAACATATTTATATATGTGTATATAATAAAAAATTTCTTTATACTATTTGAATAGGCCCTATACAATGTATGGGTGATGCAATTTAATAGATAATATCAATTTAATTTTTAAATTAAAAGAAAAAAATTTAAAAATATATTTGTCAAGGCTAAAGAAATTTTAGTAACATCATGATGAGCAGTGAGAATTTTCCTTTGACATTGGAAATGGAGTTAATAATGAACATGTACGTATCTTGACTTGACACATTTTGCTTTTGCTAGTGTGGCTGCTAAGGAAATGGATACTTTAGAAATGAACTGCACCGGGTGCAGTTTGGATGGATCCAATAGCAATATTTTAAAGACCATGCAGTTTGAAAAGCAACTGTAGAGGATCTCAATTCGGCTAATAGATAGATACATTCACTTTTTGTAATTTCTTCCTCATCATGTTCGTTTCGTGGATCCTTGCACAGCACAGGTGGCTCTCTTATTCTCTTGCCTTTGCCAAACTATTACAATAAAGTTGTTATATCATCAATTTCTCGGTCATTTGCGCCATCTCTGTTGATTTATAATAGGATAACGATATTCATATATTCATAATTCGTCCTATACTACTCCTGATCCCTCCCTTTTTCGTTGCCGGATACAAATACTAATGACTATGAGTGTGTTTGGAAACCAGCTCAGTTCAACTGAATGTCAATCCATCTTTGGAGTTCTTTCTTCGTTTGTGCATTGGAATTTGGAAAACTTCAGTTGAACGTGGTCCAAACTGGTTTCTATACACACTATAATTTAAGCACATAATTTTTCATTTCAATAAATTATCAATTTCGCCCAACAAGTATTATCCTCACTTATAAGTAGTCCTAGTAAAATTATAAAATTATTTAAGTAATTTATGAAGTATTGAACATTTATCACTTTAGTCTCTTAATTAACATATTTTAATAAAGTTTGCAGACTAATTTGAATTTTTTTTAATATTTGTAGATTACTTAACATAATTTTTAATACTTCTAAGACTAATTAAGTAATTTTTTATTTTAGACTTTTTAGGGAAAAAAAAGGGGTAATAGTTCATGGAAGAAATTGAGGGTCTAGTCTTCTTCATTTGGAAAATACTAAATATCCATCTTATTTTGGGTTAATTGGGTGAATAAAAGAAAGAGACAGGAAAAAAAAAAGATAGAGAGAAAAAGTAATAGATGTGATAGATGATGTAATAAAAAAGAAGAAGATAGAATAAGAAAAAAAATAAAGTGGAAATGAAATGGAAAAGAAAATAAGTGTATATTTATAATAAGAGTTAACCCATAATATAATCCCTGAACGTGACAAGATACTCATTTTTTAGTCCCTAAATGTGTTTTTTTGTACAATTTAGTCCCGTTAATGGGTGTTAACAACCGGATTAAAAAGTAGGTAACTTTAAATTTTTAGGGACTAAATTGTACAAATATTGCATTGGTAAATTTTCTACTATTGATGTAAAAATATTGAAATGGAATTTTTTTTATCATTGATATATAAATACTTAATCTTTGTTATTTGCCTTGTAGTGTTAACAAAATCATAAATGAAATAATTTTAGAAAAATATTAAAAGAATGTTGTTAAATAATAAAATTCATTTACAAAACTAAAATTAACTATACCTCTTTTAGCACCTTTTCTTTTTTCATTTACGAAACAAAAATTCAATAAATTGTTTTATTGAATTTTAGGAAATAGCTTATTGCTTATGTATTGAAATATGTCAAGTACCCCACTCGTACTTATATTTCAATATTATTGGTTACAATAAAAAGTAGCGTAATTTCTTCGTTCAAATTTTCAAATTTTTAGGACATATATATGTAAGAGAAATTTAATACCTTAAATATGCCAAACTTAATTTTAGTCCTCTAATATTCTTTCATTGTTTTTTATTCCTATAATGTTTGTTTTTTTTAAATGATCTCTACATATATGGTATAATACCTAAACTTCTATCTTAAATCTTGTCTTATATACAATATAATTAGGATGAGAATATATGCTAGACCATCCATGAGTGAGCCTTTAGTTTGCTCACTATATATTTTTCTTGACCCAAATTTATTTACTAAATAAACTAATTAAGGGTTTAAATAAAATATTTATTTTAAAAAGTTAAGTTTTAAGTCATTCATTTTTTTTTTATGTCTATCAATACTTGTAGTACATATAACAAAGAGCTTAATTTCTCTAATTCAACTTTCATTAGTTAGTTTTTTTTTTTTTAATGAATCCAGGATATCCTCCAATCGAAAGATAAGAATTGCTCTCGAGATACTAAGATTCATTTAAGGAGCTGACCTCTCTCAACAGATTTTTTCCATACACATGTACCCAAAGATCGAACCCCTAACACATGCTTAAGGGTGGTTGTTGTTGTTCTCACTCTCCCATTTAGGCTCCTAACATTCTCTCTCTAATATTTGGTCTCCACTTTTTTCTTTTTTTTAAAAAAAAATATCCTTTATCTGCTGTTGCAAATTACCTCACTATTTTATTTCAATTCTCAATCTCCTAAATCAATTACATTGATAAAAAAAAGAAAAAAACTACATATAACAAATTCAATTAAAAAAAACTGCAGATAGACAAACATGTCGTCGTGCTTGTTTTTTCGCTAGTTATTATTATTATTTTTCGACAATATTCTCTTAATAATTTTTCTAAAATTGTTTTATTTATAATTTTCTTAACACTATAGAACAAATAATAAATATTTTGTATTTATATATTAAGGGTAAAAAATTTACCAATTCAATATTTGTAAAATTTAGTCTTCAAAAATTTAAAATTATTATTTTTTAATCTTTCCGTTAACGTCCATTAATAGATGGATTAAAAAGTAAGTAACTTGAAATTCAATTATACAAAATAATACATTCAGAGGCTAAATGAATATCTTCAAACTTTTAAAAAGTAAATTGTACATAAATTTATGGACTAAAAATAAATAATTTACCACTTTAATGAACTAAAATGTGCGTTAACTCTTTATAATAACCTTTTCGTATCAAAGGCTCACGCACTTGTGACTCTTATGTACGAAAATTAGAACAATCTCTCTAGTTAATTAGTGTCCAAGGTAACAGTTAATGTTTGGTTTTACAGCGTATGACATGATGGATGTGAGACACAGTTTAGCGCCAATCATCAGATGCATATATCTATCATAGATTCAAAATATCTCATAAAAAGTATATACACAAATAGCAAAATCTTGATACTAATACTGGTGCAACCATCCGTTGAGGAGAAGAAAAGGGCTCATCTGTTCTTCTGTTAATATATGGATCTTTAGGTGATCTGGTTAATTTAGTTAATGAGTTATGTAATTCTTAGGCTTTATTTTATATAGGGTGACAAAAGAATTCTTTTGTTCAGATCAATCCAGTTTATGTAAAATTTAATCCGATTCATCCAGTTGTTCAAAAATAAATACTTGAATCGGATTAGATGAATCATATAATTAATTATGGATGGATAACAATTCATCCAATCTTATTTTTAAATTCAATAGAGCATCTAATTAACATTTTATGGATCAAAATTAGTTCAACATAATTTTTGTCATATTTGTTATTTTTTTAATTGATTAAAAGATTTAGAATAATTTATTTTATATTATTTTGTGACTTATTCAAAATAGTTTAAATTTTAAAAAATAACATTTTTAGGTTTAAATATGTTTTTGGTTTCTAAAATATACCATTTGGTTTCAGCCCTTGTAAAATTATTTTCTAAAATGGTCTTTGTAAAATCTATTTTTTATACTGTAGTCTGTGTTATTTTATTTTAGTCCTTGTAGAATCCTCCACAAGCAACATTCACTAACATCTTTGTATTGGGAAGCAGCCCCTATCAAAAGGATTCAAATAGAATTCACTTTGGTATGACATGGTGGGGCCATTTCCTAAGGAGCTCTTTCAATCTCTTCTAATAGTTATAGAGAGACTTACCTTTCATTTAATGAAATCTTGTGAGCTTGTTCCTCATCTTAGTAGATTTTGTGAAAGGGAAATACTTGTCCACAAACTTTATTGTTAACTCTTCTCGGGTTGTGATGCTTCCTTGGAGTAGAGATCTGAGCTATTGTTTAGCTTTCGCCCCTAGAAAAAAGGGAAAAAGTCTTAATCAAATTGCTTCAATACTAACTCCTTAGATTTGCACTGTTTCACAAAGTTGTATGAACATCTCTAGGTGTAAGTTTGGATCTTCCATGGTAAACCCAACAAAGGTGTTGGGTTGGATCACCTGTATTAGTCCTGGTGGAGTAGTGCAATTGTGACCTACAATAGGAGGTGCCACAATGATCCCTAAATACCCATAAGCTTTAGCTAAAAGTAGTCTCATAGTTTCATCTTTTGGGTGTTGTTGATCACACCATCATTGCCTCCATTATTAACAATATCTCCATCGTCTCCCGGTTAACAAAAAAACCATTGTTACCTCTGTTGTCAACCATCTATACTTCTAGTGGTCTTAAGGTTGAGGATCTAACCATCTTTTTTTCCTTTTTCTTCTAATTGATCTTCTTTCTATTTCTCCTTGTTGCATTTTCTATTTCTAGGTCAAAAACAAATCTTCAAGATTTATATTTTCACACATAAATTGCAAAAAGAAAAGTGAAAGTGAAGATTATCCTAAATAAGAAATGCAAAAAGGGGAAGGTGAAAAAAAAAAAAAACAATCCTAATATACTAACAAGAATAAAACTTACTATAAACAAAATGGTTATAATTAGAAGCAACCTTATAATATTATTGGAATCTGTAAATCGATATCTAATAACAACACCAAAAACTTGATGTACCTCGGTGAGTGTTTTAAATTATTGCAAATAATAATTAAAGTAGGTTAAGTTCAAGTATCATTTCCCAGTATACTCATGGTTCATAAAGACGATTCCAATAGGAACCACAATGAAAAGATTTAGATTTTGAATTATTTGAGTGCAACATTAATAATTAAAAGTAAATAAGCATGACAGATTTTTCTTTAGGTTTATTTTTTAAACAAAAATACAAGAATGCTAGGAAATTGGGTTTAATTCAAATGAGGAAACCTTTGGAATTATGTTTTATTCAATTTCATCTAAAATTCCTAATATGACTGTCAATTCAATTTGATTTCCACTTTGTCTACTAAATTTGCTAATTTATTTAAATCTTAATTTTTTAGGTAATTAAACCTTTATCCCTAATTAAGAACCTTAATACCGTAGATAAAATTAAAAAAAAACTTAGCATATAAATCCCTAATGATAACAAGCATCCTATAACACGTGCTTTTTTTCTCCTTATTTTGCTTATACCATGTGTGGTGTAAATTCTTGCATTTGTAAAAAATATTTGTTTAATAAGAGTTGAACTATAATTGTTATTTGGTAATATTAAAATTTAATTAGTAACTTTGAGAATTTAATTTAATTATTAGAGTGGAATACTTCCGTTTACTTACCAAAAATTTAAAGTTAATTTTATTATTAGCCTTATTTCCTGCTCATGTGCTCAAATAGGTATCATTTTGACACTCTTTTAGGCTCTAAATTTATAAAAAACTCTTCTATATTTGGACTACTAATTTGTTCTTGTAAGAATATTGATCCTAAAAATATTGTATAGTTTGTACCCATATTTTCTTCCTTAAATTTATGTCCTTTATGTGACATAATTATACTCACTATGATATTTAATTTGTATCCTATTCACATTTTTTTATTCTATTTAATATAAGATTTTAATCTCCTATATTTTTCCCTTAATCTCACATGGTCTATCCACTTTTTATGAACTAACTAAAAAAATCTCTCACTCAACACCATACATGATCACCTTTATATTTTAAAGACAATTAAAGTTTTAAAATCTTCTCTCAAATGACCCCGTCCATATACCCAAAAAAAAGTCCACCTGATTCACACCAAGGAAAAATTGCAATTAAAAACAAATATATATATATATATATATATATATATATATATATATATATATATATATATATATATATATATATATATATAATAGAAAGTGTTGTGAATATTTAATAGTAGTTGTTCATATTTCTTGGTAAATTATGACTATTTATATTTCACTTTAATACATTAAATCATTCATAATCGTTGAGTTACAACTTTGTATCTATAAACAGGCTACCTCATTTTATCCATTCTCTTGTTTTCTCTATTCTATCTTCTCTACTTCTAAATTTCTTATAGCAAGTTTTATGTTATTTTTACAACACGCTATCAGTATGATTGTCTTTCCTCCATTGGTCATATTTATTATTGGCGTTGCAACCTCCATGAAAAAAACTTGTGAAGAATTTTATTAGAGAAAGCCATATTTTAGAATTCCTATTACAAGGTTAGGGGATCTCTCTCCATAATCATATCGTTCATAACATGAGTTTGGTAGAACATTTGTATCATTGTATTGTTTACGCAAATATGAAATTCATTTACATGTAATGGGTTTTGAAGATATTATCAAAGAAGAAAATTCTAAGAATAAGTTTTCTCGTTAGAAGTGAAAAAATAGTGTGAAACATGAAAGGAAAGAGTTTTTTTTCTCACCAGAAGTAGAAAAAATAGTGTGAAAAATATGGATAAAGTAACAACTATGATGAAAATATATTATGTTTGATTCTTTGGTACTGTTTGGAGTGTACCAGTGTTTGCTTAATTATTATGTTAATTTTTATGACAAGTTACTATTTGGAATCATTTTACATTGCTTTAATATATTGAACTGTAGAAAGAAAGGAATGGATGAGCTACACTTCAGACTTCTTATATAGTGAGTCAATATACTCATGTTGATTTACAGAGACACCTTTCTAAGTTTTCTTAGTTTGGTTGTCATTAGATGTTATCATCCCCATACACGATTGTTGTCTTTTGTCGAGTAGTGTTGACTCTGAGGTAGTGTTTGTGTTTACCTCTAGTGACAACTCTGATTATGTTTCGTTGGTATCTGTGTCTAGTTATGTAATTATTTGGATTTAGTTTTCTTATTACTGATGCAATACTTATATACTTGTGGTGATGTATGTTTGGACTCGATGTTTGACTATGTTACTTTATGGATGATCATAGGTATTTTCCTATAATTGATGATATGTGAATCATATGACTTAAACAAGTGCCTTATTCAACGAACAACTAAGTATTTATTGAATTGGATATGAGAACATGTCATGAATAACCAAAAAAATTAGGTGCAATCTGAAGAATGCTTTCCAAATTAATACAATTATTATCACGAACCTATTTATGTACTTCATAGAGCAACTAGGAATCAGGGTTCCGACATATCCAATGACTATTTTTGGTCTAAAGGATTATAAGGTTTAAGTTTTAGAGCACATTCATAAAGCAAATTTCCATATATCAAATAGATCAAAAATCACCTTAAGATTGATCAAATTTTAAGAGCATTAACTATAGAGAACACAAATGCAAAGATAAAGAAATCAAATTGCATGGTTAATACTTTATTGTTTGAAAACTGGATAATAGAAATTGCAATGACAGTGGTCAGTTTGTATTCACATAAGTTATAAGTAATAATGTATTTATAGATATTGAGAAAAAAGAATAAGGATATTTAACTTAGTAAAATTATTTCAATAATTAGGTTAATTATTGATTTTCTTAATCCTTGTAAAAAAAACCTTAAACATTGATCATTTTGAAAAGGATGAAGTATTATTTTATGTATTTTAAATATTTTTTCTATAATTATTCTAACATTTTTTAATTATAATAGTATAAAATTATTTTAATAGCATATATTTTGTTGTTGGTTTTCAAATGACGTTATTTTTTTTTCCTAAATTATTATAATAATAAACTATATTTTTTAAATATTTTATTGTTTTTTAAATGTTTAAAATAATAGTAAATATTGTTATCACTATAATAATTTGCAAATGATAGTTTTCTTGTTAAATATTATTAATGTTGATTTATAATAAATATTTATAATTTCATATAAATATGAATATTTACATTAAAAACTAAGGATGACAAAATGGGTTTGATTGATGGACCAACCTATTTAGTCCTTTTTTTTTGCGAGACTGATCAGGGTTTTCAACTCACAAACCTATTATAGGTAATTACTAAACGCACCTCCTCCCTTTTTACTCATACACCCCTTTTGCTTTTTTTATAATTTTTTTAAATACCTTTTTTTTTCAAAATTAGTTTTCGAGAAGTATCTTTAGTTGTTAATATAAATTCTGGAATTTAGTTTCCGAAATGTGTTAAATACATTCCAGAAATTGATTTTTTAGAATTTACTTTCAAAGTCTTAGAAGGAGTTGGTTACTCGCTAACCTTTTTAACAGCTTTTCTTGCCTCAACCATTGTGGCAAATATCATAAAATGTGCAAAGAAAAGAGCGCTTACTCATCATTTGGCTCTTCAATTGCTTGACCCCTCAAGTGAGCTAAGGATCTTCCCGTGTGTTCAGAGGCTTTGAAATATTCCTTACTTCCATCGATTTGGTTGAGATCACAAAAGGGACGATTGATGCCACTATTGTGGTATATGTCATTGGCATGATTGAACTCACCAATGAAATATCAACCACATTATAGAGGGATGAAGGAAGGACAAGAAAGCCATGTACATGAGAGACCAAATAACCAACTCTTTCCAAGCCTATGTGGTGGAGAATGATGAAGACATTACATGTAATTTCTTGAAAATTAGTTTCTATAATGTATTAATACATTTTAGAAACTAAACTTCGGAGCTAATAACTACTAAAAATATGTTTTGAAAAATAATTTTCAAAAAAGATATTTTTTAGGGTGCATGATTAAAATGGAAAGTGAATTTAACAATTGGTATGTTTTAACTCCTCTATTTAATCCTTCGACAAAATGAGATGGTAAAAGACAACCTAGCAACCCTTTATTTATAATTTTTAAGTAAATATCTTAATGTATTTAATTTAAAAGATAATTAAGATTGATTGATTATTTTTATTTATTTAGTTTTGTAGTATGATTTAAGGCATTAAAACTACTATTTTAACTGCTATTTTAATTATTTAATATTTTAATTTTGTGAACAGTGAAATACTGTTTGATTCGTAATAAATTAATAATCTACTCTTAAATATTAGTAATGTAGTTATAAAATAGTTAAATTAATCTGTAGGTCTTTGAACTATTTATTAGAAAATTTTAATTAGGTTCTTAAACTAAAAAATTTTATAATTAGATTTTTAATCTTATAAAATTTTTGTAATTGGGTCACTAAAGTCTTTAAAACCGGCACAAATTGTTATTTTTTGGTAATTTCAAACCACCATAAATTAATATTAAGAACTCAATTACAAATTTTTTATAAGATCAAGGGCTCAATTACAAATTTTTATAATTTAAGAACCTAATTAAAAATTCTAAATAGTTTAAGAACCTACAGATTAATTTAACTTAATTTTTTATTGTGTCTAAATTTTATTTGTATACGGTGGACTATTATTTACTATTTTTTGTATGCTTGAAATTATTTATTTATTATTATTATTTAGAAAGCTAATATACCAACGTGTGACGTGTCAACTAACCTCATAACGTTTTTTAATAGGCCAACTTATTGGACACGCATCCTCTGTAACTGCAACAGTGTTCTCTATAACTTGCATGCAGACTCTGTATATCTCTCCAATTTCTCTGTCTCTCTCAATCGTTTGGCTTCCTCTCTCCTGCAAGTCTGTTCTTCTCCTTTTATTATTATTTCTTTTTTTTTGGCCGGAGAGAGTAGAGACAGAGGGCTCGAGAGAATCTAATTTTGGATTCAAATTTGTATCCCTTTCTCTATCCCACCGATCGAAATTTGACAAGGCACAAGTGGGTTTTAAAGCCAATTCTTAATTTGCCCTTAACAAATTAACGCTGTTCCTCAACCTCATCGCTTTCTGTTGGAACTCCACTCTATAGTGTAGTCTTCCTACTGTTCACACAGTTCCAGCTCCCCCAGCTAACAAATTACCGAATGAAGGATAACAGCATTAACAAATTGAGAATTGGCTTTAAAACAAACGTGTCATTTTAAATGACATGTCAAATTTTGATTGGTGGAATAGGACATGGGAATGGGACACAAATACGGGGATAGCTGATTTGAATCCTCCTGATTTTGCCGGCTCAATACACAGCAAGACCTATTGATCTATTTTATCACCTTTATTAAAAATGAAGACCTATTAATAATAACAATAGTAAAAGTAATAGTAGTAGAGGACAAGAAGAAAAATGAAGTTAGTGACCTCATCGATGAGCACTGAAATGTGTTTGTGACATCATGGATGAGCACTGGGAAGTTTTCTTTGACATGGTAAATGGAGTAATTAACCACGAACCTGTACGTATCTAGACTTTTAAAATTTTGTTTTCGCTAGTGGTGATGCCAAACCACAATAAAAGCCCCTGCAGAATAGAAAGATACATTCACTTTCTGTAATTTCTTCCTCATCCTCTTCGTTTCGTGGATCCTTACACAACACAACACAGCCACACAGGTGACTCTCTTATCTCTTCCCTTTGCCACACTCTTCGCACTGATAATCACCTTCACCGGACTATTACAATTTATAAAGCTGTTATATCATCAAGTTCTCGCTCATTTCGGCCATCTCTGTTGACTTTTAATACCATTAGGATTTTATATTTTCATCCTGTATGTTGGGAAGTTCCACATCGCCTGCTTCAATTTTTGGACTGCAACTTATATATCTGTTGAATAAATTAATTTAATGCCAATTAGTTTTAAGATAGAATCTAACATACTACAAGGCATCACCTGCGGAGGGAGGGTGTTAGGAAGTCTTACATTGCCTGCCTCAAAGGTGTGACTTAAGATAGAGTCTAACATGCTAACACTATACATATACTGCTTCTGCCTCCCTTTTCCATTGCCAGATATACGAATACGACTGACTAACATTTGTTTGCCTTTTCATCCATGTGTTTCTTTTCTTTTTCCTTTTAAATGCTACAACTTTTCTTACTGTGTCCGTTAAATTTAATTGCTCTGCCCTTGGTTTAAGCACATAATTTTTCATTTACATTAAGTATTGTTTTGTATCAAAGGCTCACACATTGTCATTTGTGACTCTTCGGTACGAAAGCTAAAACAATCTCTCTAGCTAGTGCCTAAGGTAACAGTAAATATTTGGTTTTGCATCGTGTGGTGTGATGAATGTGAGACACGTTGTGTAGCACCAACAGATGCATATATCTATCATGGTATATTCAAAATATCTCCTAAAAAGTATAATACAAATAGCAAAATCTCGATGCTAATACCGGTGCAACCATCCGTTGAAGAGAAGAAAAAAGCTCATCTGTTATTGTGTTGATGGATCTTTAGGGGGTCTGGTTAAATTAGTTAATGATTTATGTAATTCTTAGGCTTGTTTTTATGTCCGTTATAGCCAACGCATCCTGTGTGAGTTTTGGTCTTAGCACTTTGGAAGCAAGAAAAATTATGTCATCTACAGTTTTCATGATCGATGACTTGGGGTAACATTTTTCCGACAGTTTTCCTTGTCCATGGCAATATGGCGTTCTCTTTCTATCCTCCACTTCTCTATTTTATTAGAAAATACATGAGGATATTGAAACATGTACATATTCCTGCTAAACTTATGATAGTTTCATGAAAAGTAAACTGATAGCTAATTGCATTATGGTGGAGTAGAAAAACTATGAGTTTCGCCGGAGTGGGTGAAGATTGCCTAGGATGGGCAGCAAGAGATGCATCCGGAGTTCTATCACCTTACAAATTCAGTCGCAGGTATGTACCTCTTATTCAACTTCACAGAATGGACTAATGGGGTAACTGTTTTCTATAAATGGCTATTTTCTTTTTCTTGGCTTCTATTAAAAACAATTCCCTTCCCCCCCCCCCCCCCCCCCCCCTTTTTTTTTCACGGAAACTCAACCTCCAAAAGTTACTGGTTATTGCAGTTTCTGGTTTGATGATACATGCTGATATTAATTTATTCATGTATAGATTTTTGTTATTATTTTTGACTTTTCTTGGGATAAAATTTGACTAGCTGGCCTTTTCCCCTTTTTTCCCCCCTAAATTTCTTGACAATATGATCATGATGATTGCTCAGGGCTCTTGGGAACGAAGATGTTCATATTAAAATTACACACTGCGGTGTTTGTTATGCTGATGTAGTTTGGACAAGGAATAAACATGGCGACTCAATGTATCCTGTTGTGCCTGGGTATGTGGCCTTATTTTGTTGTATCGACGAGAAATTGGGAATCATATATACTTAAGCTAATCTAACTATGGTTCTTTTTAAATATCAGTCATGAGATTGCTGGGATTGTGACAAAGGTTGGCTCCAATGTCCACCGTTTCAATGTTGGTGACCATGTTGGAGTGGGGACTTATGTCAACTCATGTAGGGATTGTGAGTATTGTAAAGACAGACTAGAAGTTCATTGTACCAAGGGATCAGTTTTCACTTTTAATGGTGTTGATTTTGATGGTACAATTACAAAAGGAGGATACTCCAGTTACATAGTAGTCCATGAGAGGTAAACTTAATAGATGGCTAGATGCTAATCATGAGTTTTATAAGGTCTTCTCTTCCTGAATTTTATCATAATTTCATACTAAGGACAGATTATAGCTCCAGTTCATATCATGTTTAGTTTTGCATCTGCAGGTACTGCTTCATGATACCAAAAAGCTATCCATTGGCTTCAGCAGCTCCTTTGCTTTGTGCTGGAATTACTGTTTATTCACCGATGGTGCGCCACAAAATGAATCAACCTGGTAAATCTCTAGGAGTTATTGGTCTTGGTGGCCTAGGTCATATGGCAGTGAAATTTGGAAAGGCATTTGGCTTGGGTGTAACAGTTTTCAGCACTAGCATATCCAAGAAAGAGGAGGCATTGGGCCTGCTTGGTGCAGACAAATTTGTTGTTTCATCTAATCAAGAGGAAATGACGGTAATTAAGCATAACATGAAGCATCTATTACTACTACTACGTAACATTTTCTTCAGAGTTCAGACCATGAACAGAACACTGATATTGATAACTGTAACTGATGATGATTCACATACAGGCGTTGGCTAAATCGTTGGACTTTATAATTGACACAGCATCTGGTGATCACCCGTTTGATCCTTACATGTCACTATTGAAGACATATGGTGTTTTTGTCCTAGTTGGTTTCCCTAGTGAAGTCAAATTCAGCCCTGTAAGTCTTAATGTAGGTACGTCTCTTTTGAAGCATAGAAGGTTTGTTGGGATGGTAAGCTTTTATTCTCGTAATTCTATTCATTGAAGCAGTGGAATTGTAAATATGCATCTTATGTTTGACAGGAACTAAGACTGTTGCCGGAAGCATTGTAGGTGGTACAAAAGATATAGAGGAGATGATTGACTTCTGTGCTGCAAACGGGATTTATCCAAATACAGAGGTGATTCCAATTGAGTATGCCAATGAAGCTCTTGAGAGGCTCATAAAGAGGGATGTCAAATATCGGTTTGTAATAGATGTTGCGAACTCCCTAAAAGAAAAATAAGAAGTTGCTTCCAAAATTGGACATGATTGGACTTCAGCTTGTTCAATAAATAGGCAAAAGATTGGCGGACACTTGTGTGTTAATTGACACATGGAAAAGGAAAAAGAGAGAAGAGGATCAGTGTGGGTATATTAGATTATATGATGTGATAGGAAGAGAAATATGAAGAAATAATAGGTGAGGATAGAATATGACATGGGAAGCTATCCACATGCCATCACTCATAAATAATGATGCTCAATGTTCATTATTACTTACGTAGTGGTGATTCCAATCGAGTATGGGATGTATTTGAATTTTCCTTAATTGTTTTGTCAGCTAATATTATTTGACTATTAGAATATTTTAGATTATTAAATAATATTAATTATGCAAATTAATATTGGGTACTTTAATTATAAGAGTTTAATGGTTATGTATTATCAGTGTAAAAAAATTTATACTGTCATCTAATCAAAAATCACTATTAATATGATTTTTAAAGTATTTATTATAAAAGTCAACAAACATACAATAAATGGTAATTTGTGATTGGATGATAGTATAAAACTACTTTATACTGTCAGTGTATGATTATTAAACTCTAATTATAATAACATATATTTGTTATTGGACCTTTGATGTAGATAATCTTTGATTGGTTAGATGGCTCACTTAGTATTCAATGAAGGGTCTTTGTCCTCATCTAGTCTATCTGTAAAAGTTATGGTTGCTTCATTAGACAATTTAATGTATGTAGTTATAGGAAAATTGAGAATGTATTAATATATTTCAGAAACTAAATTTTGAAACATATACCAACAACTAAAAGTACGTTTTAGAAATTAATGTTAGAAAAAAAAGGTATTTTTCTAACTCCTGTGCTTAATCCTTCAAGAAAATGAGATGGGACAAGCAATTCAACAATCCCGTTATTTTTAATTTTTTTAATAAGTAAACATCTTAATGATTTTAATTTAAAAGATAATTAAGATTGATTTGTTTATTTTTATTTATTTTAATTTTGTAGAATGGCTTAAGACATTAAAATTACTATTTTGACTGTTATTTTATTTATCTAATATTTTAATTTTGTGGGCACTAGACTACTATTTGATTGGTAATAAATTAATAATCTACTCTTAAATATTAGTGATGCAATTATAATTTTTATTGTGTCTAAATTTTATTTGTGGATAGTGGATTATTATTCACTATTTAATGTTGTTTGTATGTTTGAAATTATTTATTTATTATTATTATTTTTAGTGAGCTAATCTACGAACTTGCTAACTCACTTCTTGTTATGTTTTAATAGGTCAACCCATTCCTTCCTATTTTAGTATTTTTGTCGGTTAAATAGCAGAGCAAGACCAGTTGATCCATTTTACCACTTTTGTTAAAAACTATATAATCATAATCTATAATCTATAACAATATTATATGTCAAAAAATAAATCTATAACAATATTAAATGCAATACTACATTTTAGTTTCCACATTTTCTACTTATTTTACCTTTTAATTGTACACTGTAGTTGATTTTATTTTTCCCGTTTTATATTTAGTCTTCATTTTTTTTTATCTTTCTTCTTCTTCTTTTAACTTCCATTTATCATAATTAATTATGTGATTACTAAATGCGATTCTCATTTTTTGTTCAATTTTCCTATCTTCTTTTTTCCAATGTTCACTCGTTTTCCTCTTGGACTTCTCCTGGGCAATACCTACTATAGTAGCTCCATAGTAAAGAGTTGAAATAAAAGCAAAACAAAATTTTCAATTCGAGATAAAGATGAGAACAAAACATTGCATCCTTCAACTTTCATACTTTGCGTAGGAGTTGCATTTGACACACTTGAGTAGGAGGCCAAGACCTACGAGGTACCAACCTGAGTCTAGGTTTTTAATGGCTATACAGTGTTCTAAAAGCACAAAATCTTTCGAGTAGTGTCCATTGGAGTTTGTCAACATGTAATATATCTTGCTTTATTCCTTTAGTTGTAGTCTCTACATTTTTCCTTCCATCTTTGTTTTGAACCAATTTGGACCAAAGGCACGATATTTAACATTTTCCAATTTCTTATACATACTAAAATTTGATTCATGGTGCCTCTGTTTCTTTTTTCAGTTCTGTTGAACTTGGAGTCTTTCAAATAAACTAATTAATTATAATAGTTTAGGTTTCAAGCAGAAATAATGATTAATCGTAAAATTCAACATTTATCTATAATTTATAATCTATATTTATATCTATAATCTATGCTTATAGATAAAGGGAATATGTTTTTCGATAACTGCTTTTTGGTCTCTACTTCTGTTAGACCATATTATCCCTAATAACACTTCAGATTTAATAATTAATTCTCTTTTTCTCCACTTTTTTTGGGACACCCTTAGTGAGTTATAAACTTATCCTTCTTTCCCACTATACGTAAGTTACTTTTACATTGTTTCTCTCCCTCAGTTCTTTTTTCCTTTGCATCCTGTGAAACTTTTTTCTCTCATCAATTGCTGCCTGAAGGTATAATATCAACTCTAAGTTTTGCTTATTCTTTTTTTATGTGTATTTCATTCTTCTTCTTGTGTTTCTCTCGACTCTATGGGCACAACCGAAAAAAAAGGAAAAAGAATAGCTTCTTAAGATATGCATACCTCCTACGCTAATTATGTTTTTCGAGTAAAATAATAATTTTAAAAAATTGTTGTTCTCAAAGGAGTTCCCAACAATATTTTTAACGTATACAACAATAGGAAGAAGAGTGTGCACATACTCTGGAACACATGGTTATGGAACTGATTCAAGTTCAGGAAGTTTGAAATATGCATATTCAGAAGTATGGGCCTTGGCATACAGTTACTATGAAGAAATTGAGAGTGTGCAGTTACCATAAATTCTTGTGTTTTATATCTTAATTACATTTAATTTTATTTTTCTTAAATGTTCCTTCTTCTTCCTTTTTGTTTTTTTGGCTTCCACCATTTAAAAATTTGACAATACAAAACACTTCCTGATTAAGGGTTTTTTTACTCCTCTTTTGGTTTTAGAATTTTTTTTTGGTTTTAATAGTAATAGATAGATTATAAGTTTTTAAAACATTTAATAGTAATACAAAAATCCTTCTCCAGCTCTATTCCTTCGATTACTAATTTGGTTTTTCTGATTTTTTTGTTCTCCTCTTTTTTGTTCTCTTTGTTTTTTTTTTTTTCTTTAAGCACGACAATACAACTAATTTTTAAAACAAGTTTTATAATTGTATGATAATTGATAATCGAATGGCCGTGAAGAAATTGTACTAACAACTTGCAGTTGCAAAACCCCTCTCTTTGCTCCTTCCATTAGTCATCTAATTCCCTCTCTCTGAATCCCATCCCTCAACTCTATATAATCACTCTTAAATTTTACAATCTTTTTGTATCTCACAATCTCTAATTAGTGTTAAATATTTTTTCTCTTTTTTTTGGTTCTACTCTTTTTTTCTTTAAATTTAAAAACGGATTTTTTTAAAAAAATTTAAAATATACTAATTAACAATAAACCGGTCTTTTAAAACGCCCCATTTTTTGAATTAAAAAAATCTATTACTTTGTGTTTTAAAAAGTCCGACGTTTTATACATTATTTTAGCTAATATTGTTATACAATCTTATCTTTTTTTGTGTTTTAAAATGTCCGATGTATTATCTTTTTCTTTTTAAATTATCGGCTGTTTGTATTTTGAATTGTGAGTATTACTTATCCCATCCCCCAACAATATATAGCGACTCTTCTTTCTCTTCTTTTTTGTTCTACTATTTTTTACTTTAAATTTTAGAATGGCCTATTTTTTTAAAATTTTAAAATATACCAATTAACAATAAACCAATTTTTTAAAACACACTATTTTTCGAATTTAAAAAATCTACTAATTTGTGTTTTGAAAAGTCCGATGTTTTATATATTATTTTAATTAGTTATAGTTAATAATGTTATACATTATTATCTTTTTTATTTTATTTTAAAAGTCTGATGTATTTATTTTTAATTACCGGTTGTTTGTGTTTTGAATTGTGAGTACTCTAAAATGCTTGAAAATGTTTTTTTGCTGATTATTCATATGGCCTTTTTAATTAGTGGGTGTAGGTTCCGCGTTGGAAATTGCCAAGAACATATGAAGTGTCTATTGGCCCAATTTATTTTTTTATTATTGATAAAATCACAAATGATAAATTTGATACTACACTTATTATTTTATTAAATTAGGCAAAATTTTCCTAAATCACAACTAAATTTTATTTTATATTTTTTTTATTTAAAGGCAAATTAAGATTTCTAATTGAGAAAAAGGACATTTTAATTTTGCTAGAGGACATTCCCTTATTATTTTGCCCTTATTAAAAAGAGCGGAGGACATTTCCTTATCATTATATTTTTTTATGTAAAGGCAAATTAAGATTCAAGAAGATCTTCCAATTATATGAAGAGTTAAAAAGAAAGCATTTGGACATGTATTTTGACAAACAAGTAAGTGGTAAGATATCCATATATTTCTTACTTTGATTTTTTTTTTCAATTTGTCAATAAATTAACTTATATTTTCTAAGAGGGTGAATTTAAAAAGCTATGGAATATTTGGAAGGACGACTATTCACTCACAACAATTTGCCCTATTGATAACAAGGTTAAATCAAATTTTATAGCAACATCTTTATATTATGTCATTATCAATCCACTCAATTTTAATTTTATTTATTGCAAGTTCATTGTCTAAAAATTTATTCTGTTGGGTGGAGTTCTACAGTAATAGCGGATAAAACTCAACTTTGAAAAATGGTAAAAAGAGAACTATTGGTTTCATTTTAAATCAATTCTAACTTTTTTTTTAAAATATGAGAAGACTTGAAAATTCAATATCAAGTGACACCTATCACATCAACAACTTTCATGCAAAACAAAATATTTGCATTTTTGAGATTAGTTCTTTGATTAACTATAAAATTATATGATATATGTTAACTATGTCATATTTATGCATGACATTGTATGATATTATATTGTAGTTTTTCAAAACCGAAGAAATTATGGATGATGTGTTCTACAAAGAATTAAGAAGCACCCTTGAAAGGTAAATAATTATTCCACTATATTATTTTTAATTTCATTGATATGCTTTATTACATATTGTACTAAAATTAATGACAAATTCATTATTTTTATGATAATAGCAAGGAAGCTGAAAATCACCTGGAAATGCAGTCATTGTTTGGTCTCCCAATTAAGAAAGATTTATGATTACAAACCAATTTTAGTTGTACATAAATAATGATCTTTTCTTTCACTTTTATGTACAACGTAATATTTCTTACATTTTTTTTTCTCTTTTAATAATCAAAGTTCTTTATACTATAACACTACAATCCTATGCAGCTCAAAAAAATGATATATAAAATTACGATATTACCATACACAGTAGAGACATTTAATATATGTATCAATGTATAATTATATAAATCATTACAAATATGAAATTTAACTCGATAAAAATACGTTAGCGCAATAGAAATGCGGACACACAGGCGCGACAATGCCTGTCTTTTCGCTAGTAATAATAAAAGTGATAGGAAGTGTTGGCTTCCATTTTTTTTTAAATTACCCTTTACCTACACACTCTTATTTTTTTATTTAACCTCTCCTTAAACTTAACATATTTATATATGTGTATATAATAAAAAATTTCTTTATACTATTTGAATAGGCCCTATACAATGTATGGGTGACGCAATTTAATAGATAATATCAGTTTAATTTTTAAATTAAAAGAAAAAAATTTAAAAATATATTTGTCAAGGTTAAAGAAATTTTAGTGACATCATGGATGAGCAGTGAGAATTTTCCTTTGACATTGGAAATGGAGTTAATAACGAACGTGTACGTATCTTGACTTGACACGTTTTGCTTTTGCTAGTGTGGCTGCTAAGGAAATGGATACTTTAGAAATGAACTGCACCGGGTGCAGTTTGAAAAGCAACTGTGGAGGATCTCAATTCGGCTAATAGATAGATACATTCACTTTTTGTAATTTCTTCCTGATGCTGTTCGTTTCATGGATCCTTACACAGCACAAATGGCTCTCTTATTCTCTTCCCTTTGCCAAACTATTACAATAAAGTTGTTATATCATCAAGTTCTCGATCATTTGCGCCATCTCTGTTGATTTATAATAGGATAATGATATTCATATATGCATAATTCATCCTATACTGCTCCTGATCCCTCCCTTTTCTGTTGCCGGATACAATTACTAATGACTATAAGTGTGTTTGGAAACCAGTTCAGTTCAACTGAACGTCAATCCATCTTCGGAGTTCCTTTTTCATTTGTGCATTAGAATTCGAAAAACTTCTGTTGAACGTGATCCAAACTGGTTTCCAAACACTCACTATAATTTAAGCACATAATTTTTCATTTCAATAAATTATCAATTTCGCCCAACAAGTATTATCCTCACTTATAAGTAGTCCTAGTAAAATTATAAAATTATTTAAGTGATTTATGAAGTATTGAACATTTATCACTTTAGTCTCTTAATTAACATATTTTAATAAAGTTTGCAGACTAATTTGAAAATTTTTAAATATTTGTAGATTACTTAACGTAATTTTTAATACTTCTAAGACTAATTAAGTAATTTTTTATTTTAGACTTTTTAGGGGGAAAAAAGGGTAATAGTTCATGGAAGAAATTGAGGGTGTAGTCTTCTTCATTTGGAAAATACTAAATATCCATCTTATTTTGGGTTAATTGGGTGAATAAAAGAAAGAGACAGGAAAAAAAAAAGATAGAGAGAAAAAATAATAGATGTTATAGATGATGTAATAAAAAAGAAGAAGATAGAAAAAGAAAAAAAATAAAGTGGAAATGAAATGAAAAGAAAATAAGTGTATATTTATAATAAGAGTTAACCCATAATATAATCTCTGAAAGTGACAAGATACTCATTTTTTAGTCCATAAATGTGTTTTTTTGTACAATTTAGTCCTGTTAATGGGTGTTAACAACCGGATTAAAAAGTAGGTAACTTTAAATTTTTAGGGACTAAATTGTACAAATACTGCATTGGTAAATTTTCTACTATTGATGTAAAAATATTGAAATGGAATTTTTTTTTATCATTGATATATAAATACTTAATCTTTGTTATTTGCCTTGTAGTGTTAACGAAATCATAAATGAAATAATTTTAGAAAAATATTAAAAGAATGTTGTTAAATAATAAAATTCATTTACAAAACTAAAATTAACTATACCTCTTTTAGCACCTTTTCTTTTTTCATTTACGAAACAAAAATTCAATAAATTGTTTTATTGAATTTTAGGAAATAGCTTATTGCTTATGTATTGAAATATGTCAAGTACCCCACTCGTACTTATATTTCAATATTATTGGTTACAATAAAAAGTAGCTTAATTTCTTCATTCAAATTTTCAAAATTTTAGGACATATATATGTAAGAGAAATTTAATACCTTAAATATGCCAAACTTAATTTTAGTCCTCTAATATTCTTTCATTGTTTTTTATTCTTATAATGTTTATTTTTTTTAAATGATCTCTACATATATGGTATAATACCTAAACTTCTGTCCTAAATCTTGTCTTATATACAATATAATTAGGATGAGAATATATGCTAGACCATCCATGAGTGGGCCTTTAGTTTGCTCACTATATATTTTTCTTGACCCAAATTTATTTACTAAACAAACTAATTAAGGGTTTAAATAAAATATTTAATTTAAAAAGTTAAGTTTTAAGTCATTCATTTTTTTTTATGTCTATCAATACTTGTAGTACATATAACAAAGAGCTTAATTTCTCTTTTAGTTTTGTAAATGAAAAAAACAGCTGCTAAAAGAGATCTATGTCATTAAATGGTTTCATCTAATTCAACTTTCATTAGTTAGTTTTTTTTTTTTTTTTTATGAATCCGGGATATCCTCCAATCGAAAGATAAGAATTACTCTTGAGGTACTAAGATTCATTTAAGAAGCTGACCTCTCTCAACAGATTTTTTCCATACACATGTACCCAAAGATCGAACTCCTAACACATGCTTAAGGGTGGTTGTTGTTGTTCTCACTCTCCCATTTAGGCTCCTAACATTCTCTCTCTAATATTTGGTCTCCACTTTTTCTTTTTTAAAAAAAAAATTATCCTTTATCTGCTGTTGCAAATTACCTCACTATTTTATTTCAATTCTCAATCTCCTAAATCAATTACATTGATAAAAAAAAAAAAAAAAACCTACATATAACAAATTCAATTAAAAAAAACTGCAGATAGACAAACATGTCGTCGTGCTTGTTTTTTCGCTAGTTATTATTATTATTTTTCGACAATATTCTCTTAATAATTTTTCTAAAATTGTTTTATTTATAATTTTCTTAACACTATAGAACAAATAATAAATATTTTGTATTTATATATTAAGGGTAAAAAATTTACCAATTCAATATTTGTAAAATTTAGTCTTCAAAAATTTAAAATTATTATTTTTAATCTTTCCGTTAACGTCCATTAATAGATGGATTAAAAAGTAAGTAACTTGAAATTCAATTATACAAAATAATACATTCAGAGGCTAAATGAATATCTTCAAACTTTTAAAAAGTAAATTGTACATAAATTTAAGGACTAAAAATAAATAATTTACCACTTTAATGAACTAAAATGTGCGTTAACTCTTTATAATAACCTTTTCGTATCAAAGGCTCATGCACTTGTGACTCTTATGTACGAAAATTAGAACAATCTCTCTAGGTTAATTAGTGTCCAAGGTAACAGTTAATGTTTGGTTTTGCAGCGTATGACATGATGTATGTGAGACACAGTTTAGCGCCAATCATCAGATGCATATATCTATCATAGATTCAAAATATCTCATAAAAAGTATATACACAAATAGCAAAATCTTGATACTAATACTGGTGCAACCATCCGTTGAAGAGAAGAAAAGGGCTCATCTGTTCTTCTGTTAATATATGGATCTTTAGGTGATCTGGTTAATTTAGTTAATGAGTTATGTAATTCTTAGGCTTTATTTTATATAGGGTGACAAAAGAATTCATTTGTTCAGATCAATCCACTTTATGTAAAATTTAATCCAATTCATCCAGTTGTTCAAAAATAAATACTTGAATCGGATTAGATGAATCATATAATTAATTATGGATGGATAACAATTCATCCAATCTTATTTTCAAATTCAATAGAGCATCTAATTAACATTTTATGGATCAAAATTAGTTCAACATAATTTTTGTCATATTTGTTATTTTTTTAATTGATTAAAAGATTTAGAATAATTTATTTTATATTATTTTTATGACTTATTCAAAATAGTTTAAATTTTAAAAAATAACATTTTTAGGTTTAAATATGTTTTTGGTTTCTAAAATATACCATTTGGTTTCAGCCCTTGTAAAATTATTTTCTAAATGGTCTTTGTAAAATCTATTTTTTATACTTTAGTCTGTGTTATTTTATTTTAGGCCTTGTAGAATCCTCCACAAGCAACATTCACTAACATCGTTGTATTGGGAAGCAGCCCCCATCAAAAGGATTCAAATAGAATTCACTTTGGTATGACATGGTGGGGCCATTTCCTAAGGAGCTCTTTCAATCTCTTCTAATAGTTATAGAGAGACTTACCTTTCATTTAACGAAATCTTGTGAGCTTGTTCCTCATCTTAGTAGATTTTGTGAAAGGGAAATACTTGTCCACAAGCTTTATTGTTAACTCTTCTCGGGTTGTGATGCTTCCTTGAAGTAGAGATCTGAGCTATTGTTTAGCTTTCGCCCCTAAACAAAGGGAAAAAGTCTTAATCAAATTGCTTCAATACTAACTCCTTAGATTTGCACTGTTTCACAAAGTTGTATGAACATCTCTAAGTGTAAGTTTGGATCTTCCATGGTAAACCCAACAAAGGTGTTGGGTTGGATCACTTGTATTAGTCCTGGTGGAATAGTGCAATTGTGACCTACAATAGGAGGTGCCACAATGATCCCTAAATACCCACAAGCTTTGGGCAAAAGTAGTCTCATAGTCTCATCTTTTGGGTGTTGTTGATCACACCATCATTGCCTCCATTATTAACAATATCTCCATTGTCTCTCAGTTAATAACAAAACCATTGTTACCTCTGTTGTCAACCATCTATACTTCTAGTGGTCTTAAGGTTAAGGATCTAACCATCTTTTTTTCCTTTTTCTTCTAATTAATCTTCTTTCTATTTCTCCTTGTTGCCTTTTCTATTTCTAGGTCAAAAACAAATCTTCAAGATTTATATTTTCACACATAAATTGCAAAAAGAAAAGTGAAAGTGAAGATTATCCTAAATAAGAAATGCAAAAAGGGGAAGGTGAAAAAAAAAAAACAAACAATCCTAATATACTAACAAGAATAAAACTTACTATAAACAACATGGTTATAATTAGAAGCAACCTTATAATATTATTGGAATCTATAAATCGATCTCTAATAACAACACCAAAAACTTGATGTACCTCGGTGAGTGTTTTAAATTATTGCAAATAATAATTAAAGTAGGTTAAGTTCAAGTATCATTTCCCGGGATACTCATAGTTCATAAAGATAATTCCAATAGGAACCACAATGAAAAGATTTAGATTTTGAATTATTTGAGTGCAACATTAATAATTAAAAGTAAATAAGCATGACATATTTTTCTTTAGGTTTATTTTTTAAACAAAAATACAGAATACTAGGAAATTGGGTTTAATTCAAATGAGGAAACCTTTGGAATTATGTTTTATTCAATTTC
Organism: Spatholobus suberectus; assembly: GCA_004329165.1. Classification (NCBI taxonomy): domain Eukaryota; kingdom Viridiplantae; phylum Streptophyta; class Magnoliopsida; order Fabales; family Fabaceae; genus Spatholobus; species Spatholobus suberectus. Next base: position 5,976,865 of record CM014729.1, on the reverse strand, counting down.
ATCTAAAATTCCTAATATGACTGTTAATTCAATTTGATTTCTACTTTGTCTACTAAATTTGCTATTTATTTAAATCTTAATTTCTTAGGTAATTAAACCTTTATCCCTAATTAAGAACCTTAATACTTTAGATAAAATTTAAAAAAAACTTAGCATATAAATCCCTAATGATAACAAGCATCCTATAACACGTGCTTTTTTTCTCCTTATTTTGCTTATACCTTGTGTGGTGTAAATTCTTGCATTTGTTAAAAATATTTGTTTAATAAGAGTTGAACTATAATTGTTATTTGGTAATATTAAAATTTAATTAGTAACTTTGAGAATTTAATTTAATTATTAGAGTGGAATACTTCCTTTTACTTACCAAAAATTTAAAGTTAATTTTATTATTAGCCTTATTTTTTGCTCATGTGCTCAAATAGGTATCATTTTGACACTCATTTAGGCTCTAAATTTATAAAAAATTCTTCTATATTGGGACTACTAATTTGTTCTTGTAAGAATATTGATCCTAAAAATATTGTATAGTTTGTACCCGTATTTTCTTCCTTAAATTTATGTCCTTTATGTGACATAATTATACTCACTATGACATTTAATTTGTATCCTATTCACATTTTTTTATTCTATTTAATATAAGATTTTAATCTCCTATATTTTTCCCTTAATCTCACATGGTCTATCCACTTTTTATGAACTAACTAAAAAAATCTCTCACTCAGCACCATACATGATCACCTTTATATTTTAAAGACAATTAAAGTTTTAAAATCTTCTCTCAAATGACCGATCCATATACCCCAAAAAAAGTCCACCTGATTCACACCAAGGAAAAATTGCAATTAAAAACAAATATATATATATATATATATATATAATAGAAAGTGTTGTGAATATTTAATAGTAGTTGTTCATATTTCTTGGTAAATTATGACTATTTATATTTCACTTTAATACATTAAATCATTCATAATCGTTGAGTTACAACTTTGTATCTATAAACAGGCTACCTCATTTTATCCATTCTCTTGTTTTCTCTATTCTATCTTCTCTACTTCTAAATTTCTTATAGCAAGTTTTATGTTATTTTTACAACACGCTATCAGTATGATTGTCTTTCCTCCATTGGTCATATTTATTATTGGCGTTGCAACCTCCATGAAAAAAACTTGTGAAGAATTTTATTAGAGAAAGCCATATTTTAGAATTCCTATTACAAGGTTAGGAGATCTCTCTCCATAATCGTATCGTTCATAACATGAGTTTGGTAGAATATTTGTATCACTGTATTGTTTACGCAAATGTGAAATGCATTTACATTTAATGGGTTTTGAAGATATTATCAAAGAAGAAAATTCTAAGAATAAGTTTTCTCGTTAGAAGTGAAAAAATAGTGTGAAACGTGAAAGGAAAGAATAGTTTTTTCTCACCAGAAGTAGAAAAAATAGTGTGAAAAATATGGATAAAGTAACAACTATGATGAAAATATATTATGTTTGATTCTTTGGTATTGTTTGGAGTGTACCAGTGTTTGCTTAATTATTATGTTAATTTTTATGACCAGTTAATATTTGGAATCATTTTACATTGCTTTAATATATTGAACTGTAGAAAGAAGGGAATGGATGAGCTACACTTCAGACTTCTTATATAGTGAGTTAATATACTCATGCTAATTTACAGAGACACCTTTCTAAGTTTTCTTAGTTTAGCTGCCATTGGATGTTATCATCCCCATACTCGATTGTTGTCTTTTGTCGAGTAGTGTTGACTCTGAGGTAGTGTTTGTGTTTACCTCTAGTGACAACTCTGATTATGTTTTGTTGGTATCTGTGTCTAGTTATGTAATTATTTGGATTTAGTTTTCTAATTACTGATGCAATACTTATATACTTGTGGTGATGTATGTTTGGACTTGATGTTTGACTACGTTACTTTATGGATGATTGTAGGTATTTTCCTATAGTTGATGATATGTGAATCATATGACTTGAAACAAGTGTCTTACTCAATGAACAACTGAGTATTTATTGAATTGGATATGAGAATATGTCAAAAAAAGTAGGTGCAATCTGAAGAATGCTTTCCAAATTAATACAATTATTATCACGAACCTATTTATGTACTTCATAGAGCAACTAGGAATCGGGTTCCGACATATCCAATGACTATTTTTGGTCTAAAGGATTATAAGGTTTAAGTTTTAGAGCACATTCATAAAGCAAATTTCTATTTATCAAATAGATCAAAAATCACCTTAAGATTGATCAAATTTTAAGAGCGTTAACTATAGAGAACACAAACGCAAAGATAAAGAAATCAAATTGCATGGTTAATACTGTATTGTTTGAAAACTGGATAATAGAAATTGCAATGACAGTGGTCAATTTGCATTCACATAAGTTATAAGTAATAAAAAAAACTAATGTGTGTGAAAATATTGTGCTGGAGTATTTAATAATGCATTTATAGATATTGAGAAAAAAAAATAAGGATATTTAACTTAGTAAATTATTCCAATAATTAGGTTAATTATTGATTTTCTTAATCCTTGTAAAAAAAACCTTAAACATTGATCATTTTGAAAAGGATGAAGTATTATTTTATGTATTTTAAATATTTTTTCTATAATTATTCTAACATTTTTTAATTATAATAGTATAAAATTATTTTAATAGCATATATTTTGTTGTTGGTTTTCAAATGACGTTATATTTTGTTTCCTAAATTATTATAATAATAAACTATATTTTTTAAATATTTTATTATTTTTTAAATTTTTAAAATAATAGTAAATATTGTTATCACTATAATAATTTGCAAATGATAGTTTTCTTGTTAAATATTATTAATGTTGATTTATAATAAATATTTATAATTTCATATAAATATGAATATTTACATTAAAAACTAAGGATGACAAAATGGGTTTGATTGATGGACCAACCTATTTAGCCCCTTTTTTTTGCGAGACTGATCAGGTTTTCAACTCACAAACCTATTATAGGTAATTACTAAACGCACCTCCTCCCTTTTTATTCATACACCCCTTTTGCTTTTTTATAATTTTTTTAAATACCTTTTTTTTTTCAAAATTAGTTTTCGAGATGTATCTTTAGTTGTTAGTATAAATTCTGGAAGTTAGTTTCCAAAATGTGTTAAATACATTCCAGAAGTTGATTTTTTAGAATTTACTTTCAAAGTCTTAGAAGGAGTTGGTTACTCGCTAACCTTTTTAACAGCTTTTCTTGCCTCAACCATTGTGGCAAATATCATAAAATGTGCAAAGAAAAGAGCGCTTACTCATCATTTGGCTCTTCAATTGCTTGACCCCTCAAGTGAGCTAAGGATCTTCCCATGTGTTCAGAGGCTTTGAAATATTCCTTACTTCCATCGATTTGGTTGAGATCACAAAAGGGACGATTGATGCCACTATTGTGGTATATGTCATTGGCATGATTGAACTCACCAATGAAATATCAACCACATTATAGAGGGATGAAGGAAGGACAAGAAAGTCATGTACATGAGAGACCAAATAACCAACTCTTTCCAAGCCTATGTGGTGCAGAATGATGAAGACATTACATGTAATTTCTTGAAAATTAGTTTCTATAATGTATTAATCATTTTAGAAACGAAACTTCGGAGCTAATAACTACTAAAAATATGTTTTGAAAAATAATTTTCAAAAAAGATATTTTTTAGGGTGCATGAGTAAAATGGAAAGTGTATTTAACAATTGGTATGTTTTAACTCCTCTATTTAATCCTTTGACAAAATGAGATGGTAAAAGACAACCTAGCAACCCTTTATTTTTAATTTTTAAGTAAATATCTTAATGTATTTAATTTAAAAGATAATGAAGATTGATTGATTATTTTTATTTATTTTAGTTTTGTGGAATGATTTAAGGCATTAAAACTACTATTTTAACTGCTATTTTAATTATTTAATATTTTAATTTTGTGAACAGTGAACTACTATTCGATTCGTAATAAATTAATAATCTACTCTTAAATATTAGTAATGTAGTTATAAAATAGTTAAATTAATCTGTAGGTCTTTGAACTATTTATTAGAAATTTTAATTAGGTTCTTAAACTAAAAATTTTATAATTGAATTTTTGATCTTATAAAATTTTTGTAATTGGGTCACTAAAGTCTTTAAAACCACCACAAATTGTTATTTTTTGGTAATTTCAAACCACCATAAATTAATATTAAGAACTCAATTACAAATTTTTTATAAGATCAAGGACTCAATTACAAATTTTTATAGTTTAAGAACTTAATTAAAAATTCTAAATAGTTTAAGAACCTACGGATTAATTTAACTTAATTTTTTATTGTGTCTAAATTTTATTTGTGTACGGTGGACTATTATTTACTATTTTTTGTATGCTTGAAATTATTTATTTATTATTATTATTTAGAAAGCTAATATACCAACGTGTGACGTGTCAACTAACTTCATAACGTTTTTTAATAGGCCAACTTATTGGACACGCATCCTCTGTAACTGCAACAGTGTTCTCTATAACTTGCATGCAGACTCTGTATATCTCTCCAATTTCTCTGTCTCTCTCAATCGTTTGGCTTCCTCTCTCCTGCAAGTCTGTTCTTCTCCTTTTATTATTATTTCTTTTTTTTGGCCGGAGAGAGTAGAGACAGAGGGCTCGAGAGAATCAAAATTTGGATTCAAATTTGTATCCCTTTCTCTATCCCACCGATCGAAATTTGACAAGGCACAAGTGGGTTTTAAAGCCAATTCTTAATTTGCCCTTAACAAATTAACGCTGTTCCTCAACCTCATCGCTTTCTGTCGGAACTCCACTCTATAGTGTAGTCTTCCTACTGTTCACACAGTTCCACCTCCCCCAGCTAACAAATTACCGAATGAAGGATAACAGCATTAACAAATTGAGAATTGGCTTTAAAACACACGTGTCATTTTAAATGACATGTCAAATTTTGATTGGTGGAATAGGACACAAATACGGGGATAGCTGATTTGAATCCTCCTGATTTTGCCGGCTCAATAACGCAGCAAGACCTATTGATCTATTTTATCACCTTTATTAAAAATGAAGATCTATTAATAATAACAATAGTAAAAGTAATAGTAGTAGAGGACAAGAAGAAAAATGAAGTTAGTGACCTCATCGATGAGCACTGAAATGTGTTTGTGACATCATGGATGAGTACTGAGAAGTTTTCTTTGAAATGGTAAATGGAGTAATTAACCACGAACCTGTACGTATCTAGACTTTTAAAATTTTGTTTTCGCTAGTGGTGATGCCAAACCACAATAAAAGCCCCTGCAGAATAGAAAGATACATTCACTTTCTGTAATTTCTTCCTCATCCTCTTCGTTTCGTGGATCCTTACACAACACAACACAGCCACACAGGTGACTCTCTTATCTCTTCCCTTTGCCACACTCTTCGCACTGATAATCACCTTCACCGGACTATTAAAATTTATAAAGCTGTTATATCATCAAGTTCTCGCTCATTTCGGCCATCTCTGTTGACTTTTAATACCATTAGGATTTTATATTTTCATCCTGTATGTTGGGAAGTTCCACATCGCCAGCTTCAATTTTTGGACTGCAACTTATATATCTGTTGAATAAATTAATTTAATGCCAATTAGTTTTAAGATAGAATCTAACATACTACAAGGCATCACCTGCGGAGGGAGGGTGTTAGGAAGTCTTACATTGCCTGCCTCAAAGGTGTGACTTAAGATAGAGTCTAACATGCTAACACTATACATATACTGCTTCTGCCTCCCTTTTCCATTGCCAGATATACGAATACGACTAACTAACATTTGTTTGCCTTTTCATCCATGTGTTTCTTTTCTTTTTCCTTTTAAATGCTACAACTTTTCTTACTGTGTCCGTTAAATTTAATTGCTCTGCCCTTGGTTTAAGCACATAATTTTTCATTTACATTAAGTGTTGTTTTGTATCAAAGGCTCACACATTGTCATTTGTGACTCTTCTGTACGAAAGCTAAAACAATCTCTCTAGCTAGTGCCTAAGGTAACAGTAAATATTTGGTTTTGCATAGTGTGGTGTGATGAATGTGAGACACGTTGTGTAGCACCAACAGATGCATATATCTATCATGGTATATTCAAAATATCTCCTAAAATGTATAATACAAATAGCAAAATCTCGATGCTAATACCGGTCCAACCATCCGTTGAAGAGAAGAAAAAAGCTCATCTGTTATTGTGTTGATGGATCTTTAGGGGGTCTGGTTAAATTAGTTAATGAATTATGTAATTCTTAGGCTTGTTTTTATATCCGTTATAGCCAACGCAGCCTGTGTGTAGCACTTTGGAGGCATGAAATAATTATGTCATCTACAGTTTTGATGACCGATGAATTGGGGTAACATTTTTCCTGTAATTACAAGTTTGAAGCTTCAATCCAATATTTCCGACATTTTTCCATGTCCATGGCAATATGGAATTCTCTTTCTATCATCCACTTCTCTATTTTATTAGAAATTACATGAGGATACAGAAACATGTACATATTCTTGCTAAACTTATGATAGTTTCATGAAAAGTAAACTGATAGCTAATTGCATTATGGTGGAGAAGAAAAACTATGAGTTCCGCAGGAGTGGGTGAAGATTGCCTAGGATGGGCAGCAAGAGATGCATCCGGAGTTCTATCACCTTACAAATTCAGTCGCAGGTATGTACCTCTTATTCAACTTCATAGAATGGACTAATGGAGTAACTGTTTTCTATAAATGACCATATTCTTTTTCATGATATCTATCGAAAAGAATTTTTACCCCTTTCACGGCAACTCCACCTCCAAAATTATTGCAGTTCCTGGTTTGACGAGACTCACTAATATTAATTTATTCATGTATATTTTTGTTATCGTTTTTTGCGTTTTTTTGGGACAAAAGTTGACTTGCAGGCCTTCTTCCCTTTTTACCTTAAATTTCTTGACAACATGATAATGATGATTACTCAGGGCTCTTGGGAACGAAGATGTTCATATCAAAATTACACACTGCGGTGTTTGCTATGCTGATGTAGGTTGGACAAGGAATTTTCATGGGGACTCAAAGTATCCTGTTGTGCCTGGGTACGTGGGCTTATTTTTCTTTATGGATGAGAAAATGAGAATCCTACATACTTATGCTAATCTATCTATGGATCTTTTTTCATATCAGTCATGAGATTGCTGGGATTGTGACAAAGGTTGGCTCCGATGTCCACCGTTTCAATGTTGGTGACCATGTTGGCGTTGGGACTTATGTCAACTCATGTAGGGATTGTGAGTATTGTAATGACAGACAAGAAGTTCTTTGTACCAAGGGAGCTGTTTACACTTATAATGGTGTTGATTTTGATGGTACAATTACAAAAGGAGGATACTCCAGTTACGTAGTAGTCCACGAGAGGTAAACTTAATAGATGGCTAGATGCTAATTAGGAGTTTTATGAGGTCTTCTCTTCATGAATTTTATCATAAGCTCTATGAAGTACGTTTGATTTCATACTCACGACAGGTTATAGCTCCAGTTCATATCATATTTAATTTTGAATCTGCAGGTATTGCTTCATGATACCAAAAAGCTATCCGTTGGCTTCAGCAGCTCCTTTGCTTTGCGCTGGAATTACTGTTTATTCACCAATGGTGCGCCACAAGATGAATCAACCTGGTAAATCTCTAGGAGTGATTGGTCTTGGTGGCCTAGGTCATATGGCGGTGAAATTTGGAAAGGCATTTGGTTTGAGTGTAACAGTTTTCAGCACTAGCATATCCAAGAAAGAGGAGGCACTGAACCTGCTTGGTGCAGACAAATTTGTTGTTTCATCTAATCATGAGGAAATGACGGTAATTAAGCATAACATGAAGCATCCATTACTACTACATAACATATTCTTCAGACCATAAACAGAACACTGATATTGATAACTGTAACTGATGGTGATTCACATTCAGGCGTTGGCTAAATCGTTGGACTTTATAATTGACACAGCATCTGGTGATCACCCGTTTGATCCTTACATGTCACTGTTGAAGTCAAGTGGTGTTTTTGTCCTAGTCAGTGCCCCAAGTGAAGTCAAATTGAACCCTGTAAACCTTATTTTAGGTAGGTTGCTTTTGAAGCATAGAAGGTTTGTTGGAATGGTCAGTTTTCATTCGTGTAATTCAATGTATTGAAGCAGTGGATGTGGAACTGTAAATACGCATCTTCTGTTTGACAGGAACGAGGACTGTTGCTGGAAGCGTCACAGGTGGTACAAAAGATACACAGGAGATGATTGACTTCTGTGCTGCAAATGGGATTTACCCAAACATAGAGGTGATTCCTATCGAGTATGCCAATGAAGCTCTTGAGAGGCTCATAAAGAGGGATGTCAAATATCGGTTTGTAATAGATATTGAGAACTCCCTAAAGTAATACTATAGAAAAATAGGAAAATAATCGATGGATAACTAATAGCTAAATAACGCTTAGAGAGAGAAAGAGAGATGAGAGAGAAAAGTATAAGAATAACAAGTGAAATGATGTAATAAGAAGAGAAAAATGGAGAGAAATAATGTGTTGTGATGTGTTTGATATATGGGAGTGTTTATATATTATTAATATTAGAAAAATAATTTGTTTTCCAAATTAGAAATGTTTGTACTTAATCTTGTTTAATAAACAATGGTGCTAAGGGTTATAATAATTACTTACATAGAGGTGATTCCAATCGAATATGGGATAAAAATAAAAAGGTATGTTCTTATCTAGTCTGGCTATAAAAGTTGTCCCATTAGACACTTTATAATATGTACAATTGTAGGAAAATCATAATTATTAGATAGAGATGAATTTAATTTTTGTAATTTCTTTTTCTTTTGTACGACGTTATACTATGATCGTGGACATGGATTCAAATTTTTCGCTAGGTACACACATTCTGAGGCGTTTCTTTAATAAAATTATTGATGAGAATTGAGAACATTCAATATCATGCACCATTACGTAACGGGATTCAAGATTTACTTTACAAAATTTTATTAGAGCCTGAATTAATGGTATTATTATTGTTTTTTTGGGTATAATCTTAGAAATTAATTGAATCCAAATTTGCTTCACTTCTAGAAAATCAAACTAAACCTTTTTCTTTGAAATTCAGAAACAATATTTTATGCATAAATCATGAAATTAATTTAGGGGATTTATTACCTATAGTCTAACTTCCAACATAATAGAAAATTAAGTTTTTTTTTTTTGTCAAGATATCATTAATTGAAAATGCTCAACGACACTTACAAAAGCATAAGATGTTAAATAAAGAGCATCACAACAATGCACAATAAATCAATAGAAACTCAAGCACGCACACTCAAAGCTAAATAGCTATACATATTAGCAATCTTAAGACTACCAACACAAAAGCATCTTCTATTATGAAAAACTTAGATAGAGCCCTGGACTTTTATACACTTTTTCCCTTCATTTGTTATTCTTTTCGGATTGGCTCTTGCCCAGCAGCAACCCGAATAATATTGAGACAACCCAAAACAACCCATAGGCAGTAAACCAATGTTGTGCAAAGGAGATCGCATAAAGGCAATCAAATTGAGTAGAGCAGTGCTACCTAAAGAGACTTTAGTAGTTGAATACTAATGCAATAGATGACTCTAAAAGTTTAGTTGAAAAGAAAAAATATGTTGGAAGAGGGGTAGAAACCTAGAAAGAGACATCATTGACAAAACGGTAAACTGGAAAGATAGAAAAATAAAAGGGTTGAATGTGATAGTTGGAAAAAGAAGAGGAAAAGGTGGAGGTGTAAGAGGAGGAGGAGAGGTGGTAGTGGTGAGGAAAGAAGAAGAAAGGTAAAAGGAACAAAAAAGTTCTCACTAAAGAGAGACAAAGACCCACTTAAAGTGGGGAGAAATCCTTCCTATGAAGGTAGAAAAACCCTCCCTACAACTAAAAGTACGTTTCAGAAATTAATTTAAAGAAAAAAGAAAAAAGGTCTTGTTCTAACTCTTGTGCTTAATCGTTCAAGAAAATGAGATGGGACAAGCAATTCAACAATCCCTTTATTTTTAATTTTTTAATTTTTTAATAAGTAAATATCTTAATAATTTTAATTTAAAAGATAATTAAGATTGATTTGTTTATTTTTATTTATTTTAATTTTGTAGAATGGTTTAAGACATTAAAATTACTATTTTGACTGTTATTTTATTTATTTAATATTTTAATTTTGTGGGCACTAGACTACTATTTGATTGGTAATAAATTAAGAATCTACTCTTAAATATTAGTGATGCAAATATAATTTATAGTGTGTCTAAGTTTTATTTGTGGACAGTGGACTATTATTCACTATTTAATGTTGTTTGTATGTTTGAAATTTATTTATTTATTTATTTATTATTATTATTTAGTGATACGAACTTGCTAACTCACTTCTTATTATTTTTTAATAGATCAACACATTCCTTTCTATTTTAGTATTTTTGACGACTAAATAGCAGAGCAAGACCAGTTGATCCATTTTACCACTTTTATTAAAACTATATAATAATAATATATAATCTATAACAATATTATATGTCAAAAAAAATAAATCTATAACAATATTAAATGCAATACTACATTTTAGTTTCCACATTTTTTACTTATTTTACCTTTTAATTATACACTGTAGTTGATTTTGCTTTTCCTGTTTTATATTCAATCTTCATTTTTTTTCTTTCTTTCTTCTTCTTCTTTTACTTTCATTTATCATAATTAATTACGTGATTAATAAATGCGATTCTCATCTTTTGTTCAGTTTTCCTATCTTCTTTTTTCCAATGTTCACTCGTTTTACACTTGGACTTCTCCTGGGCAATATCTTCTACAGGAGCTCCATAGTAAAGAGTTGAAATAAAAGCAAAAGAAAATTTTCAATTCGAGATAAAGATGAGAACAAAACATTGCATTCTTCAACTTTCATACTTTGCGTAGGAGTTGCATTTCACACACTTGAGTAGGAGGCCAAGACCTAAGAGGTACCAACCTGAGTCTAGATTTTAATGGCTATACAGTGTTCTAAAAGCACAAAATCTTTCGAGTAGTGTCCATTGGAGTTTGTCAACATGTAATATATCTTGCTTTATTTCTTTAGTTGCAGTCTCTACATTTTTCCTTCCATCTTTGTTTTGAACCAATTTGGACCAAAAAGGCACGATATTTAAAATCTTCCAATTTCTTATACATACTAAAATTTGATTCATGGTGCCTCTGTTTCTTTGTTTAGTTCTGTTGAACTTGAAGGCTTTTAAATAAACTAATTAATTATAATAGTTTAGGTTTCAAGCAGAAATAATGATTAACCATAAAATTCAACATTCATCTATAATTTATAGTCTATATTTATATCTATAATAATCATAAAAGTGATAGGAAGTGTTGGCTTCCATTTTTTTTTAAATTACCCTTTAAATACACACTCTTATTTTTTATTTAACCTCTCCTTAAATTTAACATATTTATATATGTGTATATAATAACAAAATTTCTTTATACTATTTGAATAGGCCCTATACAATGTATGGGTGACGCAATTTAATAAATAATATCAGTTTAATTTTTAAATTAAAAGAAAAAAATTTAAAAATATATTTTTCAAGGTTAAAGAAATTTTAGTGACATCATGGATGAGCAGTGAGAATTTTGCTTTGACATGGGAAATGGAGTTAATAACGAATGTGTACGTATCTTGACTTGACACGTTTTGCTTTTTCTAGTGTGGCTGCTAAGGAAATGGATACTTTAGAAATGAACTGCACCGGGTGCAGTTTGGATGGATCCAATAGCAATATTTTAAAGACCATGCAGTTTGAAAAGCAACTGCAGAGGATCTCAATTCGACTAATAGATAGATACATTCACTTTTTGCAATTTCTTCCTCATCCTATCTGTTTCGTGGATCCTTACACAGCACAGGTGACTCTCTTATTCTCTTCCATTTGCCAAACTATTACAATTTATAAAGTTGTTATATCGTCAAGTTCTCGGTCATTTGCGCCATCTCTGTTGATTTATAATATAGGATAATGATATTCATATATTCATAATTCGTCCTATATTGCTCCTGATCCCTCCCTTTTCTGTTGCCAGATATGAATACTAACGACTATGTGTGTATTTGGAAACCAATTTGGATTACATTCAACAGAAGTTTTCCGAATTTCAATGCACAAATGAAAAAGGAACTTTAAGGATGGATTGGAGTTCAGTTGAACTGAATTGGTTTCTAAACACATCCTATACCATTTGTTTGCCTTTTCATCCATGTCATTCTTTTCTTTTTCCTTTAAATGCTACAACTTTTCTTACGCTGTGCTTGCTGAATTGAATTCCTCTGCTCTTAGTTTAAGCACATAATTTTTCATTTCAATAAATTATCAATTTCGCCCAACAAGTATTATCCTCACTTATAAGTAGTCCTAGTAAAATTGTAAAATTATTTAAGTAATTTATGAAGTATTGAACATTTATCACTTTAGTCTCTTAATTAACATATTTTAATAAAGTTTGCAGACTAATTTGAATTTTTTTTAATATTTGTAGATTACTTAACATAATTTTTAATACTTCTAAGACTAATTAAGTAATTTTTTATTTTAGACCTTTTAGGGGGAAAAAAAAGGGTAATAGTTCATGGAAGAAATTGAGGGTCTAATCTTCTTCATTTGGAAAATACTAAATATCCATCCTATTTTGGGTAAATTGGGTGAATAAAAGAAAGAGATAGGGGGGCAAAAAAAAGATAGAGAGAAAAAGTAATAGATGTGATAGATGATGTAATTAAAAAAAGAAGATAGAATAAGAAAAAAATAAAGTGGAAATGAAATGAAAAAGAAAATAAGTGTATATTTATAATAAGAGTTAACCCATAATATAATCCTTGAAAGTGACAAGATACTCATTTTTTAGTCCCTGAATTTGTACATTTTAGTCCCGTTAATGGGCGTTAACAACCGGACTACAAAATAGGCAACTTTTGTAACATCCCGGGCGCTGACGAGGGCGGGGAGTGATCGCCGGTGCAAAAGAGATGAGGCACGGACAATGAGCGGCTCCTGGCAGGCTTCCAGCGGGAGGGGTACATGAATGAATCGAATACACACCCGAACGAGAGGGATCCAGAGACTGTGCGGGTATGGGACTGTACAGTTGAGGATAGCTTAAAGGAATTAATAAGTGCTACCTATACCAACAAGATGCATCTACTTTTCGGTAGCCCATCACTTAAGAACTCCATAGTTAAGCGTGCTTAACTTAGAGCGATTTAGGGATGGGTGACCTCCTGGGAAGTTTCCCAGGAAGCGTGTGAGTGAGGACAAAGCACGCTGAAAAGTCTTGTGTTGGTTTGTGGGGACAGTCACAGATCCTGCAAGCGGCCGGGCGTTACAACTTTAAATTTTTAGGGACTAAATTGTACAAATATTGAATTGGTAAATTTTCTACTATTGATGTAAAAATATTGAAATGGAAGTATTTGTTTATCATTGACATATAATACTTAATCTTTGTTATTTGCCCTGTAGTGTTAACAAAATCATAAATGAAATAATTTTAGAAAAATATTAAAAGAATGTTGTTAAATAATAAAATTCATTTACAAAACTAAAATTAACTATACCTCTTTTAGCACCTTTTCTTTTTTCATTTACGAAACAAAAATTCAATAAATTGTTTTATTGAATTTTAGGAAATAGCTTACTGCATATGTATTGAAATATGTTAAGTACCTCACTCGTACTTATATTTCAATATTATTGGTTACAATAAAAAGTGAGCTTAATTTCTTCATTCAAATTTTCAAAATTTTAGAACATATACATGTAAGAGAAATTTAATACCTTAAATATGCCAAACTTAATTTTAGTCCCCTAATATTCTTTTATTGTTTTTTATTCTTATAATGTTTATTTTTTTAAAATGATCTCTGCATATATGGTATAATACCTAAACTTCTACCCTAAATCTTGTCTAATATACAATATAATTAGGATGAAAATATATGTTAGACCATCCATGAGTGAGCCTTTAGTTTGCTCACTATATATTTTTCTTGACCCAAATTTATTTACTAAATAAACTAATTAACGGTTTAAATAAAATATTTAATTTAAAAAGTTAAGTTTTAAGTCTTTCATTTTTTTTTACGTCTATCAATACTTGTAGTCCATATAACAAAGAGCTCAATTTCTCTTTAGCAAAAGTATTGGATGTTAGTTTTGTAAATGAAAAAAATAGCTACTAAAAGAGATCTATGTCATTAAATGGTTTCATCTAATTCAACTTTCATTAGTTAGATTTTTTTTTTATGAATCCAAGATATCCTCCAATCAAAAGCTCAGAATTACTCTCGAGGTACTAAGATTCATTTAAGGGGCTGACCTCTCCCAACAGATTTTTTTCATACACACGTACCCAAAGATCGAACCCCTAACCACATATAGAACTTACCATCCTTTTTCAGTTAAGGGAATTCAATTCAAAGTGCATAACAAAAATAACCACCAATATGTTGGGAAATGCCAGCATAATTTCCCTTCTCTGTGAACTCAAAATAGGCACTAAGCGAAAATGTAGAATAATAATGCTAAAAAATTTTAGCAAGGAAACCTTCTCAATGTGAGCAAGGAAAAACTATGGAACTCGTAGGCCTCTTAAAACTTCTACTATAACAATAACGGAATTACAAGAATACAACAATAATGTATCTTCAATTTGTGAATACAACTCTCACAAATTGGCTCACTAATTTTCTTTCTTAGAAACTCTCTCTAAGGCTTTCTATTTTCTCACACTCTCTTTGTGAGGATGTGCCAATGCTTGTTGCATTTTACTTCTACTGAATGCCTTTATTTATAAAGGTGTTGCACCAAGTGCAATTTACTAGTTGGTAAATTCAAAATCACCAAAAGTTGCAATATGGTTGGAGGTTGAAGAATATTTGAACCTTTGCATTTAAGGCACCAAATTTGTTGATGGAGGTTGAACAAATTCAACCTTTTTATTTCTTTATTTCACATTGGCTAGACGCACTACATTTCTCCCCCTCCAGCCAAAGGAAATTATCCTTGGATCAATTTGGGATTGGTGCTATGCCTGCAGCTTCTTTGCAAAATTCTAACTTTTCTTTTGTTAGAGATTTTATCATCATATCTGGCCTGTTGTCTTTGGTGTGTATTTTCTCAACTTGCACAAGTTTACTTTCCAACGCATCATATATCCAGTGATACCTCATGTCGATGTGTTATGTCCTTGCATGAAAAGTCAAGTTCTTACTGAGATGAATTATGCATTGACTGTCGCAATAAAGAACATAACTTTCCTACTCTTGGCCTAACTCCTATAGGAACTTCTTCATCCATAGGATCTCCATACAACCTGTAGTGATTGCAACAAACTCTACTTTTGTAGTGCTTAAAGCAATGCACTTTTGTAGTTGCGATTGCTAGGAAATAGCTCTCCCTGTAAAAGCAATCAAATATCCTGATGTAGATTTTCTTCAATCCACATATCCTGCTATATCTACATCTAAATACCCATGAAGCATTAAATTTCCTTTGCCAAAACACACGCAATTTTTGGCAAGTTCCCTCAGATACCTTAATATCCATTTCACAACATTCCAATGCTCCTTTCCTAAGTTTGATAGGAATTTGCTCATAACTCTTATAACATAAGCAATGTTTGGTCTTGTACAAACCATTGCATACATAAGGCTACCCACTATAGAAGAATATGGCACCTTGATCATTTCTTCTTTTTCTTCTTCATTCTTTGGACATTGAGTCTTACTGAGTTTAAGATGGCCAGGTAATGGAACATGCACAAGTTTGGCATTATGCATGCTGAACCTTTCAAGAACTTTCTTGATATAGCCTTCTTGTGATACCTACAACATTTTTCTAGATCGATCTCTAATGATCTTAATTCCAAGAATCTTCTTTACTGCATCCAAATCTTTCATGGCAAAAGATTTGCTCAATGTCTTCTTGAGAGCAACTATCTTTGTCTTATCTTTCCCAACAATCAACATGTCATCAACAAACAATAGAAGTATGATGGATTCACCATTCTCATAATTTCACAAACACAAAATGGTTTGTAGAGGTCCTCTTGAAATTGTGTTGGGTTATAAAGAGATCAAACTTCTTCTACCATTATCTTGGAGCTTGTTTTAGACCATAGAGACCTTTTTTTCAAATCACACACTGCAAAACCTTTTGGTTGCTTCATATAGATTTTTTTCCCTCTAGGTCTCTATGTAAGAATGTTGTTTTGACATCAAGTTGTTCAATTTCCAAGTCTAGTTTGGCAGCTAGACCAAAAACTGCTCTGATAGATATCATCTTCACCATTGCTGAGAAGATTTCTTCACAATTTATGCCTTCTTCTGATTACACTCTTTCACAACAATTTGTACCTTGTACTTGGGTTTTAGGTTACTTTCTTCAATCTTATGTTTAAACACCTAGTTATTTTTCAATGCCTTTCTTTCTTTTGGTAATTTCACCAGGTCATACGTCTGATTCTCTTTTAGGGATTGAATTTCTTCTTCCATGGCTTGCATCCATTTCTCTTTATCATTCTTCTCAATGGCTTCTATGAAGCTTTGTGGTTCCTATTCATCAATAAAGTTGGCATACTCATCTGAGAAATATTTTCTCAAATGTCACCTGTTTCTTGTGGATCGTCTTACTTGGGGATCATGTTCCATCAGAATGTTATCCACTGCTTTTTCTTCATTTGTCCATCCAGTTGCATCATCTGATGAGGTTGTTCCATCTCATGAGTCTCTCCCCTTGAACTATTTATCATGACAGGGTTTGAATCTCAAATCACCTTTTGCTTTGGCTTCTCAGACTTGATATCTTGGATTGTCTGATCTTCAAAGAATACCACATCTCAGCTTCGAAAAATCTTCTTATTTGCAGGATCCCATAATCTGAAGCCAAGTTCATCTTTTAGTGAACCAAGGTATATACATTCCTTTGCTTTAGTATCAAGCTTTGCTCTTTCATATTTCAGAATGTGAATAAAAGCCTTACATCCGAAAACTCTCAAGTGATCGAAAGAGGCTATCTTTCCATACCGTACCTCATTTGGAAGCTTTCCATTTAAAGGTCTTGAAGGAGATAGATTTATCAAATCAACTATAGTTTTTACTACTTCACCCCCAAAATGATTTAGGAAGTTTTGCTTGAGAAAGCATGCTTCTAACTTTCTCTACAATCATTCTGTTCATCCTTTCAGCTACTCCATTCATCTGAGGAGTCTTGGGAGGCACTTTCTCATGTCTTATCCTATGAGTTTTGCAATATACCTCAAATTGGCCTATGTATTCTTTGCCATTATCATTTCTTAAGCATTTCAACTTTCTTCTAGTTGATCATTCTACAAAATCATGGAACTCCTTGAAAGCTTGAAGAATTTGATCTTTCGTCTTCAATGGATACACCCACACTTTCCTAAAGTGATCATCAATGAAGGTAACAAAGTATTGGGCACCGTTAATGGACCTTTCAAATGTAGAGCAAACATCTGAGTGAATAAGATTCAGAATATGCTTTCTTCTTCTTGCATCATCTGGTCTTTTGAAAGATACTCTATGTTGTTTTCCTGCTAGGTAGTCTTCATAGGATTCAAGTGGTCGCCTTTTTATGTTTGGGAGATGATGTTTTGAGAGAATCTCCAAACCTTTCTCGCTTATGTGGCTCAATCCTCCGTGCCACAATTCTTTGGTTGCACTTGAGCAATATTTGTTTCTCCTTTGCATATCTTTCCTTGCATTATGTATGGGGAGCCTTCTTTCTTTCCACGAGCAATAATCATGCTCCCTCGACTGAGTTTTCATCTATCGGCTCTAAACTGGTTTATCATTCCAGCTTCATCTAGCTTTCCTACTGAAATAAGGTTGAGACGCATGTCTAGAACATTCGTACTTCTTTTAGCACAAGTGTGTCTCCATTCTCAGTCATCAAAGTTACTTCACCAATGCTGACAATCTTACTCGTGACACGGTTACCCATCTTCGCCATACCAAAGTCTCCTTTTTGGTATAATGAGTATAATCCCTCATGCGAAGTCACATGGAAGGATGCTCTTGAGTCAATTATCCAAATGCAATCATCAAATGCAACATTTAGATAATTTTTCTCACTGACAATAAATATATTCTAATCATTTAAGGCCATTACAGTGCTTGTTCCATCTTTCTTCTTCTTCTTTGGGTCAATCTGGTTAGGGTGGACTGTTCCAGCCTATTGTTTTTTCTTCAAGAATTTGCACTCAAACTTCTTGTGGCCTAGTTTACCATAGTAATAACAATTTAATCTAGTGCGAGATTTGGATCTGCCTTGTGATTTTCCACAATCTCCTTTTCCACAATTTTTACTCCTTTCTCTATTTTCAACATTGGCTTCGAATTGGTTGTGGAAGCCTCTTTCTCCCCGTCTTAACTCTTCATTTAAAAAACTATTTATAACAAAATCCATGTTGAGCTTTCCTTTTGGAGCAGAATTGCTGAGAGTGAAAACTAAAATGTCCCCACTCTCAGGCAAAGAACTGAAGAGTATAAGAGTTTGCACCTCATCATCTATTTTTATTTCTGTTTTCGTCAATTGATTCACAATACCTTTGAAGATATTCAAATGTTCGATCATGTTTTGACCTTCCATGTGCTCCAATTTTACTAGTCATCTAAAAAGGTGAGCTTTGTTCCTGGGCATCTTCTTTTGAATAAAAAATTCAAGTTTTGTCCACAACATATACGCATTGGTATAAGTTGATACATGCTCGAACAAGCTTCGATCAATACATTTTTGGATCACAACTACTAATTTTCGATTCTGGAGCTCCCAATCTTTGTTAGTCTTTCCCTTTGGTTTATCTTGTTAGGTGATTGGTTCATGCAAATCCTTGTAGTATAAATGGTCTTTCATCATTGGCTACCAATATGAGAAATTTTCAACAGTTAGCTTGAACATGTCTCTATTATGAGTGACAGCTCCCTCCAAAAAAAATAGTAATCAATTAATAGGAAAAGAATACAAGGACATAGGACAGGGGTAGCAAAAAATGAAGTAGAGTTTCACAATGTCAAACAGTCTTTAGTTCATGTATACAATTTTGTATGGCTACAAAACCTTCCCCAACACAAAAGAAGCATTAAGCTTCCAATAGCTTTCTAACTTAATGGCATTTCAAGCCATTTCAAATTCAGAGAACAAAAATTGATATATAATCCAAAGCACAATATATCATTCTTAGATTTAAAGAATGAATAAAAAACATGATATGGCATGTACCTAAATTGCTTTTAATCCCAACCACATTTTTTTTTAATCATATAACAATTAATTCAAAATATTTTACTCAAAAAGAGCTATTGTTCATTCTTCAATTTGTGATAGAAAATAACATATACCAATCAATTCGAAATTTCAAAATTCATAATTCCCTCATTGTTATAGGGGACATACCTTTTTGAGCACAACACTGCCTAAATGTAATGAAAGAAAAAAAAGAAGCGAAAAAAAATATTTATATAAATAGGCCTCAATGTAATGAAAAAAATATTTGAGTAATTTATAAGATATTAATTATTAATCCTTAAAAGATATTAGAGAAAAAAATTCCATCTTGATTTTGAAGATTCTTAAACGCTATCCAAATTAATCATTTTTTAAGTACTTTTAAAAGTGATTTAAATACTCTTCAATAAAAAAAAAATATTGATATTCTTGAAAAGAAAAAGACTTTTAATTTGAATTTGTTTTAACATAAACAACTTAAGATATATCAATTTTTAAAACAACAGCCTATTCCCACTATCTGAAGTCAGCTAAATGGATCCCTTAACACCATTGGGCTTAGTTGAAAACAAAAATGTTATAAAACTTCAAAATTGTTGTCATCCCTAAATCAAATAAAAGAAAAAAATTATACAAATTCATAATATGTCAAGAAAAGGATAAAAAGACATACAAAGTACAAAATTTAAGACAAACAAAGAGATAAAAAAATATTGAATGCAGAAAATAAATGTTATACTCCATATTCAAATAAACTACCAATACTCCTTTTGGTTCATACAAAAGACGCAAAACAGAAATATTGAAAGAGCCAAAAATATATGGTGCAAGTTAAGGGAAATAGAGGCAACTGGAAGAGAATAAAAAATGGTTGAAAGATAGGTGGTTAATAATGACTTTTGGAATAGAAGGAAAATAATGAAAAAAAAAAAAGAAGATAAGATTTAACTATTAGAGGAAGACTAATAGAAATGATATTATCATCAGAACTATATATATAATATATATATATCCAAACCGGTGATTCTCCTTTGGTGAGTTTGGATGTGGTGTGTTTGGAAGCAGTGAAGAACAAGGGGAAGCGCCTCTGCCACCGTAGGTGACAATGGTGACGTCGTCGTCCTGCGCGGCGGCAAGGTTAAGCAACGTTGGTGGATCAGGGTTTACAGAGGGGTAAAATTGGAAAGACAAAAAAAAGAAAAATAAAATAAATAAAATCTCAGCCGTCTATTTAAAAATTAATAAATCTAAAGGTGGAAAACCAGTTTCCCACTATAGGATATATGAACTGGTTTCTCACTCTAGCCTGCGTCTTGAAAAAAATAAGTTGAAGAACATAAAGATGGTATAGAAGCAAAGATGTATGAGTCAGAAAAAAAAAAAAAAAAAAAGGATTGCATCCTCTATTCGAACATTTCAATTCACCCAAAAGCCCATTTTCCTTCTTCTATAAAATTGCAATCACAAAGGAATATTGTTGTTGATACAATGGCATCACAAGAGATTTGCTATCAAAACATACGTTTGTTGCTTTAGAGCGACAACCCCTTTTCTTTTTCTTTTTATATTACGACAACCCCTTTTTTTTTTCGGTAAAATATGCAATCACGAAATATAGGGTTGTCATGTTCTAGCTGAATAGTCAAATTCATTTTATAATTGACATTAAATGCAATAACTATTATACACGTACATTAAAAAGATAATACCAATTATCCATGCTAACAGTAAAAAATCAAAGGAAAAAATTATTTTAAATAAAAGCGACCTTTTAGTTTATTTTTAAGTTTAATTTTCATAATCTACCCGCTAAAAAAAGTTTGCACAATCTTCTTCGGTAATTTGCTTTGTAATTGATACAGAGAAAAAGGAAAGATACGACCCCTTCCCAATTCCAACGTATCTGAAAAATAAAATATCAATTATTAAAAGTAATTAATTAATAAGATTAAAATATAATAATTATTAATTTACTCTAACAATCTTCCTTCTTCCTTTTTTTATGATAAAACAATCTTCCTTTTAATATAAATATAGATAGATAAATAAATATAGATATAGATTACGTGATTATTAAATGCATTGCACATTTATTGTTCAATTTTCCTCCCTTCTTATTTCCGATGTTCACTCATTTTACTCTTGGACGTCTCATGGGCAATATCTAACGTGATTCTTCATGTCCCATTTTCTCCCACTTGCTTCGAAACAACACGGGGCACGTGTCCTTCTACGATAGCTCCATAGTAAAGAGTTGAAATAAAAGCAAAGGAAAATTTTCAATTTGACATGAAGAGAAGCACAAAACTAGGGGCAGAGTCAGAAATTCAACTTGAGGAGGGCCGAGAATAAAAAAAAATTAGTAAAATAAATTTAAACTTCACATGCATAAAACATACAAAAAGGTTTAATATATATCTAATTTTTTTATAAATAAAAATTTTATAACTATATTGAGTACAAAAATAATGTATGAGAAAATAAATAAATTAGATGTTTAAAATAATTTTGTATAATTATATGTGAGCACTTTAACATTACAAAAACTCTATTAGCACTTATTATTTTTCTTTATCTCTCTCTTCTTGTACATCATATTATCTACCATACCTACACTTCTCTCTCTTTCTCTCCCTAGATGTCAACTAACATAGTGGTGTCTATATATTATTTTCTAATAATTTTACAAATTTTAAGGGACCAAAAAATTAATTTTATAGTAATTTCAATACACTTAAAAAAATTTGGGGTGATCATGTTCCCTCCAAGTCACCCCTTGCCTTCGCCCTTCGCCATTACACAAAACGTTGCAGCCCTCGACTTTCATACTTCACATTAGCGTTGCATTTGATACACTCGAGTAAGAAGCCAAGACCCAAGAGGTACCAACGTGAGTTAATGGCTATACAGTGTTTTAAAAGCACAAAATCTTTCTTTCGAATAGTGTCCATTGTAGTTTGTCAACATGTAATATATCTTGCTTTATTCCTTTAGTTGAAGTCTCTACTTTTTTTATTTCATCTTTATTTTTAACCAATTTGGGCCAAAGGCACTATAATTAAAATCTTCCAATTTCTTATGCATACTAAAAATTGACTCATGGTTCCTCTATTTCTTTGTTCAGTTCTGTTGAACTTGGAGGCTTTAATTATGGTAGTTTAGGTTTCATACAATGATTAACGGTAAAATTCAACATATAATAATAATAATAATAATAATAATAATAATAAAATTAAAGTGAGTCAATTATTGTCAATATTTAGAATTTGTTTAAGGAGTAATTGTTATAATTTTGTATTATTGACTTTTAATGGAGGAGCCAATATAGGATTAGTTACGTTTTTACAATCACAAGGAATCCCTTAATCCCTTGCCATGCCTATAAAAAGTCTATGATGCTCCATTGATTCACTCGGACACTTTAGAAAAAGTTAAGGCTGGAAGAACTCTATATCTTTCTCTGTTTTGTTGTAAGTTTTAGGTGCTCAATTTTTTGCTTGTGATAACAATGGTTGTAAGTAGAGGTAGGCTTCCGCATTCAATCGTTCTTTATTCTAACTATCATGGACCAAGGTCCTATCTTTCTTACATAATGATGATAGGGAGTTTTAGCTTCCACTTTTTTTATTAAAGTATTCTTTAATGTATACTCCCATTTTTTATTGAAAAAAACTTAGATGCAGTATCTTAGATGCTGTTGGTGCTGTTCTCCAATCAAAAATGAAGTTTCACCTCGATAATCTACATAATAAAGAAATGTATTAAAGAATTAAAGAATTATGTATATTACCAAAGTGAAACTCTAGTGCTGATTGAAAAACAGCACCTAAAGTATTGTATCTAAATTTTTTTCTTTTTTATTTAGCCTCCTCTTACATCTAACATATATGTGTGTGTGTGTGTGTGTGTGTGTGTGTGTGATAGGACAAAAATAGATAAGAAATTGACAGGAGAGAGTGGAAAGATGATAAAAAATAGAGTTGTTTGGGTTGGTAAAATAGAGAGAAGAGAAGTTAAAAAGTGGTGGATTTTACTTAAAAATATTTCTTTGCTAGAATGAGGAGAAATACATTGGTAATTAGCGCACACGCATTTCATAATCAATTTCCTCTGAGTGGACTTTTTCGTAATCGATTGTCCCCCACCGCTAATGGTTGCATACATGCTATAATCAGCATGTGCTGCATTTTTTCACATTTGATAATCAATTTTAGATCTTGATAATCGGTTGTGCTGTATTTTTTTTTTTTTTATAATCGGTTTTAGTTCTTGATAATCGGTTGTGCTGCTTGTTTTTGATGATCGATTGTTTACAAAAAATAATTGATTATTTGTTAAAAAAGTTGATTTTTTTATTCCTTTTTTATTTCTCTCTACTAAATATTCTTATTTCTATTTTATTTTTCACCTATTTCTATTCACTTTATTTCTTTTTTTTTTTCTTTTTTTATCCATTTTATTTCTCACATATTTATTTCTTTCCTATCAGACACAAGTGTCAGTGACATCATTTAGCTTTTGCTGGTGTGGTTGCTAAGAATATGGTACTTAATAAGTGAATTGAACTGCACCAGGTGCAATTTGGATCCGATGGCTTTTACTAACAATAATATTTTAACGACCATATACATATGCAGTAGCACTAGGTGTTAGTACGTGACATCATGGATGAGCACTGAGAAGTTTCCTTTTACATAGGAAATGGAGTTAACAATACGTATCTTGAAGCTTTTGCTAGTGTGGCTGCTAAGGATATGGATACTTAATAAGTGAATTGAACTGCAGCAGGTGCAATTTTGGATCCGATGGCTTTTACTAACAATAATATTTTAACAACCATATATATATATATATATATGCAGTAGCACTAGGTGTTAGTACGTGACATCGATCATGGATGAGCACTGAGAAGTTTCCTTTTACATAGGAAATGGAGTTAACAATACGTATCTTGACGCTTTTGCTAGTGTGGCTGCTCAGGATATGAATACTTTAGAAATGACTTGAACTACACCAGGTGCAATCTGGATCAGATGGCTTTCTTTTACTAACAATAATATTTTAACGACCGTGCGTGCAGTTTGAATTAAAAGCAACTGCAGAGGCCGGATTATAAATCACAATAAAAGCCCCTACAGAACAGACAGATACATTCACTTTCTGTTTATTCCTCCTCATACGTGGATCCTTACACAACAAAACGCAGCACAGGTGACTCTTATTCCCTTCACTTTGCCAAACTCTCCTCACTGATAACCACCTTCACTGAACTATCACAATTTGTAAAGCTGTTATATTATATCGTCAAGTTCTCGTTCATTTCCGCCCATCTCTGTTGATTTATAATAGGATTATGATTTCGTGTATTAATTCATCCTATATTAATTCACTCTGTGCGCGTTAAATTTAATTGCTCTGCTCTTGGTTTAAGCACATAATTTTTCATTTGAATAAATTATCAATTTTGCCCCGAGAAGTGTTATCCTCACTTCTAAGTAGTCCTGGTAAAATTATTTGAGTAATTCGTGAAGAATTTAACATTCATCACTTTAGTCCCTTAATATATTTTAATGAAGTCTGGGGACTACTTTGAAGATTTTTTTAATATTTGAGGACTACTTAACATAATTATTAATACTTCTGAGACTAATTAAATAATTTTTTACTTTAAACATTTTAGGAGAGAGGGTGATAGTTGATAGAAGAAAATGGTGGTTTACTCTTTTTCATTTGGAAAATACTTAATATCTCCTATTTTGGATGGATTGGGTGGATAAAGAGAGAAATATAAAAAGAAAAAAGAAAAGGTAAAGAGAGAAAGTGATTGATGCTATAAATAATGTAATAAAAAAGGAAGGAAGAAGTGAAAAAAAATGAAATAGAAATGAAATGGAAGAGAAATAAGTGTATATTTTTAATAAGACTTAACCCACAATGTAGTCCTTGAAAGTGGCAAGTTATTGTACAATTTAGTTCTAAGTTACTCACTTTTTAGTCTCTCCGCAACGAGCATTAATGACGGGACTAAAAAGTAACTTCAAACTTTTGGAAACTAAATTGTACAAATATTGAATTGGTAAATTTTTTACCACTAATATATAAATATTGAATTGGAACTTTTTTTTATCATTGATATATAAATACATAATCTCCTATAGTGTTAAGAGAATGTTGTTGAATAACAAAATTCATTTACAAAATTAAAATTCTAGATATACCTGTTTTAGTACCCCTTTTTTTATTTACTAAACAAAAATTCAATGCCTTTTTTAAGAGAATAAGTACTAAAATTATATTAAATTTTAGGAGATAGCTTATTGAAATATGCCAGGTACCCTACTCGTACTTATATTTCAATATTATTGGTTACAATAAAAAGTGAGCTTAATTTCTTCATCCAAATTTTCAAAGTTATAGGACATGGGGTTGTCTAACTTACCTTAAGTAAAAATAGGGTTAAACAATCTCATTCAAATTGATTGGTGGAATTAATACCTGCAGCAAATCATCTTAAAATATATCAGAAAATTATACCAATCATTTTGGATGGAGTTGTTTAATCCTATTTTTACTTAGGGTAAGTTAGACAATTCCATAGGACATATGTAAGAGAAATTTAATACCTTGTAAATATATCAAACTTGATTTTAGTCCTCTAATATTCTTTTATTTTTTTATTCTTATAATGTTTAAATTTTTTTTAAAATGACCTCAATATATATGGTATTATACCCAAATTTTGTCTTATATATAATATAATTAGGATGAGAATATATGTTAGATCATCCATGAGAGAGCTTTCAATTTGCTCATTATATATTTTTCTTGACCCAAGTTTATTTACTAAATAAACTAATTTAAGGTTTTAAATAAAATATTTACTTTAAAAAGTTAAGTTTTAAGTCATTCAAAAAGATTTTTATGTCTATCAATACCTGGTGGTCCATATAACAAAGAGCTTAATTTCTTTTAAACAAAGTATTGAATTTTAGTTTCGTAAATGAAAAACATAGGTGCTAAATATTTATGTTATTAATTAAATGATTCTAACCGATTTAACTTTCATTAGTTAGAACCACCAAGTACAAGGATTAACTAATGTGAAATTGTTTCAGTTTAATTAATGGTCTCGAATTCAAGTCCTTAATATGCATTTACGTTAAATACTTAGATAGAGAACTTTACCATTCATAATAGTCTACTCGACTCGAGCAGAGTTGTCTTTCTTAAAAGATACATGTGATCTATACCAAAACAAAAATAAATAAAAACTTTCATTAGTTAGAGTTTAGTATAACTTTCAAATAGTAAAGAAGACCCAAAATATTTCTTTTATGACTAATAGATTGGCCTATTAAAATTATTATTATTGTTGTTGTTGTTATTGTTATTATTATTATTATTATCTATAACAATAATAAAGGTGATATGTCTTATTAGTTTACGCATTTTGTTTCCAATTATTCTAATTCAGACTCCTGACATCGTCTGTCTAATATTTGGTCTCCACTTTTTAAAAAAAAAATTATCATTTAACTGTTACAGTAAATTACTTGACTATTTTATTTCAACTTTTTCTATTCTCAACCTCCTAAGTTAGTTACATTGATAAAAATATATATATATTAACTACATATAACAAATTCAATTTCAAAAAACAAAAAATGCGGACTGATAAACACGTCAATGCCTGTCTTTCCATTGGTTGTTGTTGTTGTTATTATTATTATTATTATGAAATAATATTCTCTTAATATTTTTTCTAAAATTATTTCGTTTATGATTTTATCAATACTATAGGGCAAATAATAAAGATTATGTATTTATATATTAGTGGTAAAAAATTTACCAATTCAATATTTATACAATTTAGCCTCCAAAAGTTTGAAGTTATTTATTTTTTAGTCTCTCTGTTAATGTCCATTAACGAATAGACTAAAAGTAAGTAACTTGGGATTAAATTATACAAAACAAAACATTCAGGAATGAGTATCTTCAGATTTTTAGAACTAAATTATAAAAGGACATATATTTAGGAATCAAAAGTAAACATGTTACCCATTTAAAGAACAAAATTGTGTGTTAACTTCATAATAGTTTTGGATCAAAGGCTCACGCACTTGTGACTCTTAATTATGTACGAAAATTAAAACAATCTCTCTAGTTAGTGCCTAAGGTAACAGTTAACATTTGGTTATGCAACGTATGACGTGATGTATGTGAGACACTGTTTAGCACCAATCAGATGCATATATCTATCATAGTATATTCAAATATCTCATAAAAAGTACATATACAAATAGCAAAATCTCAATACTAATACTGGTGCAACCAACCGTTGAAGAGAAGAAGTTAAAGGGCCCATCTGTTCTTGTGTTGGTGGATTTTTAGGTGATCTAGTTAATTTAGTTAATGAATTATGTAATTCTTAGGCTTTATTTTATATCCCTTATAGCCAACGCAGCCTATGTTCCTTCCTTATATATCTTTAGGTGATTGATGATTGATAACTTGAGCCTCAATGCAATATTTCCAACATTTTTACATGTCTATGGCAATCTGGCATTCTCTATCCCCGACTTCTCTGATTTATTAGAAATTACATGAGGTTAATAACCTATAAATTGTTGCTAAATTTCCTTATGTTAGTTTCATGAAAAGTAACTTGATAGCTAATTGCACTATGGGAGTAGAAAAATTATGAGTTCCCAAGGTGTCGGTGAAGACTGCCTAGGATGGGCAGCAAGAGATGTATCCGGAGTTCTATCACCTTACAAATTCAGTCGCAGGTATGTGCATCTCATTCCACTTCATAGAATGGACTAATGGAATAACTGTTTTCTATAAATGATCATATTCTTTTTCATGGCTTCTATCGAAAAGAATTTTTACCCCTTTCACGGCAACTCAACCTCCAAAATTATTGCAGTTCCTGGTTTGATGATACACACTGATATTAATTTATTCATGTATATTTTTGTCATCGTTTTTTGTCTGTTTTTGGGACAAAAGTTGACTTGCAGGCCTTTTTCCTTTTTTACCTTAAATTTCTTCACAACATGATAATGATGATTACTCAGGGCTCTTGGGAACGAAGATGTTCATATTAAAATTACACACTGCGGTATTTGCTATAGTGATGTTGTTTGGACAAGGAATTTTCATGGGGACTCAAAGTATCCTGTTGTACCTGGGTACGTGGGCTTATTTTTCTGTATGGATGAGAAACTGAGAATCCTATATACTTAAGCTAATCTATCTACGGTTCTTTTTTCATATCAGTCATGAGATTGCTGGGATTGTGACAAAGGTTGGCTCCAATGTCCACCGTTTCAATGTTGTAGACCACATTGGAGTTGGGACTTATGTCAACTCATGTAGGGATTGTGAGTATTGTAATGACAGACTAGAAGTTCATTGTACCAATGGATCAGTTTTCACTTTTAATGGTGTTGATCTTGATGGTACAATTACAAAAGGAGGATACTCCAGTTACATAGTAGTCCATGAGAGGTAAACTTAATAGACGGCTAGACGCTAATCATGAGTTTTATGAGGTCTTCACTTCCTGAATTTTATCGTAAGCTCTATAAAGTACGTTTGATTTCATACTCACGACAGGTTATAGCTCCAGTTCATATCACATTTAATTTTGAATCTGCAGGTATTGCTTTATGATACCAAAAAGCTATCCATTGGCTTCAGCTGCTCCTTTGCTTTGTGCTGGAATTACTGTTTATTCACCGATGGTGCACCACAAGATGAATCAACCTGGTAAATCTCTAGGAGTGATTGGTCTTGGTGGCCTAGGTCATATGGCGGTGAAATTTGGAAAGGCATTTGGTTTGAGTGTAACAGTTTTCAGCACTAGCATATCCAAGAAAGAGGAGGCACTGAACCTGCTTGGTGCAGACAAATTTGTTGTTTCATCTAATCAAGAAGAAATGACGGTAATTAAGCATAACATGAAGCATCTATTACTACTACATAACATATTCTTCAGACCATGAACAGAACAGATATCGATAACTGTAACTGATGGTGATTCACATTCAGGCGTTGGCTAAATCGTTGGACTTCATAATTGACACAGCATCTGGTGATCACCCGTTTGATCCTTACTTGTCACTGTTGAAGACATGTGGGGTTTTTGTCCTAGTTAGTGCCCCAAGTGAAGTCAAATTCAACCCTGTAAACCTTATTTTAGGTAGGTTGCTTTTGAAGCATAGAAGGTTTGTTGGAATGGTCAGTTTTCATTCGTGTAATTCAATGTATTGAAGCAGTGGATGTGGAACTGTAAATACGCATCTTCTGTTTGACAGGAAAGAGGACTGTTGCCGGAAGCGCCACAGGTGGTACAAAAGATACACAGGAGATGATTGACTTCTGTGCTGCAAACGGGATTTACCCAAATATAGAGGTGATTCCTATCGAGTATGCCAATGAAGCTCTTGAGAGGCTCATAAAGAGGGACGTCAAATATAGGTTTGTAATAGATATTGAGAACTCCCTAAAGTAATACTAGAGAAAAATAGGAAAATAATCCATGGATAACTAAGAGCTAAATAACGCTTGGAGAGAGAAAGAGAGATGAGAGAGAAAGCATAAGATAACAAGTGAAATGATGTAATAAGAAGAGAAAATGGAGAGAAATAATGTGTTCATAATGTGTTTGATATATGGGAGTGTTTATATATTATTAATATTAGAAAAATAATTTGCTTTCCAAATTAGACATGATTGTACTTTAATCTTGTTTAATAAACAATAATTGCTTACATGGAGGTGATTCCAATCGAATATGGAATAAAAATAAAAAGGTATGTTTTTATCTGGTCTGACTACAAAAGTTGTCCCATTAGACACTTTATAATATGTACAATTGTAGGAAAATCATAATTATTAGATGGAGATGAATTTAATTTCTGCAATTTGTTTTTCTTTTCTACGACGTTATACTATGATCTTGGATATGGCTTCAAATTTTTTGCTAGGTACACACATTCTGAGGCGTTTCTTTAATAAAATTATGTGATGAGAATAGAGAGCATACAATATCATGCACCATTACGTAACAGGATTCAAGATTTACTTTACAAAATGTTATTAGAGCCTGAATTAATGGTATTATAATTGTTTTTTGGGTATAATCTTAGAAATTAATTGAATTCAAATTTGCCTCACTTCTAGAAAATCAAACTAAACCTTTTTCTTTCAAATTCAGAAACATTATTTTATGCATAAATCATGAAGTTAATGTAGGGAATTTATTACCTATAGTCTAACTTCCAACAATAGAAAATTAAGTTTTTTTTTTGTCAAGATATCATTAATTGAAAAATGCCCAACAACACTTACAAAAGCATAAAGATTTAAACAAAGAGAATCACAACAGTGCATAATAATAAATCAATAGAAACTCAACCCGAATCATATCGAGACAACTCAAAACAACCCACAGATAGTAAACCAATGCTGTGTAAAGGAGATCGCATAAAGGCAGCCAAACTGAGTAGAACAATGCTGCCTAAAGAGATTCTAGTAGTTTGAATACTATTGCACTAGATGGCTCTAAAAGTTTAGTTGAAAAGGATAAATGTGTTAGGAGAGGGGTAGAAACCTAAAAGAAACACCATTGACAAACGATAAACTAGAAAGATAGAAAAATGAAGGGGCTGAATGTGATGGCTGGAAAAAGAAGAGGAAAAGGTGGAGGTGGAAGAGGAGGAGGAGAGGTGGTAGTGGTGAGGAAAGAAAAAAGAAGGTGAAAGGAACAAAAAAGCTCTCACTAAAGAGAGAAAAAGACCCACTTAAAATGGAACGAAATTCCTCCCATGGAAGTAGAAAAACCCTCCCAAAGAGAGAGATGGCCCACTG
This sequence comes from Spatholobus suberectus, assembly GCA_004329165.1. Classification (NCBI taxonomy): domain Eukaryota; kingdom Viridiplantae; phylum Streptophyta; class Magnoliopsida; order Fabales; family Fabaceae; genus Spatholobus; species Spatholobus suberectus. The sequence goes on along the minus strand of CM014729.1, from coordinate 5,945,611 downwards.
GGGGTAGCGCTGCACTCTTCTCTTTTCCTCTCTGCTAGGTTTCCCTTACTGTATAGTTAAAGCCGGGAGATAAAATGAAACAAAACTTCATATCATAGTCGTGTAGCCGTTTATGGCCCTAGAAACCTTGAATAAGCTGTCTTCGATTTCTATTAAAGATTTATCAAATTGATTTGGCAATTTCACTTAAACGCTAGGGTGATCCACATATAAAATTTTTGAACTAATTTGTTTTAAGCCGATTAAGAAAAACAATCAGGTGGAACCCGTTTTGGGTGCGTATTTTTTCAACATGAAATTCCTCCCCAATATTCAAGTGATTCTCAAAATCACCATAGGGATTCTGTTTGAGATTAATTTGCTACCTCATCCCTAGAAACTTACTGCGTTTTGTGGAACATCCATGCAAAATAAAAAAGGAAAGTGTGTGGCATGGACAGATGAGATGGATCGTTGCTTGGCAGAGCTGCTAGGTAAGGAAGTAATGTTGGGAAACAAGCCTAAGAAAAAATTCTGATCAGAAGCACATAGCAATGAGTAAAACCCAACAGGATGTCACCAACAGATCGACTATCCATAATAATCTAATTCGCCATTTCATTCACAAAAATAGAAATTTCACACAAATGCAGCACGAGAAAATCGAGGATCTATGTCCACACATTCAACTTCGTAAATCATAATCCATATTACCAAATGCCACATCTACAAAAGGCATTCTGATATGAGCATCAAACAACGAGAAGTCAAACCCCAGTTCAAAATCTAGACGGCTAAAAGGGCATTTCCTTGACCTTATGTTGGTAACTAGATAGTGGTGTAATAGTTAGAGTTGAACATAGGATTTGGCTCCTTTCAGACTCAAGATGGGAAGAGATGAGTTGAAGCAATACAGTTGTCTTTGGGCCTCTATGCCTTTGGGACCAGCTAGAAGTCAATTTTGAGAAAAACTCGTTCCATTAAATTGTACTCCAAGAAGGTTTCAACCCTTTATTATTGGGAGGATGAAACAGATAACGAATCTAGCTTACAGTGCTTAAAAGTCTGTAATTTGGCTAGTTAACGCCAGACTGAACTCAACTACGACAGGATTTCAAGATCTCACACTAAAACACAACAAAAGCTTTCTACGGAAACAACTAATTAAACTTGGTTCCAATAAATCCAAAATTCATCTATTTGGCTGCAAAATCTAACAATTCCTTTTTTGAGATTTTGCATATTCAATAATTTTTCATTTCCGAAGAAACAGACAGAAAATGATAACACAAGAAACAGGAAAAACATTGCATGGAAATAAAAGCTGAAAATTCAGTAACGCAGCAATCTCAGGTGCAAATCAAAACCATGCATCACACACAAGGCAGAGAAGCACATTCAGATAAACAGAACCCATAGCTGCTATTACAGTAAAGGAGATGAATGCACAATAAACATATATCAAACCACAGATCAACAATGCCTCATATACCAAAATAATCAACCTTTTGATGTATGACAAAACTCAGTTTATAAGAAACAAAAAAATAATTAAATGAAGATTAATTTTAAATATTATTAATTTTAAATACTATAAAAAATGAATGGAAAAAGAAAGTTAAGTCCCGATAAAATTGATGATACAATTCATGAAGCTTGGTTATTTCTAACTTCTAAGAAGAAACACATGAAGCTTCATTAATTAATAATGATAAAAATACAAATCAAGTCTCAAAATTTTCCAACAAAAAAATACGAACAAAAGTCTCAAAACCTGCCAGTATTCCAAATCTACCTTAGGCATGCTGGTAATGGTGCAACTTATACAATAACACTTTGCCTGCAGCGTTTCCCACAGCCATGAAACCACCACCTGGACTGAAATCAATGCAGCGGGGATAATGCAGGCTCGTGTTTGATGGTGGCCAGTTGGAGAACACAGTATACGATGGGATATGTATTAATTTTAAGCTGCTCTTCTTCATGCTTGAACAGATTGCTAATATTTGAGAGTCATGATTAAATCTCATAAAATCCACTTTCGTAGTCAAATTCTCTATGGTCCTGACAGGCTTTCTCTTGCCCCCAAGAAATTCCTCTCTGTTGTAAATATTCACGATTCCACTGTCTGAACCAGCTGCAAAATGAGTCCCACTTGGTGAAGTACAAAGAGCAGTGCTGTTTATGCAACCTTCATCTACACCTTTATGCATGCAAGTCCTTGTTCTCAGATCCCAGTGGTAAACCTGGCCATCACCACCACCACTTAACAACTGCTGTCCATTCTCAGCAAAAGCTAAGGAACGGATTGTTCCATTCATCTTTAGAGTACCAACCAATTGCTTTGTTTTGTTGAAACCAATAAAATATAACCTTCATTACCCGTAAATGCTATCATTTGAGAATCAGGAGACACCTCAAAAACCTCCAAACTCTTCTCTTCCCTACCAACCAGAGGACCTATTCTATCAACTCTAGCCTTAACTAAATCAAAACTATAAAAGAACTTTCTCCTACTGGATAATATAACCTGAGACCCATCTGGCAAGAAAGACGCTTTTCGAATGGGGCAATCTTCAAGGAAGATGCTCTGAATTTGGTGTTCCGCTTGCCATCAATTTGAAAAAGTCTAAGCTTCCGGTCCAATCCAGCTGCAAGAAGCAGCTGCGCATTCCGGTGGAATTGAACTGAATTTATGGGGCCATTAGAAGGATCCTGAATATTTGCATCCACAAGTCTCGAGTATTCAAGATGTCCCGGCAACAACTTTGCGCCACTCTTCACAATCAGGTCTTCATTTGTCCTGAGAACATCATCCACATCCTCATAACCACAGCTCACAACAGCTTCATTTTCTTCGTCCGTCGTCTCATCATCAGAACATCTATCTATTTTCGAATCAACCCGTGCCCATTCAGTTCCTGGGTTGAGCTTAACATGCTGAGCCCTCAATCTTGACACATACTCCAAACCCGAGATCAAATTCTCATCCTCTCCCTTCCTCAACTTCCTCAATCTGTTAACCTTGGCTATGTTCACAGTGGCATTTTCTTCTTCATCATCCACCCACACGGGTTTCCTTTCCGAAGTGCGGCCATCATCATGACCATGACTTTCCTCAGACAAGTCAGCATCTTCTTCCTGGTAAACGGAGAGAACACTATCTGCAGAACGGTCAGTGAAGAACAAATCAGAAACCTTTTCCGCAGCATTCCCGGCTCCACTTCATCATCCTCCTTTCCAAACTCAAGAGGGGTATAGAGAGAGCCAAACAAGAAGTTCTCAAGTTTTCTTCATCTCTTTCACTTGTTCCATTGCCAATTGTTCCCCCTCGCCATCTCGCTTCTTCCTCTTCTTCATTTTCAGGCTATCAATATTCTCAGCGTCATCTTCAACCTCCCTCTTGCTCTTATTGACTTCATTTTTAGGGCGAGCGTTTTGGGATATCAAACTCATCTTTCACAACACAACCTGAGAGGCAAATAGAATTTAACCAATTTAACGGTTAGGAATTGAAAGCATGAAATGAATTATGTCACAAAAAATGGAGCTAGCAAGAGAGCAAAATAATAGATCCGAAAGAAACAAATAACATTCACGAATCAATGATTGGAAAAATCAAAGGCATAAAGGAACATGGGAAGCTTAAATCCAGTTAAATAGCATTGGGAATACCTCGATAATGGCCAACTTGGAATTGGACGAGACGGTGGTGGCCGAGGGAGAGCGACGACGGAGGCGTTTTAGTTAGGTTTAAGCGCGGAGAGAAAGCTTAGCTGCCCCAAGGGTTTTAGCAACTAGATTGGGCTTTCTCTCTTGGTCTGGGCCAAGCCCGTTTCTGTGCCAAAAATCTGAACTGGGCCCCTCTCTCTCTTTTGTCGAATCTAGTAAGGCTACATGGGATGGAAGACAGACAGTAAAGTTTTTTTTTTTTAATTTCTATAGAATAAAGATTTTTACACTACTATTAATTAATTAGAAATTATTATACATAACAATTTGTGATTGAATAATAATATAAAAAAAATTAAACTCCCAATACATTCTAATTAAATTCTTTTGTTTATAACAATTGCATTTTTACAGGTTATTGATATGAATCTAGTATTAGAAGAATATGCAAATTAATACTACTCTCATTGTAAAATTATAACAATAATAATAATAATAAAATTCTCCGCCGAAAAATTAATTACTCAATAAATGTTTGTTCTAAGGTTGCCATTAATTCCTCAATTCCTCAAAAAAGAGGTTGTCATTAAAATCTGCAAGATATTCCAACTTCTAAGATTCAAGCTTGCTTTGTTTTTATTAAAATACGTTTGGTTACCAACACGTCCAGCTTATATTGATACTTATGAATTTTTTTTAAGCTTATGCATCCGTCCAGACTCAAACCCCCAACCGCCCCCCCCAACAAAAAAAAAGTATATATCCTTCGTAAAATGTAATCTTGTATTCAAAGTATGTTCAGGCATTAAGTGTATCTCTCTTTATAAAGTTTTAAATTGTAGTCCGTTATCTTATAAGGGATTAATCGCTTTCGTTAGACCTAATCGACATTGTCTAAACTAATTTTTTAACCAATGCTTTTCAAACCACATTTTCATTTAAAATTTCTCTCGCCTTCATTGCCGTAAGGATAGCTTCTCTTTCGTTGCAACTTGAAAATCAAAATTTTCCTTATTGGATTTTAGCATTCGGCATCGCTTGCGATGGGGAAAGAAAGTTGTAACATCATGAAAACTATATATATATATAGAGAGAGAGAGAGAGAGATGCATAACTTCCTTACATTTTTGGGCGCACGAGAAGGCAACAAAACAAAAATTATATGAACCCTCCTTTATTTTTTAGGGGATGGGGGCCATTCATGCCTTCATGGAACCTTCCTTCTTCAATCCTTCTATTACTTTTCCTGACATAGTGCTAGAATATTTTCCCCTTGGTTATTGATTATTGTCTTTTTCAGCCTTTGTCCTTCTCCCTATCTCTGAAAGTTCATTCTGGGATAAAAATTCATTTTGTGTGCGTGTTTGGTCAAGAAGTACCATCCATTTCAAGAAAATGTGATGCCACTTTTATCTTTCTCATAGCAATTTTTTTTTTTTTTATATATAACAAAATGTTAATGCTAGTGTACCAATCTTGGTGCCTATTTCATAAAACAATTAAACTAGCCTAAGGTTAAGCTATGAAATGAAGTACGTGAAAAATCATGTTTCAAAGGATAGAAATTTGGGACGGATAGAGTATTAGCTGGAAAAAATAGAATTAAGTACAATCAAACCATTAACCTCGAGTTATTATTAAATCATTACATTTCATCATCTGAATGGCATAGTCCGCAGGCCTAACAGCTTGGACTTCATATCATAAGGGTACTGTGAATGTGACTTAGTCATATTGGTTATTAATTAAAATGGTGAACTCTAAGCTTCATTCAAGGTTGGAGAAGAGGTTTGTGGCCTTGTTCATTTCTATATTGCAAGGTGAGTAGGGGCAGAACTACAAGACAATTATACAAATCCAAAACTCGTAAAAAACAACGAATAAAATCATTGTCCAAGTTACAAAAATATGAAAATAAAAGTTGAGCAATTACACAAGACTCATTTGTTCATCGTATGATATGATTGATATTTGATACCCACGAAAGGTTTCAAAATCAACTCTCCCCAGAGATGGCTGCTTGCCATGTTGGTCTCCGTGCAATCAACCATCCATTCTGTTATGCGATGGGATTAATTTTCTTACTTCGTATGAGTACTTTTGTTAACTCACTTTCATTTCATTACCAAGGCTTTGAGTATGATGATGCCAGGATTGAAGGAGATGCTACTCTGTCACATTCACAAATCCAACTCACTACAACCACAAGGTACCAAAGCAATGCTTACAGTGTTGGGAGAGTCACAAGTTTTGAGTCATTGCACCTGTGGGACATGAGCTCGGGAAAACTCACTGACTTCACTACCGAATTTTCCTTTGTGATTTTCTCAAATGATACTTCTAGTTTTGGAGATGGCTTGGCTTTTTTCTTTGCGGATCCAAAGCTGCCACTTTCAAATCAAATACAACAAGGAGGTGGTCTTGGTCTTGTCGATGGTAACCAATTATTGAAGTCAACTAAACATCCATTTGTAGCAGTGGAGTTTGACACTCACCAAAATTCTTGGGATCCACCTGGCACTCATGTAGGTATAAATTTCAACTCTATGAGATCTAACATAACTGCTCCATGGTCCATTGATATTAGGGAAATGAAAGCTTATTATTGTGTAATTGAGTACAATGCAAGTACTCATAATTTAAATGTTTCTTTCACTGGAAAGAAAATCAATGGCAAGCCAATAAAAAGTTATATCTCATGCAATGTTGATTTGAGAGATTACCTACCAGAGTGGGTTTTTTTGGCTTCTCAGCGGCTACAGGATTTATGTTTGAGATGAACACACTACAGTCATGGTCATTCCATTCAAGTTTACAAAGTAATGAGAATGTGTCAAATCAGATTCCACCAATGGCAGCCTCACCAATCCCAAATCCTAGTCCTTCGTCAATTCCCACTACTAATGTTAGCCCTAAACAAGAGGGCAACAAAGGTTTATTGATGGGGCTAAAAGTTGGTATAGGTATAGCTGCAGCTGCAAGTTTTCTTATTTTGGGGGTGGTTTGTATTTTAATGTGGAAGAGGGCGAAAGGGAAAAAAGAAGATTCACTTTTTGATCTAAGCATGGATGATGAATTCCAAAAGGGCATTGGACCAAAGAGAATTTGCTATAAAAAATTGGCAAGTGCAACAAATAACTTTGCAGAGGCACAAAAGATTGGACAAGGTGGTTTTGGTGGTGTTTATAAAGGCTATTTGCAAGACTTAAACTCCGATGTTGCTATAAAGAGGATATCGAGAGAATCTAGGCAAGGAATAAAGGAATATGCAACTGAAGTTAAGATCATCAGCCAACTGAGGCATAGGAATTTAGTACAACTAATTGGTTGGTGCCACATGAAGAAAGATCTCTTCCTTATATATGAGTTCATGCAAAATGGTAGCTTAGATTCCCACCTACATCGTGGAAAAAGCATCTTGACATGGCAGATGAGGTACAACATTGCTATGGACTTGGCTTTGGCAGTGTTGTACCTTCATGAAGAATGGGAGCAGTGTGTGCTTCATAGGGACATTAAATCCAGTAACATTATGTTGGACTCAAGTTTCAATGCTAAGCTTGGGGATTTTGGCTTAGCTAGGCTGGTGAATCATGAGAAAGGATCACAAACCACAACTCTAGCAGGAACAAGGGGCTACATAGCCCTTGAATGTTTCACTACAGGAAAGGCTAGGAAGGAATCTGATATATACAGTTTTGGGGTTGTTTTGTTGGAGTTAGTCAGTGGAAGAAAACCAATTGACCTTAATGCCAAGGAAGGTCAAATAACCATATTTGAGTGGGTTTGGGAGCTCTATAGATTGGATAAGTTACTTGACGTAGTAGACTCAAAGCTTGGGGGAGCATTTGATGAGGAGCAAATGGAACGTTTAGTGGTTGTTGGCCTTTGGTGTGCCAATCCAGATTATACATCCAGGCCATGTTTAAGGCAAGTGATTCAAGTGCTTAAGTTTGAAGCTCCTTTACCAATTCTCCCACAGAAAATGCCTGAGCCAAATTACCATTCTCCAACTATGAGTACTATTTTTGCTTCAGTTTCTTCTCCCTCTCCAGCTACATGTTAGAACCAAACACAATGTGACTAATAGGGGAATTTGATGTATAGAAAGTTATCGGAAAGTTCATGTTTCTTTAGTTCGGTGGTGACATCTCTCATTCTAGTACAACATAGGCTACGGCCTATAGGCGAGTCATACTGAAGTTCCTTTTTACAGTTATGTGTAAAGATCGTATGAACTCTTTGCATGTGTGTGTGTGCACTTGTGTCCTTGTGATTATGTACGTTTGTAAATTTGTGATATAGAAATAGAGAGAATGAAAGAATTAAATAAAGAGCAGAAAGTGGAAAAGAGAAAGGCATAGAACCCAGTACATTAGTCTCTGTAATATATGATTCTCCAATTATGAAATATTTGTTCAACTTAATGAAATAACTAGATGTTGTCTGATTTCTATTACAGCAGAAACTGATTTGACACAAAATCAAAATCAAAATCAATTCCTCTTACCATGCCACACGTTTACATGTAAAATATGTAATTGAAATTAATTTGAACACAATAGATTTAAAATTAATTTTATCAAAATCAATTCTACTCAGCTTTAAAATAAATCAGTTAATCTTCAGCTTTGGATCACGGTGAGGTGTAAATATCATTTGCTTCTTTAGTGCAAACTACAGAAGTAGTTCTGAACCAGCCTATGAAAAAAATATATCATGAGCTATATTATGAAAGTAATGTTTGTTCAACGCAATTAAGTGCCAATTTCTTTAAAATAACATTTTTAAAATAATATATTAGTTATGAATTATGGGAGTAGCAATCACGTTAAAAAAAAAGTCATGCGTGTATTTCAGTTGATCCTTACTTCCTTAATGCCAACAAAAAAAGTGGAAGTATACGAAACTTTCTGAATTATTATTTCTTTTTTGGACTGATGACAACTTTTGATTCTCGAAGAAAGATATAAGTAATTTTCAATCAAGGACCTTGCATGCGTGCACGTGTGTGTATAATGTAAACTGTAGAACCTAGACTCCCAAATTAATTAATTGACAAATAAGTCTGAATTTTTTACACTTTAATTAAAAATAGTTAATAGATTATATGGTTCATATCAATTTAAGGGAGACAATACAAACAACCGCAAGAAAATGAAGCTCAACAAAGCCAGTGCCAAATTTCAATGATATTAATAATATATTTGACTTTACAAACCAAACGCCAAGTTCATGGGCCACCCCAAGATAGAAATTTTTCAAGTGCAAGGCAACCAACTATTCCATGCCATTTAGTTATCCCTGAATCCAACATCCTCATTCCTCAGCCATGGCCACATACCAATGCTGTATCTGTAAGTGTACTCATCTCCTTCCTTACTTGGTCATAACCATAGTGACTTTGTCTTTCTTGATCCCTCATGCGGCTCCATTAGACTTCATCTTTCAGCAGTTTCTCAACAAGGAAGGTACCTTGAATTTTGAAGGAGATGTTTATTATGACAAGGGATTCCTCCAACTCACCCAATATAAGAAAGACAGTGTTGGCAGGGTCACATACTACAAACTGCTGCATCTTTGGGACAGGGACTCAAGAAAACTCACAGACTTCACTTCCAATTTCTCCTTCATTATTAATCAACCAAACAAAACCCAAATTGGAGATGGCATCACATTCTTTCTTGCCAGGCCCAACTTTCCACTTCCTGTCCCACCAGATGGGTCTGGTATAGGCCTTGTGAGCCGTCAACAAATGGAAGATCCAAATTACCCAAATGAGCATCCATTTGTAGCAGTGGAGTTTGACACCTTTGGGAATCAATTTGATCCTCAATATGACCATGTAGGTATCGATATTAAAACCATCATGAGTCCTTTCACTGCTGAATGGTTTAGTATTAAGGATGGGAGAGTACATGATGCACAAATTAGCTACAATTCTAGCACATGCAATTTAAGTATCATCTTTACAGGATATAAAGATAATGTCACAGTGAAACAACACTACTCCAGTGTAGTAGATTTGAGAGAGGTCCTGCCGGATTGGGTTGAGTTTGGCTTCACTTCAGCAACAGGATTGTTATTTGAGATACATACACTTTGCTCGTGGTCTTTCAGCTCGAGTTTGGACTTGGAAGTGCACAACGATAAAAGTAAGACAGGGATGGTGATAGGTCTGAGCATTGGAGGAGGTGTTTTAATTGTTGGTATTGGATTAGCTTGGCTTCTGATGTTGAAGAAGAAGAGAAGAGACAAGGAAGATGACTTGGATCTTATTATGGACAGTGATTTTGAAAGAGGGACTGGACCTAAGAAGTTTTCTTATAATGAACTTGTTAGAGCAACTAACAACTTTTCAAATGAATTGAAGCTTGGAGAAGGAGGTTTTGGCGGAGTCTACAAAGGATTCATAAGAGAGTTAGGTGACTATGTTGCAATTAAAAGGGTGTCACGGGGATCAAGACAGGGTGTGAAAGAGTATGCCTCTGAAGTAAAGATCATTAGTAGATTGAGGCACAGGAATTTGGTGCAGCTCCTAGGATGTTGCCACATGAAAAATGATTTTTTACTTATCTATGAATTCATGTCAAATGGAAGCCTAGATTCCCATTTGTTTGGAGCCAAAAGCCTCCTAACCTGGGCAGCAAGATTTAACATTGCTGGAGGCCTAGCCTCAGCATTATTGTACCTGCATGAAGAGTGGGAGCAATGTGTACTCCATAGGGACATAAAATCAAGTAATGTTATGTTGGATGCAAATTTCAATGCAAAGCTTGGAGACTTTGGACTAGCCAGATTGGTGGATCATGGCACAGGGTCACAAACAACAGTTTTAGCTGGAACAATGGGGTATATGGCTCCTGAATCTGCCACCAGAGGCAAGGCTAGTAGAGAGTCTGATGTATACAGTTTCGGTGTTGCTGTTTTGGAGATAGCTTGTGGAAGAAAACCAATTGATCTAAGAGCCAGTGAGGAACAAATAGTTATGTTGGAATGGGTTTGGGAACTCTATGGCATGCGTAATCTGCTTGAAGCAGCTGATCCTAGATTGTGTGGAGACTTTGATGAGCAGGAAATGGAAAGGTTAATGATAGTTGGCCTATGGTGTGCTCACCCAGATTACTCTTTCAGGCCTACGATTAGGCAAGCAATGCATGTACTTAATTTTGAAGCTCCATTGCCCACTCTCCCATCAAAGATGCCTAAAGCCACCTACGTTGTTCCTTCAATTGCTGCATCTACATCTTCAAACTATCCATCATCTAGCGCCGATGCTTTTGGGCCTACTAAAACCGAGCCTTTATCAAATAGCTCTTACACTTGCTCCTCAGAATCCAAAACATCTGCTGCACTTCTGCATACAGTTGATATGTAATGTGTATTTTAACTTGTAACCCTCTTGTTAATTAGTAGAAATGATAGTAGTTGAAGTCACATGCATGTATAATTTCCATCTTACATATCTGCCAATCGACATGTCATCTTTTTAAAAGAACAAACATCATGCTTGTAGAGGCTCTGTATTAATTTTCTGACTTCATAAACAAAATATTATGTTTAAAGTATTAGCTTCTCTGTAATCTCTGATTCTTTCAAACAGTCGTGTTCAACCATGAACTAGTTGAGTTCTGTTTACTTATATGCTTGGGATTAGTATGCAGTGCATCAAAAAGGCTACTAGTTTAATGTCAAAAGCATCAAGATTTATAGTTGATAACCCAGCTGGGCCCCCTCTAAAGAGAAAAGTTGTTGCCACTATTTTGTAACTACTAGTACAAAATAAAAAAGGAAATGAGAGGGGATGGGGGGAGATATGCCTAATCGGTGCCATTGATCTGAAGAGTTCATTTTCATAACGTAACGCCATATAAACCACGAGTATTTTATATATGCACAAAAATCATATATACTTTTGCGACATTAAGTTATATTTTTGAATTTGTACAATGTTACAGTAAAATTGTTTTTACATAAATTAACTTAAATTTTCCACAATTGGACTTGGTCTTCTTTCTTTTTCCGTGCATATTGCACCAAACATTCAATAAAATGAAAATATTGATTGCTTCAATGAAAAGGGGCCTGGGGAAGGAATCTGAATAGCAAGCATTTTGCGCTTAATAACAGTCTTTTCTTGACACCCGTAGCCAGGTGAAATGCTGGTCAAAATGTTTGTACCAGGTGAAAGAATTTGAGAGAGAAAACATTGTTTTCACTCCTCGTTTGTACCATCAAACACGGTCACAAGGGACCTTAACCTGGCCCCTGGGCATCTTCCTTGAAGACTCCTCTTACGACATCTTTTACTAATTTTCTTATTTGTTAAATATAAAAAATATTAAATATGGTGAGTTGAGTCAAACTTGGTTTGACTTAAAATTAGGAAGTTTGGTTGCTAAACTAAAATCAATTTCAATTAAAAAAAATCATGGTCGACTTGAAACAAACTTTTGCTTCATCCAAAACAAATTTTGAATGTGTTTTTTTTTCTAATTTACCCTCACTCTTATTACACTTACAGCAGCGTGACCTTTTTTCATTGTGATGCCTAATCTGTTTTGCAAACTCTGTAGTTGCAGTTCGTTAGTTTATTAAAAGATATTACATATAAATTAATTACTGTATATATAAACTGAAGAAAGGCACTGCCTCCGTTGGATGAGTGCTGCCCATATTGAAGAAGAATATTGATCTCTCGGTGTATGAAGTGAAAAATTTACTGTATGTCTATTTATTTTTAATTTGTTAATATATATATATAATAAAATAGCTAATTATAATAGAAAAGAAGTATAAATATACCCATTTTAATAAGTACACACTCAAAATCAATTTTGATTTAAAATATCCACACAACATTTTTTAAAAAAATCATTTTTCTAATATCTGTTATCCAAACAAAAATTACGTTACTTCAAAATCAATTTTAATCATAATCAATCTTACAAAATCAACATTGATTTAAAATCAATTCTATTACCGTCAATCTAAACACACACTAATTTGAGTGCGATTGATCCAAGTATGACTTCTGTACACCTGCACTCTAATATATCATTCACACTAGCGGAAGAGATGAGAGACATCATGTGATTTGTAATAGGCCTACTGGGCTACACTATGGAATGGGAAAAAAAATCCTTTTCATTTCTTTTCCTCTCCATTTCTTTCGATTTATTACAATAGTTTTGGAAAAATAAATGATACTCTTTATTATGTGTGACACATTACCATTTCATTTATTTCTCAAAAACCATAGAAATAAAAGAAATGGAGAAAAAAACAAAGAAATGGAGAGAATCCTAACCCTTGAGGTTTTGGTTTCTTTATAAAAAAAAAATTATCTATTATACAGGGGACATATATATTAACAATAGTTTTAACTTCAAATCTAAGTCATTTGGTGTATAATGATGACAATGAGGTTTGAATTTAAGACTTAATGCAAATTACTCAACCCTTAATTACTAATTAGTTACTCTATCATTTAATATATATATATATATATAAGTTTAAATATGTTTTTAGTTCTTATAATATATCATTTTTTTTATTTTAGTCCTTGAAAAATTATTCTTTTTAAAATAGTCATTGTAAAATTTATATTTTTATTTTAGTCCTTGTTATTTTATTTATTCCTTGTAATATATTTATTTTTCAATTTAGCCCCTATAATATTTTGTTAATTTGAGTTAATCGCTTTGAAAAAAAATGGTAAGGACTAAAAACAAATTATTCACATGTTACAAAGATAAAAATGAAAGAATTAGTATATTAGAAAGACTAAAACAAAATAACAAAGAGCAAAATAAAAAAATGAAATTTTATAAGGACTATTTTTAAAAAAAAAATTATATGGACCAAAACCAAAAAAGGATATATTACAAGAACCAATAATATATATTTAAGTTTTATATATATATATATATATATATATAGGGATTTGTTAATGTACACCCACTTATTTTTTAGTTGGAGTACGTTAACAATCTACAACATTAGTGTGTTCTAAGATAATCCTAGTTATAGTTGCTAACATACTTCAACTAAAAAATAAATAGGTACACGTTAGCACACCCCACAAGCATTTATTGACATACACCCACCTATTTTTTAGTTGGAGTATGTTAGCAAACTACACCGTTGGTGTATTTTACTTTATGTAAATATAATTTATAATAAATAAATACTTTTAAATATATAAATTATATTATAATTAAAATTCGTACTAAATAAATAAATTTGAACATATAAATTATATTGTAGATTTAAGATAAATCATTTGTATTGTGATACAAAGTTATTTTTGATTATCAATAATTTTTAAAAAAATAAAATTTAATTTAGAAATAAAGATAAAAAGATAAAGGATTAAGAAATATTCCTATAAACGTTTTCATTGAAGAAAAAATCCTAAACATGTTCTCATTCAAGTTATTCTAATGTGTGTGTGTGTATAGGGATTTGCTAACGTATACACACTTGTTTTTCAGTTGGAGTGTGTTAGTAAGTTATAACTATAATGTATCCTAAAATACATTAGCAGTGTAGCTTACTAACGTACTCTAACTAAAAAATAAGTGTGTATATATTAGCAAATGCTTGTGGAATTTGCTAACATACACACACGCACTTGTTTTTTAATTAGAATATGTTAGCAAGTTATAATTACAATATATCTTAAAATACACTTATGTTATAGCTTATTAACGTACTCCAACACTTTAATTTGGTAATGTCACTCATTTACGTCAATGTAAAACTGAACGAGGGTGCATTGCTCTCAAAACAAAATGGGATCCACATTTTGTTGGTTTGGTTGAAACGCAAGTTTTTCAAAGTTAACATTATTCCTCTGCAACGTTCGTGCCAATGCATATCATCAGTCTTCTCAAAGGCTGAAATTACTTCAAATCTACCTAACGTGTTTTTTACTCCAGGAGATTACTTGCACTGCTGTGGACTAATCAATCTCACAAGTGGTTCAAGTACTCATTCAAGTTGTTTTAATCATAAATACCAAGGGGCAATGAAAATAATATTTGCAACAGAGACTTTTTTGTTTTACATATGTGTGTGTTTACTTTAGAAAAGCAGTGGCAGAGTTCCAAATCCCCTATCGCTTCAAAATAACTGCATAAATTCTCAACCTTAAAAAATGTTTTATTTATGACAAAAAATTACAACTTAATAAATGTGAGACATTTGTGCAGCTCATGCAGTTTCTTTAAACATGCAAAGAATCATGATCTCTTGTCTTGATACGGTCGTCATATGCATATTCCAATTTCCAACAGGAGCTGTAGACTCTGGATTTGCCTAGTTTGTGATGCACTTTTTTAAAACATTGCTGATAAGATCTAACCTAAAAAGAATTCCTTTTCTCGTGCCTTATATATGGGGCAATATGACATGGCAGTGATGGCACTGAATCTTTTGTCACGCAACCACTCCTTTGACCAGACTGTCGATAGTCAAAGTAACACAAATATAAAGTTTTATTGAAAGAATTACATTGAAAATCACGGTAGAGTGCATTACTATACTTTTTAATAAAAAAAAATTACTTTTGATCTCTTAACCAGTATTTTTAGGACATTAGTTAGCATTTTTCATATATAAATGATCATTCTATCCGTATCAATTGGTATATATTCACAAATTTTACTTGATTAATATTGAGCACGGGAATTGATAAATAGGGATGCGATAATGCGGTTAATTAGGTATAGAGATGTTTCTTCAGGAACATTTCTGGTACGTTGTTGGGGATGAGTTGGGAAGAACTCATGCAGTCCGTACTCGGGACTCCCATACAGTTCCATTGTGAAGCACAGACAATTTAATTCATAAGGTAAATAATTTTATAAAAAAAATCATATAAAAAAATATAGCACGACTTAGCTTGGGCCCTTGGTTTTCGGAAGCTTGTTTGAAAGTGACTAGCTTGTTGCTGTTCAGCTGGTGAAGGATGGCGTTAATGATCATCATCCGTATACAGTATAGGAATATGATTAGAACTTGGTGCTCTTGGCTTAATCGCAATTGGTGTGTGGAGGTCCCTCATGTGTACCGTGAAGCTAACAGTGTTGCAGATTGACTTGCTTCTTGTGCTTTTTCCCACCCTTTTAGTCTTAGGAGACTTGTTAATGTACCCTTAAAGTGTGGTACGTATTTTCCTTACTAAGGATTGTAAGGAATAGGTTTAGGGATCATTTCAGTGTATTATTTCACTATAAAATCAAGGTACATTATATACAGTAGAAGGGCTTGCTACCGAGCTAAAAAATAGGAAATAAAAAAGAAATAAATCTCTAAACATTAGCTACTAGTCAAATCCTATATAAAAAAGGAAACAATAGTCTCCTAATAATTACAAATATACAGCTAATCACTCCATAAATTTTAGGGTTTAACATAATCCTTTGATTTCAAAATCCTATAACCAGAATCCAACACTTTCTCGCAAGTTGGTGAATATATGTCAATCATTCCCAACTTGCTAACATTTGAATCAAATTATGACTTCAGTAATGACTTTGTGAACATATCAGCTTCTTGTGACTTGGTTAGCACGTAATGTAGGCTAAAAGTTCCACTTTCGATTTCTGACTTTATGATGTTGCGGTCAATCCTCACATGCTTCATCCTATCGTGTTGTATAGGATTGTGAACTATGTTGATAGCTGATTTACTATCACTGTACAACTTCATTGGGATTTCAAGTGGAATAAATAAGTCTTGCAGTAACCTACTTATCCAAATAAGTTCACAGACACCTTGTGCAATTGCTCTATATTCTACTCTACACTACTCCTTGCAACAACTGTTTGCTTGTTACTCCTCCAAGTCACGACATTTCCCCACACTTTTCATGCAATACCTTGTAGTTGACTTTGTATCTTCTATAGAACTTGCCTAATCTACATCTGCATAATATTCAATCATCCGATGATTGTTCTTTCAGAACAGTAGTCCCTTCCCAAGAGTCCTTTTTAGGTAGCAAAGAATCTAGGTTACAGCTTCAAGATGCCTCTTGGTAGGAGAATGCATAAACTGACACTACACTTATGCTGTAAGTAATGTCTAGTCTAGTGAGAGATAGGTAGATCTGAAAGAATAGAGAACACGCAAGAAGGGGGGTTGAATTGTGTGCTCTAAAACTTTTTACCCAAATAAAAAATGAGTTAAAGAAACAATTAATTTAGGCGTATATATGCATAAGGAAAGGAAAGCGCACAGAGGATTTTATACTGGTTCACTCAATATGAGCTACGTCTAGTCCTTTCATCTTGAAGGTTTTCTACTAACCAATCTGTTGGTTACAAGCAAGTATCTTTCTCTCCTCTCCGGGCGTTACAAGGTGACCAACCCAGATCACTTAACCACCCAAATATTCTTTAGTCACTAAGCTTCTCCAGGCTTTCGCAACTTAAGACAATTGCTAACAATCAACTCACAATGTGAGGGTATGAAAGTTTAAGAGCAGTACAAGAACTTTTCTGCACAAAGAATTTGATAATTTTTCAAAGTCATCCAGGCAGCACAAAGTTCGTCTTAATTCTCTACTCTTCCTTCTCTTCTAAACTGATATATATAGCCTTTTAGAAGATAGTTGTTAAGGTTTCAAGCTTCAGTCTTCAAGAGAAAGATTCAACATTTCTTCTGCATGTATGCGAGTATATTGAGTTTGTAGTAGAGACAGAAAAGTAACTTTTGTGTTGCACTAAAGTAGAAGGTGCAGTTTTGCGTTAGAGAGTTGCTTTTCTAAATATTTTTTATTCAATTTGACAACTTGATAAGTTGACTTCCTTTTTCTGCAATGCTTCCCTTATACACAAATATATATCTGATTTTCATTTAATGTAGGATGTATTTGAACGTTAATGCTTAGAAAGAAAATGAATCATTTGTGTTGGAGCATACAAGTATAAATAGATTTAAATATATCAACTTAATAGGGAACTTTGGACGTCTTTAGAAAAACACATAGGTAGTATCAAGTATTGGACTTATATTTTAATAAGGCGCTTTGGATGCCGAATAAAGTAAAGTATACTTGAAGTACTTTTTATTTTATTAAAGGGCGATATTTGGGCGCAAAAAACTTATATGTAAGATCTTCAAAAATTTAGTAACTTTGTTATCTTCAAAACTTGAGGGGATAGACGTTTTATACGTCTTTGGTTCCAACAATCAATTTTCCTACTAAGCACTGGTAGAATACCTTCTCCATTGGAAGGTCTTCTTCTTTAAGGTCTAATCTCCAATTTCTGTCCAAAGGCATTCCAGCAGCCTTGCAACCCAACTTTCGAATCTCCCTTACCAGATCAAGGGTATATTTCCTTTGGGAAATGAAAATACGTTTCTTACTCCTTGTTACTTCCATTCCCAAAAAATATTTTTAAGTGTCCAAGGTCCTTTACTTTGAATTATGCCTGAAGCTGTTCTTTACATCTCGCAATTCCTTGGGTGTCATCACCAATAATGACTATATCATCGACATAAACAATAAGAATCACCTTCTTCCTATTCTCAACTTGTTTGATGAAAAAGGTGTGATCAGCTTACCCTTATGTGTATCCAAACTGTTTCATAGCAAAGCTAAATTTAGTGAACCGTGCTCTAGGGGACTGTTTTAATGCATATAAGGACTTCTTCAACTTGCACACTATGCCAGATTTGTATTTTCCTTCAAAGCCTGGAGGGAGTTTCATATCTCTTCCTCCAAGTTTCCATTTAGGAAGGCATTCTTTACATCCATTTGGTGCAATTCCCAATCACGATTCACAACAAGAAAGACTACAATTCTGATGGAGTTTAATTTTTCCACTAGTGCGAAAGTTTCTTCATAGTCAATACCATAGGTTTGAGTATACCCTTGAGCTACCAACCTAGCCTTGTATCGATCAATGTTTCCATCTACTCCTACTTTTATAGAAAAAATCCATGTGCATCCAACCACCTTTTTTTCCTTCTAGAAGGTCTACTACATCCCCTATTTGGTTTTCATTTAGAGCATTCATTTCTTCCATTACAGCACTTCTCCAATTAGGATCTTTAAGAGCATCATGCATACTTTTGGGAATATCCATCTGATCAATCTTTGTGATAAAGGCCCTGTATTTTAGTGACAACTTAGAATATGTGAGATAATTAGATATGGGATGCTAAGTACAGGACCTAACTCCTTTCCTAATGGCAATAGGAACATCAAGATCATCAACAACAGTATGTGAATCATTAATTGTGTAATTACCTTCATCATCTTGTGTGTCTTCCACCAAATTTAGCAGTGATTCTAATTCTTCCAACAGATTTGGCATCGGTTCTAATGGTTGGTTTTGTTGAGGAATTAGTGGTCTCCTAGAGTAGACTCAAAGTTCACTATTTCTAGGTTCTCCTCCTTGGATTGTAGGCTCAATGTGTTTAGGTTCTTGAAAAAATAGGCTCATCTAAGGAAGCGAGAAGTAAGATAGGAAAGGACATGGAAGGATTCAAATGTGTGGCTTGACTTGGATTCTCCCCCTGAAATGAAACATTTGAAAAAAAAAAGGTTGCAAGGAATGTGGTGTCACGGGAGATATAAAACTTCTTTATAGATAGGCAATAACACTTGTACCCTTTTTAGAGAAAGAATAACTAACAAAGATGCACTTAATAGCTTTTAGGTCAAACTTGCCTTGAGTAGGACAAGAGTTGTGGACAAACACAATGCAACCAAAGACTATAGGAAGAAGAAACTCAAAAAGTCTAACATAAGGAAAACATTTCTATAAGCAACTTAAGGGTGTTTGGAAGTTAAGAGTTTTAGAAGGAAGTCTATTGATTAGATATGTGAAGGTTAACATAGCTTCACCCTAATAAGAATGTGGGACATTACTTGTAAACATTAGAGAACGAGCAACTTTAAGAATATGGCGGTTTTTTCTTTCGGTGACACCATTTTGTTGTGGTGTGTAAACATAAGCACTTTGGTGGAATGTGCCCTGTTCAGTAAGGCAATTTGCAAGTTCATGGGAAAAATGTTCCTTGCCATTATCAGTTTGAAATATCAGGATAGAGGACTGAAACACATTTTTGACAAGGTTATGAAAGTGTTTGAAGATGGAAATGGTCTTAGATTTCTCTTTTAGAAGATAAGTCCAACATGCCCGTGTATGATCATCAATGAAGGTAATAAACCATCTTGTTCCAGTAAGCTTGGATACTAGAGTAGGGGCCCATATGT
Organism: Spatholobus suberectus; assembly: GCA_004329165.1. Lineage (NCBI taxonomy): Eukaryota > Viridiplantae > Streptophyta > Magnoliopsida > Fabales > Fabaceae > Spatholobus > Spatholobus suberectus. The sequence continues at coordinate 5,925,726 of CM014729.1, read as the reverse complement.
CACTATGAATGAGGTGAAAAGGTTTTCAGCTTTGATGCGAGTGCTTAAGATGATGTTTTTAAGATTAACACAGTATTCACATTCGAAAGAAGAAACATATTTATTGATGAATAATTTAGGATACAAGACTTTAAGATAATTTAAACTAGGGTGCCCTAAACTCTTGTGCCAAAGCATTACATTAGAATTTGAGAAAGTTGACAGCAAAACACTGGACCAGAAATGAGAATTTGGGAAGAACAAAGGAAAAAATAGAAACCACTTTGTTCCTCAACACTGCCAATTGTCGTTCTTGAAGCCAAGTCCTAAAATTCACAACCAATAAAAGAAAAAATTACTACATAATTTTGATCTTGAAAGAGCTTGCTAATCGAAATTAGATTGTATTTTAATTTAGGAACATAAAGAACAAATTTGAGACTTAAACCACATAAATTTATATCACCAAACCCAACAACAAGAGAAGAACTCCCATCTGCCACTATAATCCTTATATCACCATCACACTTTTTATAGGAAGGAAAAAGATCAATAAATCCGGTCATATGGTCTAAAGCTCCTAAATCAACAATCCACTATACAGGAGTTTCTTGTTTTGATAAAAATAAGTTACATCTTTGTGCAACATGAGCGAAAGAGTTAGTGGGTGCAGCGAGTTCAACCTTGGACTATCGAAGCATGCTCTTTAGCATCTCCATTTCTTCAATAGTGAATGGTGATGTATTTGGTTCACATTTCTCTATGGTAGTCTCAACTACATATGCAGATGCAAAATTATTGTGTCGCCTTTAACCACAAGGTTTCTAATCTGCAGGTTTTACATGAATGTTCCAACATGTCTCCTTGGTGTGATACATCTTCTAGCAATAGTCACACCATAACTTGTTGTCTTTTGAGTATTGACCCTTGTTAGCCTCCCTTCTATGTGAGACAAAGGTCGAGCCAAGTTACTAGGTTTCCTTCATAGTTGGAGTCACATTCGACATCACTTTCCTTCGACTTTCTTCTCTTCTAACTACAGCAAAGACTTCCCTAATTGAGGGCAAAGGCTTGGTTCTAAGAATTCGACCTCTTACCTCACCAAATTCCTTGTTAAGTCCATGCAAACAATCAAAGACCCTTTTCCTTTTCAAGCATTTGATTATATATTTGGTTGTCTTCAATGCATTTCCACTTTACAGTATTGAACAAATCAATTTCCAGCCATAGAGTGACTAATATATTGTAATATTCAATCACAGACTTGTTACCTTGCTGAGTATTTGAAGGGCAAACCGAATCTCAAAACATTGAGATGAATTTTGAAGGTTTGCGTACATTTCTGGGATAGTTGTCCAAATTTCATAAGCTATGTTATAAAACAAGTAGGTTCTGCCAATTTGAGGATCCATCGAGTTTTTTACTTCCCATGTCTTGTAGCTCGCATTTGTTGACGCTGGTGCAATGATTTCTCTAGTGAGATAGTATATTTCCCCTTTCCTTTGATAACAAAAAGAACTGATTGATAACATTCTCAAAAATTGGTCCCAATAAGTTTATGTTGGGTTATTTGGAAGGAATGGTTGAGGTCGGTTGAGATACTAGGTGTTGGGTTTTGTAGCACCTTGGATTTGGTGGAGGGATTTCTATGTTATCATCAGACTTGGATGGGTTTTCATTGTTTTTGGCCATGGAGATCTAGGTTTTTTCTTCTAATGGCTAGGGAATAACCTAAGCCCTGATACCATGTAAGGAACAGGTTTAGGATCATTTCTATATGTTATTTCACTATAAAATCAAGGTACATTATATACAGCAGAAAGGCTTGCTGCCAAGCTAAAAAATAGGAAATAAAAAAGGAATAAATCCTTAAACATTACCTACCATTTAGATCCTATATAAAAAAGGAAACAATATTCTCCTAATAATTACAAATATACAACTAATCACTCCAAAAATTGTAGGGATTAACATAATCCCTTGATTTCAGAATCCTATAACCAAAATCCAACAAGGATCTGATGGGGCTTACTTACGGATGACAATGGGTAGGGTATGGGTAAAGTATTATAGTACTTGAACCATACCTGTGTTTGAGAAAAAAATGCCCGTACCAACCCCTATACCCATGCAGGTAGCAACTTTAATCCTCATTCCAATACCCGTTGGATACCTATATACCAATACCAACACTTTACTTAAGTGAAGAGTCATGCAAAAAAAACATTGAGGCCTTAGGCAAAATTTATATTCAAAATTTAATTTAATACAGTTTGACAAATCTCATTTTATTTTTGTATCAATTATGAAAGTATTGATCAAATTTTTATAATTAGGTTTTTTTAATATTTCACTTTCAATAAATAAATTCATTTAATCCATCCTTTAACATAGTTAATAACAAATAAAATTTGAATAATTTTACTTTTAAAAAACCTACGTTTAACAATAAGAATAATTACAAGTATTTCAATAATATTTTAGAAGCAATGCATACATTTGAAAAAGAATATAATCTTTTGATATAATTTATTTTTAATGGAGTATAAATTATTTCTTAAAGTTAATTTATATACAATGGTAATGTAAAACTTTTTTACATAGACTTCTAATAAAATTTAATTATTTCATCATATTATCCCATTCATTAATATGATGCCATAGTATGGTGAATTTCTAGCTTGCATATATGTTAAAAAAAAAAAAAAAAGTTTTACACTAACAATACATATAAATTAAACTCTTACTTTTGTTTATATTTCTTGCAATGTCTTTTTTTTTAAATGAATCAAGATTTTTAACATTGTAATACTCATTAGAACTTATTTTTTTAACATATTATATGAGATATTTTAATATATATATTTGTGTGTGTGTGCGTGGTGGGGCGGGTTATGCGCACTCATCCCCATTAAATTTTGCGGATAAATCTCCAGCCCCGCCCCGCCCCCAGCCCCAGCCCTAGCCCTAGCCCCAAGTATTTACCCTATCAATTGTGGATTTTTTGTCAATACCCATAGAATCTGGGTAAAATTGCCATCCTTAAGCTTACTACCTCAAGAATAGTGAATGTGAAATATTTTTTCCCACGCTTAGGCCCTTCTTAATACCCAAAATAATAATAACAATAGTGAATATAAGGTAAAGATTTAGATAATCCTTTTCATATGCGAGAAAAATGTAAGATATACATTTTTGTTTGCAAAAAAAGTCCAGTTAATAATCTATTTATCTATATAATATTTCAGGCTTTTTCTACGACAAGTGTCAAATTTAAAGGTATCTAGGTGTCAACTTTTACAAAAACAATATCTCGCTCTGTATGTATATGCACAAACAACACTGAATTTTGTCCGATATGAGCCACTGTTTTGATGTACGGACATTTTATTAGATGGTATAACTAGAGAGCCAAAAAATTATATATTTGAACCTTTTAATTTTATAACATAAAAATAGACAATTGAATCCTTTTAATTTGAAATTACTTTTTTCATAAAAAAAATATTTTAGAGAAGACAGTAATATATTTTTATTTTTTCAATTATTCTTAAAAAAGTATGTAATTAATTTATTTGATAAAAATATTTAATGATAATTTGTATAATATTTCTATAATTTTAATTTTGAAAATTTAAAATTTAATTAGTTACATCTGTTTCTATTGTTTTAATGTGTATATTTTGAAATTAAGATTATAAACATCTCATGCGCTATATGATATTTTTATGAAATACAAAATATTAAATGAAAAATATTTTAAAAAGTAATGTAAATATAAAAGTTTATTGTATTGGTAATGAAAATAAATTATAATAACACAATATATATTATAATTTTTATGTTTGAGAAATTTAAAGTTAATTTAATGAAAAAATATTTTATAATATTTTATACCATGCATTTTTTTACCTTCATTTATATTTTCACTTTCTCTTTAAATTTTAAATAAAGTAAAAAATGATATTGATTACGTGATATTTTTATAAAATATTAAAAAATCAGATAAATTTATAAAAAGCTAATTAAGTTCATTTGTGAAAATCATTTTATTTGTAGTAGAAATAAATTAAAATAAAAAAACACATATTTGATATTCTTCATGTTTAAAAAATTATTAAACTCATGAAATTAATAAAAATTATTTTAATGATAATTGGTGTCATCCATTATTTTTATTTTGTATTTATTATATATTTTACAAACAATTAATTTTGATTCTTGAATCCCATTAGCTATCTAAAACTCTCTAAACTTTGGGGGGCGGGGAGGTAATGAATTTTGTTAGTATAAATTACGCAGGATGTCATTGTGCTGCCGAACATAACTTTAAAGAATGCAAACATAGAGGTAACGAATTTTGTTATAAATTTTAGCAATATATTTCTGATATTCTTTGCGTTGAAATTTGAAAGATTCTTTTTGGAAGTACAGGTAGTTTTTTATTTTAATTTTAAAATTTTTCAAAAAAAATTATACATCGTTATTTTACATGACATGACATTAGATGATAATATAGTATTTACATAATAGATAGAGATTTTTTTTTTCAACAATTAATTAATAAATGACTAAGAGTGATTAATATGTGATGTACTTTACTAAAGTTATTATTGTTGTTGTTGCTGCTGTTGCTACTGCTACTGCTATTACTACTACTACTACTATTATTATTATATGTTATTTTGTTTGATTATTTTAACAATAATCAATTCTGCATTTATTATTATTTTTATATATTTTTAGTATTTTGGGTATATATTATACTTTACAATATATATTATTATCATATATACCATTAATTGCTATGTGTCTTGTATAATAATAATAATAACTCTACATAAAACTATCTTTGAGATTAAGGTTTGTTTGATACTAAATAACTTGGTTTTTGGTTTAATTATCTTATAATAACAAATCTCATATAAATTAATTTTATACTTCAGTTAATATTTTTATATTCAACATTTTTATTTGAATAACATTTATTATTTTTATTTTTATTGGTGAAAGTTGTAGTTATGTGCAATTAATGATATCTCAAATATTTCACTTCGTTTTACTTAAATGCGAAGTCAGTGTTGTAAAACTAAAGGAAGAACATAAAATGTTTATAATTGTAATATATGTGTTTAATTTCATGGGTCTTTTGTACTTAGTATCACTATAATGTGTTGTTCTTTTATCATTCTCAAAAGATGATAATTTGAGTGGAAATATTAAAAAGTTTGATGATGTTTTTAAAGGTTGAGATAAGTGAAAAACTAACGAAAAAAAAATTATATGTATGCTTTGAAGAAGTTTATTTGTGATGAAACTTTAATTGAAAAAGTGGATTTAATCAATGTTGGAATTGCCCAAATAAAGTGATTTTGATGAAGAGTCATGTATAAAATAATTAATAAATGTATTTTCTACTATAAATTCAAAGGGTTTAAACAATAATTATTTTTTTTTACTTCCTACGTGATATAAAATAATTTTTTTTTATATAATCAATTAAAATTGTTTCGGCTTAATATTTTTAAAAGAAAATAAAAGTTGTATTATAATATATATATATATATATATATATATATATATATATATATATATATATCACAAAAGCAATTCAATTAAGAAATTATAATTTTATTTTAGGCCAAAATATGTTTTTTGTCTCTTACCTTTTTACTAAAATTTGTTTTGGTCATTTATCTTTTAAAAGATTCATTTTAGTCATTTAACTCTCAAAATTTGAGTTAATGTCATTTTTTCGAAGCAGTGATCGTTTTCAATTTGAAACGCAATTTTAAATCCTTTTTTGACCAATTCAAGACGTAAAACTTGTCTAATTAAATTCATTTACATGAAAATTATAGAACCCAATTAATATTCGAATCAAAAAGGGCCACAAATACAGTAAAAATCATGTAAAAAGTGAGTTCCACAAACAACCAAAAAAATGATATTAAATTTTTCAGTTTGTTAGTTGTTTAGCTACAAAACACTTCTAGTAAATTTTACTAAAAATATAAGGGAGCAAAAGTATATTTTAGCCTATATTTTACTAAATTAAAGGTAGTCAGTTTAAATAACTAAATATTTATAAAAATATAAAAATTGAAGAATATTTCTTTAATTCCCATCAACAATATTTAAGTACAAAAGTCATTATAAAAATATCTGCAAAAAAATAAATTATAATTTAACTAATTATTACGTTCAACGTAAAAAAATCCTGTGGATCGCTCAAGTGTAAAGGCTAGTAGAGAATAATGCTAAGTTTAGCACAATGTTCATGGTTGGATAGCTGTAGATACATTTTGGATGAGAGCATTCTAACATTTCCATAATTCTCTCTCTACACAGACCACACATAAGCAGAAGTATTCCAACAAGGCTCATTCTCGTCCCTAGTCTTATCAGACCTATGATTGCTCCTCCCATAGACAAGTAGCTTCCTACCAAAACCTACAAGAGAAACCCAACTTGAAAATTAGTGCCAAAGCTTAACCTTCAAGGAGTTTATCAATACTTAGAGAGATAATAGCAATATACTTTCTAATACACTCTTTATTATTGATTAAAATTTGTTATAAATCACAAAATTACATGGGTCTCACTCCTTATTTAATGAACCTACTCATAATTTTATAGTTTTCGATAAATTTTAACTAATAACAAATTTTCACTAACAACAAAGAGTGTGTTTTAAAGTGTGTGTTACTAACACTACTTTCAATACTAAAAAATAGAAGAAGGATTAAGGGAAATGATACCCGAATGAGGGAACTTGAAAAATGATGATAAAGAAATATATTGAAAAAGGAATGGAGGAAATGAAGGTAGCCAATCTCGTAGAAGAAGCCATGGTAGTAAAATTTGAAAAGACCCTCTATTCTTAAAGGTCCCAAAAAAGGGAAGAGAAGTGGCAAATAAGGATAATACTTTGACCAATTCAATTTTACCCTAAAATCCCTTTCAAGTTTATCTCTTATTTTATAGGAATCAAGAGAAAGCAACTAGTGTAACAAACGTTTTCATTTAAGTTTTTTCGCCTTCTTGTTTGGTAACTGTTTCATCTGCATTAGACCACATCCATGTCAAACTCTTGTTTTTACTTTTTAAACTAGCACGATAACCGTGCTGATACATGGATTGTCACATATTTTTCTCTGATGTTACTTAATTAGAATAAATTTTTATTTTAGTCCCTAAATTTGTAAGATACTGTCAGAATAGTTATTGGAATTAAAAAAAATGTCAAATTAATTTCTGAAATTGAAATTCATTAGTCATGTTAGTCCCTATCATTAGCTTCGTTAAGGATTATAATGATAATAAATTATAAAATTTAGAGACTACAATGATAATAGATTGTAAATTCTAGGGACTAAAATGATAGTAATTTTAATTTCAGGGATTTATTTGTAATTTTTTGAATTTCAAGGACTACTATGATAATGCCTCACAAATTTAAGAACTAAAAGTGGGTGATTACTCATTATTAATTTATAAAAATATTTTTCTTATAACAATTTAATCATTCTTTATCAAGTGAAGCTAGTTAGGATGTGAAGCACTTATATGAACTTCTCATTAACTAAAAAGTAAAAAAAAAATGTAGAAAACCTTTACAACATTTGCACATGTATTGAAATACAAATATTTAATATATTTTTCTCAAAATTAGACCAATTAGATGAATGAGTAAATTACATAAAATCATAGCAACAATATAACATTTAAATTAGATTTTGCTTAAATAACATATAATAATAGAGAAAAATTGAGACTGTTATTTATTATAGGTTCTAGAAAACCTCCTTGAAGACAATATTAGATGTGGTGTTTAAAGATTTTCCTTTTTTGTCATTATTAAGATTTTTAACCCTTGTTTTCAAATCTAAAAAGTGTCATATATAATTAACCATGACTAAACACTTATTTAGGTAAATATAATCCAACATTGGTTAGTCGATTAATCTTGAGATTTATTCATACTCATAGCATATGAAATAATTATAATAAATTGTCTTTTTATAAGTTTCAAAGGTCATGGTGTTCGGGATGGAGACAAAGATATTTGAGAAATGCATTTCAAAATTCTAATGCCCTTTCCATATGTGATATTTGCTTCAACATCATGCATGATTTGCTAGTTAGAATATATTTGTGAGAATGATTTTTGAGATGAGAAAGGAGGATAAATTTAAAAGTTATATAATATTTATAAAAAAATTAAAATATTAAAATTTATTTAGATGTGTAGTAATTATATTATCTTAAAATTTGTTTTTATTTACCTACTAGGATCAGTCTAGTAATAGGAGATTTGGGTAATTTTTATGAGATCTTAGATTCAAACATTATTATTGTCATTGTACACACAAAAAAATTTATCTTTAAGATGTATTTTATGTAAATTTTTCGCATTTTAATTTTTTTTAAAGCAATTAATAAATGTGAATGCTAAATATATTTTTTTTTGTATAGACCACAAGTATCTTTCACTTGAGACAATTCTACTCGAATCGGGTAAGACTGTTATAGGTGGCAAAGCTCTCCTTCTAAGTATTTAATACAGTTATATATCCATGACTCAATTTTAACATCTACATACATAAAATAAATGTTTATTGTATATAATTAAAAATGTAATAATTAAATATTTTTGAATATAAAATTATATTATAATTTAATTTTATAATAAATAAATATATTTGAATATATAAATTATATTCTAATTTTATAATTAATAATTTAAATTGTGATATACAATTATTTTTAATTATCAACAATTTTAAAAAATATTGAAATTTAATTTAGAAATAGAAATAAAGAAAGGTATGTTGAAATGAATAAGTGGTTAAAAGTATCATGTATATAGATAAAGATAAAATAAAATTAGTTTGGGTAAAGATCACATGTATCTTCTATTAAAGGCAATCTTGCTTAAGCCGCGAGCAGGATCACTATGAGCGGCAAAGTTTTTCCTCCAAGTATTTAACGTAGTTATATACCCAAGACTTAAACTCAAGACTACTTGAAATAAAAGCAGTTTGAGATAATTGAAAGATAAATTTTTTAACTAATTATGGAAATATTATATGAAATACTACATTTTGTTGAAAGAAAATAATATTTAAAATGTCTAACTAAGGGAATAAGAAGAGTGAAAATCTCACTCTTTAAGTTATATATATTCTAATTTAAGATATAGGAATAAATATACACATGTATTCTAATGAGAAATTATACTTTGTAACAAAATTTTTAAGTGTATGGGTTACCATTTATTTTAGTCATTGAATAATTTCTCTGCACTTGTGGCGTAAGAACAGTCCGTGGCATGGTAAACTAATATAGCCGTTAGTTGAGTATTTTTTTTTTTAAATTAATCAGTAGGTTTCTGAATTTGAAAATTTTTAATTAGGTCTTTAAACTAAAAAAAATAGTAGATCTTGTAAAATTTTGGTAATTGAATTCCTAATATTTGTTTATGACAGTTTGAAATAATCAAAAAATGACAATTTATGACTATTTTAAAGACCTTAAGAACTTAATTATAACAAATTTACCAGATAAATGACCTAATTATAAATTTTTTAGTTTAAAAACTTAATTAAAAATTTATAAATAATTCACTGGCCTACAAATTAATTTATCCTTTTTTTTTATTAATAATTCAGAAGGTATAGAAATACTACCCTTTTTCACGTGGCAAACAAGGAAGGTACCGTACGGCAACGGCTATATCTTTTTTATATATATTATTTAGCTAATTTCTTAAAATCATATAAAAATCATTCTTAAATACTTTAATTTAAGCATTACTTTTTTGCTTTTAATTAGACAAAATAAATATCTTGTGATGTGTTGAAATTAATAAGTCAAATACTGTCCAATTACAATAACCTTTACCTTGTGTTTGGATAAAGAATTTTAAGAAGACAATTTATTTTTATAGAAAATTTAAAATACTTTGTAGCGAAATATGTTGTTTGGATAGGAAATTTAGTAAGAAATTAAAATTCTAGTAATATGTGAAGGTATATTGATTATTTAAAATTGTAGAATTTCAAATTTCACCAAAAAACTAAGAATTTGAAATTCTTCATATTCATTTTCACTCACCTTTATCTTTATTTTCTCTTTCTTCTTTCTTTTTCTTTCTCTCCCATCTCTTCTCTACCTATCATCCTCCCTCTTTTCTTTCTCTCTCCTCTCCCTCTCTTCTCTCTTTTTGTTCTTTATTTTTCTATGGCCTCTCTCTTTTATCTCTTTCCTCTCCCTCTCCTCTCTCCCATTTCCCTCTCTTCACTCTCTTTCTTCTCTCCTCTTTATCTCACCTCCCTCTCATCTCTTTCCCATCTCTCTCTTCTTTCTCGTCTCTTTATCAATATTAACATAAAAAACATTAATATTTATATTTTTTAATTATTATATTATTTAATATTAAAATTATTTGTGAATTATTAAATATTTAAAAATTGACTAATGTTATTTTCAATAAAATTTAATATTAAAATTTCAATTTTTAAATATATATTTAAAAATTAAATTTTGTATATGGTGGAAATTAAAATGTCATATCCAAACTTATAATTTGAAATTTAAAAAATTTGAATTAATTTATCCAAATAGAGCATTTAATAAATGAAGAAAATTCAAATTTCAAGCATTTTCAATTCCTTAAAATTATAAAATTTCACATCCAAACACAACCAGGGTGTTTACTGGTTGAAGCAACTCATGGACGCAAACCAACTTGATTCGATCCAAATACATTGGTTTGGATTTTGGAATTGTTCGGGTCATACTCGACTTGATTCGTTCAAACCAGATACCCTTCGGTTTGGATAACGAGTTTTATTTTTAAATGTATGAACCTGATGATCTAACACATTGACATGATATTTTCTTTTTTAATTATTTTTTGATAGTTTTTGCATTTATTTATTTATTATTTACATTTTTTTGAAAATTTAAAACAATATTTAAGATTTTTGGACCCATTAGACCCAACCTAATTCAACACATCATTGACCAGACTGGTTTGGTTTGAATTTGATAGGACAAAATGCACAAACACAACCTAACCCAAACTGAAGTATTTTGATTGTTTTGGGTAATGGATTTAGCTAAACTTGACCTGTGTACACTCTAAATAACTTTCTCCTTAATCATAATATAAATTTTAAATCTATCGTTTTTAATACTGATAATTTTTTTGGTTACAAAAAAAATGCAGAATAAAAGAAAAGAAATAAATAAGATTAAAGACGTGGGAAGGTTGTCCCCATCACATCAACAAGCAGGAGCGATTTTATTCTCCCAAGGGCTATTTCCAACACAACCAGCTAGTCATTCGTAGTTGCACCGAATTTGGTCAAGTAGGTTGCACATTGATTTCTTTCACACGACGTGTGGAGGGGTTTTTTAACCACAATAGTAAAAAAAGAAGAAGAACTATTTACTAAAATAATAATAATAAAATGATAATTTATTAATATGGGTTTTTCAAATGAAAAGAGGAAAGTATTTTAATAGGAGACACTAATTGAGTTGGGGCCTCGCGATCAAAATAATTTTTTTTTTACCTACAACAGGAGATGTCAATTGAGTTAGTGTCTCACATTCAAATTTTTTTTTTCTACAACAGGTTGACACCTCGTGTTCAATTTTTTTATGTATATATATAACAGGAGGCGGCAACTGAGTTGGTGCCTCCTGTTATATATATATATATATTAACAGGAGGCGCTAACTAAGTTCACGCCTCATATTCAAATTTTATTTTATTTTTACTATAACAGTCAGTTGCCGCCTCACGTTAAATTTTTTTTTTTTTTACTATAGCATGATGTGTTGTACCATTTCAAATTGACGCATAACACGATCAAGGTGGTGATACTCTATAATATTAAAATTTATTAATAGGACTACAACTCTCCACATTGTAATTTCCTCCATGCAGATGTTTGACATGCCACCAAACCATGCAGAGTATGGCTTCCATACAATCTGCAAAAATAAGTTATGCATTAAATATAACACAACAACATATAAATTAAAATTGTGTTATGAAAATGAACTCACATCATGTTTCTTCATGCTGTCAAATTTCTCTCTATAAATTGAGAGATGAAATTTATGATATGTAAATTCTTTTAGCTGATCACTGGTCCATCTATTTGTCAATACATATATCAAACAAATATTACAAGGAGTGTTTTATCTATTTATAATTTTACGTAATTGAATGCGAGGTGTAAACTGTGATATATTTAAAAAAAAATTGAACGCGAGGTGCCAGCTATTAATATATATAAAAAAAAAATTGAACACGAGGCGCTAACTGTTATATATATATAAAAAAAATTGAACAGGAGGAAAAAAAATTTTAACACGAGGCGCTAACTGAGTTGGTGTCTCCTATTGTAGTAAAAAAAAATTATTTTGAACACGATGCTCCAACTCAGTTGGCACCTCTTGTTAAAATATTTTCACCCCCTTTTTTGAAACAACATAAACTGTTTTTTTTATTATTCTTTTAGTAAATAGTTTTTTTTTTTTAACTATTGTGGTTAAAAAGCCCGTGTGGAGGAGAGTGTAAACCCGGTCATTTGTTAAGTAATTCTTAATGGTGGCTATCTCATCCAAAACAAGCTAGACTACGTGCACTGAGTTAACTGGCAAACCGCATAAGCGAGTCCCAAACCCCAACAAAGTTTTCGACCATGCAATAAAGCCATTATTTCGGCATGTAAATTATTGGACAACTTGATACTACTATAGAACCCATTGATGAAGGGGCCTACATGATTCCTTATCAAACCTCTAAATTCAACTCTTCCCGAAATTTCGCAGGGCGTTGCCATTGACAATTAATGTGATTGTGGGTTGCTCTGAGGCTTTCCACGAAATCTCTTGAGAAATGGACTGAGGTGGGGAACCAAGAGTGTTGTTGTCGAGGGCCCTACAATTGGACTGGTGCAACAAGTATATCTGTGAGGTCAGTGATGCCACAAATTTTGTAGACTCCTCAAATATGAATCGATTACGAGCAATGGCGTACCTACATTGGAATGAGGGTAAACGGTGAACCTAGGGATCATCATGATTCTAGGAGCATGGCATCACAATGGTTCAACTTATGGCTTAGGGTATACCACTAGGGTCGGCATAGTGACGAGGATTTGAGTAGTTTGTATGAAGAATTGAATACTATGTACACAAAAATAAAAATAAAAACATTATGACTTAGGGTTACGTATCAAAAAAAAAAAAAAACCCTTATAGCTTAAATTAAATGTGTCATGATGTTCCTAAACCTAAGTTAGCTTAAAAAGAGTATCAAGTTTCAAGATTTGCTACCATTATGACTTATGCTTAATCTTTAAATTATTATATTTTTTAAGTTTTTATCTCTACTTATTATTTATTTTATATAAATTTTTAATTTTATATTAAAGCGAGGTAAAAATTTACTCTGTTTGTTTGTGTTGGTAACTTTGACACTTCATTTTTGTGACTCAAACTTTAAGAATTAGAAATACCTCACTCCTTTCTCTTTTCTTTTTGTATGATATGTTTGGTTCTATGCGTGGATAGTAACTAAAGATGATGATGCTTGAGAGGATCTTTCCAAGAGATCACTTTAGATCTCTTCCAAGGCCGACCTAACGTTGAATGAGGCATAAAGCTAACTTTGAAAGAATTTTTTTACTTTAAATGATAGACATATATGTTAGGCCTTCTTGTTAATATATGTGGCCTTTTGTCAACTTATGTGACTTTTTTATTTTATAAAAACTAATAGCAAATAATCTTTTGTTGGTAGGCTTAAAACTTGAGCTTTAGTAACTTTACCCTTGGGTCAACCCTGATCTCTCTGACCTCGGTGTGTATGTGGGTATTAGGTAGTATACAGTTAGGTAGTTGACTGTTTTGGATAGGTCATTTTTCTTTTGATGTATTTATGTGAAAGGGTTAGTTTTAGATGTTTTCTTATATATATATATAGTTAGTATGAGGAAGGTTAGATCCAAATCTTTTTGTATATATACATATAGTCAGTTCATCCATTCTATATTTTGAGATACTTGACTCATGACTAGCAGGTTATACATATAATTTGACTCAATACTATGTCCTATTATGGTGATGACGTAGGATATTTTCCTTATCTGTGCCTTTATTTGCTATAACACTTACATTCCTACGTATAACATATTCACTTGTATAAAAAAAATCCTACTTATTTTACTAATAATCAACTTAACTCACTTGTAATTTACTAAAGATAAATTAATTTAATAGAATAAATAATAATATTATTCATTGTGATAAAGGATGTTACATTTAATGGTATTAGAGTAGTTCTTTCTTGTCAAGCCTGTGATATGAACTTAACTATTTTTCCGTGCTGTATGCTTTTGCATTTACTATTGTTAAACAGTGGTGTGAGATGAGATTATTTGCTCTTGCACTTATTATTGGTGTGACAGTAGTGTGAGATGAATTATTTGTTCTTGTACTATTGTTGTTTAAACACATGGATAACAAATCATTGATGTGTTAAAATATCAACTATTGATCTTTTCATCAACGAAGGATTAATTACTTTACACTTACTCACTTTAGAAAAGTCAAATTATATTAAAATATAATAAATACAAAAGTTAAAATACAATATTATTAAAATTTTATTTTTCATTTAAGAGAAAAAAGTGTTCAACTAAATTTAAAAAGTAATTTTGTGGCACATTTTTGGCTTAAATATGTTTTTAGTCACTCAAATTTGGGGTAAATTTGTTTTTGGACCTTCAAATTTAAAACCAATCTTTTTAGTCCCTGTAATTTGAAAAAAAAAAAAGAGCATGTTTTGGTCCCTCTATCCAAATGTCATTAGTAAATTTATCACACAAAACCAACCTAATACTAAATCTGTCACACAAAACCCACCTACTAGTGTCCCTGTTAGTGAAAACATCACACCAAACTAAGATGATATTGCATAGCTGACTCAATCTGCCCCTAGGAGACTAAAACAAACTTTTTTCAAATTAGAATGACTAAACCATGTTTTTTTTCAAATTACAAGGACTAAAAATATTAATTTAAATTTGGAGGTCCAAAAACAAACTTACTCGAAATTTGAGGAACAAAAAACATATTTAACCACACATTTTTTTTACTATTTAATTAAGATAATATGTATGCTTTACTTTATGTTTATTGTTTGTGATTTATTTTTATTTATAACTATATCTACTACTTCATTATTACTTCCAATAGATAGAATGACTCATAATAAATGTTGAATAATTTATATATTATTAAAGAAAGTGTCTCTTAAATAAACATATATGTATTTTTTAAAAAAATACACTTTTTTTACCACCTTTTTTAAAGAATTTTTCTTAAAAGAAGATAATTATTTTTCAAAATTTAAGTTAAAAGGTGTATGGGCCTAACTTGCTCAATTAATAAAGAGATTTGAAATTCAAATTCTTGATAGGTCATTTAAAGACATGATTAACTATATATGTCTAGACAAAAATAATAATATATTATTTTTCAAAATTTAAGTTAAAAGGTGTATAGGCCTGACTTGCTCAATTAATAAAGAGATTTGATATTCAAATTCTTGATAGGTCATTTAAAGACATGATTAACTATATATGTCTAGACAAAAATTATAAGTAAATATTAATATATTAAGAGATATCGATACTATTGTAGGTAAAGTACATAACTTGACACATAAATTTAATAAATAATGCTACAAGTTGGTGATAAAAAAAATACCAACACTATAAGAAGGAGAAAATATCGAAACTAAAATAAAATCAAACTATTATTTATTTAAGACAATGATTGATTTACTAAAAGTACATATCCAAATTTTAACTAATATATGTAAAATAAAAAATATTATAGAGAAAGAATAATAATTATTCTAATATAAATGACAATATTGTTGAGATCAATAATTAATTCTTGACATAATTAACAAAATAATATTAAAATTTAAATGAGATCAACAAAAATAACTAGTAACAATACATCTATTTTATCATGCACAACTAATTATATATTATATTGTCAAGAGTTTTATCATTAAAAGAATTATAATTCTTATTATTGTGTAAAATGAAAAATATACAAATTACATTAAAAATATAGTTTATGGTGAATTTTTTAATAAATTACTTCAATAAATTACAAGATTTGATATATTTTCTTTTTTCAATCATAACTTAATTAAAAAAGTTGATAATTAATATTACTAATTTTTAGAAAATAAAATATTATCTTAAAAATATTTTTTATAATAATTCAGTTTAAAATAAATTATAAATTAAAAAACTCATTACTAAATATATTCTTTACATATTTAAATTATATTTTTATATTTAAATAAATAAACTAATACAACACATGAGTATTATATCTATTTGGAGGAGTGCTAGTAACACATTCTCTAACATATTTCTTTTAACACACTCTCTTTTGTTGGTTAGAATTTGTTAAAAATTACAAAATTAAGAGAGAAATTTATTAAATAAGATGTGGAACCTACAAAATTTTGTGACTTATAATAAATTTTAACTAATGAGAGAAAATGTGCTTAAAAGAATGTGTGAAAATATGTGTTCCTAGCATTTTTCTATTTACTTATCTATACTATTATTAATCTGGTGCAGTTTTGCTCTGTAACAGTTGTCAAATCAGTCTACAGTGTAAATAGTGTAATAAATATTTAAAATAATTATCTCTTAATAATATTTACAATATTATATAATTATATCTTAATAATGATAAAATAACATTATCATAAATATTTAAAAATGGTTATTTTGCATATTATTATTTAGTATTAATATTATAATATTTATTTTTATAACATTATATATATATATATATATATATAAAAGGAATGTTTCAAATGAGAAACATTTACAATGAGAAAATGAGAACTTTCAATGATAGTCCTTGAATCATAATTAAAACAAATTTGCAGTTGAGATTAGAACACAATTAATCACCTCTTATGAGACCATCGTCGCTGCCTCCACCACTGCCAATGGCAACGATGATAGTAGTGGCAACGGTGACGGTAGTGGCAACAATTATGGTGGTATTGGCAGCAGTTGTGGATGCAGAGACAATAGTGGTATCTTAAGAGGTGTTTAATTAAGTTTTAATCTTAGCAGTTCTTTGTTTTTAATTATAATCCAATTACTACTATTAAGTTATAACTACAATGTGTCTTAAAATACATCATGGTGTAACTTGTTAACGTACTCCAACCAAAAAATAAGTGTGTGTACGTTAGTAAATGCTCGTGGAGTTTGCTAATGTACACGTTCTTATTTTTTAGTTAGAGTGTGTTAGTCAACTATAAGTACAATGTATTTTAAAATACATCTATAATATAGCTTATTAACATACTTCAACTAAAAAATAAATTGTAGTAAGTTAACAAATCTTTATATATATATATATATATATATGAGAAGATTCACTTATTCCAAGATTAACGTAAAAGTTACTCGCAATCTCAACCCTTTATTTTGTTTTAAACTAATGGATTAGATTAACCAACTAAATCTTGGCACGTAACCTCTTCTTCTTCGTATGCCTTACCAAGTGCTTTTCCATATTCTCAGTTCTTTGTCTCACACAAACAGTCCTACTACCACTATCTTTGTTGCATTATTTCTCTCCCCCGAGCAGACCAGTCGCTCTGTCCGTCGTAGTTGCCAAGTCCGCTGCGCCATCGACGCTGCTCAGTCCTAGATGCCACTGCCCAGTCTGCTGCATCGCCATCGCCGCTCAGTCCGCTGCATCGCTGCCCCAGTCCAAGACGCTACCGTTCAGTCCGCTACGAACAAAGAACCACATCTACATTGTCCCCTTCCGTAGTCACTCCTGTTCGTTTTATCATATAACTGTATATATTTAATATATATTTTTGTCTGTCTATGTATGCTTTCAGAGAATTATCATATAATAACTTAAGTGGGAGACTCTCTTATTGGGTCACTCAACAAAATATACAATTATCATATAAACTATTTTTTCATACTTTTTTTTGTTTAATACCTTTTGTCCAAAGTTATAGTTTTATATAAGTTCTACATAATTAGCAAAAATATCACTTATTGGGGGTGTGATGTGCAACAATTTAGTTGGCAACAACTTCCAAGTAGAAAATACAGAGAGCAGGTGAATTTTTCTATGTTACATCATTCTGCCAATATTTACACTTACCATGACGATGGTGTTGAAGCTTGTTTACTTGATGCTTCCTTTAAATATAAGATTGGTGTTCTTTTATCATGAAAGAAGATACTGATCAGATCAAAATCATTATTTTTAAGTTTATTTAACATCTTAATATGTCTTCTGAACTGACAATAACTAATTATACAAATTAAAACAAAGTTTTTATATCATCTAAGTCAATGCCATTCGTTCTTAATCTTGGTCTTTTGAATCACTTTCTTTTCATCCTGGTATCACTTTTTTTCTCATGAACATGTCCAATTCCACTACTTTCAATGTATCCCTTGTCAATAACATGAATCTGTACCAGGAGAGCATGTAGTTAGCGAGAGCTTCATGCTCTTGTAGTTAGCAATAGTATTTGTACATATCAAGAGCTTCGATGCGCCAACATGTAGTTAGCAAGCACATAATATTAATCAGCAACAAAATTAACATGGGATGATCTATGGGTGACATGACTAATTAGGAAATGCATAATAATTGTTTTTGAATTATGATGTGTACATGCGCCATATATATATAGTTGGCAACAGGACCTAAATGGGGATTCATAATATTTGAAATTTTACCTTTCAAGAAATAGGAGAAGAAATTATGGAGTTCCTTGACAAAGAACTCAATATTACTTATCAAAATGACAATTATAAAATGCCTCAGGGAGGAAACACATCTAACTTTTCTGGGACAGGGACATCAAGAAATAGCAGTCAAGGAGAAGCTAGCAAGGGAAACAGAAGCGTTGATGATAACCTTGATGAAATAGGAGCCACTCTGGCTCAGTTGAAAAAGGAATTATGCTTATTAGCATAAAAGGATTAGGTTCCTCCCATTTGGTTGAGAGCAAAAGCCAAAATTCATTGCCTCTCATTCTGAGAAATTATTTGGATTTCTAAGTACATTTACAGACGAAAAAGTGTAAAGGGTACACACCACGTGAATTCTGAATTTTCATTTATCATGCCCCATTTAATGTGCAGAACATAGATGAGATGAGAATATTGGGTTGAGTGTATAGACATACTAGATAAGTTTAGAAATGAATGTATTACATAAAAAGAGATAGAATAACACCTATATTAAAATTTCATCTTAAATAGTTCAGACATTCGTGGAGTTGATTTGTACAAACTAACATGAGATCAATCAATAGTGGAATAACATGCTACTTTAACAAAGGGGCATATTTGAAAATTCAATAATGTGTAAAGCTATTATGTGCATGACTAAGGATCTAGAACAAAATAGATTACATTAAGGATAACGCCAAAATGAAACAAGAGAAAGAGAAATCTGTATAAGATGAACAGGAGTGACTATGGATGGCGACAATGCGGAATGTGTTTCTCCGTTCGCAGCGGACTGAACGGTGGCCTCTTGAACTAGGGCGGCGATGGCAACACAGCGGACTGGGGGTGGCATCTCGAATTGGGCGGCGACAGCCGTGCAATAGACTGAGCGGCGTTGGCGGCACAACAGACTTGGCAACGACGACGGACAGAGCGATTAGTCTGTTCGGGGTAGAGAAATAGCGCAAAAACGAGAGTGGTAGGACTGCTTGCGGGAGGCAGAGAACTGGGAATATGAAAAAGCAAAGAAGAGGTCACGTGTCGAGATTTAGTTGGTTAATCTAAGACATTAGTGTAAAACAAAATAAAGGGTTGAGATTGAGAGTAACTTTTTAAACTTATTTCGCATATTATTATTTAATATTAATATTATAATATTATAGAAATAAATATTATAATATTTATTTCTATAACATTATTAAAAAATTATTATAATATAATATATATACATTAATATATATATATATATACACACACACACACACTTTAATATTTAATGTATAGATTAATTTGACTATGTTAACATGAACCATTTTAATTATATAGATTAATTGTTCATATTAATATTTATGTCATAGATTAATTTCATACAGGAATATTATATATATATATATAAACACACACACACACATATTAATATTTATGTCATATATTAATTTCATACAGGAATATTATATATAAATACACACACATAGATTAAATGTTCATATATATTAATATTTATGTCATATATTAATTTCACACACACACACAAATAAAATATAAAAAATAAAAAATAGTAGTAAACTAATAGTATAATCTTAAGGAAAAAAAAAAAAATGTTAATACAATAATAATATAATAGTCTAAAATCTAAAATAATAGAAAAATTATATCATAAAATGGAAAATAAACATAATAAAAAATTGATATTGTAATAATAAAATAATATCATAAATAAAAAATAACACATAATTTTATAAAAATAAACTATTAAAATATTAAAAAATAAGAATATTTATACCCGTACATCGCATGAGTAGCAGGTCTAGTATTTATTATATCTTGAGACTATGAAATACGGTCCATGAAAAGGTAAGGATCATCGATTATACTACTTAACAAAGAAGATTGCCTCTTTAAATTGTTTAGTAAGGTTTCTTTACCTATTTTATTCGACTAAATTATATTTTCTTTACCTAATTTGAATTTATTTAAAGATGTATCAAATGTTTTTCAAACTTTATAAAAAATTAAAAATTTGTAAACTTGATATATTAAATAAAAACTTTTAATTTAACAGTTGGATCGTTAAAATTCAATATATATCATGAATTATTGAGAGGAGTAATTCTACTAAGAATTACTCTTGGAGTAACTTGATCCCCACCCATATATATATATATATAAGTATTAAATTTTGTAATAATTATATTTTATTTAATAATATATTTTTAATATATATAGATTCATTCAAAAAGTTATACGTTTAATATCATATATTATCATCCCATTTATTAAATTAAATAAATATATTATAATTAATAAATTAATATTGGATAATATTATTAAAATTAATATTATATTATATTTATAAAAATAATAATTAATACTATATAAGAAAAATATCAATTTATTTATTTATTTAAATACTGCGTTAATAACATAAATTAAATACTATCTTAATAATTTTGTTTGACTCTGTTTTGCTTATATATATTATTTTATTGTTTTAATTTTATTACTTTAAAATATGTTTTATAAAAAAGTTCTACTTTTAATATACATATATTATCATTTCATTTGTTAAATTCAATAAATATATTATATTAAATAAATTAATATTTGATAATATTATCAAAATCAATTATATATTACATTTTATAAATATAATAATTAATGTTGTATAAGGAAATATCAATTTATTTATTTAAATACTACATTATTGACAGTAATTAAATATTACCTTAATACTTTTTTTATTTTATTTTGCTTATATATATTATTTTATTTTTTAATTTGATTACTTTAAAATATATTTCTTGAAAATAATAGTTAAAAATAAACATTGTTTAGATATATAATTAAATTTAACATAATTAGCAATAATTTATTTAAAATAATAACTAATGGTATAAATTAAGGGATAAATATATACATACACACACATATACATAAATATATAGATAGATAGATAAAGAGAGAGGACTGTAATATATTTGCATTTGTTAAGGAAAGATAATGTATATTTTAACATAAGAATGGAGGACAATGTCATAAATAGTTTCTTTTTTTAAAATTACAAAGTTATAGATACGAAGTATCTATTGGTTTTGTCGATAACTAATCTTTGCTGAAAAACCTGATTAGTCACACCTTTAATGGAATATTCCCTCTCAACCACATTTTTTCATTCACAAATCTTAAACCTAAGACCTTGTTTGAAGAATTTGAGCCCAGTTCCATTCGTACCAATAAATATGATAAATAATTTCTTTTAGTAAAAAATATTGTATTACATTAAAATAATGAAAACTAATTTATTATATTAAAAATTTTCTATTTTTACCTCATTAACCTATCCACCTAATGCATAGAATGAAAAAAGAAGACTTTTTTTTTTTTACTGAATTTTAATTTATAGAAAAAAGACTAAGGCAATAAGGCAGGTTATTTTGTCATAATATTATTAATTAGCAACTTATTTAGTACATTAATTTATTATCAATATCGGTGCATAATTATTTATTTTTTATAGAAAAAATTTAATATAAGGAGATGACAATTCAATCTAAAATAGGAAAATCTAAGAAATTCAAAGAATAAATAATTTACTTTTATTTTGTCCTAAAGAGATGAGTGAACCTAGAATACAAAGATATAAATATGCGGTATTGAATATATATTTAATTGATGTATCAAAAAATATAAATTTATTTGTGTGGTGATTTCAATAAAATTTTAATATTCTCAAAGAATATATATATATATATATATATATATATATATGAGAAAGAAGGTCATACACTGACAGTGTAAAAGAGTTTTACACTATCATCTAATCACAAACCACCATTTATTATAAGTTTGTTGACTTTTATAATAAATACTTTAAATGTTATATCAATGGTGATTTCTGATTGGTTGACAGTATAAAACTTTTTATACTAACAGTATATGACAATTGAACTCTCTCTCTCTCTCTCTCTCTCTCTCTCTCTCTCTCTCTCTATATATATATATATATATATATATATATATATATATATATATTCACACACACACACACATTCACATTTCCCCCTTCTTTGCTTCCTTAGATTAGTAGTAGAAACTCTTGTAGAAAACACTAGTGGTGGAACTTTAACAGAATTTAATAAATGCTAAAAATTATTCCCCCTCGGCCTCTGTCCCCCCCTTTTTTAGGTTTAATTATTAATTTAGTTTCTTAATTTATTTATTTTATTCAATTAAATTCCTCTATTATTTTTTGTTATAATCAGATTCTATTAATTTTCAAAAAGTTTAATTAGGTCCAATAAATTTCAAAAATGTTTCAATTTTATCCCTTTTTCATTTAAAACGATGTCTTTTTTTGTTTAATTTTACACTAAATGACATGAAAAACGTAATGAGAAACAACGTCATTTTTGATGAAAAAGGATAACATTAAAGTATTTTTAAAAATTATGAAACCTAATTAATTTTTTTTAAAAAATAAGACTTAATTGGAGTAAAAAATAATAGAGAGATTCAATTAAATAAAATAAATAAATTAAGAAACCAAATTAATAATTAAGCTTTTTTTTTACTACTAATCAGTCATCACTCAAATTTATTAATTTTCTTTTGCACTAACGATCACTGGTATTTACTTGTTTTTGAAAGTGTATCTCTATCTAGGAAAAGACCCAAATCTGAACACATATTTTATATCCGTTTAAACAGTTCATTAATGTTTTTTTTTACTGTTGTATAAAAATGATTATGTTCATTACTCTCATACATAGTATTAACTATTCTATAAAAAACAATAATGAATAATGATTAATAGACGGGCAACGGTATGGAAACCTTGATCTCTGAAATGGTCCGAGTAATGTGACCATAACCGATGCTCCCACCTCTATTTCTTCGCCTCTCGATCAGATCCCTCAATCCCAATCAATCCTCTCTTCCTTCTTTCTTCCTCTTCTTCTTCTTCTTCATAACTACAATACTCTCTCTCTCTCCGCGCTTACAAGAGTGATGGCACTTGTTCTGCCCTTGTAACGCCAAACCCAACAAAACCAATGTTCCAATCCCACATACATTGTGATTGTTCCTCAATGCCACCCAAATAACGCCAACAACCCTGTTTGTTTTGTTCCCCCCACACCCATCACAATCCGCGGTTTATTTTGATATTTTTCTTTTGTTGGATTGGATTGGGTGTGTGAGTGTGAGTGTGCGTGTGCGCGCGTGCGTGTTTGTGTCGTATCGCATCCCTTTGACGCTAAGATTGGGTGTTGTGTCAAAATCTGTTAGCCACCCTACCCCCAGACGCAGATGCAGACTCTGGGTTTGTTGGTCGCTCCTGTTCTTGGCTTCTACCACAGGTTTCTCCGCCTCTCCCTACGGTTCCTCCTTCTCATGTTCATGGATTTTCCTTCCACCTTCAAGTTCATCACCCAAGCCAGTGAACTCGGCTGCGGCTTCCTCCTCCTCGGTTACTTCTCTCGCCTCTTCAACCTCCTCGGCCTCGTCTTGATCTTCGTCTTCTGCCTCAGGTTCCTCCGCTCCTCTCCCCCTCCTCCTCCGAAGAACGAGAAATCGAGGGACGAGAATTTGAAAGAGGAGAGCTCGAGGGAGGAGAATCTGGAGGACGACGTGTTCGACGTAACGTCGCTGAGGAGGATGGTGAAGGCGGAGCGGCAGCGGCACAACGCGGCGTGCGCGGAGATCGAGAAGGAGCGGGGGGCGGCGGCGTCGGCGGCGGAGGAGGCGATGGCCATGATTCTGCGGCTGCAGAGCGAGAAGAGCGCCGTGGAGATTCAGGCGAAGCAGTTCCGGCGCGTGGTGGAGCAGAGGCAGGAGTACGACCAGGAGGTGATGGAGTCGCTCCGGTGGACGGTGGTGCAGGTCGGGTCGCAGAAGAACCTTCTCGAACGTCAGTTGGGGGTGTTCAGGGAGAGGCTCAGACAGTTCGTGAATGATCGGGAGATAGAGCAGCTTCAACAAGAAGGCACGGGCAGTGTTAGTGACGACGACGATGATAGCGGTTTCTTGAATTTCTCTGTTGAATGCGATGCAGATGCGTCTTCACAAAACCCCTCTCCCACACACAATCACAATCACAATCACAATCACACACAGCAGCACTTGTAAGTTCTCATCCACATCCACATGGACATGGTTGCTCAATGAAAAATGCTTTTTGCCTTCCAATTGTAAATTGTATTTATTTATTTATTTGTTTGTTTGTTTGTTTTGTTCCCATATTTAAAGGCTACAGAATGTTTATGTGTGTGCTGTCATGGTGGGGAATAGGTTCAAGGTTGGTTGCACTATTCGTGTGAGTGAATTTCATGATATAATGCAGAGTGGATGATATGTTGTGGATTATTATAAGCGCAGATTAAATTAATCGAAATCCAAGTAGCTGGTTTCATTTCTGGTTTGTTGGAAAACATTTTGTCAAAACCTCACCTTAGAAAAATGTAAGTAGCTGGTTTCACTGAACGAGTCTGGGATTAGGCATCGCATCAATGAGCGAGCAAGCTGGTCCTGGAGGTTGAATTCATGTGGGACAGTGCTAGTGTCAAGTGGGCTTCTTGTCGGGTAATGTCAGAAGCAGATATAGGAAGCACTCCTTTGAGAGTGACCGGTTCTTGCTCAATATCTTGTAGTACTAATCTTTACTTTAAATCTTCGACTTTTTCCTACTTTACATCTTTAGGAAATCTAGAAGTTCATTTCTGAATGTCTGGAATTTAGTGATAACACATGGAGTATGTATAAACTATAGAGGAAGTTCATTTCTGTTTCAAACACTGTTATCTTCAAATGAAGAGTACCATTAGACTCCAAAATACATGCATATTCCTCGGTTAGCTTATCATCTTTTAGGTGTTTCAACCTTCGGGTATTGACACAGATATATGACATTATTAATTGTAACCTTTGAAGTTCAGACTCTTGAGTAAGTGTACTTGCTCTGTGTGACATAATGTTGGTGGATGTTAACACATGGAGTATGTATAAAAACTATAGAGGAAGTTCATTTCTGTTTCAAACACTGTTATCTTCAAATGAAGAGTACCATTAGACTCCAAAATACATGCATATTCCTCGGTTAGCTTATCATCTTTTAGGTGTTTCAACCTTCGGGTATTGACACAGATATATGACATTATTAATTGGAACCTTTGAAGTTCAGACTCTTGAGTAAGTGTACTTGCTCTGTGTGACATAATGTTGGTGGATGTTAACACCACATCCTAAAATTATGTGATCACTATAGCGCTGCCGATTTTTTTTTAAAAAAGCAAAAGTTTGGAATGAAAAGAAGTTGTTTCATTTTCTAAAGTAAGATTGTTACAAATTTCAGAAAAAAAATAATAATTGTAGAAATCGAATTTAACATCTTTGAATCGACATATGAACAAGTTTTGCTTGGACCTAAATAAATTTTACTTATAGAAGCACAATTTATCAATTGAAATTAAATTTCCCGTCTCTGTTTTCGTATTTATTTTTATTTAAATGGTGAAAATTTAATTAGAAAATGGCAGTTATAACCAAGTAAGTATTGTCAAGTGTTTGATTTTTTTTGGGGTTTTGGGGAGCGCACAAGATCTAAAGACAAACAAATAACGCACTACGGCACGTGGCACAGGATTGCCCATGACATCACGTGACATGAACATGAAAACCAATGTTTCTAAAATTAGATTGGTCATTGAATCGGTTAAAATACTGATTTAAGGTTCAATAGTTTAACTGTGGATGAATTGATGATCGAACTGATATTAATATAATAATAACAACAACAATAATAATAATAATAATAATAATAATAATAAAATACATAAAATAATATTAAAAAAAATAATATCATAACTTTATAATGTTAAAAATGAAAAATAAAACATAATTTTATAGTTTCTTTACATTTACAATACCTACAAAAGTATAAATCAAATATATCATAATATTTAAGTATAAGTTTTAACTATACACATTAACATTTATTAATAAAAATAGATTTATATTTAAAATAAAAAAGAAAATGATAAATATTTTAAATCGGTTTTTATTTTTTTTAAGAAAAAAATTAAAATAATGTTGTATTAAGCATTTTTCATTGACCTGTTGTGAACCAATTTTTGGCTGATTTTTGACTAGTTTTACCAGTTTTTGACTGATTTTCTAGTTCTTTGATCAATTTTTCTTCAGGCTGGTTCTGTGGTTTATTTGAACCAGTGAGGTGATTAGTTCACTAGTTTTTTAGTTTGACTGACCGATCCGGTTTTCAAAACATAGATGAAAACATCAGGGTGCATTGTAGGCATGGCAAATAAATTCGAATATGCAATACTCGTCTAACTTCGACCCGGCTGTGACAGAAAAAATTCGTTTTGACCAGGTTTAGGTTTAGATTTGGGTTTTTCCCGACTTGTAAAATTAGGTTCAAGCTTAGGTATGGGACTCCCTGCCTCTGTCCCCATACCCACCTAGTTACATTTTTTTTATAATTATATATATATATATATATATATATATATATATATATTAGAGTTAAGTTTTTTTTATATTTTTATTTTTATAATTATTAAAAATAGAAATTAATTATTTTCATAGTTAAATAATTTAAATTATAATAACTAAATAACAAACTTATAATTATATATTTAATTAAAAATATAATTTAATTCTTAAATTTTTATTATTAATTTCTTGTTATTATTAATTTTTATATATTGTTTGAATTAAAATATAATTAATAACTTAATGTATAATTTATTTAAAAATGTATAACTAACTTAAAATTGTAAAAAAAAAAGTGACGGTTCCTTGCGAGTTTACTAGAACTCAATAAAACTTGATAGGGATGGTGATGAGTTTCAAAAATATAAACTCAGCTCTTTTAAAATTGAACTCGCTCTGTCTTTTGTGGGAATAAGGATAGGAAGAGCAAAACTCGCCCCTTTGCCATGCCTAGTGCATTGAGGACGGGATATGTGAAGTGTGTTTATGCTTGTGCTTCGGACCTTCATATTTTATAGGGCTATTTAAATTCAATCTAATTCAAAAAAAAAAAAACTAAAAATTGATCTAAAAAATTAAAAATCGATACAAACTAATTTTTTTAGATTTTTTTGATCATCTTTTGGTATAATTGATCGATTCAATTCAATTTTTGTGGTGTCTTTACAACTGATCCAAACCAAACCAATTGATAATATTAATATTGATGTGCACTTCATTATATATGTTATTAATACAACTATGCATTTAAGCATTATAGCATAATATTTAAATGATACATATACAAGAATTCATACAACAATACTTTTGTATCTATTTCTCTCCATCATTATGAGATGTAATAAATGATGTGCAGTAGAGAGACACAAAAAAGTGTTTTTGTACAAACTGTTGTATGAATTGTTGTACAAATAATATTTCTCTTTTCTTTATTTTGTGTGAATATTTTCTTTGAGATAAAATAAAATATATTTGAAAATATTTTATTTGCTTCATTGTTGAAGAACGCTTCACTTGCAAGCACACACACACACACACATACACATATATATAATGTTTGAATAACATATTTTAATTTTAAAATGTGAGGTTGTGCAGTTATAATTCCAAACTAGTGACTGTCATCTAATGTTTGAATATCATATAGTTAATTTTATTTCTTTAGCCCATTAATTTATGATTTATCGGATTGGAATTAGGAAATTAAAATCTTGCATTTTTTGATTGGAATTAGGAAATTAAGATGTTAGTAAGAATGTGTTAGTAAAAACCGAATCATTTAGTCTAATCCAAACCGCATTTTATTAGATTGGATCAGATCAAATTTTTTAAAAAATAATCTAAACCGAACCAAAGTATGTAGTTTTTTAGTTTTTTTATCAGATGACTTTTTGATTCAAAACCGATCCAAACTGATTCGCGAACACTCCTAATAAAATATTTCATAAACCTTTCATCCTACTAATGATTAAGGAACTTAAACATTTCTAGAAAGCTTGAGGGTCCTGTATTTATTTGGGGGATTATCTGCATTAAATTTGGAAATGAGAAAGGAAATAAAATAATTGTGTTCAATAAAAATTACTAATATTTTATTTTTTTATGAGAGTTTAATCTTTTATTTTGACGTTATAATGATTTAATATTAATATGCGGTTAGTGTAAAATATATTTAAATCATAGTAATTTTTTTTAACAATATTATCTAATATTGTGTTGATATCTAATTTAATAAATGCGATCATATTAACAATCATATAAAACTTTTTAAATTATGTTGCTACATTGAATATCTATTACTACCAAAAAAACATTGAATATCTATTAACTCTATCTCTATCTACTTTTCTATTTATATTACACAATTCACAGATGTTTATCTGTATCTTCTATATCTTTTATTGTTTATTCTTCTGCCTATAGGAAAGAGTTCCCTTTCGTTATTGCCAGAAGGTAAAGAAACTCACATTGTATATTTGCATCTCTTATTTCCTATTTTATAATGCTAGTGACACTACTGTCTCTTAAATCTTAATCTGCACTGTCCAATTTATGCGAAGTTTCTGATTAACCAGACAAAAGATGTATTTTTTTAGAATGAAAAATATTTTTTTAGTATACAACATCACTTTTTCCTCACCCAGTAAGAGTTTATTGTCTTCCTTCCTTAGTTGCCAAAAGGTAAGATAACCATAGATTTCTATACAAAGCGACAATATGATTCAAAGAGTTAGATGATTGTTAAGGGTCATATTAAAGATAATGCGAGTGATTGAGGTAACAATGTAACTGTAATCACTCCCCTTAAAATAATAATTTTAGATCAAACTCGTCCTATTTATTTCTGAATATTTCTTATTTCATTTTTTTAAGTGGAAGTAAACATATTTCTATTATTTAGTTAAAAGGAATATGTCAAATATATAGGAAGAAAAAAGACGATAGCTAGCAAGTAAAATAAAAGGTGCAGCCGAGAGGGCTATCAAATATTGATTCTTGATTTCATATCTGGTTTGTTAGATAACATTTTATCGAAAACGTCACTTTAGAGAAATTTAACTAACTGGTTTCATTGAATAAGTTACTTTTTGATATTGATGGAGTCTAGGCTCCAAAATACATGCATACTCCTCGACTAGCTTACCAAGTCATAGATGTTTCAACTTTCAGGCATTGACATGTTGGAAAAATTGAACTTGTAATCACTTTGGTCTAAGACGCGTCAGATATTATCTTTAATGATTTATTCGTGACACTTTATGATCTGTCGAGATTTAACAAACTATTGTGAGATAGAACTTAGGAGCAGAACTAGCATAGAATTAAAAAATTAATAGGGACAAAGCAAGAAATTATGTCAACCTAGGCAGAAGAAGAAGAAAATTCAAGCTCAAAATAATTAATTTTATATAAAAAAATAGTTTCAAAAATTGAATGAACAAAAATAACTCATGGCCCAATATTTGGGCTCATACCAAGGGGTGAGGTGAGAAGACAAATCCACTGACTTAAATCATGTCCATCAATCCAATTCCCATGTGCGTGTGAGCCTGTCTTTCTTTAAGTTCTTTTATAAGCTTCAAGTCAATGTTAATATATAAATAATTTATGAATTCTAGTATTAAGTAACGTGAGACTTGTTCCTTATGATACTTTTATTTTTAAAATAGTTCTAATATTTAATTAAGAAAAATGCTAGAAACATACTTTTTAACACACTATTTTAAACACATTCTCTTCTATCAGTTAAAATTTGTTAGAAATCACAAAATCTTGTGTGTCCCACATCTTAATTAATGAACCTCTTTCATAATTTTTCAATTTTTAATAAATTTTAATCAATAGGAGAAAGTGTTTTAGAAAGAGTGTGTGTTAGCACTCCTCTTAATGTTAATTAGCCTTCAAAGTTTGAAGTCTTGAGTAAGTAATTATTGTCAGGGGCGTTTATAAATCAATCCAATTTAATGAAAACTGAAAAAACCGATCCAAAAAACCGAAAACCAAAAAAATCAAAAATTAAAAAAACTGAAAATTTTTATTGGATTGGATCGGATTTCGGATTTGATTTTGAAAACTGATCCAATCCAATCCAAATCGAACTTATACATGCATATATATTTTCACTTGTAATTTTTTAATATCACTCATGTTTATGTTTTTATTTCTTATATATTTGTAAAATTATCAAATAAATTATACTTGTTTATAAAATATATATTTATTTAAAGATAGTTTTTTAGTAACTATTTAAGTAAAGATACATAAACATAATTATCAAGTTGTGTAAATTTATTTTTAATAATATATATTTGAAGAGTTATACTAGTATTAGTTATACAATGACTCATTAATGAAATATTTCATATTTTAAATTATTTTTTAATATATTTATTATATATTATATTATTTATTTAATACTTTTTTTTAAAAAATAATAGTATGATTAAAGCTAAAAACTGATCCAATCCAAATCGTTTTAAATTGGATTGGATCGGATTGCATTTAAATTTTAAATCAAATCGATTTGATGATGAATTAATAAAACTGAAGTGATTAGATCGAATAATTTTTTCTTCAAAATCGATCTAATCCAATTTGCGAACACCCCTACCTCTCAGGGACAAATGTTAGTCAATATTAACACTATATCCTAAAACAATGTGTTTACTTTAGTTTTGCCTATTTTTTTAAAATAAAAGTTTTAAAAAAAATGGGTCTCATTTTTTATAATAAGAGAATGATAAATGGTCAAAACGAATTTTATTAGAAAGATAAATGACTAAAAATATATTTTGGCCTTTTATTTAATATAATAAATATTATTTTTAATAATTTTTTTCTACTCCTCCCTACTTGCCGGCTACAACGCACTTCCATACGTTTTCTACTCCTACGTATTTAGCAGTGCCTTTAACGTACCTGTCCTCTGTTGTTCTGATCACTGAGTTTCGACCTCAAACAATTGCAAGTGCAATTGCAGTTTGAGAAGTGTATCACAGAGCAGCGATGCAGGTTCCGTTTCCCTTTTCCATTTCCCCTTGTTTGATTGATTTGATCAAAATTGGAATCAAATTCAATTTAGAATGCTACTTCTTTTATCTTTCACCTCAAATTAGTACCATTTGTATCACGTTTTTCCAAGATAAGTGTTGCTTTGGCCCTTCTTTCGTTATACTGTGGGAGTTTTCAATGCCTTAGCAGTCAAACAATGCATATTTCTTCATTGACATGCTTATGACTGTAAATCGGTTCATTTTCTCGCTTTTACCATTAATATTTAATGCATTTCTTCATATGTTTCTATTACTGTTTCTCTGCATGTATTTTTTTTATTACCATTTAATATATAATTTTTGGACGAGCTTCTCTCTTTTATTGTCCTTTTCCTGAGTTATGTTTTGCATTTCTCTTGCGATGGAATGGAATATAGAAAATAGAGGAAACAACCGTGTGATCTCTTGTTTGGATAATTACACATAAAAAATGAAAGGAACGGGATTTCCTAGGAGCTTTTTTTTTTTTTTTTTGCGTAGTTCTGTGGAGTGGTAAAACTTTTTTTATTTGAACTCACCGATTGAATTATCAAGTAAAATGTGTGTGAGATAATTGGGATACATTTTTATAGTGAGAAAGCTCAATCATTTGAGAGGTTATCCTTTCCATATCATTTTATCCTAATGAATAAGGTGTAGGTGTTGCAATTGTTTGGGATTGGGAAAAGGGAAGGTAAGTGCAATTTGTGATACGCTGACTAGAAAGTGAGAGTCTATGTATTGAGCTATATTGGGGAAGAAGGAAGTAAGGGAGGGGCAGGTGGAGTTGATATTATTGCATAGCTTTTAGTTTATTAAAAGATATTTCATTTTTTAACGAGTTTAATCTTTTACAGGACTGGCTTTAAATGATGTAACTCCTGTTGGCTATGCGTACAATACAACACAATGTTGCTGCATGCATTTGGCACTTTCATGAATTGATAATGTTAATGCTGCAGATATGTTCTGGTGTGCTGTTCATATGGGCTAAGAGATACATGAATGGTTGGACTCACAATGATTAAGAATACAAAAGGCCTCTTTTGCTTGAGAAAAATTTTAACTTTGTTCTCTTCTAACAGTTGGTCATCATAATTCAACAAGACTGATGTGAGCATATAAGGGGATGATTTAGTTATTCAAGCAGTGATGTGGAGAACATGTAAATAATAAGTCTCGTGTTAAAATGCTACTATTACCATCTAGTTAATACTATATGACGGATGTTCAAAGCAGCACAGAATTGAATGAAACTGCACATATGCTTGCACCTCCCCCAGGCACTTTTGTAGATCGTGAAGAACTCATCCAACATGTTGGAGACTTTGCTGTGTCCCAGGGGTATGTGGTGACTATCAAGCAATCCAAGAGGGACAAAGTAGTTGTACTTGGCTGTGACAGAGGAGGTGTTTATCGTAACCGGCGAAAACCTGCTGAGGAGTCCTCAGTGGAACATAACCGTAAAAGAAAAACTGGTTCTCGTCTAACAAATTGTCCTTTTGAAGCTGTGGGCAAGAAGGAGGATGGTTTGTGGGTACTCACCATAAAAAATGGAACACACAATCATGAACCCTTAAAGGACATGTCAGAACATCCTTCTGCCCGTCGCTTCACAGAGAGAGAAGTTTTGCTCATTAAAGAAATGACAGAAGCTGGGTTGAAACCTCGACAAATTCTAAAGAGGCTGAGACAAAGCAATCCAGAACTTTTATCAACCCCAAAGCATGTTTATAATGTTAAAGCTAAGCTTAGACAAGGAAACACGAATGGTGCGGTCTACTTGTGGATTACATGTTTTTAAACAGTTGTCTTATACATTAATTTGGAACATAAATCATTGCATGGCCTTTTTGGGTGCAGGAAGTTATGATAATAAGCTGGGGTGAGTTTTAACAGCTAAAGAATGAAAGATGATTTTTATTTTAACTTAAGATTTGGATTGTATTAATGCCATTCTTGAGCTAGAGCCTAGACGAGATAAAATTTTCAGAGAAAGTTTGCTAATGAGTAAAGATGGCCTTGGCTGAAAATAGCCTTAGGCTAAAAAAGTAGAAAAACATAATAAACCTTAAACTTCACTTGAGGGGTTTCTTAGCTCCTCTAAGGACTCAATTTCATCCCAAAGTAACATTAAAGTTAATTTAATATAGCACTGAAAAAACCTGATATATGCATGGCATGATTAGATCCAACAAGAAGCAAGAAATGGTGATGACCATTACCTGTAACACTGAGCCATTGACCAAAGATTAAAAAAAAAACAAACTTGTAAAATGGAACATGCACTGAAATTAAAGCAGTCAACAGCCTATTGAATATTAAAATATGAATTATCCTAATTAAGCTCTTAATCCTTGTCAAGAAGAATGACTGGAACAGAATATGATATATCAAATGCTTGTAACAAAGATAATATTCAACCTAAAATATTAAGTTATTTAGTAAAGGCTTAAGAATGAGCTCTATTTATATTCTCTGACATGTGACATCATGTTCCAATATGTGGAAAAAGAATTATATGGCATTAAACTTACAGGTTGATGGCTTTCATATGTCGCAGTTAGGAATTTCAAGTCACTGAGACCTGAGAAGTCTGCTGTGAGAAACAATTATCTCGCCGTAATTGAACCATTGTGGAGGCAGTGCAACCCTCCGGTAAGATCTCTGCTTCCATATATTTCATCTTAACAAAATTTGTTCTTCGTTCTCTGTACTTTGACACTAGTGTATAGTATCTGATAACACAAAATATAGGGGGAATAATAGGTTTGGCAAAAATGCATACGGCCTCATAGAGATAATCCATTTCTTTGTATGTTTGAATGATGCTGAAATCAGTTTCAAATAATTGGCATATGCTGCTAGATGCATTATTTTGTCTGTTAATTGCCTCCCATTTTACCCAATAAAAACATCCAATGAGGGTAGTCTTATCTTAAAAGTCATTGTGGAAGAAGGCTGAATAATTAAAAAAGGGTGATATAATATTTACCATTAGTTCTGAAGTACCTGACCTGTTATATCTCTTTTATATTAACAATTTAAGTCATTTTCTCATGTGTGTCAGAGGGTTCCCAATCTTATTGGAGGAAGATTTGTTGATTCACAGTCATGTGCATCAATTGACATTTTAAACCCTGTAAGTGTATGGAGGAACTTGAATTCCATTACTTTTCTCATTTACCTGGAGTAAAATGCAGCTTGCTGACCCATTTAAAAATAATAGGCAAGCCAGCAAGTTGTTTCTCAGGTTCCAATGACTACAAACGAGGAGTTCAAAGCAGCAGTGTTTTCTGCAAAACGGGCCTTTTCATTGTGGCATAACACACCAGTTTCCACTCGACAGAGAATCATGTTTAAGTTCCAAGAGCTTATTGATAGAGACATTGTAAGTATTTTAATTTATTAATGGAGTTTCTTATTATGTGCCTACGGGTGCGGGCACATGATGTGAAAACATTAAATAAATATTAAATGTTTTAAATTACTTAGAAAAGCTCACATTAAATGACTTTTGTATTTTCGA
The DNA here is from genome assembly GCA_004329165.1 of Spatholobus suberectus. Taxonomy (NCBI): domain Eukaryota; kingdom Viridiplantae; phylum Streptophyta; class Magnoliopsida; order Fabales; family Fabaceae; genus Spatholobus; species Spatholobus suberectus. Next base: position 5,890,327 of record CM014729.1, on the reverse strand, counting down.
TATAATAAGTACTTTCTTTTCCAATAGAAGTTTACTATTTTTGCCTTCTTATCATGTGCCTGTGGCACACAATAGACGGTCCCTTTATTAATTACATCTATTCAGAGTTACACTTATTTGAAACTTCCTGCAGGATAAGATTGCTATGAATATCAGTACTGAACATGGAAAAACGCTGCGAGATGCACGTGATGGTGTGTTACGTGGACTAGGTTAGTGTTCTTATTGTTGTTCAATGTCTAAGAACAGGCTTCACTGGCCTTTGGCATGTATTCTTGACAATGAAAAATTATCTTCCTTTGTAGAGGTTGTTGAACATGCTTGTGGTATGGGAAATGTGCTAAAGGGATATTTTGTTCCCGATGTGTACAATGGAATAGACACACACAGCATTAGAGAGTCACTTGGTGTTTGTGCTGGTATCTGCCCTTCTGATTTTCCAGCTATGATTCCCTTATGGGTAACCTTGTTGTATACTTGTATTATATTTTTTGAGTTTTCTTATGCCTTATTCTCTAGAATTAGAATATTAAGTTTATATATTATGAAGATAGGAATGTCAACAATTTCTTATGCTAATGTATCTGCTCTTGTTCAGAAGTCTTGCCTCTTGCATCAAGACAAATGCTTGGTTGCTTAGTTGATTTCCTTTCACTGTAAATAGGAACAAGCAAGAGAAAGATTTACTCTTTGCAATGGATTTTTCTGATGAGATAGGCAACTTATACGACAGAAACATACAGCATGAGGAAGCTAACATTAAATATAGAATTTTAGAATGTGATTAGTAGTAACTAATGTAATAAATGGAAAGTAGATTCCACATTTCCAAGATCTTTATATGTATTTATATACATATATTCATATGTGCAGATGTTTCCTATTGCTGTCACATGTGGCAATACATTCATTCTAAAGCCATCAGAGAAGAATCCAGGTGAGTGTGAAATCCTTCCTGTACTGCTCCATATGAAATGACGTATGCAAGAAGTATTCGGTTAAAGGGATTCACTTTAGATGAAAATATTATAATACTGATAATGGAGTCATTTATTATCTTTTGTTATAAGATTTGTTTGCAAGCATAACTTCCTTTTTAATGTGCCACTATGAACTGATTTTATTAGTAATCTGTCATTATCAATTTCTTTTCGAAGTACACTGAGAAGACCTACCCCAAAATTTGATTAGTTTTTTAATCCAAAAGCATTATGAAAACCATGTCAAACACCAATAATCTCCAATCACTTGGAAAAGACAATGTTTACATCATGATGAAAAACTGCTTTTCCATCCAACAAAGCTCACCAGTATTCCGTATTTTTCTCTTTTTAAGATAATATGCTATATTGGAAAAATAAATGGTGGCCTTTCATAGAAGGTTCCCACCATTATGTGCTCAAGGAGTGCAAGATATACACAACCTTATTAGAAAATAAACTACAAGAAGGATTTTCATTTGTATAATGAGATTTGCTTAAATTGGACAATTCTGGTTGATTTAAATTGATATATTTGCTCTTAGGCAACATTGAAGGAATAGTAAGGATTTTGTTAGAGATATTCTTGAGCTTCCATCTAACATGTTAAGCTTTTGAGAGAGTTGATCCATGGTATCAAAACCTCAATGATCAAGTTGTCCAAAGTTCAATCCTTGCTACCCTTATTCTTCTAAATATAGTTAAATGTCAGGGCAAGATAGAATGGTATGTGTGTTGTCTGTGTTTTAAGTGGCAAGGTTTCTTGCATAAGAAGGCGTGTTAGAGATATAAAGCTGTTCATTTGCCTCCATCTAACATCTTAAGCTTTGGAAGAGTTAGTCCTTGACAGATCTGTGCAGTCTTTATGTGATAATGTTTTAAGTTGGTATTTTGGCTAGAAGGGATTTAATACGTAACTTAGGATGTATGAAAGGGCCTGTCCCTAGCCCACCTTAATTATGGCCTCTTTAGGCAGCCTTCATTGTTGCCTCTAGCACAAAGGTTGGGGGTGAGGGAATGTGTTTAGTCCCACATCACCAAGTGATATGGCCTAAGTAGTGCTTATAGGCTATATAGGTTATAAGGCTTGGGCAGTCTTCACCTTACAAACTGGTTTTATGGAGTTGAGTTAGGCCTAAGCCCAAATTTTAAGAGTGCCTGAAGTCGATTGCCAAAATATTATTGACTCACTCAAACTAACATATAGACTGTGTTTTCTTTTTATTGTTTAAACAAAAAATATTAAAAAAACTGAAATGAAAGAAATTTGACTTCATCTAGGCATTCCAAGACAATATTCATCCGTGACATATATCATATGATCTTACAAATATTGTTAGACAACATTTTTGTTTTTATGTAGATGTTATTTTTCAGGAAGTTTTCTAGTTAGTGTTTCATGTTTGGGGAAGCAATGGTAGCTCCCTTTTCAGTTTTGTCTTACATTTGGAACTTTTGTGGTTTCTTGTGCAGGTTTTTACTCTACTTTTTCTCTTATCTTTGTGGTGTCATTTGGAGGATTTCTTATCCTCTCCTATACTTTTGTTAGTCCTCTTAATAATATTTCTTTCCTATCCTAGAAAGAATTTATTGCCTATATTCATTCTCAACCTACTTCTCATCTTTGATATATAACAAACAAGTCTGAGCCTTTGATCTCTTTGTGAGTAGCTGATGCCTTTATGTATGCAATAGGCATGATATTCTGTTAGTTATAATGTCAGGGGCATCTGTGATGCTGGCAGAGTTAGCAATTGAGGCTGGTTTACCTAATGGTGTGTTAAATATTGTTCATGGTACAAATGTAAGAATTTAGTTTGATATTTTCTTTTCCTGTTGATCAATTTTTGTAACGCATTGATACATTGACATTTCTGTTACTTGTAACACTGACCAATTATTCCTCACTTTTGAAAATTGATTTGGACAGGACATTGTCAATGCTATCTGTGATGATGATGATATAAAGGCTGTCTCCTTTGTTGGTTCAAATACAGTAAGTCATTCTCGCGACGAATTCTCACTGTAAGTTTTAGCTTGAGAACTGAGATGTATTCAAGAATTTGAAGAAGCTTGCTGTGGCTACTAAAATATCAAACAGAAATTCTTATATTTTATGAGTTTTTGTTGGCATGGTTGGTATTAGAAGATTCATATTTTCTTTATATTAAAATTTTGTATGAAACAATGTAGCTTATCATTGAAATTAATGAAAGAAAATGTTTGATGATGCTTTTCATGGATTGGGAATTGGGTCAATTTGAGGTACTGATTTATGTCTTTTTCCTGAGGTTGGTGCTTATGTATACGCGAGAGCATCTACTAAAGGTAAACGCGTGCAGGTAATTTCTCTGCACCTACTCTGGTAATAGAGCTCCTATTCCTTTTATGAGCTATGTGTTGCTCTTCACCCAATGCAGTAGTTGAGGTCAATGTAAATTGGCTGGTTGGCTATTGTCTACAGTCCAATATTGGAGCCAAAAATCATGCTGTCATAATGCCAGATGCAAGAGTGGATGCTACTTTGAAAGCTTTGGTTACAGCTGGTTTTGGTGCTGCTGGACAGAAGTGCACAGCACTGAGTGCTGTTGTTTTTGTTGGAAGTTTCAGTCAATGGTATTTTGTTCAATCTTCTGAATGTAGAATTTTTATTTCAAGCTACTTATGGATTCTAAGAGCGTGTTTGGGACAGCTGAAATTTCTTAATTTCAGCTGTTTTTGCAGGAAATAAGCTGTTTGAAAAATAATCAGTATGTTTGGAGGAGCAACTGCTGAAATTTGCTAAACAGCTTTTTTTGTGAAAAATAAGCTGTTTTTGGGTATCTGAAGATTTGGAGCTTATAATTATTTCCCAACAACTTTTTTTCTCTTCAAACACATTATCCTCAAATTACCCCCAAATCTCTCAACAGCTTTTTTCCTTTAAGTTTCATGCATACCCTTTTTTGTAATTTACTATGTAAAAGCTGATTTTTTGGTTGTATCCAAACGAAATTATCTTAAAATTACCTTTTAGCAAACTTATCCAAACAAAAACTGATTCTAATTATAATCAATTATACATATAATCGATTATTGAAATAATTTAATTTTCATAGCTATTCCAAACACACCCTAAGTGATATCCATGAAAGTTGAAGATTATAACTGATTAGGCTGACCAAATTGGTTATCATTTATGAATTCCTCTTGATTGTGGTCTGAAAAGAGTATACTATCAATAAATGAATAAAAGAGATAGATTGAGTGTGGTTTCACCATTTTCTTCATAAAATTCTGAAAACAGGAAGTAAAATGAAAACCAAGTAGCAATTTTGTAATTAGTAATGAGAACTGAAACCAAATCAAATACCAGCTTATTTTCTATATCCAAGGTGCAGTCCAGAAAAAATAAATAATAAAGCTTCTGTGGTGCTAATCCTGTCCAGAAAATGGAAGGATATAGAGAGAAATAGATGGAGACAAGAAGAAAAGGAAAAGAAAGAGGGGATAAAAAAAGAGTATGAGAAAGGGGTGAGATAAGAAGAAAAGAGAAGATTTCACTATAAAATACATGATTGAGTCTCTTCCAAATGAACTAGCTGACTATTTGGTTGGCATTGAATCTAAAAGAAGTCCATACCATGAAGTGTGGTAATTCAGTCAAGTATTGGGGCCAATCAGAGATTTCTTTCAAGGCTCAGTTTCGTCATGTCTTTCTTTCATATCTTTAAATTCTAAAAGGATCAAGTACAGCTACTCGAATTTGTCATGTCTGTGGTCCTTCCTGTCCATCTTGTTCAGCTTTACTGGCTGTGCACATATCTCCAAGTCTTTATTTTGCTCTTACATTTCCCTTTACATTTTTCATGAGTAATTCATATTTTTGTATGCTGGACTGATTTTCTTATGTTGCTTTAAGAATTGGTGAACAGACATATCAGTTATTTGGCATAAAGAGAGTTTTTAATGTTTTTCTTTCACCAGGAAAGATAAACTAGTAGAGCATGCCAAATCACTTAAGGTCAATGCTGGAACAGAACCAGACACAGACCTTGGTCCTGTTATTAGCAAACAGGTGCATATTTCATTCATATATTTTACTAAAACAATTGTCTTTAAATTTACTAAAAGAGTTATCAAGAAGAGAACAAGATGTGTGTGAGAGAGAGAGAATGACAAGCAAACAATGAACCATTCTATTGATGATGATTAATGAAAACATGCTATGTTCTATTTATTTAAAGGAAAGCATCTGGTAGTTTTTTTCAATGCATTTACGAGCATTCAAAATTCTGGGTTTTGAGTGTCTTGATTATTTATATTTCATGATCTTTATATTTCTCACCCATGACAGGCAAAGGAACACACTTGCAGATTGATTCAAACAGGTGTGGAATCTGGTGCAAAACTAGTGCTTGATGGGAGAAATATTGTGGTATCTTCCAAGTTTCTACTTCAATTTAATGTTGTGGATGATTTGACTTGAGGACTCTTAAGGAAGACAAAAGATTGCTCACTTGCTTGGGAAAATAACCCCAGCAAGATCCTTTCTATATATACAAGATTTACAATCACTAATAAATTGAAATAAAGTAAATAAGGAAACAAAGAAATACAGCTATACAATCAGAATAATGCAGATCCTAAATAAGAAGTTCAATTTCCCTAAATAAGAGATAGTTTCCAACAGGGACTGCTGCTTAAGTGCATTTTTTATATGGCTATGTTATTTTGCTTGTAGTAAAGAGAGGGCAATGCAATGTTTTTGGACAAGAAAGTGAGTATATGAAATAGCCATTTAAATGTTAGTAATTTCCAACATGTGCGGAGGGGTGGGGGGAAAGAAATGAAATTTTAGGGATCACCATTTAGATTGATGGTTTAAGAATAGTAATTTGGTTATGATTTGAAACCTTGCTGGGTTTGTGTCACTGTCGATCAGATATGTCAATCAGCCACTGCAGATGTACTAGTATTGTGGCTTGATATAAGTTCCACTGACTGAATTTTTCTGAAGATAGCACTTCGACATTTTTCTGAAGATACCAGAATTTTTCTGCTAGTTTCTTTTTGTTTCATTCTTTTTTCTCCTAGAATATTAACAACTGACCTTCTACTTGTTCATTATAACACTGCTATGGACATTTGTGCCATCAAAGGTTATTAAGAGCTTTGTTCATAAATCATAATGCTAGTTGTGCATGTGTGAAATGTTGTCTTGTAGGTTCCAGGATACAAACACGGAAACTTCATTGGTCCTACGATCTTGTCAGATGTCACAGTTGATATGAGATGCTACAAGGTAATTTTAATTATGTCCTCAGAATTAAATTCTGGTGCCTCATGGGTTGTCAATGATAAAAGTTTGGCTGCCTTGTAATCAGGAGGAGATTCTTGGCCCAGTTCTTCTGTGTATGGAGGTTGTCATTGTAGCCTTTGTTTTGTATTGAATAAATTGTGAATCTGTTATAAAAATGTTGAAATATGATATTTTTTATGCCCAGGTTGACAGCATACAAAAGGCCATAAACATCGTCAACAGCAACAAGTGCTACAATTTTAGCTTCTCTTGACACCAATTGACATGAAGTGTCAAATTTGTACACTTACGCTGCTTAATAACTTTTTGTAGAACTTAAAATTAAGCAATCCAACTGTTGAATCGTTTGATATTATCTTTCTAATCATGTATATCAAATTTCACATAGTTTGGACATTCATTGGTATGCTATCTAGTAATGAACATTTGCCTATAGTTTTTGATTTACACAAAATTTTATAAACTTGATCTACTTTATAAAATCTTTCTATTCAATGATTGAATTGCTTAATTTTGAATTCTATAAAAAGTTATTAAGCAGTGTAATTGCACAAGTTTAACACCTGATATCAATTGATCCTGCCCCTATATATATATATATATATATATATACATCTTATCTAATGTACTTAATTGTTTGTCATTCTGTAGATATGGTAATGGAGCATCTATTTTTACAACTTCTAATGCGGCGGCAAGAAAATTCCAGACTGAGGTTGAAGTTGGACAGGTAAATAGTAACTGTATCCTCTCCGCTAAACTTTAAAGTCAGACAAGATTGTTAGGTGAGACATCTCCATCCAAATCCATGTTTGCATGCTAATCGGTGATGTCTTGTTTTCACATTCCCGTTTATTACTTCTTGTATACCCTGGAAATTCTTAAATATTCTCTTTTTTTTTTTTTTTCATTATTGCTGTGTTTTATTTATTTGCATAATGCAGAACATCCTATACATGCAGTCTTTTTTGTTATTTCTATTTCAGATAAACCTTTTAGAACTTTAGGCAATTGTTTGATACCCATGCAATGTTATGCAAAGCCGTTTGAGATTATTTTACTTTAAAATTTATTGGCCTATTTCATTTTTTCTAATGAGTTGTTGAATATGATCTGAATCAGGTTGGCATAAATGTCCCAATCTCTGTTTCATTGCCATTTTCTTCATTTATTAGCTCCAGGCCATCTTTTGTTGGTGATTTGAACTTTGATGGTAAGAAACTATTGAAACCTTGCGTTCTATGATATGCAACCTGATGTGTGCATCAGGGCGTGAGCTTATTCTCAATTCTTAATAAAATTCTGCAGGCAGAGCTGGAATTCAGTTTTACACACAGATTAAGATGGTCACTAAACAATGGACTGACTCATTAGATGGAGATGAAGCAACTCTTGAAATGCCTTTTGCTTAGAAGCTATCAATTGTTTTTTGCTGTCCGTCCCCCTCCTTTTTGGGACAGTTGAATATACCTAGACAACGTATAGATTTCCATTCATAATTTTCCCTTACTGGTTACTATTTGTTTGAGCAGGAGTCAACTCTCTGTTCCTTGTAATGTCTCGGAGTGCTGTGAGTAAATTTTTGTAGAGAATCCTATCAAGTAAAGAAACTATTATATGTCAAACCCATGAACTAGCATTGCTTCTTTCATCAAACCCACCTGGAAGACTTGTGAAAATGTCTGTCTTGGCGGAAAAAGTAGAGATGATATTTGTTAAGAATAGAGACTAAGCAGTGCACAATATATTGTTATCCATAATCATGTGAATATTTTTTCCACCCTTGTATAAAGCTGGTTTACATTCTGCTTTGCTAGAAACTCTCATCTCCAGCGTCGATGCGGCTGAACCCATAGCATTTCTTTAACCTTTGTAGTTTCATGGCTTCCCTCACTTGTTCTGTATCAAACCAATGACCATGTTCGGCATAAATCATATTCAGCAACGTGTAATTACCAGCGTTATTTGGTTCTGATCTTATAAGCTGTGGGGCTAGCATTTCTGCTATGTCCAGTCTGCCATGAAGCTTACAAGCCGATACGAGAGAGCTCCATACTCTTGTACTTGGTTTCATGGGCATTGTTTTCAGTATTTCCAAAGCATCTTCAAGCTTGCCTGACCTTCCAAGAAGATCGACTAGGCATGCATAATGCTCTATAGTTAATGTAATTTTACAATCTGCATTTACTTGTTTGAATATCCGTTGCCCCTCAGTTACAAGGCCAGCATGATTACAAGCAGATAAAACTGCAAGGAAAGTGATTGCATCAGGCTTCACTCCTCTCTCATTCATTTCATAAAAAAGTTGTAAAGCTTGTTCACCGCATCCATGAAGACCATAGGCATTGATCAAACTACTCCATGTAACAGAATCTCTGTTCGGCATTTCTAGGAATTTCTTACGAGAACCTTCCAAACAACCACATTTGGCATACATGTTTATAACTGCATTGCCCACTGAGATGCTAAAACTAAATCCGGATTTAAAGATATAACCATGGAGCCCACAACCATGCTTTAGTGAAGATAAATTTGTGCAGGCGGAGATGACTGCCAACAAAGTTACATAGTTTGGTTCAGTTTCCACAGCCCTCATCATATTAAAAAGCTTCAATGCTTTGCAGCTATCCCCTCTGCGAGAATAGCTCCCAATGATTGAACTCCATAACACCACATCTCTAAAACTAGACCCTTCAAAAATTAGCTCGGCAAGGTGCATTGATTCTCCACATTGACAACACATATTTATAAGAGCTGATGAAAAACTAGGACATGACTCAAACCCATGACGGAATGCATAACCATGAATCTCCTTTCCATGCTTAACAAAGCCTGGCTCGGCACAAGCTGGTAACAGAGCAATTGATGTCACTCTATTTGGGCAAACTCCCTCAGCCTGCATTGCTCGAAAGCATGCAAAAGCCTCATCATAATCTTGATTAGCAATGCATCCAGATATCATAGCAGTCCATGAAACCTCATTTTTCACCTGCATCCCATCAAACACCCGCAAAGCCATCAAAGAATCATCACACCTAAAGTAAAAATCCACAAGAGCTGTTGACAGAAACACCGACTGTCCTATCCTCTCATCAACAACAAGAAGAGCATGAATCTGTCTTCCCATCCTTGAACTCATTTTCCTCCCACATATGGATACCACGCTAGCTAGCAACTCAGGCTTGGGAACAAGACCAAGCAAATACACATCTTTCAACGCTTCCAAAGCTTCTGCCAAGCACCCATTTTGCAGATAACCATTAATCATGGAGTTCCAAGTGATGGGGTCTCTGTGAGGCATTGTGTCAAACATTTGTCGCGCTGATTCGACATCTGAAAACTTGGCATACATGGTAATGATAGAATTGGACACCACTGCTTCAGAGTGGGAGCCCGTCTTAAGAGCCAAGCAATGAAGCTGTGTGCCAAAAGCATGACATTGGGCAGAGGAGCATGCCTTGATGACTGATGGAAGAACAAAGGAAATGGAACAGTGGCCAGAGAGATGGAGTTTAGTGAAAAGTTGAAGAGTCTGGTGATAAAGACCCTTTGAAAGCAAGGTTTTGATCTGGTTGGAAGGGGAAGAATATGTCGGGGAAACAGTAGCCAAAAGGCGTCGGGTGAAGAGGGCCATGCAGGGCAGAGGATTCTTCAAGTGCAGACAATGAAACAGTGTATGCCCACTTCATTCTGTTTTGTGGGAGTGAACTGAATTCTTAGGACTATGATGGGATAGAGCGTAATGCTTCGTTGTTACTTCTTTCAATCCAACACAAAGTAGTGTCTCCTCTTCCATTTTTCTTCCCATGTATCAAGTAAGTAATGTATTCAATTTCTATGCAGTGGGATAATCAGAAATCATAATAACTGTGACTTTTACCCATTGAGAAGAGAAAAGTGATTGAGAAAAAGTTGTTTTATGTTGTTTATTTAAAGAGAAAAGTAGAGAAGAGAGAAATTATTTATATGGGACTAACTAAAAAAAATATCTTTTCTTTGTTAAAGAGAAAAGAAAAAATAAGAGATAAAAAATTGTGAAATCCACTTAAAATTACAGTTATAACTTTATTATTTTTTTTTATCTCACAATATTTATATATATTAAGAGTAAATATGTCTTTATAAGAAAAATTCATTCTCTTTCTCTCCACTTTCTATTGAACCAAATAAATAAAGAGAAAATTTAACTTTTTTTTTTTTTTACTTTTTTTATACTTATTCCGGTCCAAATATCTTAAAAATCTATCTATTTTCTATCCTACTTCTCTCTTATCTACTTCTCTTTTTTTTTTACCCAAACAAAGCATTATGACAGTGTAAATCAGTGCTGAACTATTTTCTCATGTAACAATTAGCTTGACTTAAAGTTTCATCGATTCAAAATGATTATTATAATTTTATAACTAAATTTTTATTTAGATTGCGGTATATATTTTGGGTCGGCCTTATAGAAACTATACATCATGTAGTTCGAACTCGGACCGAAATACCCTTTGCAATGAAAATGATCATATTCAGCAGCGACGGAAAAGGTAAGGGTCTACGACCTAACCCTAGTCAAATATAGGTTAAGTTAGTTCTATTTGTTAAATAAGTTAGATTAAAATTATTTTTAAAATATTATTTAATTTAAACCATTTAAATTTTTTTTAAATCTAATAAATTAACTTATTTTTGTAATAATAAAATGACCTATTTAAATAATTGCAATTAATATAATGAAAATAATATTATTGTTATTATTATTATATTAAATTTTTACTGTAATATTTTAATTTTATATATTTGTTAGTTTATTTAAAAGCTTAAATTCGCTAGCCTATGTACAAGTATGCGTCATATTTAGATCTGTGAATATTTTTATTACACTGTCACTCTCTCATGTCTTTGAATTTATCAAATTTTTATTTGAAACGTAAAGTAATTTATTTACCAAAATTATATTTACAAATTGAAATTTTCAAAAAAAAGATTTTTTTACACCCCTTTTTTTCCGCACTAAGGCACCGCGTACCATTACTATTATTATTATTATTATTTTGGTCATCAGAGATACCATTAGTTTTTAATAATAAAAAAGGATAACAATATCACTCCACATGCACATAAATAATAAATAAATAAGCAACATTTGTCCTCACTTCAATAGTGAGTGTGGCATTTGGTGAATGGATGGTGAGTCTGAGTTGGTTGAGTTCACTTACTCAAAGTCATGTTCCTTAATTTCCCGAAATATTAAAACTAGATTCAAAGCATGTCACTTACGTTCCCGCTTTCTTTTAACAAGGTACTACTCGTTTATTTGGACATGCCTCTTCAATCGTTTCAATTTGCTATATGATGAAGAAAAACCCAATTTTGATGTTGCAGTGAAAATCTTTATCGTTTGAGACTGCGGCTCTGCCATGGCAACTTCTCATTTATCAATACCTTCTGAGCTATTTTTACGACAACATGATCCCCCAGTAAGCTTAAACTTAGTCTTAATTCCTACAAATTTTAACTTCATGTTGATGGGTATATATTCATCTCACCTCCCATTTTTGTTTGATTGTATTGAATTAATCGGAGGGTTCCAAATCTTATTGGAGGCAGTTTTGTGGACTCAAAATCGTTGACTTTCATTGATGTTGTCAACCCTGTAAGTGTTCTTTCTTTTTTGGTTTTATATTGAGCTTATAGTTAAGTTGAGTCTCTTGTTTTTGGTTTTGAGAAAGGAATAGTTCTAATATTGATATCATCTGATAATAGGCAACACAAGAAGTTGTTTCAGAAGTTCCTTGCAGTACAGATGAAGAGTTTAAAGCAGCAGCGTCTGCAGCAAAAAAGGCATATCCATCATGGCGAAACACTCCAATCACGAAACGCCAACGAGTTATGTTGAAGTTCCAGGAGCTTATAGGCAGAGATATGGTAAACATTTTACAATGTTCTATGCCCCTGTCACATATATTCACAGGTTTAGACCAAGACACCCATACCAGCACATATGTCAGTATTTTTTTTGTAAATTATATCACTACTTTGTAATTGTTTCAGGATAAACTTGCATTGAATGTGACCGCTGAACAAGGAAAGACATTAAAGGATGCACAAGGAGATGTGTTCCGTGGTTTAGGTTGGTCTTTCTAGTATGTTGTTTGAGAAGTTTTTGAAATGAGATATTGATTGAGCTCATAATTTTTGGTGATGGACTTCTCTGAACATTTTGATTTATGTCATTTAGAGGTGGTGGAACATGCTTGTGGGATGGCAACTCTACAAATGGGAGAATATGTTTCCAATGTATCACATGGAATTGATACTTACAGCATTAGAGAACCACTCGGTGTTTGTGCTGGTATTTGTCCATTCAACTTTCCTGCAATGATTCCCTTGTGGGTAAGTTGGTGTCTACTTTTCAGGTGGCTATTTTGCTATGCAATTAATTTTCTCTTTCATGTTCTTGGGTATCCCTTTATTTCTTGGTTGCTTGGCCATCTCGTCCATATCAGTATGTATGTGAAAGGAAAGGTCTAGACGTCTAGTTATATAAAATGGTCCAGAAATATTAGGCTAGAATGGCATTGTATTTGTCTCTGCCCAATTGCCTATGTTATTGTTATTTCTTACAGGAATATAATGTATATGATATTGTAATGGACACAAAATTGACATCCTGTTAACTAAAAAACATGGTAAGAAATTCTAAAGATATATGATCTTTCTGCAGATGTTCCCAGTGGCAATTACCTGCGGCAATACCTTTATTCTAAAACTGTCAGAGAAAGATCCAGGTGATGCTTTCTACTTATTTTGGTTGTTTATCAATATCCTTGCATTAACTTCTCAATTTGGAGCTTAACGTTAAATATAATGGAAAAAAGGACTCTGATATTTTCTGTAATTCAAAGCAAGCTTATGCTTCTTTAATAAGCCATTAGCATTATGGCGTCTGGAGCATGTTACCCTAAATTCTATTGTGAATACGAGGAGCAAGAAATTTTTGAATAAAATGAATGCCTTTATTATTGTCACCTTTTCTTCAGCAACTGCTAATGATTTTGCAGTTGCTAGCCTTGCATATCGCATCTATATTGCCAATCTAGCTATTAATAAATTGCAAATTTTGAAAATGGCAAATGAGAATAAAATTCCAAAAAACAGTGTTCTTGACATTTAAATTTTGTTAAGCCTTCCTTTCTTGTTACATCCAAATATTTTCTTGGCGGTGATCTTCACTGAGGAATTTTTCAAAGAATATTTTTAGGAGCAATATAATGACAGAGATTTTCTTTATTCAATATATTCATTTTATAATTTAAAAAAATAGATAACTACTCCTCAACTGCTGCTTTGAACCTTGTTTGCACTTGCACTTGTTGAAATGAAAATCCCCTCAACTGCTGCTTTGAACCCTGTTTGCACTTGCACTTGTTGAAATGAAAATCCCCTCAACTGCTGCTTTGAACCCTGTTTGCACTTGCACCCTGTTTGCACTTGCACTTGTTGAAATGAAAATCCCCTCAACTGCTGCTTTGAACCCTGTTTGCACTTGCACTTGTTGAAATGAAAATCCATTTGAAGTAAATAAGGACGAGTTACTTTGCTGATTAGGTTTGAATTTTGCAAATGATACTCTAACAAGAAAAGGAAGCTAGTGTCGCTCAATTTACATATTGGTGTCTTTTGACATTGTCGATGTTTCTGCCTCACGTGGATTATCTTGTTAAATTTGATTTCTGAATAGATATAATTATTAGAAACATTGTCAGATCTTACAGTTTGACTGAGAAGTCTATATTAATTTTGCATGGTGATGACTGATGACCGATAAATGTGGTCTTATTTATCCATCTAGTAATGGGATACTGAATATTATCACTTGAGTTTTTCTCGATTTCTTTCGTATCCCTGTAATGGTACATGCAGCATGCTCCTATGGTAATAACTTACTTAACTGGCAGAATTCAGAAGTATATAGCCTGCTGTCCACTGTAATGATTTTTGGTTACTTGCAACTTATGGGGGAGAGAATTGGACGTCATAATTTTGGCATTTTTCCAGGTGTTTCTGTAATGCTTGCAGAATTGGCAATGGAAGCTGGTTTGCCTGAGGTTGTCTTAAATATAGTTCATGGAACCCATGTATGCTATATCCTTTTCTGATTAAACTTTTGTTCTCCACCTGTCTCTTGTGAAACTTTGCAAGTAACTCATGGGCTCATTTGGCATTTGGTAATTGCATCATATATTCAAGTTTAAAATCAAAGAGTTGCATATAACAACTAGTTGCATTTTGATGCACCAATGCCACTTGTTTTTCTTGTTTATTTGATGGTTAATAATCCAATTGGTGACAGGATATTGTGAATGCTATTTGTGATGATGACGACATTAAAGCCATATCTTTTGTTGGTTCAAATATTGCAAGTCATCTAATGATTTTGTTTAGCTTACTGCTTCTATGTGATGCCTTTTTTTATTTAAACCGAAGGCAATCCTGTTTTATGTTAGCAAAAATTGAATTGTTTTACAATTTGAATGTGCTTACATAAAAAGATGGAAGAGAGCAAGTGATTCAAATGCTATTTTTTTTGTAAATGATATCCCCCCATTACATATCCTTATTTGATGTTTTTATTTTGCAAAGGCTGGAATGCACATATATGCGAGAGCAGTAGCTAAAGGGAAGCGTGTTCAGGTGGGTGCACTTACTTTCTCCTCCCCTTAGTAAAATTGTTTCTTTTCTTGAAAGTTAGTAAAATTGTTTCTTACTATCTATGGTAATGATCAGAAATTGTGCACCTAATAAAATTCTGTTTTCAGGCTAATATGGGGGCCAAAGATCATGCAGTTGTAATGCCAGTTGATGCTACTGTAAATGCTTTAGTTGCTGCAGGTTTTGGTGCTGCTGGACAAAGGTGCGTGGCTCTCAGCACTGTTGTTTTTGATGGAGGCTCAAAACTTTGGTATCCTGCTCTACCATGTTTTTATTTTATTTGTTTTATTATGATTTTTGCTGTAGCATCTTATGCTTGAAGCAATTTTATGCTTTTCCTCTTGATGCTTGTTGCAAAATGATCGGGATGTCTTTGGTGTGTGCCAAACTGAATCACCACTCTTCCTTTAACAAGACATAATTCAACATCTCTAAAATATGATCACATTTTGTGAGTATTGTTACTGCTGTGCCAATTTGTAGGGATGCTTAATTATTTCCATCCTTTTGATAATTCTGGTGGGATTGTCCCCAGAATAGACTGTTTCAAGTATTTGGACTTCTTTGTGATGCAGTCTTGGTGGGGAAATTGACTTTAAGTTCTTCTTTGGGCTTATAAAATTTACTTTTAACCATGTATCTACAATCTTTTAAGTATAATTTCATCCTTTAGTCTTCACAATATTTTTCCAGGGAAAATAAACTTGTGGAGTGTGCAAAAGCTCTTAAAGTAAATGCTGGAACTGAACCTGATGCAGACCTTGGTCCAGTCATTAGCAAACAGGTTTGTTTATGGTTCTTATTTTACTTTTTCCATGCTGTGGAGAATTTAATAGCAAATCTTCATTGTTTTAAGAATTACTGTATAGCTATTCAGTGCATCACATTTCCACATCAATCTTGTATACATTATAGTTATATATGTTTCTTAAATATTCTTACCAACTGCACAGGCAAAGGAGCGAATACACAGATTAATTCAATCTGGGGTTGAAAGTGGCGCCAAACTAGTGCTCGATGGAAGAAATATAGTGGTAGCTTTTATATTCTTAATCACTTGTATCATTTCATGTTTTGTTGTTCATAGACATTTATATACTTTTTCATGTATGATTAATTTACCTCTTCAATCTATAGCATAGCAATTGACATGGGGATGTTGGGAAACTCAAAGGTAGCAGAAAGATTTATGCATACAAAGATTGTAATTTAAGTAATAATCTTCAATTATAGCCCTCTTCTTCCTGAGGCCTTATAGAAAACAAACAAAAAAGAAGAAAAACATATAGGAGATCATGAAACATTTATTCTTTGCATAGCATTTGATTTGATTGGTAACTAGCAGTTCTTGTAATGGTTAACCAACTCAATACCAGTTAAAGATATGGAACCTTTTATATGTATGTATAACTCTTTTGGAACCTTGAAAAAATTGCACGGTTGTGGCTCTTGGTTCAGTTATTTGGTGGTATATATAAAGCCAGAGTGTTTTAGCACAGTAAAAATTGGTTTGGCCTAACTTTTAACTCCTGATTCTGTTGCTTTGTTCATTCTTGCTCCTTGGTTCTCCCTTCCCTCCTTTGACACCCATCAAACTGAGATGCAATAATGAAGCACCCCAAAAATGTAAAATGTGAAGGACATACAGTTTGGTGCATATCTGTATTCCAAATCCTGTAGATCTGTCCTTGCATAGTCCTTTCTTTTTCCATATAGTCAAAGGATTTTTTAATTTTTTTCCCTTTAATCTCTTTTTAAGACTGCTTGACAATTCTTTTGTGCATATCAAGTAGGTCCCAGGATATGAATCTGGCAATTTTATTGGCCCAACCATCTTACCAGATGTCACTGCCAACATGGAGTGCTACAAGGTATTTTCTCACTAATCTAATCACCAATCTGTAAGTGTTTACTAAAGAATTCCAGAAAGTAGAAAGACTTGAGGTTTAGACTTAAACTAAACTTGACTATATCACTGCCTCTGCAGGAGGAGATCTTTGGACCAGTTCTTCTTCTCATGGAGGTGCATTTTGTTTCTCTCATAATTAACATCCTTTAATTTGGAATTATTTTATTTGTCATTATTTGGTCATGTAGGAGACTCATCTGCCTTAGATTTTTCAGTTTGGCTCAATATAATGTTATGCTGACACAGCTTTTTCATTCTTTTCTTTTCAACTTCAGGCTGATAGCTTGGAAGAGGCCATAAACATTATCAATGGAAACAAGTATTTGTTAACAACTACTCCATTTCATTTGTATTTGTTAAACTTCCATTTATCTCTTACGCTGACTTTTTACAACAGGTATCGAAATGGTGCTTCTATATTTACCACATCTGGTGTGGCTGCAAGAAAATTTCAGACTGAGATCGAGGCTGGGCAGGTTTGTCATCTAAGTGGGACGTTTTCCATTTGCTCTTGGATTGGAAGCATGCTAGTAGATAATTTTGCTTATGGATTTGAAGTGTATGCATTGGTGTCTGTTATTTGATAACCAAATACTGTGCATTTTTCCCTAGCCTAGATTCTCTCTATCACAAATAGAATATATATATATATATATGTATATATATATATGTGTGTGTGTGTGTGTGTGTGTGACACTGTTATGGATCATCACTTGTCACTGCATTTGAACAAGGTGGGCATCAATGTTCCTATTCCAGTTCCTTTACCCTTTTTCTCATTTACTGGCAACAAGGCATCATTTGCTGGCGATCTCAATTTCTATGGTATAGTGATTTGTCCCAAAGCTAGCTCTTCTTTTTCAATTTTGCATTTGATATTGGCTACATCCTTCTTTGGATTTGAAATTGATACAATTTTTTGAATGATAGGCAAGGCAGGGGTTAACTTTTATACACAGATCAAAACAGTAACCCGGCCGTGGAAGGATTCAGCTAGCGAGAGCAAGATTAATTTGACTATGCCAACCTCTCAAAAATCTTGAGTATGAAGTTTATATTGCCTCTGAAACCTTTGTACTCTAATAAATCCCGTTAAACTATTATCCTTCAACTTCATATCCTTATCAAATTCTTATGTATTATATAAGTAATACACCCACCTATTTCTATAAATTATTGTATTATGTTATATTTTTACTGGATGTGTATATTGTTCTCAGAATACATGAATTTCTCAGGAGTAAAGGATGAATTTTCAACTTGACAGTAGATGCATTCTAGACGGTGTCTAGTGTGCGTGACCTGGTTATATCTCCCACGGTGGGAAAGGAATTTTGACCATCCGATGTGCGAGTAAAAAATTCAATGACTGTGATTCTGGATGTCGGTTAGGGAGGTTACGAAAAGTTAAATCCTTGTGAATATAATTTTAATTGGTTTTAGTCATTATAAATTTTTTTGTTAATTTTAAATTCTTGACATTTTTTAGTGTTCTTTTCTAATCCTTATCATTAACTCTAGTTAATTCAGTGCAGACATGGCTAACAAAATAAAAAATATTAATTAAGATAATTAAAGTAATGAAGAATATGTTAAATTAAGATAATTAAATTATTTCTAGGTTTGTAATTCAATTAAATAATGTATTTATTATTTTATATAAATAATGTAATTACATATAATTTAATTTTATAATTTATTTTTAATTTTTTATATATCACGAATAGTATTTTTTTTTGCTTTTAATATTGCTCTTACTTTTTATTTTACTAATTTATTTTTAACATTGTAATTTTTTTTAAAAAAAATATAATTTGTTTAGACATTTATAATTTACTTTTAATATATTATTTTGATATTATTTTTTACATTATAATTCATTAATTTTGATTGATTGTAATTTAATTTATTTTTTTAATATATCTAAGCAATGATTTTGTCTCCAAAAATAAAAGTAATATATTAAAAAGGAATTACAAACGTCTAAGAAAATTATATTTTTTTAAAAAATACAATATTAAAAGAAAATTAGTGAATTGAAAAATAAGAGCAATATTAAAAGTAATAAAAATTATTATTTATAATATATTAAAAGTTAGAAATAAATTATAAAAGTAAATTGTATATAATTACCTTATATATAATAATAATAATAATAAATACATTACTTAATTGAATTGCACACCTAAAAATAATCTAATTATCTTAATTTAACATATTTTTTATTACCTTAATTATCTTAATGAATATTTTTTATTTTGTTAATTATATCAACATTAAATTAATTATAGTTAATGATAAAGAAAAAAAAACACTAAAAAAATTGTCAGAAATTTAAAACTAATAAAAAAATTTTGCAATGACTATGATCAGGCCGAATCATATTCATAGAGGCTTAAAATATATATAAGTTTTTTTTTTTAATTCAATATTGCAGGTGGTCACCAAATAATAGCTTCTGTTTTTATTTTTAAAAATAGAATGATGCACGTGGACCCTACTAATTAATAGTTGTTTGGCGAACTTTACCAATTCAAACTTGTGCTTTCCCCATACGCCATCGTACCTCGATTTTCGAGCCCCTGTAGTGCGTCGACAGAGACATCGTCGAACCGGCGCGCCTGTACCCATGGTCACCGAATAATATTTGTAGGATGGATTGGACTTTTGAAATGTGTGACGTCACTCTCGAATAGAGTGTAGGTGGCCTTCCACAATCCGTTTATTATTGATAAAATTTATTAAAAAATATAAAATCATTAATGAGACTCCTAAATAAAAAATAACACTCACAAAATTTATAATTTTTAATAAAATTTTAATTTGTGTTCAAAAAAATATATTGAACATGTTATTAGCATTTCCCCATCTTCTAATAATCACATAAGGGTAACTTTCTCGAACCTGAATTATCAATCGTCAGGTTTTACACAATTCACCCTATAATCATGATTCAATGATTGAAAATATTATTCTTATATTTTATTAATTTTGTAGAATTCGAAAAATAAAATTAAGTTAGAGAAAAAAGAAATGAATAAAAAATAAGTTAAGAAATGAAAAATAAATAAAAAATAATTTGAAATTTTAAGTTGTTTAGTAAAAAAAAAAAATAATAATAAAAAGATAAAGAAATAAATAAAAATAAGTAAAAAATAAAAAATAAAACCTACAAAATTTTTAAAAATTTTCCATCTATTTTTACTTAATCAAACCACTTATATTTTAAAAAATTTAAAAATTTCGTCTCTTCTCTTCTTATCTCCGTTGTACCAAACAAAGGGAAAGGGTTAACTGCAGAGAATTCTCATCCAACCAATTTCTCTATTCTTTATTTCCAGTTAAATGCTGTGTCTGATGAGCGATGAGACATTTATTTTTCATCACACGATTCTAATCTAATCATTGCCATAAGACAAGATTCCACCAAAAAAAAAATGAAACAAGATTCCACCAAAAGAAAGACAAAAAAAAAAGATTAAAAAAAAAAAAAACACTCCAATCACTTGCAACATACCATCAACTAAGATATAGAAACCACTTCCACCAAAGTCTTGAAATCTTGTGCTACCCTCCCTTGTTGCCCAGCTGCATCTAGCACTGTCCTCTTCACTTTCAGTGCCTTCTCCTTCATCCTCTTCCCCTCTTCCTGCACCAGAATCAGCCTCAAGCATTTCAGCAACCCATCTTTGCTGAACACTCCACCTTCCACTCTCACACCAATCTCCCAAACATCCTCCACCATCCTCCCAGTCATCCCATGGTCCCCAAAAAAAGGCCTGCATATCATAGGCACCCCATTGGACATGCTCTCAAACACAGAGTTACATCCACAGTGAGTCACAAACACCCCCACAGAACCATGTCCCAAAACCTGAGTCTGAGGAGCCCAAGGCACCACTTTCCCACTATTTTTTGTCCTCTCAAGAAACCCACTTGGTAAAAGGCCCTTCAGATGCTCCTTGAGAGACCACAGAAAGGGAAAGCCACTTGCTTCCAGTGCTTCTGCCACAGCCATAATCTCATGTGGAGGTGGTGTCACCACTGTCCCAAAGCTTACATACGCCACCGATCCGTTATTCTGCTTGTCCAACCATGACAAGCACCCAGTTCCATCTGTGTCTGAAGGAGGCAAGGGTGGTAGAGGCAGTGAAAGAGTGAGAAAACCAACATAGAAAAAACACTGCAACTTTGACCTCATGTCACGAACAAACAAGGGTGGGTCTAATTCCTCAAAGAAATTCACAACCACTGCTTTAGCTTGAGGCAGCACACTTCCCAATGAAGCCAGTGTCTTTGAAAGCAGTGTCTCCTCTTCAGTACCACCACTGTTGACCACATCTTCTGGCAAGTCTTCAACTCGCATCTTAGACAATCCAGGAATGAAATCCAAAAGGGTGTCTCCTGCAGTGTTAGTACCACATTTCTGGCGTATTAAGCCAGTGTGAAAATGTGCAGAGAGTGAACAAGACAAAGGAAGCCAAACTGGAACCCATGGAACGTTTAAGCGCTGAGCCACAATGAGAGAACATGTGACAAAAGCATCAGAAATGACGCAAGTGACTCTCTCTTTCGTCTCTGCCACTGCCAAATCTATACCCTTTTGCAGGTTCTCAGGACCAGTTTGAAGAAAAAGGTTTACTCTCTCAACTGGGTGGCCACCCGGGACATGACCCTCTGGGACTCCATCGCTTACACTATAGAACTTGATGTTGTCTGGGATGTGGGGTTTTGAGAGAAGAGGTTTGTTGGAGTGTTCGGTGCCTATGAATGAGAATTGTAAGTTGGAGCGGCATGAACCAGTTTTAGCACAAGGTTTAAGAGGGGAACTGGGTGGCTTCCAAAGGGGAAAACAAACACTGCGACATGTTTCTTCTGCTGTGAGTTTGTCATAATTTGGTGTAGTAAGGTAAGGTGAGAGATACAGAGGAGGTTGGTTGGGGCGTAGCGTAAATATTGAGACTGCTGTGTGAATGAGAACATATACTTATTAATTCCAAGAATCCTGGTGCAGTAGAACAATAAATTACTTGACAATTGGCACAGAATAAAGACAATACATGCAAGGACAAAATTGAAAAATGTTATTTGTTACGTAAATAATTTTCGTCAAAATCAGGCTGGTTTCTGTCAAATTATCTTTTACATGTTTTTAAAATTTTCAGTCAATGTTTACTTAAAAAAATACTACTGTCCATTTCAAAATTCGTGCAATTCAATTTTAGCACGGCTAGATAAAATTTATATCAGTTATTTAAGTATTTTTAGTGTTGTTTTTTAATTAAAATTAAAGCTTTACAAGCTTAATTTAGGTTAATTAGGTTAAACTTCGATTTGAATTAAAAAAAAATGACAGTAAAAGCATATAGCTAATTGTATCTAAATTTTTTCTTATATATAATAATGTTTAGGATTCTTACATGCTTGGTCTCAAGGAAAATTTCTTAGTCTATGGTCCTTGACCATAATATATAATATTTTTGCTTAAATATTGTAAATAAAGTAACATAGAAAATGAGCTTTCTTAATCTGAAACCACTTAAAAATTTCTAATATACCAAATGAAATGACGGAGTGGTAGGTAGTGACTAACTCGTGGCAATTGGAGCTACCTCGTGTCATGTCACCCCGAACATTGACTCATGATTACTGGTTACCGTTAGGAGGAAAATACAGCACGGATGGTAACAATACTCGAAGGTCGCTATTGAGTAAAGAGAAAAATAAAAAAAATAAAAATAAGAAAGAAAAAAGGAGAGTAAAAAATAAATAAATTTTTAAAATGTTTAGATTAAAAAAAGTAGAAAAAAAAATTAAGTTTTTTTTTATTTGTTTAGTTAAATGAAAAAGTAAAAAAAAAAGAATAATTTTTTTTTATAAAAACATATTTATTTTTAATATATATAAATATTATGAGATAGAAAGAAGTAATGTAATAAGGTTAAAGTTATAATTAAGTGAGTTTTATAATTTTTTATCTTTTATTTTTCTTTTTTCTCTTTAACAAAGAATTTTTTTTTTAATAAATCCTACAAAATTATTTTTTCTCCTCTTTATTTTTTTTCTTAAACAAATAATATAAAATTATTTTTTCTTACCTATTTTTCTTTTTTTCGCTTCTTCCTTTTCAATTTCTATGAATCCAATGCGTAAGATCGTCAAGATGTTACCGGTGAGATACATACAAGTGTACAACATTAGGGTTGCTGTCACTTGGAGCTCCAACGCAGTTGTAAAGGAATGATTAATTATGACCCCTTATGCAGTGAGCGATTCCCCAAGAGGTGTTCTTGACTTCTTGGTACATGTGGGGCTCGCTTTTCATATCAAAATTAATATACAACAACGGTCAGATGTAGAGATGTAGGTGTCTTTTTAATTATTTCATGCCATATTGGCATTGATATTTTATTTAAATATTGCCCCAAAAAATTTAAGAAAAATATTATTTATACCTAAATTTTATAAAAGAATTATATAACAAAAAGAGATATAGAAAGATAAAAAATAAAAATTTGACGTAACGGATAGAGATAAAAAATAATAATATTAAAAAGCATTATATAAATAATATAACTTAATATTTAAATTCTCTATCAGTTATATTTGGTATTATGAGATAATTTGTTTTGTAGAACAATTGTTTATAATTCTATTATCTCTTGTTTAGTAGCAATGGTAAAAATTAGATTATAATTTAGATTATTTAGATTATAAACGAACTTTTTCAAAAAAATAAAATTTTATAGATTATGATTAAAAATTAACAACTTATTTTCTAGTTAATTTTTACTTTCCATTTTATTCTCAATAATTAATTATTTTAAACATAAACCAACTATTATGAATAATTTCAATAATTTTTCTAATTTTACTGTAAAATAATTTTTTTAGATAATCTGAACAAAATAAACTATGTTAAGCCATTTTTCACCTAAAACATCTAAATATAAAATTTATTTTATATAATTAACTATCACATTTATAACGATTATTAAAATAATCTATTTTTTACGAATAATCCAATCCTATACTTAATTAGTTTACTAAACATCTTTTAATGTTGTCTAAAAGAACCGTTTTTTTATTATTTTCTTCAAACTATGAGACAAATTTCTAGAGCAAGAAATGTGGTCAACTCAAACCAAATCAAGTTAAATTATTTTAATTTTATTTCCAAACACAACCTAAAAAGTCAGCAACTTGGGTAGTGATATATAGACACCTTACATATTAATTAAAAATGACTAGGGCATATGATGATCTATGGACACCTCATATAATATATACTTTATC
This sequence comes from Spatholobus suberectus, assembly GCA_004329165.1. Taxonomy (NCBI): domain Eukaryota; kingdom Viridiplantae; phylum Streptophyta; class Magnoliopsida; order Fabales; family Fabaceae; genus Spatholobus; species Spatholobus suberectus. Next base: position 5,866,140 of record CM014729.1, on the reverse strand, counting down.
AACACCTATTATTCTCTCTTTTTTTTTTTTTATCACATTATATCTCCTATTATATCTAAACTTATCAATGAAAGCAAAAGTGAGAGTAGAGATAGAAATACAAGTATGATAGAAGATATAATGTGATAGGAAAAAAAGATTAAAAAATAATAAATATTAATGAATTGTATAATATGTGAGCTGTACACATATAATCACTAAAATTTAATTAAACTCCAACTATATTGCATAGACTTGTGTAAGAACGAGGCTTAAAATTTCACCAAACGAGGACGTATCGTGGGTCCCTACAGATTGAACCTTAAAATTAGGAAAGAGTTGTAGGCCACCCCCAAAGAAAAACACTCATCATCCATCTACCTTTTCTTCCATCCCAATTTCACCTCATTTTCTCTCTATCTCTCTTTTTTTTTTTTTCCCTTTTTATTACATTACCTATCATATCTATCACTTTCTTTATTTAACTTTTTTTTCTTTCTTCGTATCTCTCTCTTATTTCCACCCCATTTAAGGTAGACGAATATCAATGCTCACCCCCAAAAAAGGAAAAACAAAACGTAAATATCATTTTGAGGATTAAAGTGGAAGAAAAAAGATAAAAAGAAAAAAAAATATGGGAAAAAATGACAAATGTGATAAGTAATAAGATGAAAAAAAAAAAGATAAAAGGGAAAGTAAATAGAATAAATAGTATATGCACCATCTATTCACAAATTGCCATATATGATAAGCTTGCTAACTTTTTCATTAGTTATCTTAAAAATCACAACAACAATAATGTTTGATTGATTGATAGTATAAAATTTATTTACACCAACATTGCGTAGAAATTAAAGTCAAGTGTATATATATATATATATATATATATAGGTTAGGATCTGTTGACACCATGTGTCAAAGTTAGTCAAATTACACCTTTAATAACTTTTTGTTGAATGCAATTTCAACAAATCCAACCGTTGAATTATGTGATATTATCTTCATGATCATGTATATGAAATTTCACATCATTTGAATTTTTCTAGATATGTTATCTAACATTAAATATTTACATATATTTTAATAACATATTGCACGTTAAAATAAAGTGATGTGATGAACTATTAAATAATTTTAGAGTTGTATGAAATTTTGTATACTTAATTTAATTAATAAGAACATCAAATTCAACGATTGAATTGATTAACTATTGAAGGTGTAATTTGACTGAATTTGACACTTGGTGTCAACGATCTTAACCACACACACACACACACACACACACACACACACATGATGCGTTGCATTTTGTACTATTATTTACATCTTAATCCATGTAGGTTTGCATGCATTTTAGCTTATTAGGAGTAGTTTTGGTACTAATTCCCTTATTTCCTTCATTTAATCACTTAGAATGCTTGAGTATGTTTTTGTGTTTGTTTGTGGATTTTAGGGAAAGATTTAGCATGAATTGAGTTGCCTTTGGAACTTAAACATTTAGACTTGAAGTAATTTCAAGACAAGAAGAGCATGGAGAAGTTGTTGAAGAAAATTGAAGAAAAGTGTAAATCCTACAACTAGAGAACACCACAGGCTGACCGTGGTGATTGCCACAGATGTGGCAGATTTTAGGAAAAGCTACCAAAGAGCACCACGGCCTGCCTGTGGCAAACGCCACGCCTGTGGTAAATTCTAGAAAAATGCCACAAGAGCTACCAAAGAATGCCACAACATACTTGTGGCAAACACCATGCCCATGGCGCGCTACTGACACAAACTATTCTTATTTTCTGTTTATTTTTAGTTTGGACTTGGCCCCTTTTTGTAATTAGAGACTTATATAAACCTCTTAGGCCTAGGAAAAGGGGTCCAAACCTAGGTTCTTGACGGCTTAGAGCGAGAGCTTTGGATTGGAATCTTCTCCTCTTTCTTTATGCGGTTTGAATGTTTTTCTTTTTCTTCTTATTTGTTTTCTATGGCTATGTGTGAGTAGTCATCTTTGTTCTAGGATTGGGCGTAGCCCTATGAATGCTTAATAAATTGATTCATTTTATCTTTCTTGTTCCTCTCTTGATTTCTTCTTTATCGATTTTCTTTATTGCGAAACGAATTAGCCATATTTTACATAACCTTAGGGATTTGGGAAGAACCGAGAGGTGAACTTAAATACCAGAACTATAGGGAAGAAACATTGGTCCAAACCACGAAAGTAGGTGAAATCTTTGGGGATTAATTAAATTAACAAAGAACTCATTGGGCCTAATTAACCACAACCACCATGAAAGTAGGGGGCTAATTTGATTAAACACTCCTTCGTATCTTGAAAGAGAACGAAGGGTACCTTAGGTTAATTCACCCTCAAGAAAGACAAGTAAGAGCATCGGATAAGAGAATTAATTTAGTAAACGTCATAGGGTGAACCTTGATCCTAGAAGTTTTCCTTTACTGAATTATTATCAATTTTATTTACTCGCTTAATTTAATTTCCAATTCTTAATTCTTTTACTTTGACCCTAAAAACCTAAATTTCCAAATTAAACTCTCTTTGTTTAATTTTTATTAAATTGCGATAATTACAAAGCCAAACACGCAATCCCTATGGATTCGATATTTTATCACTTGATGACAACCGTACACTTGTAGTACCGTATCAATATATATATCAATATATATATATATATATATATATATATATATATATATATATATATATATATACTAGTATTTTTAACTTGTGCATTGCATAGAATAAATATTTATTTATATAACTTAAATATATAATAAATAAATACTTTTGAAATATAAATTATATTATAATTAAATTTGGAATAAATAAATATTTTTGAACATATAGATTATATTTTAAATTTATGATAAATAATGATTGTAATACAATGTTAATTTTTAATTATTGATAATTTCTTTTAAAAAATATTGAAATTCAATTTAGAAATAAAGATATAGAAATGATAAATTGAAAGAAATAAAGAGGTTAAAAACTCCCAAAACACTCTCATTCAAGATAGTTGTTCTATTTAATATAGATTATATATATATATATAATATATATATATATATATATATATATATATATATATATATATATATATATATATATATATATATATATATATATATATATATATCTATATATAAGTACTCCAAAAAAAAGAAGCCTCTCAGTCATTTATGTATTGCCAAATCTATTAAGGTAGCATTAGAAAATGGAAGGAAAAAATCACAACTGGAATCTGTTACTGATGCCGAAGGAAATGCAGTATAGTACATAGATGATAGATCTATCTCTGGCAATAAAATGAAAATGAGCTAGATTATCACCTTAGATAGTGGTAAATAAAGGGAACCATGAATCTCTTATATATTATGCATTCTAAACTACTCAATCATGTTCCCCAATCTTTCATGGTTTGATCATTTGTTAATTTCCTTCTTGCAATAAGATTGGCATCAACAAAATTAAGTTGAATAAGCCAGAAAAAATCTTTGCTTTATAAGCAAGCACCATCCACAAGGGAACCTTTGCTTTATTATGCAAAGGAAAAAACATACATTGGATAATGCAATAATTTATGTTCACACACATGCTAATCTAGCCAAGTGGCCATTATTCATTGACTGTATCAAGACCCACATTACTACAGTCTAGACCTCCAAATAACAAGTATCTTGCAAGTTGGCCAACAGCTTCAAGCTAGATGAAAATTCATTTATGATCATTTAGTTGCATTAGGATAAATATGTATAGATCTGAGTAACTTTATAGGTTTCCTCCAAGAAAATTTGGTATTTTTTTTAAGTGGTGATTCGTGATTTCAAACATTTTAACATTATTAACATTACACATTTACACTTGTTTTAGTTGATAGATGGTTATGAGATTTGTCAATAAAAGAATGAAAGTTCTTGAGTTACAAAAATTGAAGACCTTATTTGAAATTGGAGTATCAATTGTCATGGCTTCCTATGGTGCATCACTTGTTCTAAGTGTCAAGGAAATAGAAGAACAAATATTAAGATGGATGATGACCAATCTTATACAGACTATAGCAGCTTTTATGCATATATACACCAATTGACCTACTCACTTACATACAATATAAGATTGTTGTCGCTTGGAAACTCAACTAAAAAACATTACATAACTTTATAATAAAATAATAATAATGCTAATAATTAAATAATACATAAAATAATATTAAAAAAACATGATATCATAACTTTATAATACTAAAAACTAAAAACAAAACATAATTTTATAGATTGTTTTCATTTACAATACCTACAAAAGTGCAAATCAAATATGTCATGATACTTAAGTATAAGTTTTAACTATACACACCAACATTTATTAATAAAAACAAGTTTATATTTAAAATAAAAAATAAAATGATAAATACTTTAGGTTGGTTTTTATTTTTTTAAGAAAAAAATCAAAATAATGTATTAAGCATTTTTATTGATTCGATGTGAACTGATTTTTGATTAGTTTTGATCGATTTTACTGGTTCTTTCTTCTGAAGTACACTAAAGCTCAAGGAAGCATTTACAAGCAGAGTATTCAGAAATTACAAATTGAGATAATGTTTTTCAAAAGTTCCACATGCATTGCTTGTGACTGAGGTCTCTTCTTCTATTTATAGGATTATCCCGGAAATGTTCAGTTATGAGAGCTATAAGAGACATCCTTCATCTGGCGTTGTAAAAGTAGAAAAGAGTCGTTGAAGCATTAAATGTAGTATTTAATGCCTTTTACCAACTAGTCACTCTAATAAGATAAAGCAGTATGCTTATCTAGCCTTTCTCGTACTCAATCTTGTTGCAGTGGGTATATCTGCTTTCTGTACTGACATCTGCATACAAATTCCTTCTTTTATGTATAAAGTAATCTTTTATCGAGGATAAGTATGTAGACGTCTTTTCTTTCGAGGTGGTTTTCGCTTTTTTAAAAACTATAGAACTCATATCAACAAAGCATCATCTGAAGGAGTTAGTTATTTTGGATATTTGAAAGAAAAATGTGTGTAGACGATAGTGGAGTTATGCAGTAATAATGAGTAATCATATGATTGTTCGAAAGACTGTTTGTTATTATCAAAATAAAATGAGGGTCATCAATTTGTCCTTTGTCTTAACAATCTTTCTCTTTTTGATGATGACAAACATCTTTATATTTTAAAAATATTTTTATGGCATCAGTTTTAATAGGCAACAATTTTTATGCAAAAACTTAGAAAGTACATAAACTTTTATTAGGCAGACGAAATATCATAACTCGTAACTAAATAAATATTGAATATTGCTAAAAATTGATTGTAATAAAATTTTAGTTTGAACAACAGATAGGAGATATATAAAGAGATACTCCCTCTACGACTGTACTGTGCTCCGTTTAACACCCCAAGGGACATTACCGTAACTAAGTCTAGATAAAAAAAAACAAACTTAAAAAGGTAGAAACAACATACAAATGCTACTCATAAATGTAATTAAATAATATATACGAACAATACAATAAAAAAAACATACATGCTAAATATAACTCATCTATCACCCGAAGGTATCATACAAAATATAAAGAAGAATACAAAAACATAATGTAAACTAGACTATGTTTTCTTACACGTCGCTCCAAGCTCCATCTATGCATGTCTTCACCTGTATCTTGAAAAAGGAGAAACTTAAAAGAATGAGACATAATGTCTCAATGAGTGCTCTAAGAACTCTATGGCTGGGTTAGACTCTTCTACTTGGACAACCTTCATCATTTATTTCTTATGACTTCAAACTCACTAGGTCTTTCATAATTCTTCGAACTGTTATATTAGTTTACTGTCTCATTCTCAACCTAAGAACTCTTTCTTACCCAAAACCCTCTCTAGTATTTAAACCCTTTATATTTAGATTTTACTCTTTTTCCATTTGATATTTAAGGTTGTTCTCTATAGGTTAAGTCTAAGGTCACAGACATTCTAAAATACTTTTGACACTCCCTTAACACTTACCTTAATACCTTCATTTTGTTTTCTCTTACTTGTCTTATACCTTTCTATTACGTTGTGTGAGGATTCACTCTTTCTCTATCTTATTTACAACTATTATTATCTAATTAGAACCCTCATAACATTATCCTAGGGCCTAGACTCTCACTTATCCTTAAGGTAGCAAACACAATTTTAATTACAAGCATACATTTATTTCACATCTTTTGTCTAATAACTAGACATACGCATCGTTTTGTTTCATCAAACAAGCATAACATACATTCATAACATAAGCACATATGCATAATCTCGACACTTCATCACAAGACACAATTATGTTTTCACACATGTTCATATTACATTAATCACTCATGAAGGTCACACAGACTTCACATAATTACAATTGTAGCACACTTCAACATATCACATGATAACAAGATACATATGCATGCTATGTTCCTAAACCACTACTCATGCACATGTGGCACTAACCTAAACTTTTCAAAAAGTAGACTAGGAGTAAATGCAGGCCATAAGAAGCATCATCGGTACTGATGCCTTTGGCTTTTGCACCCTCAACTAGCATGATATCCCCTAGTGACTAGACAGGGTTACCCAGTTTTGCCAGTACGCCCAGGCTCTATGGGATCAGCATGGACTATTGGGGTTTTCCCAATCGGATAACCCCCAAAACTAAGGTTAGATAACACATCACGGCTTCGATCAGCCAAATTCCTACATACTTTTCTCATCACATAACTCAAATGTTATGATGCATGGTCACATATAATGCTTACAACTTTTCATAGACTTTTATCATGAAATATTGGCACAATTTCATATCACACTCATTTTTTTAAGGTAAATAACAATCATACAATATAAACTCAACAAGGCATAAAAAAACAAATAACAATGAGTTAAACACTGCCAAAAGGAGTTTATAAATACAAAGAACAGAATAGCAAAAGTCGTATCCGCTCGGCAGTCCAGTAAACGAACTTGCTTAGCGGGTTTGCACTGGAACCCAACCCGCCCAGCGGGTCTGTGTTAGGACCCAACCCGCCTGGCGGGTTATGTATCTCGCCCAGCGGGTCCGCGCGCCTGGCGTAAGCGTAGAGTCTAGTTTTTCCCAAAAAGTCACCCAATAGTTATCTACCCCGCCAGGTAGACGCGAAGTACGAACTTTAATTTATTTATCCTATTGTCTTTGGTTCCTAAATACTCCAAAATAAATAATTAAATTCTTCATTACTTCTTCTACCTTGATAATCGGTCAATCTAATCTACAAATTTCTCATTTACTTACAATCCCCTCAAAATAAATCAAATTCCTAAACTTAGGCATAAGGAAGAGGAAAAGGTAAATAGATAAACAACACAACATAAAGGATAAGGAAAGACACGGGGGAGAGCACTCACCTTTATGGACATGCAAAGCTGAGTTCTAGGGTTTGGGTTCTCCGGTTTCTATTCCTTCTTTTTCTCTTCCTCTTTTTCTTCCTTTTTCTCCTCATTCTCTCTAACTTTTTTCTTCTTCTATTTTGTGATGGCTAAACCTAATCTCCCTTCTCTATTCCCTTTTTATAAGATGTGGGTGAGTATGTAGCTTAGTGGGCTTTAGTCTCCTATTAGGCCCTAGATGCTCTTTTGAGTTCTATGATAATATTCCTACTAATTTCTAATGCTAAGGTGTTAATAACAATAACACTAATAATAACAATAATAATAATATAATAACAACACCATAACAAAGAATTAATAATAATAATAATAATAATAATAGCAATAACAACAACAATAAATATAATAATGATAGGAATAATAATAAGAATAATAAGTGATCTAATAACAATCACTCTTAAGACGTCTTTCGTTTAATAACACATAGGAAGGGTCCTACTAAAAGCTACCTCATGCTTTATTTATAGTACTTGAAATTTGGGGTGTTACACTCCCTTTGTGATCTTCTGTTTTCTCCCCCTTGTGATCTTCTGTTTTCTTACCCTTTTTGCATCATCAATTAGAAGATTCAGAGTTTGAAGGTGAGGATGATGAGTCTAGGTCTCCTTTGAAGTGTTTCGCCAGTTTTGTAAGTAAGGCTTTCACTTCTTGCTTTCCCTGACAAGTGCAACTTTAAGACAATAAACAGTTTGCTTTAGTTTTTGACTTCTTGTCGAACGTTTGAAGGTTCTTTAGTAGGGGCGAAGCTAACGTCTTCGTCTTTTGCAGGTTCTTCTACAAAACATAAATTGAAGACATAGGGGACAAAGGGTTCACAAAACCAAAAGTGTCCTATGGATAGGAAAACTTTAAAAGTATTTCCCATTGTGGAGAAGAATATGTAGGTCCATGGACAATTCAGGATGAGTTAATTATAAGGGTGAGTTAGATCAAGACGGAGTTGGAGAGACCTGCACCTAATGGCCGGTTGGGCTTTTGGTAGCTTGGTGACTTAGGATGGTCTTCTCTATAGTAGACAGACTCGAAAATTGTTTAAGGGCTTCAATATGTTCTTGTAGCCTTTTTCGGTTTGAACACCATAAGGTCTATTTCCCTTTTAATGAAGCCAGCTGTGCAAGGGAAAGCGCTCTTTTTCTAATCATCAGATGTCTCTTAGGGTTGCGTCTGAATTTAGGCTCTTTGCCTTTAACCATAGACAAATTTTGACAAATGAACTTCTTTTAGCAGTAGATGTGGAAGGTTGTCCACGGCTTTAGTAAAAGTAACTTTTGTCTTATTATGACTCTAGGTGAGCCTAGCTCAAGGTCTAGACACCTTTTTTCGTAAATGGCATGTTGAAGGGAGATTTGCATCTTATTCCGAAAGAAGTTGTTCATGACTCTGCGCAACTCCCAGTCGTCATCACCAATCTGCCATTCTTCAAAGTCTGGGCTGTCTTTTGGTAGGATGGCTAGAGGATAAGTCTTGATCCTCTTATGACAGAACAGATAAATAATCTTGGGCTTGTAGTTGTAGGTTATGCACATGATTAGATATTTAGAATAATTGCATTTGATCATAAATGGGGAGGTGTGGCAGAGGATTCCTCTTTGTCTCCATACTTCATATCCAGAGGGGAATCTGGTTCTGGTGGAGGAAGGGTAGACGAAGATGGGTCCGTTTGACAATGTGTTGTACCCTTCCTCCTAGACGTATGGTTGGATGTGTGGCTCATAAGAAAAAGCAGGGGTAGCTTTTCCATATTCAACCATCTTTTTTGCATACCTATGGCGCACTAATAATGCCCATTCTTTTGCAACAATTATTGTCCACATCCTTGGATTGTTAACTTCGCCCAGTTCATAGTTGATTAAAGCTTGAAGAATCTTTGGGTTGAAGGGCTCTAAAGGTTGATATTCTGTTGTATTGCTGACGCTTCGAGATTCAGGATTTTCAAAAAGAGTACTGTCTCGTCGAAGGCGTTTAGAAGGAGAAGTCTCTGATCTATAGAGATCAGGTGAGGCTTTGTCTATCATAAGTTCAGCCAATCCTCTAGATGAAGAGTCTTCAACTTCTGGTAGACGAAAAGTAACAGCTCTAGCTGCTTGAACATTGCTTAGTCTGACCGTGAGATCTGTTGTAAGACGCTGAAAGACTTGTGAAATGGATACAAATTGAGGCATTTGCCACATGAGGGATCTTGACAAATTCTCTGTGGAGGTAACCATGATGTCTTCTTGAGTGAACAATTCTTCTTCATCAGGCTCCTCGGGAGCTATTTATAGCGAGTCCTCAATGACTGATTGAAGCATTGTCTCCTCAATCTGCTCTCTTCTTGAACATTTAGCTTTTCTTCTTCTTCTTCTTAACTCTCTTTGATTCGGCTTTGGCACTTTTCAGCTGCTTTGCCTTTTGTGCTTTTGTTTTGGGTTTTTTGATTTTCTTGGACTTTGGAGACTTTTTGGTTTGTTTTGTAGGGATAGATACTTCAGAGGCAATAGGAGGTAGAGGTGAGTGTTCTGATATTGGTTCAAGGATGACTGTGTATGTGTGGGTGTAAAAAGGTGTTTGATGGGAAGGTCATCGTTTGGGTCGAGTTGGGGGTTGGTTTAGGTCTTAGACGAATGATGAGGGGCTTTTGTTTTTTAAGTGGGGATATGGGTTGGTCTTCTGTTTGTGGTTGTGGGTCTTGTTTGTGTGGTCGTTTAATGGGTAGTTTGTGTTGACAGGGTTTGGTCTATTTAGGTTGTGGTTGGGTTAGTTGAGGTTTCGTCTGTGGTGGAAGTAGTGGAGGCTGTTGACCAGAAGCCATGCTAATAAAAGGATTAGTAGATGATCCTACCCGGAATGAAACTCTAACAGATTCATCAGCGGGTTCTTCCTTGATCACAGCCAACTTAGGATGCTTGGCTACGTATCTAAGAAACATATGAGCTATCCACATCTTCCTTATAATTGATACATTGATCTCAGAACCTTGTTTCTTCTTTTTCCATCCAGATTCATTTACCCCATCTAGTTTAATAATTTCAGTAAATAACATGGCGTAGGGAATAGGGTACCTCTGTTTGCTTCTTGAGCTTTCCTTTGACTTAGTGAGGCATAACCTTTAGTTGTCTATATTGAGAGCAGGAAGGTTCATCTTCTGCCCAGTGAGCATCTTGTACAGATAGAACCTATCTTTAGAAGATACATTGTCCTTCGAGCCCTTGCGAGGTAGGATAATGTGTAGAAGGATGTTGAGTTTACAATCCCTCTTCATGTTTGAAGAATATAGAAATTTCTTCAAAACGTCTTTGTTGTCCGATTGGGGTTTTGGCCCATATAGAGCCAGGTCGACTGTTTCTAAGGTGATGGCCCTTTCCCGGTCTGCAGTAAACACGTCGCCTTCTTCCTTGCAACCAGACGCTGCTGCAATGGTGTCAATAGAAACAATGATGGTCTAGTTGTCCATTTGTCCCAGTGATAGTTCCATCAACTTCAGATGCAGATGCCTAGAAGTATGTATAAGGAGCATGATACTAGTAGGTTCTCTTCTGTACGAAGGACTCCCACCCAGTATTTTTGATGAAGAGACACAAAAGGAAGCCTTCATCTTCTAGTTTCTTCAGATCAACCTACTTGTTAGGTACGAAGTTGTTTGCGGGAAATCTCCATGGGAGCAAGCTGTCTTGGAGCGGCTATCAGTGCAAGTCTTTGAGAATTTATGGAGATTGAGAGTAAAAGAGAGAAAGAGGTTGAATGTAGAGAATATTAAAAGTATTTTTGAGAGGGTAAAGAGAGAAGGCGGTTATTTTTGAATATGTGAAGGGTTTGACAGTACTAAAAGGATGTGCATTTAATATGACTTGATGTGGCAGAGAAAAATGGCGTACCTTTCTTGAGGAGTTATCGATGAATAAAGATGTGAGAGAAGTTAGACGAAGGGGGGCAGATAAACTAACTTTTCACATTCTAAAACATGTGTTAGTAAGACGAAGTAAAATAATAAAGTATAAAACGATGATGTATAAGACGATAATCAGAAAAGTCTGTAAGACGATGTGTAACACCTTAAGGAGTATTACCGTAACTAAGCCTAGATTTCTAAGAAGAAAAAAGAAAGACTTAAAAACATAGAAACAACATGTTGAAGCCACTCATAAATATAATTATATTCACATAAGAATAATACAATAAAATACCATACATACATGCCTAATACAACTAATCTATCACCCGAAGGTCTTATACAAAACATAAAGAGGAATACAGGAAAACAATATAAACTAACTACGTCTTCTTGCACGTGACTCCAAGCTCCATTTGTATATGTCTTCACCTGCATCCTGAAAAAAGGGAAACTTAAAGGAGTGAGACATAATGTCTCAGTGAGTGCTCTAAGGACTCTACGGCTGGGTTAGACTTTTCTACTCAAACAACCTTCATCATTTATCTCTCATGGCTTTAGCCTCACTAGGTCTCTCATAATTATCCATACCTATGGTTGAGTTTACACCTTTCAATAGTCAGTGCTTTCTGTTAACTCCTCTCTCATTTTCACAACTGTTATACAAGCTTACTATTTCATTCTTAACCTAAGAACTCTTTCTTACCCAAAACCCTTTCTAGTATTTAAACCCTTCATGTTTCGATTTTACTCTTCTTCTTTTTGATATTTAAAGTTGTATTCTAGGGGTCAAATCTAAGGTCACAGACATTCTAAAATACTCTTGTTTTATTTTCTCTTACTTGTCTTATACCTTTCTATTACGCCGTGAGGAAATTCACCCTTTCTCTATCTTATCACAACTATTATTATCCAACTAGAACCCTCATAACACTACCCTAGGGCCTAGCCTCTCACTTATCCTTAAGGTAGCAAACACAATTCTAATTACAAGTATACATTTATTTCACATCTTTTGCCTAGTAACTAGATATATACATCATTTTGTTTCATCAAACAAGCATAACGTACATTCATAACATAAGCACATATGCATAATCTTGACACTTCATCACAAGACACAATTACATTTTCACACGTGTACACATTACATCAATCACTCATGAAGGTCACACAGACATCACATAGTTACAACGTGGCACACCTCAACATATCACACTATAACAAAATGCATACGCATGCTATGTTCCTAAACCACTACTTATGCACATGTGGTACCAACCTAAACTTTTCAGAAAGTAGACTAGGAGTAAATGCAGGCCATAAGAAGTGTCATCGGTACCAATGCCTTCGGCTTTTGCACCCTCAACTAGCCTGATATCCCCCGATGACTAGTCAGGATTACCTAGTTTTGCCAGTACACCCTAGCTCCATGGGATCAGCATGGACCATTGGAGTTTTCCTAACCAGATAACCCCCAAGGCTAGGGTTAGACAACCCATCACAGCCTCCACCAGCTAGATTCCTACATACTTTTCTCATCACATAACTCAAATGTTATGATGCATGGTCACATATAATGCTTACAATTTTTCATAGGCTTTTATCATGAAACATTGGCACAATTTCATATTACACTCAGTGTTTTTAAGGTAAATAACAATCATACATTATAAGCTCAATAAGGCATAAAAGAAACAAATAACAATGAGTTAAAAATTGCAAAATAGAGTTCATAAGCACAAAGAACAAAATAGCAAAGGGCATATCCGCCCAGCAGGACGAAAGTCCCGCCCAATGGTCTAGCGAACTCGCCCAGTAGGTTTGCACCTAAACCCAACCCGTCCAGCGGGTATCGCACCTCGCTCAACAGGTCCGTATCAGGACCCAACCCGCCCAACTGGTGTTACACCCGCCTAGCGGGTCCGCGCGCCTAGCGCTAATGTGGAATCCAAATCTTGAAGAAAATTCGCCCAAAGACTATCTAATCTATAAACTCCTTACTCCCTCACAATTCCTTCAAGACCCATCAAATTTCTAATCTTAGGCACAAGAAGAGGGGAAAGGTAAATAAATGAACAAAAACAACATAAAGGACAAGGAAGAACATAGGAGAGAGCACTCATCTTTAAGGATATACAAAGTTGAGTTCTAGGGCTTGGGCTTTCTGGTTTCTATTCCTTCTCTTTCTCTTCCTTTTCTTCTTCCTTTTCTCCTCATTCTCCCTACCTTCTTTCTTCTTCTATATTGTGACAGCTAAACCTAACTCTCCTTTTCTATTCCCTTCTTATAACATGTGGGTGGTTATATGGCTTAATGGGCTTTGATCTTCTATTGGGCCCTAGATGCTCTTTTGGGTTTTATGATTACGTTCCTACTAATTTCTAATGCTAAGGTGTTAATAACAATAATAACAACAACAACAACAACAACAATAATAAATGTAATAACAACAACACAACACAATAATAATAATAATAATAATAATAATAATAACAACAACAACAACAACAACAACAATAACAACAATAATAATAAGTGATCTAGTAACAATAACTCTTAAGGTGTCTTTGTCTAATAATACATGGAAAGCGTCCTACTAAGAGCTACCTCATGGTTTATTTCTAGTACTTGAAATTTGAGGTGTTACACGATGCATGCAAGTCGTTTTATTCATGGAGAATTTTCATATGCAGATTTTCTAATATAAAATTAAAACGTTCTTCAGGTAAAGCTTTTGTAAAGATATCAACCCATTAATGGTCTGTGTCAATAAATTTAATATCAAAAACTCCTTTTTGAACATAATCATGTATAAAATGATGTCTTATTTCTATATGCTTTGCCTTAGAATGCTGAATAAGATTTTTAGATAGATTGATTGCACTAGTATTGTCACATAACACTGGAATGTTATGCTCAAAGCTAAAGTAATTTTCAAGTTGATATTTACCTATAAAAGCTGTGAGCAGCAACTGACAGTTGACACATATTTTGCTTTGGCAGTAGAGAGGGCAATTGAGTTTTGTTTCTTGCTAGTCCAGGATATAAGACAAGGTTCAATGAAGTGACATCCGCCACTCGTAATTTTTCTTTCAATTTTGTCATTAGCATAGTTTGCATCATAATATCCTATTAACCTGGAATCTTTATTTTTCTCATAAAATAGGTTTAGGTTAAAGGTACCAACAATATATCTAAATATCTTTTTAATGGCTTTCAAGTGAGATTCTCTAAGATCAGATTGAAATCTAGTACATAGGTAGACGCTATGCATAATGTAGAACACAAAGATAACACAAGAAGGGGGTTGAATTGTGTGATGACAAATTTTCACAAAATCTTTTGCAAAAATGTATCGTCTAAAGGACAATGTAAGGGATTTTAAAAGAATACGTTATAGAAAGAAAGACGAATGCTAAAAAAAAAGAAGATAAGCACACAATAGTTATACTGGTTCATCTCACCCTAGATACCACGTCCAGTTTTTGGCAACAATCAAGTTCCACTAACTTATCCAAGTTACAAGTATTCTTTCAACAAGCCTTTTCAGGCTTAACCTAAGTAGTCTTTAACTTGTCTCTCCAAGCAAAAAGCCAAGTATTCTTTGAATCAAAGCTTCTTCAGGCTTCTACCAATTTCTTAGAGAAAAGGTTGAATGTGAGTTACCTCATTAGGTTTAACGTCCTAACAAATGAATATATAATGAAGTATAAATAAAATTTTATAATTAGTGTATATGAAAAGATTCCAATATTAAAGCTTTTTCAATAGATAGAGATTTTAAAACAGCCAGCCAACCAACTCTTGAGGCTGAGGTCTCTTCTTCTATTTATAAGCTTCTCCAAAAAAGTATTCGTTGTGAGTGCTTGTAGGAGATAGCCTTTGTCTGTTGGAAAAGAGTCGTTGAGGCATTAAATTCACCAACTTATCACTCTGATAAGATAAAGTATTTTTCTTATCTTTACCATTGTTGTACTTAATCTTGTAGCAGTGACCTTATCTGCTTTTCCATTCTGACATCCGCACACACGTTCCTTCTTTTACGTGTAAAGTGATCTTTCCTCAATAGTCGGTACATAGACTCCATTTATTTCGAGGTTGTTTACGCTTTTACAACTAATTGGTGTGCAGATTGTTAGAACATCATCTGAAATCTATTTGTTACTAAATTTCTTAAAAATGAAAGATAGAGACGATATAGGCTTAAGTAATCAAACGATAGAGAATTACAAGTGACCAGACAATTGCTTGAAAAGCTCTTTTTAACTGTGTGTTATTATCAAAATATTTGAGGGTTATAAATTCATCTTCTGTCTCAACAATCTCCCCCTTTTTGATGATGACAAATATGTTTAATATACACTGCACTTCTTTATATGAAAAAGCCTTTTGTTATGTAAGTTTTAGTATAGAAAGCATTTTTCATACATATATATTTCAGTTAGTTAGGCATATGCAATATCAAACAGAAATATAGTTAAGTTCAGTAAAAGAAATCTAATTGAGTAAAGCTAGACTATATTTATATTCATACGTATAGATAAATAAAAAAAAATACTCCCCCTAAGACTGATATCTTTTGTTTGTTTATTCTTCTCTTTTCTTCTTTTTCTCCCCCTTTTGGCATCATCAATGAGAGGTTTCAGAGTCTGAAGGTGTAGATGATGAGCAGAGGACACCTTTAAAGTGCTTGGCCAGCTTGGAAAACAGAGCTTCTGTGCGTTTACGTTTCTTGCGTTCCTTTACCAGATCAGCTTTAAGACGTTGGACAACTTGTTTCCATTCCTAAAATTCTTGTTTGATGTCTGAAGGTCCTGGCGTAGGGGCAGAGCTGGTAGCTTCATCTTCATTGGGCTCCATTACAAAACAAAGATTGAATACATAAGGAATAGGTGGTCCACAAAACCAAAAGTGGCCGTAGGGAAGAAAAACTTCAAAAGTATATGAGAAGAAGAAGATGTAGGTCTTGGGGTGGTTTTATTGAGAGTTGATTTTTAGGGTTGGATATACAGGTGAAGGGTAATGGAGAGACTTGCGTCCAGAGACCTGTGCGACGGATGGCAGCTTTATGGCTTAAAATGTTTTTCTTTTCCGTAGTCAAACCCAAAAAGTGGTTGAGAGCTTCAACATGTTCTTGTAGCAGCTTTCGATTTGAGCTTCGTAGAGTTTGTTTTCCTTTAAGAATGGCTAGCTGTGAAGGTGAGAGTACACTTTTGCAAAGCATCAAGTGTCGTTTGGGGTCACGTCTAAACTTCAGCTCTTTGCCCTTGCCCATAGATAGATTCTGAAACTTGATTGTCTTCTGACAGTAAATGCGAAAAGTGGTCCATGGTTTCATCAGAAGCGGCATTTGAGTGGCCATGAGCCTAGGCAAGCCTAGCTTAAGGTTTGGACGCCTTCTCTCACATATGGCGTGCTGTAGAGAGATATGCATTTTCTCCCTCAGGAAGTTGTTCATCACCTTCGCTAACTCCCAATCGTCATCACCAATCTGCCAGTCTTCAAAGTCTGGACTGTCTTCTGGACGGATGGCGAGAAGATAAGTCTTGATCTTCCATGGTAGAACGGATAGATAATCTTGGGTCTGTAGTGATATATTATGCACATGATCATACACTCAGAATGGTTACATTTCAGCATAAAAGGGGATGTGTGGCATCGCACGTTGTCTCCATACTTTTTGTCCACGTGGGAATCTGGTTTTGGTTGAGGTAGGGTAGACAAAGATAGGAGCGTCTGATAATGTGTTGTACCCTTCCTCCTAGACGTATGGAGTGATGTGAGGCTCATATGAAAGTGATGGGGTAGCTACTTCTTCAATATCTGGAAACTTCTTAGCATACCTATGGCGCACCAATAGTGGCCATTCTTTAGTGATAAGAGTCGTCCACATCCTTGGATTATTGACTTTGCGCAATTCATAATTGATAAGAGCTTAAAGAATTCTTGGGTCGAAGGGCTTTAGAGGTTGATATTCTTTGTTTTTCCCAACACTGCGAGACTCAGGTTGCTCAAAGTGTGTTACTTGAGGCTTTTGAAGGTGTTCAGACGGAGGCGTCTCTAATTGATAAAGTTTTGGTGAAGCTGCATCTGTCATTGGTTCAGCTCCTCTAGATGATTGTCCTTTTGCTTCAGGCAGATTGAAAGAAATAGCTCTTGTAGGCTGATCATGGTTTGTTGCAGCTGTCAGGTCTATAGAAATACGTTTGAAGACTTGAGATAAAAAAACAAATTGAGGAACTTCCCAGAAAAGAGATCTAAGTAATCTAGCTCTTGAGGTAGCAATGACGTCCTATTGAGTAAACAGCTCTTGCTCATCAGATTCTGTAGGGGTTATTTGCAGCGAGTGCTCAATAACAGATTGAAGCACCGCTTCCTCAATAAGCAGCGAGTCTTAGGTACTGGAATCTTTTTGGATTTTGATGGCTTTTTGGAAGATTGGGTAGATGGAGTTGATTCAATGGTAGTAGGTAGTGGAAGTGGTTGTTCAGATGAAGGTTCAAGGATGGTTGTGCTTGTAGTTGTAAGAAGAGTGTTAATGGGAAGGTCATCGTCTGAGTCGGGTTGGGGGGTTGGTCTGGATCTCAGATGAATGGTTAAGGGTTTTTGTTTTTAATGAAGGGAAGACGGTTGTGTGTGAGGTTTGGTTTGTTAAGGTTGAGGGTTTGGTTGCGATGGTCTTTTGATGAGTAGTTTTGATTTTTAGGGTTTGGTTTGTTTAGATTGAGGTTGAAAAGGTTGAGGTTTCGTTTGTGGTGGTAGTGGAGCAGATTCTGTACCGACAGAGGGATCAGCAGACGATCCAACTTTAAAAGCTGTTCCAATAGCTTCCTCAATAGGTTCTTCCTTGATTAAAGCCAATTTAGGGTGTTGGGCTACATATCCAAAAAGAGATGTGCTATCCTCATCCTCCTAATTATTGATATGTCAATCTCAGAACCCTGCTTCTTCTTTTTCCATCCAGCTTCGTTGACGCCTGCCAGACGAATGATCTTAGTGAAGAGCATGGCGTAGGGAATAAGATGCTTCTATTTGCTCTTGGTGCTCTCCTTTGATTTGGTAAGGCAAGATCGCCAGTTATCCAGGATAAGAGCCGGCAAGTTCGCCTTCTGACCAATTAACATCTTATAGATGCAAAATCTGTCCTTGGAGGAAACATTATCCTTTGAGCCTTTTCTAGGCAGGATAATGTGCAGGAAGACGTTGTGGATGAGTCTGCATCCCAGCTTCATGTTTGAGGAATATAGAAACCTTTTTAGAACATCTTTGTTGTTAGTTTGTGGTCTTGATTTTCCATATAAAGCTTGATCGACTATTTCTAGGATAATAATCTTCTCCCAGTCTTCTATGAATAAGTCACCTTCTTCCTTACAACTAGACGCTGCAATGATGGTGTTTGTTGAGATGATGATGTCCTGATTGTCTACGGTTCTGGTGATGGTTTTGTTTACTTCAGACATAGAAGCCCAAGACATGCATATAGGGCGTGATACAAGCTAATTTGCTTCTGAATGAATGCTTCCCATCCGATGTTCTCAATGTACATACGCAAAGGAAAACCTTCTTCCTCTAGCTTCTTTAAATCAACCCATTTTCCAGCAACGAAATCATCTTCTGGGAATCTCTCCATAGGGGCAAGTTGTTTTTGGGTGGCCATTAGTGCAGGTTGGAGAGGTTAAGATCTTGAGAATGAAAGCGAGAAGGAGAGTTTGGGTGCAGAGAGTGTGAACGATTTTCAGATAGTGTAAAGAGCAAGAAAGAGCGACTATTTTGAATATATGAGAAGTTTGAAAGTACTGAAAAGACATGCATTTATGATGGCTTAATGTGGCAGAGAAGACGGTGCACGTTTCGTGGGAGGTTATCAATAAATAATCATGAAGGGAAATATCAAATGAATAAAAACTTTTCATATTGAAAGAATAATGTGTCAGTAAGATTAAATATAATGAAATGTAAGACGATATAAAGTAAGACAATATAAAGTAAGACGAAACTTAAAAAGATTAACAAGATGATGCATATAATACGTTTTACTCTTGCAAAATTTTCATGTGCAAATTTTCTAGTATAAAGTTAAAGCGTTCTTCAGGTAAAGCTTTTGTAAAGATATCAGCCCATTGATGGTTTGTATCAATAAACTTAATATCAAAAACACTTTTTTGAACATAATCACGAATAAAGTGATGCCTTATTTCTATATGTTTTGCTTTAGAATGCTGAATAAGGTTTTTAGATAGATTGATTGCACTAGTATTATCACATAACATTAGAATGTTATGCTCAAAGCTAGAGTAGTCTTCAAGTTGATATTTTACCCATGGGAGCTATAAGCAGCAGCTAGCAGTGGATACATATTTTGCCTCAGCAGTAGACAGTGCAATTGAGTTCTGCTTCTTGCTGGTCCAAGATATAAGACATGGTCCGATAAAGTGACATCCACCACTTGTGCTTTTTCTTTCAAGTCTGTCACCAGCATAGTCTGCATCACAGTATCCTACTAACCTAAAATCTTTATTTTTCTCATAGAATAAGCTTAGGTTATAGGTACCACTAAGATATCTACAAATTCTTTTAACAACTTTTAAGTGAGACTTTCTAGGGTCAAATTGAAATATGGCACATAAGCAGATGCTATGCATGATATCTGGTCTACTAGCAGTTAAATAGAGAAGTGAGCCAATCATACTTTTGTAGATGGTCTTATCTACTAGTTTACTTGACTCGTCCTTTGTCATGACAACAGACGGATGCATTGGTTTACTTATAGGCTTTGATTCATTCATCTTATACTTTTTGAGTAGTTCTTTGGTGTATTTTTATTGATGAATGTATATGCCTTTCTTCTCTTGTTTAACTTGCAGACCAAGAAAGAATTTTAATTCTTCCATCATGCTCATTTCAAATTCACTCTGCATTAAATCTGAGAAATCCTTACATAGAGTTTCATTAGTAGCTCCAAAAATTATGTCGTCTACATAAATTTGAAGTATTATGAAATCTTTGTTAGATTCCTTTCTAAAGAGAGTTGTGTCTACTTTGCCTCTCATAAAGCCATTTGTAATGAGAAAACTGCTCAGTTTGTCATACCAAGCACGAGGTGCTTGTTTAAGACCATACAACGCCTTTTTGAGTTTGAACACATGGTTTGTGAGGATTGGATCCTCAAAACTAGGAGGTTGTCTAACATAGACTTCTTCAATAAAATCGTTTAAAAAGGCACTTTTGACATCCATTTGAAAAAGCTTAATGTTTTTATGAATGTAAAGGAAAGCATAATTCTAATAGCTTCTAATCTAGCAATAGGTGTAAAAGTCTCAGTGAAGTCTATACCTTCTTATTGATTGTAACCTTGCGCTACTAACCTTGCTTTATTTCTTATTACCTTTCCATCTTCATCAAGTTTATTGTGAAATACCCATCTTGTTCTAATGATGCTTTTATGTTCTAGTTTGGGAACCAATATCCGCACATCATTTCTTGAGAATTGATGTAGTTCCTCTTACATAGCTATCACCCAGTCATCGGTTGTTTGTGCTTCTTCAATAGTCTTAGGTTTGATTTATGAGACTAGAGCATAAGATGCTTGATTCTTCAATGATGACCTTGCCTTTACTCCTTTAGTCCTTTCTCCAATAATTTGATCTTATGGATGATAGGCAACGAACTTCTAGTCTTTGTGAGATTCTTTCGTCTGATCATCAGCCTTCTGTTGTTGGGATATATCTTCTGATTCTCTTGCTTTGTCTATTCTTATCGGATCAGACGATCCTATTTGTAAGTCGGCATGATCATCTTCCAGATCTGATAGTCTCCTATTAGGGGTTAGTGTATCATTGAATTTAATATGAATGGACTCTTCTACAACAGAAGTTCTAGAGTTAAATACTCTAAATGCTTTTGATGTATTAGAATATCTTAGAAATAAACCTTTATCGACCTTAGAATCAAATATTCCCAATTGATCTCTAGTATTGAGAATGGAATACTCACATCCAAAAGGATGAAAATATGAAATGTTGGGTTTTCTACCTGTCCACAATTCATAAGGAGTCTTATTAATTAATGGTTTGATCAATATTTTGTTTTGAACATAGCATGCTATGTTAATAGCTTCTACCCAGAAGTACTTAGGAATTGAATTTTTATAGAGCATGGTTCTAGCCATCTCTTGTAGAGTTCTATTTTTCCTTTCAACTACCTCATTTTGTTGAGGTGTTCTTGGTAAGGAGAAGTTGTGGAAAATTCTATTCTTTTCACAAAAGAATTTGAACTCAGCATTATCAAATTCAGTTCCATGGTCACTTCTAATTGCAGTAATGCAAAAACGTTTTTCATTTTGAACTCATTTACAAAATATTTCAAACACATTGAAAGACTTGTGCTTGTGAGTTAGGAAGTAAACTCATGTGTATCTAGAATAGTCATTAATAATAACAAAACCATATTTTTTCTCGCCAAGACTAAGAGTCTTTATAGGTCTAAACAAATCTATATGCAACAGTTTTAATGGTCTGGAAGTGGAAACAACATCTTTGGATTTAAAAGAGGTTTTAATTTTTTTCCCTTTCTGACATGCTTCGCAAAGAAGATGAGTTTTCCAAGAAAGCTCAGGTAATCCTTTTACTAAACTCTTTTTATATAGTTTTGAAATGTGTTTTAGATTGATATGCCCAAGCTTTTTATGCCAAATCCATTTTTATCTTCTTTGGTCATTAAGCAAGTAACATTTTGTTTGTTCAGATCCTCAAACTCAATCTTGTACAGATTGTTATGTCTTTTGGCAGTAAAAAGAATAGATTCATTATTTCTTTTGACTATGCATGATTCCTTGTTAAAGGACACAATAAACCCACTATTACAAAATTGGCTTATGCTAAGCAAGTCATACTTTAATCCTTCAACATATAAGACATTATCTATAGTAGGAAGAGGAGGCTTACCAACTTTACCTATACCAATGATTTTTCCTTTTCCATTTCCTCCAAAAGAGACGGCTCCTTCATGTGGTTGGAGGTCTAGGAACATAGACCTTTCTCCCGTCATGTGGCGTGAGCATCCACTGTCTAGGTATCAAAATGACTCCCTTTTTTTTCCTATTAAGGATATCTGTAACATGAAATATTTGAGATTTTGGTACCCAAATACTTTTGGGTCCTTTTGTGTTAGTCCCAAAGGTCTTATTTGATCTCTGCTTCCTTTTGTGTTGACACATTTGAGATGAGTGTCTAGATTTACCACAAAAGTTACAGAAGATTGAATAAGACTTAGAAAACGATGGTTTAGGATCTTTGTCTTCTATAAAGCCTATGCCAGATTTGTCAGATGGAGGTCTTCTATGTCTTAAGATTAATTGGGGTTTTGAGGATCCATCCACACCAGATTATGTTTAGATAATGACTTCTTTCTTTAGTCTGTCGACTTCAGAGAGAAGCATTGTCTTTTCAGGATCTGAGGCTTGACTTTTATGCATTCTTTTTAGATCCTTTTTGAGTATTTCATTTTCTAAAATAACTTCTTGATACTTTTCTTTATATTTCTTATACTCAAGAGCAATCATGTGAGAATTGGAAAGAAGAGTGTCATATGACATATCTTCGTCATCAGACTCAGATTCACTACCATTAGACTCATGCAAAAAAAATTTAGTGATAGAGTTTAACTCAAACGTTACTTCCTCAACGTGTGCCATGAGACATATATTAGCCTTTTCATCGTCTGAACTGCTACTATTGCTATCTAGATATTCCTATGTGGCAAGAAGATTCTTCTTCTTATTTCTGTTCTTTGAGCTCCATCCTCTTTTCAATTTGGGGCATTCAGCCTTTATATGCCCAGGCTTTTTGCACTCAAAACATATAATTTCGTTGTTTTCTTCTTGAGGAGGTTTCCTATATCGAGTGTCCTTCTTTCTAGAGAATTGTTTGAATCTCCCTTTCTTCTTGAGCATCTTTTTGAATTTCTTGGTCATGAGAGAGATCTCATCGTCTGTGGAGCAACTAGAGCTTTCATTTGAGCTTTTAGAATCATCAGACTGAACCTTCAGGGCTTTTTTCCTAGCTTTCGTCTTAGTTTTTTCGTCTGCTCTTCGACTTGATTCTCCACTCTTTAGAGTAATAAAGTCATTATTTTTGATTTTATCTCTTTTGAAGAGATGAACTTCATGGACTCTTAGAGCTCCTAGTAACTCATCCAGAGTTAAAGTCTTTATGTCCCTTGCTTCAGCTATGGCTGTAGCCTTGGGTTCCCACACTTTTGGAAGACTATCCAAGATTTTGAGATTGTTTTGAGCCTTGGAGAACTCAACACCGAGACTCTGAAGTGCATTTAGAATTGTTTGAAATCTTCTAAATATCTCATCAATGGTTTATGTCTCTTTTATGGTGAAACATCTCATAATGTCTTTGAAGAGTTGCTGCTCTTCTGAGATGAACATCTTCTGTGCCTTCATGTGTTATGCGTTGCATCCCACATTTCCTTTGTAGTTCTGCAGCTGCAAAATTTATTATATTCAATTTTGGATAAGGCATAAGTTATAATATACTTAGCCTTTCCATTTTGTTGTAGCATGTTGAAGTCATCTTCAATGTACTCATTTTCTTGCTTTGCTACAATAAGATCTCCATGTGTTATGATTCTCCTGATAATGAGTGGACTTGATGTACATCTCCATTCTGTCTCTCTAGTATGCATAATCTTCTCCATTAAAGGCTGGAGGCCTTGATAATGAGGCCCCTTTAGGAATGAACTGTCCTTCAAGGTTTACCATGTATATTTTTTCCTCTAACACTTGTTAAGGTGCTCAACCCTTAAAGGCTGAGCTCTAACACCAAACTATAGAACACAAAGATAACACAAGAAGGGGGGTTGAATTGTGTTATGACAAATTTTCGCAAAATATTTTTCAAAAATGTATCGTTTGAAGGACAACTTAAGGGATTTTAAAAGAACACATTATAGAAAGAAAGACGAATGCTGAAAAAAAAAAAAAGATAACCACACAATAGTTATACTAGTTCGTCTCACCCCAAAGATTACGTCTAGTTCTTGACAATAACCAAGTTCTACTAACTTATCCAAGTTACAAGTATTCTTTCAACAAGCCTCTTCAGGCTCCACCTAAGTAGTCTTTAACTTGCTTCTCCTAGCAAAAACCTAAGTATTTTTTGAATCAAAGCCTCTTTAGGCTTCTACCAATTTCTTAGAAAAAAAAAGTTGAATGTGAGTTACCTCATTAGGTTTAACGTCCTAACAGAAGAATATACAATGAAGTACAAATAAAATTTTACAATTAGTGTATATGAAAAGATTATAATATTAGAGCTTTTTCGATAGATAGAGATTTTAAAACAGCCAGCCAACCAACTCTTGAGACTGAAGTCTCTTCTTTTATTTATAAGCTTCTCCAAAAAAGTATCCGTTGTGAGTACTTGCAGGAGACAACCTTTGTCAGTTGGAAAAGAGTCGTTGAGGCATTAAATGCAGCATTTAATGCCTTTCACCAACTTGTCACTTTGATAAGATAAAGTAGTCTGCTTATCTTTACCATTCTTGTACTCAATCTCGTAGTAGTGACCTTATTTGCTTTTCCGTTCTAACATCCGCACACATATTCCTTCTTTTACGCGTAAAGTGATCTTTCCTTAAGAATAGGTACGTAGACTTTATTTATTTTGAGGTTGTTTACGCTTTTACAACTAACTAGTGTGCAGATCGTTAGAACATCGTTTGAAATCTATTTGTTACTGAATTTCTTAAAAACGAAAGATAGAGACAATATAGGCTTAAGTAATCAGACGATAGAGAGTTACAAGTGACTAGACGACTGCTTGAAAAGGTCTTTTTAACTATTTGTTATTATCAAAATATTTGAGGGTTATAAATTCGTCTTTTGTCTTAACATATAATATTTGGTCTATTGGCAGTTAAATAGAGAAGTAAGCCAATCATACCTCTGTAGACAGTTTGGTCTATAAGTTTATCTGATTCGTATTTTGTCATGGCAACAGACAGATGCATAGGTGTGCTCATAGGCTTTGATTCATTCATCTTATACTTTTTGTGTAGTTCTTTGGTGTATTTTTGTTGATGAATGTATATGTCTTCTTTCTCTTGTTTAACTTGTAGATTAAGAAAAAACTTTAATTTGCCCATCATTCTTATTTCGAACTCGCTCTACATCAAGTTTGAGAAATCCTTACATAAAACTTCATTAGTAGTTCCAAAAATTATGTCATCGACATAAATTTGAACTATTATGAAATCTTTATTATATTCTTTTCTAAAAAGAGTTGTGTCGACTTTGCCTCTCATAAATTCATTTGAAATAAGAAAACTGCTTAGTTTGTCATACCAAGCACGAGATACTTGCTTAAGACCATATAGAGCCTTTTTAAGTTTGAACACATGGTTTGAGAGAATTGGATCTTCAAAACCAGGAGGTTGTCTAAAATAGACTTCTTCCTCAATGAGTCCATTTAGAAAGGCATTTTTAACATCCATTGGAAAAAAGCTTAATGTTTTTATGAGCAGCAAAGGCAAGCATAATTCTAATAGCTTCTAGTCTAGCTGTAGGAGGAAAAGTTTTAGTGAAGTCAATATGTTCTTGTTGATTGTACCCTTATACTACTAACCTTACTTTATTTCTTATTACTTTTCCATTTTCATCAGGCTTATTGCGAAATACCCATCTTGTTCCAATGACGCTTTTATGTTTTGGTCTAGGAACAATAGTCCATACATCATTTCATGTAAATTGATGTAATTCTTCTTGCATGGCAATAATCCAATCATCTTCTGTGAATGATTCTCCAATGGTTTTTGGCTCGATTTTTGAGACTAGGGCACATGGTGCTCGATTTCTGAATGATGACCGTGTCTTGACTCCCTCTATTTGTTCTCTAATGATGTGATCTTGTGGATGATAAATAACAAACTTCCAATCTTTGTAAGCTTATTTAGTCTGATCATCAATCTGCTGTTGTTGTGAGGTATCTTATAATTGCCTCACTCCATCTGTCCTTATGAGATCACACGATCTTATCTGTAAATCTACAAGATCATCTTCAAGATCTGATAGTCCTACCAGGGATTAGTGTATCATTGAATTTAACATGAATAGATTCTTCTACAACAGAAGTTCTAGAGTTAAATATTCTAAAGGCTTTTGAAGTATTGGAATATCCTAGAAAAATTCCTTTACCAACCTTAGAGTCAAATTTTTTTAATTGATCTCTAGTGTTGAAAATATACACTCACATCCAAAGGGATGAAAGTATGAAAAGTTGGGTCGTCTACCTCTCTACAGTTCATACGAAGTCTTATTTATCAATGGTCTTATCAATATTCTATTTTGAACATAACAAGCTATATTTACAGCGTTTGCCCAGAAGTACACAGGAATTGAATTCTCACAGAGCATGGTTCTAGTCATCTCTTGTAGAGTTCTATTTTTCCTTTCAACTACCCCATTTTGTTGAGGCGTTGTCGGTGAAGAGAAGTTGTGGAAAATGCCATTCTTTTCACAAAAGAATTTAAACTTAGCATTATCAAATTCAGTTCCATGGTCACTTCTAATTGTAGTTATACAAAAACCTTTTTCATTTTGAACATGTTTACAGAATATTTCAAACACATTAAAAGACTCGTGTTTGTGAGTTAGGAAGTAAACCTATGTGTATCTAGAATAGTCATCTATAATAATAAAACCATACTTTTTTCCACCAAGACTGAGAGTTTTTGTAGGACCAAACAAATCCATATGCAATAATTCTAACGGTCTAGTAGTGGAAACAACATTTTTGGACTTAAAAGAGGTTTTAATTTGTTTCCCTTTCTGACATGCCTCACACAGAACTTGAGTTTTTCAAGAAATCTTGGGCAATTCTTTCACTAAACCCTTTTTATATAATTTTGAAATATGTTTCAAATTGATGTGCTTAAGCTTTTTATGCCAAATCCATCTTTCATCTTCTTTGATCATTAGACATGTGACATTTTGTTTGTTTAGATTCTCAAACTCAATCTTGTAGAGATTGTTATGCTTTTTAGCAGTAAAGGGAATAGATTCATCATTTTGCTTGACTATGCATGATTCTTTGTTAAAGGACACAACAAACCCACTATTACAAAATTGACTTATGCCAAGTAGGTTATACTTTAGTCCTTCAACACATAACACATTATCTATAGAAGGAAGAGGTGGCTTACCAACTTTACCTATACCAATGATTTTGTCTTTTCCATTTCCTCCAAACGAAACAGTTCCTTTATGTGGTTGGAGGTCTAGGAACACATACTTTTCTCCTATCATGTGACGTGAGCATCCACTATCCAGGTACCAAAATAAATCCTTCCTTTTTCCTATTAAGAATATCTGTAATAAGAATTATTTGAGATCTTGGTACCCAAATAGTCTTGGGTCCATTTTTATTAGTCCCAATGGTCTTATTTGACCTTTGTTTTATTTTGTGTTGACACCTTTGAGATGCGTGTCCAGCTTTTCCACAAAAGTTGTAAGGGGTTAAATAAGATTTAGAAGACGATGGTTTAAAATCTTTATCTTTTTCAAAACCTATGCTAGATTTGTCAGATGGAGGCCTTCTATGATTTAAAATTAATTGAAGTGTTGAAGACCCTTCTACAAATTTAGTCAGATCTTGTTTTAGACTAAGAACCTCTTTCTTTAGCCTATCGACTTTAGATAGGAGTATTGTCTTTTCAGGATCTGAGACTTGATTCTCACGTATACTCTTCAAATCTTTCTTGAGTATTTCATTTTCTAAAATAGCTTATTTATATTTTTCTTTGTATTTCTCATACTTAAGGGAGATCATGTGAGAGTTTGCAAGAATAGTATCATAAGACATATCTTCTTCATCATCAGACTCAAATTCATAACTATCAGATGAATACAAATTGTTTTTAGAAATAGATTTTACCTCAGGTATTACTTCTTCAGTATTTTCCATGAGACAGATGTTAGTCTTCTACTCGTCTGAACTACTACTACTATTGTCCATATCTTTCCAAGTTGCTAGAAGATTCTTCTTTTTGTTCTTTTTCTTTATGTTCCATACCCTTTTTAATTTAAGGCACTCAACCTTCATATGTCCAGGCTTTTTGCATTCAAAACATATAATTTCATTGTTTTCTTCTTGAGGTGCCTTCTTGAATCTATTATATTTTATTTTGGAAAAGTGCTTGAATCTCCCTTTCTTTTTGAGCAACTTTTTGAACTTTTTGGTCATAAAGGAAATCTCATCGTTTGTGGAACGACTTCAACTTTCGTCTGAGCTCTCGTATTCATCAAACTGAACCTTTAAGGCTTTATTCCTAGTTTTTGTCTCTGTCTTTTCGTCTACTTTCAACTTGTTTCTCTACTCTTTAGAGCTATAGAGTCATTGTTTTTTATCTTATTTTTTTTAAAGAGATGGACTTCATGGACTCTCAAAGCTCCCAACAACTCATCAAGAGTTAAAGTCTTCATGTCTCTAACTTCAGCTATAGCTATAGCCTTGGGTTCCCAAACTTTTGGAAGATTGTCCAAAATCTTAAGGTTGTTTTGAGCTTTGGAAAACTCAACACCAAGACTCTGGAGACCATTGAGAAATGTTTGAAATCTTCCAAACA
Organism: Spatholobus suberectus; assembly: GCA_004329165.1. NCBI lineage: Eukaryota > Viridiplantae > Streptophyta > Magnoliopsida > Fabales > Fabaceae > Spatholobus > Spatholobus suberectus. The sequence continues at coordinate 5,837,193 of CM014729.1, read as the reverse complement.
TCTCATCAATGGTTTCTGTCTCCTTTATGGTGAACATCTAGTAATGTCTTTGAAGAATTGCTACTTTTCTCAGACGAACATCTTTAATACCTTCATGTGTTATACGTATAGCATCCCACATCTCCGTTGTTGATCTGTAGCTACAAAATTTGTTATATTCAGTCTTAGATAAGGCACAAGTTATAATATACCTAGCCTTTGCATTCTGTTGAAGCATTTTGAAGTCATCTTAATTGTATTCATTTTTCGATTTTGCTACAATGAGATCTCCACGAGTTATAATTCTCCAGATACTGTAATGAGTGGACTTGATGTACATTTCCATTCTATCTCTCTAGTAAGCATAATCTTCTCCATTGAAGGCTGGAGGCCTTGACAAGGAGGCTTCTTCAGGAATGAACTGTCCTTCAAGGTTTGTCATATGGATCTTTTCCTCTATCACTTGTTAAGGTGCTCACCCCTTAGAGTTTGAGCTCTAATACCAAACTATAAAACACAGGAATAACACAAGAAGGGGGGTTGAATTGTGTTGTTAAATTTTTTTGCAAAAACCTTTTCAAGAACGTTTCATCTGAAGTTTTAAACAAAAGATTTTCAGAAGTAGTTTAAAGAAAAATGTAAATCAGGGAAACACAAAGAATTTATATTGGTTTGTCTCACCTCAAAGACTATGTTCAGTTCTTGGTAAACTGCTAAGTTCTATTAACTTAAACAAGTTACAAGTATTCTTTTATTTAAGTATGTTTAGGGTCAACTCAAGTAGTCTTTAACTTGCCTTTCCAAGCAAAAACCCAAGTATTCTTTGAAACAAAGCCTTATGAGGGTTCTACCAATTTCTTAGTGAAATGGTTAAGTGTATGTTGTCACACTTAAGCTAACGTCTTATCAAACGAAAGTACATTAAAGCTCAGGGAAGCGTTTACAAGCAGAGTATTCACAAATTACAAATTGAGAGAATGTTTTTCAAAAGTTCCATACGCACTACTTGTGATCGAGGTCTCTTCTTCTATTTATAGGATTCTCTCGGAAGTGTCTGTTGTGAAAGCTATAAGAGACATCCTTCGTCTAGCATTGTAAAAGCAGAAAAGAGTCGTTGAAGCATTAAATGCAGCATTTAATGCCTTTCACCAACTAGTCACTCTGATAATATAAAGTAGTCTGGTTATCTAGCCTTTCTTATACTTAATCTTGTTGCAGTGGGCATATTTGCTTTCTGTACTTAATTATGAACAATGAATGGTGGTCCAACAGATGCCACTGTTAGGAATGCCATGTCTCATGTATTGAAAGTATCAATATTTATCCATACACCGCATATGATTAACCATTTATTTATGTGGAATTAACCATCTATAGGAATGAACACTTGGTTAACCATTTATTCAAGTTAGATGTAGCATAACAAAAAAAATGAATCAATGTATATATTCAATTAACCATAATAATATGAACAAATAACCATTAAGGTTTTAAACTGAGTACATGTTCAAGGACAATGTCATTGTTAAGTACAGGTACCCAGATATAAAAAAAAAAAAAACCTCAATGCCAATGCTGCCACACATTACATCCAATATAGTCCTTTCTAATAATGACTACGCAAAAAAAAAAAAATGTATTCACCAAGCCAAATTCAGACATAAGTCTTGTTTCAGTGAACTACATATCATAGTGGTGAAGTTAAAATCTTATCTTAAATAATAGAAATTTATGAATATTGTAAGATTAAATAAAGTTATATGGATGTAAAGTGAACTAGAAGAAGAATGGTAACCTAGTATTAAGCATGTTGGTATGCAAATACTCACCTTTTATACTATTCATAGTCCAAGTCTAAACAAAGATCAGCTTCTTTCAACACATTGTTACAGTAAATATTTCTGGGGTGAAGGACCCATTGACAAACATAAATTCGACAAAAGTCACCAATTTTAGCCTATGCACCCGTACAAGTCTTAAGCACCCCTTAATTTGCTATTTGACTAATAGTAATGTAATGGGATGTTAACTAAATTGGTACCATTACATGATCCACTAGTTCTCAATTTTCATAAGATTGATCACATAAGGAGTCTAATACATACATCTTCCTTACATTTGGATCAACCACATAACAAAACCAATGATTCTCATGTATCGTAGGTGCAAATACCTAAAAATGTAAAAGAAGGTTTTTTTATTTTATTTTTTATAGAGTCAGTTGTCACTTGACAAATAAATATTTGGATTATATACTTACCAAGTCGCAATGCTTAATGTCATTTATTAGAACATGTTTGTTGGGGGGAAAATGTGAAATTGTTGTCTTGGTCTATTTTTTTTATCGGCCTCCACGAAATTGTTTTAAGTCTTTAAGGACATGGTCCTATCATAACAAATTATACAAAACATAATATATTACATGTTAATAAGAAAAATCTGACATTAATTTATTAATTACAATTTAGATGCTCACTGCAAAGAATGGAGTAAATAGGAAATGTTTCTTTTCAACATTTTGTCTCATTTCATCTTGCATCATCACATTTGCAACAAATAAAATGACCTGAATTGTGTCATCATAACGAAAATGCACATGCATTAGAGTGTTCAATGGTTGGTTGGGAAGAGTATTTTTCTCATTTCAGTCAACACTCCCCTTACTTGGCTTGAGTCAACCCATAATGTGTCCAACTAATATGTCCTGTTACAACCAAAGTTCCAATAACAAAGACAACATTCAAGACATTAGCATTCATAACAATTTATTAAAAACAAAATTTATTCAAGAGGTCAATGAGAATACTCAACTAGATGATTGCGTGTAAATTAGTCATGAAAAGGGATAATGAACTAGGGCTAAAGTTCAAATAGTTGGGGTTAATTCAGTCTTTTGAATAAGCTTAAGGAAATTTAAGTTGTCTGTGGTTTAGGCAGCCAGGAATATGGTGTATGGCTTTCACACTTTTTTTTTTTTTGCCCAATCTTTATGTCTTTTTTTATTTAGTTTTTTTTGTTATTGGCTTTAGGATATGGTCAATATAGACGCATGTACAACAGTGAAGGACAATGAGCATTAATAGATTTAGCTTGACTGGTTTGTCCTAAAATGCATTAACATATATAATCATAATCCTTTTCCTCATATTACACCTTTAACTTGTTCTTGATTTTGAACAATCCAATAAATATTTTCAAGATGGTTAACTCAATCTGATTAAATGGTTAATCCTTTGATGTATATGGTTAAATAATTACTACATCCAGCATTAATTCTGAACAATCCAAAAAATAATAAGATCAATCTGATTTGTAAAATGTCTTGCTTTGATGGGGAATTTTCCCATTCAGATGACTTATGCAGCCATTGACTGTCTTCCAAATGATTGAAACTCTAGTCATTGGTTTAGCCAAATAGGAAGGCCTCCTTGCCAAATGAACTCTGAATTTCCTTTCAATGCTGCCACTTCTATTCCTATACCCACAACCAATGTTGTTTCTTCCTAATTCTTTTTACTACAAGCCTCCACTTGCTATTCCCTCTGACAATGTTTCTACAGCCTATGGATCCCACTACTGGGAAGCCAGTGCCTCTAATAATAGCAATAGCAGCATTAGGAGTAATGGCAGCACAGACTTAAGAAGTAGCAGCCCCTTAAACATCCTTTCTTCTTAAGGATTGGTATATTGTAGCACCTTTACTAAAGGGGCCTAAATTCATATGATGGACAATCATACACAAAAGGCTAAATAGGATGAGTCCCTTCATAACCTAATCTCAATGCTGGCTTATGTACAAAATCAAGCTCCTCAATCCTTATGCAATGAGATAAAAACGTCCATGACATTACTACTAAGTCTAGGTGAAAGATGAGGAAAACATATTTAATCTAACGCATGTATAAACCCGCATGCCCACAAATCCAAACAACAAAACAATCACAAAAAAACCAAATTTTCACAGGCACAAAATCCCCTTCTCATATCTAGAAATTTAATAAAGCAATACAAATCACAATTTTTTTGGGACAAACAAATACCCACATCAAATTTCACGCACAAAATGGTAAACCTTACAAATATTAAAAGGAGGGACAATATGTGGATGGTGAGTGAAGAGGGTTGCACAACCACCTTATGCTCACAAATGTAGCGCCCAATCTGCGTTAAGGTGAACTCGGACTCCTCTGTGAAAATCGACAAAATGGAGACAAAACACCTCACAAATCTAGTTGCTGTGGTTCTCCTATTGCTGTTCCATCGTCATCCGTGAAGGTGAAGAGAGGGGATGAGCAGGGTTGTGTTTCTACGCTCAAATGAAGACGGACGAATGTGTTTTCCCTCCCAAACTTTTCTTTTTTATTTTAAAACATACTTTGTTGACTCATGAATTGATTTAATTATTAAATAATTAAGTAAAATAAAAATTGACACATTCATGGGTGTCTAACAGTGGTCGGTTACTGTACGGGTGTCCATATATAACTACTCTTAATATATCTATTCACATTTCTTATTTTGTTATTTTTTATTCTATTATTCAAACTTATCTATATTTAAGTTTTTCTTTTATATAAAATTTAAAATCTTTTAAATTGTCTTTCTTTATACATTATATATAAAGTTAAAAATTATAAAAAATTATTAGATAAAGATCAAACAATTCATATTTTATCTTGATAAATCAAATTTATAATAAGCATATGAGATTTAAATCATCCAATCTTTATCCATTGTTATTAATTTAATCCAAATGCATGAATGTATGAATTTATATCCTTTTAGAGGAGGGCTAACAATACAATATATAACACACTCTTTTTAATACATTTTTTTTATTTTTGATAAAATTTATTAAAAAAATGTAAAATCATTAATGAGACTTATAAATAAGAAATAACACTCACAAAATTTTATAATTTTCAATAAAATTTCAATTTCTGTTCAAAAAAATATATTGAATATGTTATTAGCATTTCTCCATCCTCTGATAATGACATTAGGGTAACTTTCTCGGACTTGGATTGTCAATCGTTAGGTTTTACACAATTCACCCTATAATCATGATCCAGTGATTGAAAAAATTATTTTTATATTTTATTAACTAGTGTGTTAACCCGTGCAGCACACAGGGGAATAAAAGAACAAACAATCATCTATATATAGTTATATTATATGTATCTATACTAATCTATGTATTCTAAAATTTAATCATGACTTTTAATAAGCAGCAAACAACAATTAATTTACATGGCATTTTTATAATGCTGTAAAAATGCATTGATGGCTGAAAAATAATAACATGTCCAATTGCATTGTAAATGCAAAGCATGAAGTATTGTTTTGAATTCAAAAATCTACATTAATTCTGGAAGATTAAGAAAGGAGGTTTGAAACCCTATTGTTTACAAAACAATTAATTGGTAAGAGTCTTCACAAAGAGGACTTGAGGATCATCCAAAAACCAAAAGTTGAGAATATCCTTCGATTTCAAATTGTTAACTTTGACGAATTTGTACCAACCCTCAGCAAGAAAATGTTCAATTAATCTTCTTGTGGTTTTGTTCAGACAGCAAGTATAAACATCACCTTTGTGATGTTTTAGCAAAATCATGTTCTGCCTCCTAAGAATGAAATTTTTGACAATCCTTGCAGGAATTATCTACAATACATATCAATTTTATTATAGATTCACAAAGTATAGAAGAATATCAGAAATTAAATAATTCAGCAACCTACCAATGTTTATCTTTTATAAACATTTGCTTCCAATAACACTTTATCCCACCGTCTGTCTGCTTTATTGTGAATATTATCCAGCTGCTCAATTTGTTGATCTTCCATTTGTTGCTTATGGTCACTACAAGAAAACATAAATTTAGCGTCAGACATAAAGAGACGGCCATGTTGCCGTTGCACATAAAGTCGGCCAAGCCGGCTCTAAACTGATGCTATATTATTTTAATTATTATTTATTTTTTTTGAAAGAAAATGTTGTTGATTATTTTTATAAAAAAAATAATTTTTATCGTTAGTGTCGGTCTCAACTGTCACTACAAGATTGCATAAGACTAGTGTCGGCCTTGTAGAGTCGGCTTGTTGTCCGATGCAAATTAGAGTCGGCTTAGCTAACTCTAATTTAAATATTTATCGTTGTATTTTAAATATTTATCTCATTTCATAATTTTATAAATTTTCGTTGGCCTAGGCCGACGCTATTCTATTTTTTATTTTAAATTTTTTTCAATTATTGTGAAAAAAGACGAAAGTTGCTATGACCTAAAAATTAAAATTCTAATTTTACTTCATTTCATTGCCCACCTTCGCAGAGCCATAATCCAAAATTTTGTCCTCCACCACGCTCCACTTCGTCCTCCACCCCTGTTAACGAACCCTAAAACCCTACACGTCCAACTAAACCTTAACATTGGCTACACCACCACGGCACTGCGCACCACTTCTTCCTCCACCGTGTACCATTTTGTCCTATGACGCGAGTATAGCACTGGACAAGTAAAGCATACATCCTTAATTTCTTACTGGCATTGTTGCTATTTTGATTATGAGGACTACATGTTAATTTAAGTTCATGTATTCCACATTTTGCACTTCCACTTGGGAACCTTCCCAATCGCAGCTCATCGTTGGTTTCAGGTATGGTTGTAATTGATTCTAATATTGGCCATTCAAAAGGCTATGGATTTGTTAGTTTTGGTGATGAAAATGAGAGAACAAGGGTAATGACTAAAATGAGTGGCGTTTATTGTTTTGGTAGGCCCATATGAATAGGTGTTGCTAATCTAAAGAAAACATATGGCTGACAACAACAATATTGTTCTCAACGTTTGTTATTCATAATTCTTATGGTGCATGGTTATGAAGTTGTTTTATTTGATTATGCCATCTTAATATATATATATATATATAGACACACACCTTTTCTGCTGAATAATAACGTTATCTAATCTTGTATACAAGATTCACCTATATTTCTCTTATTTGAGTTTTGGCACTTTTATCTACAACAATAGTCTTTTATTCTTAAAAATTTGAAAATAATTTTAATTGTCTTTTCTATATACATTGCACTATATTAAAAATGAAGAAATCTTTCCCACTGTTATAATCAAAATTTTGTACTTTTTTTACAAAGACTCTGTGTGTGTGTGTGTGTATTCGCACTTCAATATTTCATTCAAGATATCAAGGTTTAAAAAATGTTTGTAAAGAAATACCCACTTGATTAGATCAGTATGTTACCATGAACATTATATAATATTCTGAACTAGAGCCTCAGGCTTCTCATTTAGTAAATATGCTTCTCCTTTAGTAAAACATGCAATACTATTGGGCCATTTTCTATGAGTACTTTGATCTTTTCACTATGGTTATATCTTAGCAGCTACTTCCAACAAGAACAAACTTATTAATTAGGTTGAGCTGTTTTATCACATCTTTGTATGATAATTGTGTCATTTGTGGCCTTTTTTTGATTTTCTTCCTTATTTGATCCTAAAGCAATTTTAATTTTTAAAGATATTGATGACTTCTATTTTATGTGAAAGTTTCTATATGAAAACACAAAAAGTGCTTTTTGTATTTGACTAATATCTTTCAAAACTAGGCTCCAATCTAGGAAGTATACTACATTGCTATGTTGATGCATAGGTGGAAAAGATTAATTAAGTTGTCCTTTGGATTTTGTTTCTGCTTCTAAGTGAAACTTTTGAGCTTCAACTTTTCTTACCTAATCATTGTTTAAGTATGTAAGAGATAATTTGCAATTGTAGGTTAATTAATGGCAAAAATGAAATTTCTATGTGGGTGATGTGATGCTTTTGGCTCTTATGTAGGCTAGTTAGAGCTAATTTAGGAAGTGAATGTTGGGGTAGTGAAAGTGCCAATAAGGGTAAGAAATAAATGTGGAAGAGATGAAAGTGTTGAGGTGGATGAGTGGATAAGTGCAATATTATGTAGAAAAATATTTGAGAGGAAGTTGGGTTGCAAAAGTGGCACCTATTGAGGAGAAGAAGACAAAACTCATTTAAGGTGGTTTACTTAGTCATTGGAGAAGGAGACCAATAAAGTCTCCAGTGAGAAAAGTGGATAAATAGAGAAGGAGGATATTCTAATTAATGGGTAGAGGAAGACCTGAGATAATGTTATGACAAATAAGAAAGATCTTCCCTAAATGGTTTAACCGAAATTTGGCTACTGCTAGAGCCCAATATAGCCAACTCCACCTAGTGGGATAAGTCTAAGTTATTGTTCTGACTTCCAAGAGTGCAATTTTCCATTGATTGTAGGTTTTAATATGAGAATGGGAAATAATTATACCAGAATTTGCATAGTGCATTTGCTTGCCAATTTTTTGGAGGGGAGAGGGGTGGATTTAGTATGAGAACTTAACTGGCTGAATAGCTACATACAAATTCAGGAGGGGTTTTTCCTTAGGGGCATACGGAAATATGGGATGCCACTTTTATTACCATTCTTAATAATAAATTCTCTATATTTGTGATACATGTATTTCAATACCCTTTTACTGTTAGGTGAGTACTTTTTCTTTCAAAAACATATATATTTGTGATTTGAGGCCCTGTACATTTTTGTTTGTGCAAAATGGCTACTGACATTAATATTCACAACACTTTATTCTTGATTCTATCTACCCCATCCCACCACCGTCCCCATAAAAAAACAATTATTTTTTTACTAGCTTTTCTTTCTTACAATATTATTTGCTCCTAGTGTTAAAATCGATGGCTCATTAGGGGATTTTGACAGTCTCAAAGAGTCTAGTTCAAAGAAGAGGTACACAATGTTCTATTTTTCTTTCATTTTTGTTGAATAAAAATAATTTTATGTTAATTAAAGGAAAAAAAAACAAAGAATCAACATGTGTTCTTGGCAATCATATTCCAAACTAGCTGTTCTTTTGAAGCTTTTTATTCACTTCATTTCCTAATCTCTATTGTTTTGTTTGTGTGCCTGGCTACTTGCTGTTCCAATCTTTTGATGATTTACTTCTCCATTTTGTTTTCTTTCTTTTTGTAGCATAATAAATTGTTTAAATAATTTAAATAAATTTGCTAGGCATTGGCCATAAGTGATCTTCAACAAAATGACAGATGTCTAGTAATGTAGTTCAATCAAAGGATGAGGCTAATTAGTGCAATTGATGTTAATCAAGAAATTAACATCACAAATCCTATTGCATTGAATATGTTATCTTGTTTTAGTATAACATTCTTTTCTCAACATTTAGGCCAATTTTCTATAATCGTGTCTTCTTGTCTTATAGTATTGAGCATTGACTGCTCTTTTGTAGATAAACATTATATCAATGATTAAACCTCGAAAAACTAGAAGTAACTTTTTTTTAATAATAGAAAATAACATAGGCTATACATTAGGTTAGATCCACTTGTTAAAAGGAAAAAAGGGCAATACTTTTAAAATGATGGGAGTACATATATATTATTCAACCAAAGTGGATAAAAACATGTTTCTCTCTAGCAGTTATCACCGTATCTCCTAGAAGGGCAATACTTTTGGCTTTTTTGCAGGTTAGTTAAAGCTGCACATAAATAGGGTGCGAAGATCATTCTCATTTAGGTGTGCATACTTAAAGCCTGGGATGCTTTTCTCCGGCAGTGCTTCGTACTTATGTTACATATCAATTCTAGTTTATCTAATGCTATGCAATCTTTTGTTAACTTCTTTAATTGCTTGATAGGGTTAAGGTTAAGTAGGATATATGCATAAATGAATTCTATGTGTATTTTTCATTCATTGGGTTAAATCGCATGATTATTTGTTCACTTCTTCAACTAAAAGCGACTTGTTTTAAGCAAAATGAGGTGGAGCAAGGTCCAACATAGCAATGCAAATATTGATCAATGCCTAATATTTTGTTGTCCTTCAACTTCTTTTTCGTGAGTTTGATAATTTTTTTCCAAGTGATTGATATATATATATATATATATATATATATAGTGTTATAGTAATAACATATAATATTTTCTTTGTCCTTTTCTCTCCCACACATCTCAAAGAGAAAGTATGGAAGGATATGAAAATCAAAAACAAAAGAGAAAGAAAATTTTCTAGCATTTTGCTTTGGGACTACTAAACAAAAGGTATCACTTTGTCTTTGTACCTAGTATATCGTCCAATTTTTTACTTTCTATTAGTAAGGGAGGGGTGGTGGTGAGCCGACTGTTATGTTTGTGGTACAGGGCTACCATTTGGTTTAATTTAGTTTTTCATTCTTATTAGAAAGAGAATTAGGCATCTGTGAGTGAATGAATTGTTGACATGAGAGTTTGAATTCCTAATCCCACTTTATTAGAAATTTTGAATAAAATGGAAAAGTAATAAAAGAGTAGTGGAAAGTTTGCTTGAGAGTTGTGAAGTGGGAAATAATTAATTCATGGGATTTAGTTGGCAACAACTTGAAAGCAAAGAATACAAATAGCATGTGGATTTTTCTACATTGTATCATTCTTCCTGAATGAACTAGAATTTTTCTGAATGGTTTTGAAAGTAATTGGGCTTATAAGTTACTAAATTTTCTGAGTAGGGGCTCAATGGTTTTTAAACTGATAATAATTTTGGCATTACACCAATTCTGAATAGACCTTAAAATATTCTTGTAAGTAAGACCTCTAAATTGCAATTATTAGGTTTGTAATTTGTGTTTACATGCAATGAAGTCTTTGACAGTTAGAGAAATGTCATATTTTTTCATTCTGGTAAATAGTATAGTGGCTGCATTATTCACCACAAATTGTGATTCATTCTGACCCCTATTATGAAGGTTTCGCTTTATGAATTTAGGAAAAATTACCCATTTGAAAGCCTAATCTCTTGATCTTACATGGTTTTTGCAATCTTTTATATCCACTTTTCAAGTGTATTATTGTCTGCAAAATATGACATGGTACTTGAAGTCTGAATTTGACTGCATTTTTTGATTGAAAAAATTCATTTAGTATCCATTATGTTCTTGTGCTTCAAAAATTGGAAGTAGCAGTAATGTATCATATCAAAATTCCAACATTATATTGAAGTGCCTGTGCAATGTGCTCATTTAGTGTTTGTCAAATTAGGGATATATGCCCCTGCTGTGATGGGTAATAAAGTTTCTAAACAAACACCATAAAGATTAAAAATGACCCAATAGTAGGTGATGGGTATAAACGAATTTTCCTTTTTTAGCGTAGATGCTCCATAACACATTAACACTTGAGAATAATTCTTTAATTTAGATTATTAACCCTAGTGTAATATAATAATACCCATAAAGCAAATTGATTTAATCATGTTGAGCCATTGTAATTCGGTGGTAATCCAAGATTGAAGTGAGGGGTATGGATTGATCCAAAAATCACGTCATAAGGTGCGTAATAGTACAGTTACTGTTATAGGGTTTTTTTTTTTTTTTAGTGTAGGGTCCGGTGCAGTAGCATGGCATTATACTTGGATTAACACTTCTATGATGCTTTTATATGTTTTTTTTATAAAACTTAACCAACCTATAATGTCAGCAAGAAATGGATTAATTACTGTCATTATTAGTAACATTATATATGCTGAATCATGACATTCCTTGTGCTAATATTCAATTTTCTTTACAGGTATATCCTAGCTATGGCCAAAAAACTTGCTTGGTACAGATTTTTGTTGTTGTAGGTGTAACGACCCACTGCCGCTACATAACAACTTTTCTACTTCATCTCTTGGAAGACTTCTTTTAATAATGATATTAGATTAAGTATTATAAAAATACGTCTTTGTTTTTTGCTTTCTTCATCTTTAGAGATAATAATAGAGAAAACTATTCATTCCAACCAAAATAGTTACATAAATGTATACATCAAGAAATCAAAAGAAAATACATACACCAACATTATTAAACATTTTTATATCAATAAATACAGGATACAAAACACTCTCTCTATAGCTGGTCACACTTTACATTCTTTTAATAGAAATAAACAATAAAAGGAATATCAATTCCTCTAAAAGAACAAAAGTAACCCTCCATACTTGTTCCATCTCCTCACTGGCTGAGGCGAAGCTTCATCATCAATTAAGAGAAGCTAAACCTGCCAAAAACTCAACCATCTGCTCCCACGCCAAAGACGTGATCATCACAGGCACGAACCACACGTGCAAACAATGCAAGGGTAAGCTTACTTAAAATAATAAAATATATATTTTAAAAGTAAAGTAATAGAAAAATCCATTCATTCCATATCAATAATCAAATAGAGAATAGCAACAATGTCAACAATAAGGCACTATCCACACCTCTACCACCACCTCCAACCAAAATAGCAACCCCGACAATAAACCACCACAACAACAATACTACCTCCACTACCAACATACATCACAACCACAATTACCAAGAAATTAAAACAACAATGACAACATTACCATTACCACCACCAACAAGTTATAGACGAAAACTTCATTTATATATAAAATTTCATGATATATAGTCACATTCTTCCTTAGTGATATCAATCACCATACTAATGCATGAAGACACTACTCTCGAGAGATTTCTACATATCAAGCAATTATCTAGGTCTTATCCCCTACCATGACCTTTCAAGCATCATTCAGGGATTGCCAAAACTCTGATTTGTTGGATAAGCTTATGGTTGTCAAGATAAGTGTATGTGGGTGGTGGTATATCGCGACACAAGGCCTGCACTACCTTGGCCCCACTACGGGATTACCCATCCGCTTATCCCCTAGGCCCATCTTTCAAACCCCACTTCTCATCCAGACACTAGGTTGGAGGCCCATCTGAGTTGTAGCTCTATTCACCCCTAACTTCTATGCCTACCTGCATACGGCATAAGGCCTATACAACCTCAGCCAACAACATATGTATATCAATGCATGTATCACCACCACAACCAACTCAACCACAACCATTCATAATATCCATAGGTACACACACACACACACACACACACACACACACACACACACACATATATATATATATATATATATATATATCAATATATCATCACAACTATCCACTCAATAACAACAATCAACACATCATACATATATGTATCAACATATCACCACATGGCCTACTTAGCACCACCTGTGGTCCAACAATCACTACCAACTCCATGCAGGCCCAATCTAGCCTCTTGCATGGTCAACAAGTAAGATATCTCATCATCACAACATATTACAACTAGTGGAGGTTCTACCTGAGCAACTTTCCACTCAATTATCGTCTACTATCATTTTATCAACAATCCATAATAGTAAAACAAATCACCAAGTTTGGAATAATAACAACAACATGTGGAAGTCCTATCTAAGCAACCTTCCACGTCAACACATATCCAACAACATCATAAGCCATCAACATCATTCATAACCATTCATTATATAACAACACAAATATCCTCAAAATCAAGCATACCGTAAGAATTTATCTTTCTTTTAAATCTAAACATTTTACTTTCCAAATATTTTAAAGGATCACACCTAAACATCAAATCTAAGGCAATCAACTACCTTTCACATACTTACTTGGACTCAATTCTCATTCAAGAAAAAAAATCAAATTTTCATTCACCACAACATGTCTCTTAGCAAGAGGAGAATGCCGCTCGGCGGCCTTGACACCCGGCGGGAGGAATTTGTCGCCCGTTGACGTTCTTCCATAAGCCATTTTCTGGGCTCGGGAAGAACCTCACCCGGCGGGAAGGGGCCGTCGCCCGGCGTCACTCGTGATGCGAAGAGTATTTGGGCTTTGATTCTTCAATTCCTTGGCTTTTAATTACTATACAATCAATCCCAATCAATCATAACCACTTTTAATGCATTTCTAACTGATTATACAACAATTTTATCCATAAATCATTCTCAAATCTCGAAATCCCTTTCCAAAAACTCATTTTTCCCAAAACTTACCTATGCAAGATTTTCACCAAAATCAATCGATTCCAAAGCGTTAAATCAACATATCAACGACCACAAACATGAAATCAAACAATAGTAAGCTTCCCTTACCTCTAAGACTTCCAAATCTGAAAGTTGGAAAGATGAGGATAAGAGAAGGAGACCTTTGAGCCAATCTTCCAAGAAATCCACCCTCCGCACTCAAGAACATGAAATCGGGGTTGAGAAACCTCTAACACCCCTAACTAACTTGAGAAATCTCGAGAGAAATAGAGAGAGATGAAGAAAAGAGAGAGAATGGATGAGAGAAAAAGTTTTAGAGAGAGAGGAAGAATGGGAGAATGAAGGGGAAATCCCCCCTTCCTTCCTTATATATTCGACCTCCCTAGAGCTCTCGCACGGACTTTTGGCTAGTTGAAGCCTAAACTTCACCAAACCACTGCTCTTATCCCAAAATTGATCTAACTCAACTGTTTTTCTCTCAAAACCCAAAATCACTTTTACAACATATCTAGATTGGCTCAAGCAAACATCTCAAGTTTCCTAATTATCACACCAAATAATAAACCAATAGCATTCAACCCCACCTTTATGTTTCTTAAAATTTCAACTTTAATGGTCCATGCATAGCACCACAAAATTGACACCAAGCATCTCAAAAACAGGGGAGAATTAGGGGTTTTGTCGCCGGCGCCACAGACTTGTCGCCGGCGCCAACATCCCTGACAGCATCAATAAAAATTAGCGAACATATCGCTCGGCGCCACTTTTAGTCGCCTGGCGATAAACCCGTCGCTGTAGGCAAAATTTCCGTCGCTAAAGTGAAGATTCTGTCGCTAATTGACAGCATTCTGTCAACTGCCACCCAACACCAAATCACGACTTTTGCAGTTCGCAGAAAGATGATCCATGTCGTTTTTGACCAAATCAATCCATCACAAGCATCACAAAACAATTCTAGACACTTTTAGTTATTAAAACACTTAATCACGCATTAGGAAAAACATGTTACAGTAGGAGCTTAGGCAATGGAACTTGCTTGGGATAGATTGTTTTTTGTTGTAGGAACTTAAGCAGTGAAACTTGCTTGGAAGAGATTGCAATGTATGCTAAATTTAGATATGTGGTACTTTGAATGTCCCTACATTATAAGGGTATGATAGTAGTGTAACACTCCAAATTTCAAGTACTAGAAATAAACCACGAGGTAACTCTTAGTAGAACCCTTTCCATATGTTATTAGACAAAAGATGTCTTAAGAGTTATTGTTATTATATTTCTTATTATTATTATTATTATTCCTATTATTATTAATATTATATTTATTGTTATTGTTCTAGCAATTATTATCATTATTATTATTATTATTATTATTATTATTATTGTGTTATGTTGTTGTTATTATATTTATTGTTATTATTATTATTGTTGTTATTGTTGTTGTTGTTGTTATTATTACTATTATTATTATTATTATTATTGTTGTTGTTGTTGCTGTTGTTGTTGTTGTTGTTATTAATACCTTAGTATTATAAATTAGTAGGAATATTATCATACAACCCAAAAAAGCATCTAGGGCTCAATAGGGAACTAAAGCCCACTAAGCCACATACCCACCCACATGTTACAAGAAAGGAATAGAGAAGGAGAATTAGGTTTAGCCGTCACAAATAAAAGAAGAAAGAAGGTAGAGAGAATGAGGAGAAAAGAAAAGAAGAAGAAGAGGAAAAGAAAGAGGAGGAATAGAAACCGGAGAATTCAAGCCTTAGAACTCAGCTTTGCATATCCCTAAAGGTGAGTGCTCTCCCCCGTGTCTTTCCTTATCCTTTATGTTGTATTGTTTATCTATTTACCTTTTCCCCTTTCTTATGCCTAAGTTCAGGGATTTGATCTATTTTGAGGGGATTATGAGTGAATGAAGAAATTATAGATTAGATTGACCAATTATTAATGTAGAAAAGTGATTAAGAATCTAATTATTTATCTTGAAGCATTTAGAACCAAAAAAGACAATAGGAAAAAAATAAATTAAAATTAGTACCTCGGATTTGCCCGGCGGGTTAGATAGCCGCTAGGCGACTTTTCTTCAAAAACTAGATTATGTGTTGACACTAAGCGCGTGGACCCGCTAGGTGGGTTTGCTGGACCGCTGGGCAGGACTTTTGTCCTGCTGGGCGGATACGACTTTTACTATTCCGTTCTTTGTGTTTTTGAACTCCTTTTTGCAGTTTTTAACTCATTGTTATTTGTTTTCTTATGCCTTGTTGAGTTTATATTGTATGATTATTATTTACCTTAAAAGAAACTAAGTGTGATATGAAATTGTGTCAATGTTTCATGATAAAAGTCTATAAAAAGTTGGAAGCATTATTTGTGACCATGTATTATAACATTTGAGTTATGTGATGAGGAAAGTATGTAGGAATCTGGCTAGTGGAGGCCGTGATGGGTTGTCTAACCTTAGCCTTGAGGGTTATCCGGTTGGGAAAACTCCAATGGTCCATGCTGATCTCATGGAGCCGGGGCGTACTAGCAAAACTGGGTAACCCTGACTAGTCACCAGGGGATATCATGCTAGTTGAGGGTGTGAAAGCCGAAGGCATCGGTACCGATGACGCTTCTTATGGCTTGCATTTACCCCTAGTCTACTTTCCGAAAAGTTTAGGTTGGTACCACATGTGCATGAATAGTGGTTTAGGGACATAGCACGCATATGTATCTTATTATAGTGTGATATGTTAGAGTGTGCTACGTTGTAATTATGTGAATTCTATGTGACCCTATTTATGTGAATTCTATGTAAGAATGTAATTGTGCCTTGTGATGAAATGTTAAAGTTATGGACATGTGATCATATCCTGCATGTGTGTCGTTCTTGTTTGATAAAACAAAACGAGGTATATGTCTAGTTACTAGACAAAGAATGTGAAATAATTATATGCTTGTAATTGGAATTGTGTTTGCTACCTTAAGGATAAGTGAGAGGCTAGACCTTAGGATAGTGTTATGAAGGTTCTAGTTGGATAATAATAGTTGTGAATAAGATAGAGAAAGGGTGAATTCCCTCATGGCGTAGTAGAAAGGTATAAGACAAGTAAGAGAGAATAAAATAAGAGTATTTTAGGATGTCTGTAACCTTAGACTTGACCCTAGAGGACAGCTTTGAATATTAAAAAGAAGAAGAGTAAATTCTAAAGAGGGTTTTGGGTAAGAAAGTATAAATAATGAGGATGAGTTCTTAGGTTAAGCATGAGATAGTAAACCAATATAATAGTTGTGAGAATGAGAGAGTAATTAACAGGGAGTATTGACTATTGAAAGGTGTAGACTCGACCATAGGTATGGAGAATTATGAGAGACCTAGTGAGGCTAAAGCCATAAGAGATAAGTGCTTAAGGTTGTCTGCGTAAAAGAGTCTGACCTAGCCATAGAACCCTTAAAGCACTGATTGAGACATTATGTCTCACTCCTTTAAGTATCCCATTTTTTAAGATACAGGTGAAGACATGTGCAGATAGAGCTTGGAGTCACGTGCAAGAAGATGTAGCCTAGTTTATGTAATTGTGTTTTTTTTTATTATGTATATTTTGTACAACACCTTTGGGTGATAGATGAGTTGTATTAGGCATGTATGGTATTTTATTGTATTATTCTTATACGAATATAATTATATTTAAGAGTCACTTCAACATGTTTCTATGTTTTTAAGTCTTTCTTTTTTGTTCTTAGAAATCTACACCTAGTTACGGTAATACCCTCTAGGGTGTTACAAGTAGAACTTTAGATAATAGTCATTTTGATACTAGAGTTCTACTTATTAGATTATGATATTTTGATCATGCCCTTAGACTCCTTAGATATGTACAGATATTAATTATATTTATAATCTCTTATGTTCATGAATCAAATGCTTTATTAAGACTGTAGTTGGATAAATCATGTGCTTATATTGATATTTATCTTGATTAATTGAAATTGCATTGTTCAGTTGAATACTTAATTGCCAACAAATATAGGAGAAAAAACTGTTTTATTAAAGAAAAAGAAAAACCTTAGAGTTGGTTAAGCTGTCTCTAAATAAAAAAATTAAAAACAACTGTAGAGTCGGCTAGATCGACTCTAAAAGAAAAAAAATCTTAAGAATAATAAAAATAGAGTCGCCATAGTTGACTCTACAAGCAAAAAAAATATTAAAATAAATAAAGATAAAGGCGGCTAAGCAAATTCTAAATGGAAAAAATATTAAAATAATTTAGAATAGAGTCGGCTAAGCAAACTTTACAAGAAAAAATATTAAAATAAATAAAGATAAAGTCGGTTGTGCCAACTCTAAGTGTGAAAAAAATATTAAAATAATTAAACTTAGAGTTGGCTTAACAGACTCTAAAAGAAAAAAATAAAAAAATGATAAAGTTGACTTAGCTGACGCTAACTAAAACAAAAATAAAAAAATAAACAACATAGAATTGGCTTAGCCGACACTAAATTTACAAAAATTAATTTTAAAAAATAAAATAATTAGCTACAGCTTCTTAGTGTGACAGTTTAAGTGTTGGTTAAGCTGACTCTAAATAGTGTCGGCCCAAATTAATCGACACAAGAATGTTAATGTCGAGTGTTTTAGAGTCAACAACTTTGCAACGCATGGTCGACGCTATTTCGATATTAGAGTCAGCTTTTGTATGTTAGAGTCGACTTTGGGCCGACTCTACATGCGTGTTCTGTTGTAGTGACTACTGCTAATATTGCAACAAATTTTGCAAGAATATTATGGCCACATCAAATAATTGAATCAAAATTAGCATGTACTTAAATATAGAAGTCTAAGGTGTTTGAAAATCAATGTCATAGACTACTGGCTTCTAAGCATTTCTTATGACAACAACTTTTTTAATTATTTGTTTTGTATGTGTTAAAGGTGATTGGCATAACACCTGCAATCGAGTTATCTGTTTGTCCATTAGCTGCTCCTTATTTAAGGTCATTTTCAAACCATGCGTTTTTTAGAATGTCATGAAAAAAGATGGAAAAAAAAATGTAAAATAATATAAGAGAATCATAAAGATAATAAGACATCTAGAAGTACTAAGATAATAACACATGTAAAACTATAAGAATTACAATACCCTTTATAAATTTTTAAAGAATTTTGTATATACCATATTAATTGTTGTAGAACTTATGTTTCCTTCATCATCTAAAATCAAAATCTTCAATCCTTTTCTAGATTTCACTCTTGATACTGCTACATATGGCTGATCATAAGTAAAAACTGATTTTTGTAGGTAGAGACCAACATGAGAGAGATATTGTCATTGGCTCTTGTTGATTGTCATTACAAAACACATACATAGAGGAAACTATCTTCTCTAAAACTTAAGTGGAAATCCAGGGTCAGATGGAACTATACTCATTCTTAGAATATAAAATTTTATCCCTAATATTTTTTCCAGTTATCACGGTAGCTCCTACAACATTTTTTCCAGTTATAAACACACCTCTTTACAGTTTTTTAGTGCCTCTATAGTTTTCAGTTGAGTCACAGAAAGGAAATCCTCCTCCATAGAGATTTTAGGAGTATTTGGTAACTGACTCAATGCTATAGAAAGGGAGTCATTTTTGTCCTTCATTCTACACAAAAAAAAAAAAAACACAGAATGCAATCACTTGCACAAAAATAATAATGATTAATCTATAATAATAATATGATGAATTAAAACCAACACATAAGTATATTTAAAAATCTATAATTACTCCTTCATCATACCTCTTCCTGAACTTATCAGCCTCAGGGCACTCAGGGTTAAAGATGATTTTTGTGCAACTCATTGCATTCTATAATTGGATTCTACCTATTAACATTATTAAAATCATTGGAATTTATCATAGACATGGATTTTTATTTATCATATACAAATAATAACAAACCTTGGTAAGACTTCACTTTTGCAAGTTGAATAATAACAACAGGCCGCTGCACCTCCCCAAAAGTCAAAAACGAATTAAGGCCATCAACATAACAACCAAACAGTGCGCACTCTAACTTAAACCTGTCGTGATACAAATAAAGATACAAAAAGCATAATATAATTGATGTCAATTTATACCCTAATAAAAAGATTTATCACAAATCTGAAATGAGCAAATGAAATGTTATTTAAGTCTTAAAATACTCATTCGATTCAAGCTCAATGACATTCATTTTAGTAACAACTCTATTCCTCTCATACTCCCTTTCCGTCCCAACAGCACTACAAATTCCCATGACATCTGCGAAAAAAAAAATGAATGTAGCCATAGTGCCTAAACACTCATTATAAAATAAGCATACATCAATATCCAGTGATAGTCTGACCAACCAAATAATCTGTGTTACATGACTCATTTATTTCTGAAAAGCCAATCAAAGAAAATGGCGACGCATTCACAAAATTTCTATCTATGTTGACAACTTTCACGCCAAATTTAAATTGAGTTTATACTGGTGCTTTGTGGTCCTGAAGCTTCCACTATTGGAGGCAACACCAAAATAGCTCATAGAGTAAACACATCCTCCACCAAATCCTTCTCAAATTTGTAGATAAGTGATTTCCTTATAGAAGCATGGATTTTATTACCCTATCACAAAAAACATTTGCATTAAGCTAGTTACAAATCACCTATAAAACCATAAAGACACATTTCAAAAGATCAAATACTCACTTTCTCATCCATCAAAACCATTTCCATAGAAAATGGGAGACCTTGCCTGTTGAGATCAGACACGAACCAAAGACGTACCACATGTTGGAACCAAAGACGTTGAAGCATCTAAACTCTCAAACTTTAAAGATAACAAACTTATTAAAGTTTAAGTCTTTGTTTTTAAACTAACGGATTTACAATGTCCAACCTCAAATGAGCATCCAATAAACTCATATATGATGACCGTCCAAGTGTAAGTCTCATTTGTGGACTCAATGTTTTAAACTTTAGACAACCATTCTAGACGCGTCCAAACGCAAGCTCTTAAACAACTAAGTTTTTTTTCGTCCAATCTATGCGTCCTTCTTTTATATATCGAGACTAATGTCTTACCATTTTAAGATCTAACATTTAAATATTTCAAGCATTAAATAGTAGATAGAAACATTCTAGTGCAAAAGCGTAGCAAGGTAGAAAAAGCAAGTCAACTCTTCAAGCTACCAAACTAAATGAAGAATGTTCAGAAAATCAGACCTCCAGCACAGAGCTACTCTTTCCATTTTAGTGCAAGTTCAAAAGCTATCCTTTCTGATCCGTCTAGAAGCTCGATATGCGCACCTTTTTCTTCAAGATTGAAGCCAAGTCTTCTGCAACGGCTCTTTTTCGCTGAAGACTATATATACCGAGAAAGAAGAAAAAGCAAAGAAGAACAATGACGAATCAAGCATGAACATAAAAACGATGATTGCTTTCTTACGCGTCTACTGGATGATAGTTCATATATCTCTGATACATTACTGTATTGTACTTAATCTTCTATATCCTCATTGTGTGAGTTGAATCTATTTGTAAACAACTGCTTTTGTTGTGAAAGCTTGGAGAGGCTTAGTGAAAAAGAATACTTGAGTTGGTAAAGTAATCTGGGGTGATTGCATTGTAAAGACTAAAGAGGCCGTGAAGAATATTTGTAACCAAGGTTGGTTAGTGGATACCTTTTGGGTGAAGGGACTAAACGTAGCTCAAAGTTGAGTGAGCTAGTATAAAATTATCTGTGTGCTTGTCTTCTCTATCCCTCAGCTTAAAAACATTTTCGAACTTGTTTTTATATTGACAAAGTTTTTAAATGCACAATTCAACCCCCACCTTCTTGTGTGTCTCTTGCTTTTTCAATTGGTATTAGAGCTTCACCTCTTAGGGTTGAACATCTAACACTGTAGGGGTAAAAGATCCTGAGCATAGATGGAAAACGAAGGACAAGCTGCAAACATACCTTCTCTCTTCAAAGGTCAAAACTACAACTACTAGAAACAAAGAATAATAGCATTCTTTGATGCATGTTACATCAACATGTGGGACGTAGTAGAAACTGGTGACTATCTACCCCTAGACCATGCTGGAATTGAGTTACCTAGAGGTTAGTGGACAGAAGCTCACAAACAAAGGTACCTTCTTAACTCAAAAGCTAGAAATGCTATGATGTGCACTGTAACACCCCAAATTTCAAGTACTAGAAATAAAGCATGAGAAAGCTCTTAGTAGGACCCTTCCTATTTGTTATTAGACAAAAGACGTCTTAAGAGTGATTGTTATTAGATAACTTATTATTATTATTATTATTATTGTTATTGTTATTGTTATTGTTATTGTTATTGTTATTGTTATTGTTATTGTTATTATTATTATTATTATTATTATTATTATTATGTTGTGTTGTTGTTAATATATTTATTGTTATTATTATTATTGTTGTTGTTGTTGTTATTATTATTATTATTGTTATTAATACCTTAGTATTATAAATTAGTAGGAATATTATCATAGAACCCAAAAGAGCATTTAGGGACCAATAGAAGACTAAAGCCCACTAAGCTACATACTCACCCATATGTTATAAGAAGGGAATAGAGAAAAAGGGTTAGGTTTAGTCGTCACAAAATAGAAGAAGAAAGAAGTTAGAGAGAATGAGGAGAAAAGAGAAGAAGAAAAGGAAGAAAAGGAGGAGGAATAGAAACCGGAGAACCCAAACCTTAGAACTCAGCTTTGTATGTCCATAAAGGTGAGTGCTCTCTCCCATGTCCTTCCTTATCCTTTATGTTGTGTTGTTTGTCTATTTACCTTTTCCCCTTCCTTATGCCTAAGTTTAGGGATTTGATATATTTTGAGGGAATTGTGAGTAAATGAGAAATTTATAGATTAGATTGACCGATTATCAAGGTAGAAGAAGTGATGAAGAATTTAATTATTTATTTTGGAGTATTTAGGAACCAAAGACAATAGGATAAATAAATTAAAGTTCATACTTCGCATCCGCCCGGCGGGGTAGATAGCCGTTAGGCAACTTTTTGGGAAAAACTGGACTCTACACTTACGCCAGGTGCGTGGACCCGCTGGGCCAGTTGGGTTTCGACGCAAACCCACTGGGCGGGTTTGCTGGACCACCGGACAGATACGACTTTTGCAATTCCGTTCTTTGTGTTTATGAACTTCTTTTGGCAGTGTTTAACTCATTGTTATTTGTTTTTTATGCCTTGTTGAGTTTATATTGTATGATTATTATTTACCTTAAAAAAATGAGTGTGATATGAAATTGTGCCAATGCTTCATGATAAAAGTCTATGAAAAGTTGTAAGCATTATATATGACTATGCATCATAACATTTGAGTTATGTGATGAGAAAAGTATGTAGGAATCTGGTTGGTGGAGGCCGTGATGGGTTGTCAACCTTAGCCTTGGGGGTTATCCGGTTGGGAAAACTCCAATGATCCATGCTGATCACATGGAACCAGGGTGTACTAGCAAAACTAGGTAACCCTGACTAGTCACCAGGGGATATCATGCTAGTTGAGGGTGCGAAAGCCGAAGGCATCGGTACTAATGACGCTTCTTATGGTCTACATTTACTCCTAGTCTACTTTTCGAAAAGTTTAGGTTGGTACCACACGTGCATGAGTAGTGGTTTAGGAACATAGCATACATATGCATCTTGTTATGGTGTGATATGTTAAACTGTGCTACGTTGTAATTGTGTGAAGTGTATGTGACCTTGTTTATAAGCGATTGATGTAATGTGTACACGTATGAAAATGTAATTGTGATAAAGTGTTAAGATTATGTATATGTGCTCGTGTTATGCATGTATGTTACGCTTGTTTGATGAAACAAAACGATGCGTGTGTCTAGTTACTAGGAAAAGGATGTGAAATAAACATATGTTTGTAATTAAATTATGTTTGCTACCTCAAGGATAAGTGACAGGCTAGGCCCTAAAATATTGTTGTGAGGGTTCTAGTTGGATAATAATAGTTGTGAATAAGATAGAGAAAGGGTGAATTCCTTCATGGCGTAATAGAAAGGTATAAGACAAGTAACAGAAAATAAAATAAGAGTATTTTAGGATGTCTGTAACCTTAGACTTTACCCTAGAAGACAGCTTTGAATATTAAAAGGAAGAAAAGTAAATTCTAAAGAGGGTTTTGGATAAGAAAGTATAAGTAATGAGGATGACTTCTTAGGTTAAGAATGAGATAGTAAACCAATATAATAGTTGTGAGAATAAGAGAGCAATTAATAGGGAGTATTGACTGTTGAAAGGTGTAAACTCGACCATAGGTATAGAGAATTATGAAAGACCTAGTGAGGCTAAAGCCATGAGAGATAAGTGATGAAGGTTGTCTGAGTAAAAGAGTCTGACCTAGCTGTAGAATCCTTAAAGCACTCACTGCGACATTATGTTTCATTTCTTTAAGTTTTCCCTTTTTCAGGATACAGGTGAAGACATGTGCAGATAGAGCTTGGAGTCACGTGCAAGAAGATGTAGCCTAGTTTATGTAATTGTGTTTTTTTTTTTTGTATTCTTTATATTTTGTACGACACCTTTAGGTGATAGATGAGTTGTATTAGGCATGCATGGTATTTTATTGTATTATTCTTATACGAATATAATTATATTTAAGAGTCGCTTCAACATATTTCTATGTTTTTAACTCTTTCCTTTTTGTTCTTAGAAATCTAGACCTAGTTACGGTAATACCCTCTAAGGTGTTACATGCGCTTTATCCGAAATTGAATATGAAAAAGTGCATAGTTTAAGAAGTGCTAAAAAGATGTGGGATACTCTCGTGCTTGCTTATAAGGGTACCTCACAAGTAAAGAGATCTAAATTAAGCTTACTTGTAAGACAATATGAACTCTTCACTATAGAAGAAAATGAAACTATCGAACTCATGTTTGGTAGATTTCAAACTATAATTAATAACATGAGATCCTTAGGCAAAACTTTTGATAATTATGATCATATTGACCAAATCTTAAGAAGTTTGCCTAGACAATGGAGACCACAGGTTACAGCTCTAAGAGCATCCAAGGACCTAACAATGTTCTCCATGGAAGAGTTACTTGGAACTCTCAAAGTCTATGAGTTGGAGCTAAAGCAGGACGAAGGACAGGAGAGAAAGTTCGTCGCCTTAAGCGTCCAACGTCAAACAAAAGGGTCATCATCCAAAGCCCTTAACATGGAAGAGTCTTCTAATAAAGCATTCGAAGAAGACGACTTTGAGGACGAGATATCTTTCATATCAAGAAAGATACAAGCTATGTGGTGGAAGAAAGGAGGGTCCAGAGCTAAAAATTTCACAAAGAAGTTTAACAAGGAACCCAAGGAAAAGAGTCCCTCCATCTTCTTTGAATGTAAAAAGCCTGGACTCTTCAAAGCTGAATGTCTAAGCCTGCAAAAGGACAAGAAGAAAACCTTCTTCAAAAAGAAGAAGAAAGGACTCATGGTCACTAAGGAAGACATGGACCTATCCTCATCTGAAGAAGAAGGAAAGGATGAAGCAAATTTGTGTCTCATGGTGGAGACCAGTTCTGAAACCTAAGAAGATGAGCAAGATGAAGAGGTAAACTTTAATGATCTAATTTCTCTTCAAGAAGCTTATAATGAATTGCTAGCTAACTCCTCAACTCTTTCAGTAGGATATAAAGAACTGAAAAAGAAACTTTCCAAAATGACAAAATAATTTAATTCACTTAAAGAAAATTATTAAAATGTTTTAAAAGAAAATGAGTTTTTAAAAACAAAGGTTACTTCAGAAGAGATACCTCCTCATGAAGCGTTAAAACTTCAAAAGGAAGTTACTTATCTAAAGGAAAGCCTATCCAAGTTTATCCGTGGGACTGAAAATCTAAATAAAATTTTGTTTTATAGACAGAGTCCATATGACAAATCTGGGCTTGGCTTTACTAAGGAAGAAGCCTATAAAACAAACAAAAATGTTACCTTTTGTAAAATATGTGAAAATAGAGGGCATGAACCATCTCGATGCTTTCATCGTCCAATCAAGAAGGCGTCCAATGCCTTCAGAACTAACAAGAAATGACCCAAGTCTATTTAGGTATCTAAGTCCATGATAATTCCTGTTGCAGATCTGCTTGATAACAGAAAAGAAACACCAATCATGGTACCTAGACAGTGGTTGTTCACGACACATAACAGGCGAAAGGTGTATGTTCCAGAGCCTCCAACCAAAGAACGATGGATGAGTCACCTTTAGAGGAAATCAGAAGGGTAAGATTACTGGTATAGGTAAGATTGGTAAGCATCCCTACCCTTCTATTGAAAATGTTTTATATGTTGAAGGACTTAGACACAATTTATTGAGCATAAGTCAATTATATGATAGCGGACACAGTGTCTCCTTTGACAAAGATGCATGTACAGTTAGAAATCTAAATGGATCTATATTATTTTCTGCTAAAAGACAAAGCAATCTTTATAAGATTGACTTAAATGATCTCACAAATCAAAATGTGTCTTGTCTAGTATCCATCAATAAGAATCAATGGAATTAGCGCAAGAAACTTGGACATGCAAGCTTGAGATTAATCTCAAAGCTAAACAAGCATAACCTCATAAGAGGACTTCCAAATCTTGTATACAAATCTAATGTTTTCTATGATGCATGTCAAAAAGGAAAACAAGTGAAAAGCTCTTTTGATTTGAAAAATATTGTTTCCACTACTAGACCACTTGAGCTATTACATATTGATCTGTTTGGTCCTACTAGAACAGCCTTTCTTAGCGAAAACAATATGGGTTAGTTGTAGTAGACGACTATACTAGATGGACATGGGTCATGTTCCTAAAACACAAGGATGAATCTTACAAAATATTTTCTATATTTTGTAAAAGAATTCAAAATGAAAAAAGTGTGTGTATAGCTTCAATCAGAAATGATCATGGAGGAGAGTTCGAAAATGAAAGTTTTCAAGGGTTCTGTGAAGAGAACGAAATTCTCCACAACTTCTCTGTACCATGAACACCTCAACAAAATGGTGTGGTAAAGAGAAAAAATAGGTCATTGCAAGAAATGACTAGAACCATGCTTAATGATAACTCCACTCCTAAGCACTTTTGAGCTAAAGCTGTAAATACAGCATGTTATTTACAAAATAGAATATATATTAGACCTATTTTGAAAAAGACTCCTTATGAATTGTGCAAAGGAAGAAAACCCAACATATCATATTTTCATCCTTTTGGATGTCAATGTTTCATTTTAAATACTAAGGACAATCTTGAAAAGTTTGATTCTAAGTGTAATGATGGAATATTATTAGGCTACTCTGAAACGTCCAAGGCCTATAGAATTTACAACTCTAGAACCTTAACAGTTGAAGAAGCCATTCGTGTAAAATTCAATGACAATAAGCTTGATAGAGAACTATCAGAGCTAGACAATTCATTTGCAATTATGAAGTTGGACAATACAAACCAATCAGCGTCCAGAACACAGTTGGACGATCCAAAGACGGAAGAAAATAAACCAACTAGACGACAGTGGCAAATGAAGACATATCATCCAGATAACCAAATTCTTGGAAATGTATGCGATCATGTAAGGACAAGATCAACCTTCAAGGAGCAAGCTTAAACTGTCTTGATTTTCCAGACGGAACCAAAGACAGTGGATGAAGATCTCTTAGACGAAGGCTGGATCAATGCCATGAAGGAAGAACTGAGTTAGTTTGAACGAAACGAGGTGTGGCAGCTAGTTCCTGCACCTAAAGATAAATCTATCATAGGAACAAAATGGGTGTTCTGTAACAAGCTAGACGAAGCAGGCAAAGTGGTAAAAAACAAAGGCAGACTTGTGGCTCAAGGCTACTCTCAACAAGAAGGTATAGACTTTACTGAAACTTTTGCACTAGTAGCTAGACTAGAAGCCATTCGCATTTTACTTTCAGTTGCTGCTCATAGTAATATGAAGCTTTATCAAATGGATGTAAAAAGTGCATTTCTAAATGATATAATAAATAAGGAAATTTATATGAAACAACCTCCTACTTTTAAGTGTGATACTTATCCTAAACATGTCTTCAAACTCAAAAAGGCCCTATATGGACTTAAGCAAGCTCCACGAGCTTGGTACGAAAAATTAAGTTCTTCTTTTTAAGAAAATGGTTTTGCAAAAGGAAAAGTAAACACTACTCTATTTCGCAAAAATGTCCAATCACATTTCATTATTGTACAAATTTATATGGACGATATAATATTTGGTGCTACTAATGAGGATCTGTGCAAGGACTTTTGTAAGCTCATGACAGTTGAGTTTGAGATGAGTATGATGGGAGAACTTAAATTCTTCTTGGGATTACAAGTAAAACAGACCAATAACGGCATATTCATACATCAAACGAAGTACACAAAAGAACTTCTCAAAAAGTACAAGATGGACGATGCCAAAGAAATGAGCACACCTATGCATCCATCTTCAGTACTTGGGCTGGACGACGCATCCAAAAAGGTAGACCAAACTACATACCGAGGTATGATTGGATTACTACTTTATCTTACAGTGTCCAGACCTGATATTATGTTTAATGTATGTTTATGTGCACATTTTCAGTTTGATCCTAGATAAACACATCTCACAGCAGTAAAAAGAATTTTTAGATACTTAAAAGGAACCACTAACCTTGGTTTATGCTTTAAGTCAAATAAGGAATACAGGTTAGTTAGATTCTGTGATGCTGATTATGCTGGAGACAGAATAGATCAAAAAAGCACCAGTGGAGGATGTCACCTCATTGGTGGAAATCTGGTCTCCTGGACGAGCAAAAGACAATGGACGATTGCTTTCTCTACAACAGAAGCATAATACATTTCAGTAGCATCCTGTTGCTCACAAATCCTATGGATCAAGCATTACCTAGAGGACTACAATATTTATGAGAGTAACATTCCTATCCTCTGTGATAATACTGCTGCCATAAACTTGTCTAAAAATCCTATATTGCATTTAAGAGCAAAGCACATTGAAATAAAACACCACTTTATAAGAGATTATGTTTAGAAAGGGGTTATTGATATTCAATTCATTAACACTGAAAATCAATTAGCAGATATATTTACAAAATCACTTCTTGAAGATAAACTCATTCATATCTGAGATCATCTTGGCATGGAATTTATAAAGGAATAGTTTTCTTTTTATGTTCCTTGACCGTCCAATGATTAGTAGCGTCCAAAGTCATATAGCGTCCATTATCATTATATCATCCATCATATATACGTCCATGACTATTCACATTTCATAACAGTTCATATTTATGTGCATAAAAATCTTTATCCGTACTTAATCATGTTTTCACTGAAAATGATTTGAAATAAATATTTTATTCCTGTCTGAGTCACTTAAGCATCGTATAACCACCCTCGTAAAATGTGTGCACCTGACCAGCATTAAATGAACATTATCTCTCTTCAAAATTCAAAGAATCACCAAAAGAGAAACCCATCAGTTCCTTCCTATATATTCAAGCACCTATGACTAAAAACACTCACTTGACTCTTACTTTCTCAAAAGCTCTCTCTCTTTCCCGAAATCTCTTGAACCCTAAACCCTTAATCTTTCAACAATGGTGATGGAGAAAACCAATGCCGCCATGAAGGCTATGGCTCGTGCGGAAAGCTTGGACAAGGCTATCGTCTTGATTGAGAGTTGCTTTAATATACAAGCTCTTAACAACATGGGTGTAAAGGTTAAAGACAACCTGATGAAATGTGGAATCCTCAACTATTTCCACCTAAACAAGATCATATATCTAGAACACATCAGACAATTCTGGAATTCTGCAGAGTTCTTAAAGACTGACATCTTGGCACTGTTCTGGGTGTGAAGGTCACACTCAATCTTGGTACAGTTGCACAAGCTATTAGTTGTGAACAAGCTGGCTCCTACATCAAAAACGGTTGGGAGAAAAGCTTCGGTGGCCATGACACCATCGACGCCGCCTTGATGGGACCAGAAGGCGAAGGCCCCGTTGAGTACAGCAAGCTAATGAAAGAAGGAAAAGTATACCAATAGTTTCTGAATAAGGGTATACTGCATAAGGCTAGGTTGAAGGACAGCATCACCTTCTTGCACAGGTTTGTGCTGTTCTACATGATAACTGGTCAACAATTCAACTTGTCTCACCTCATCCTGAGCAACATTTTTTGCACCATAAGAGGACAAGGAGCGCTTGATTAGATAACCTATACTGCTCTGAACAAGATTTTCTGGCAATAGAAAGTATACCATGCTTTCTTTGCTCTGTTTGTTGGTAAGCAAGCTCAGATCAGAACGCAAGGTGGTGGCCACAAGTTCACCCAGTTGCCGTTTGGATGCAATAACATTGCCCAGATAAAGGTTAGTTTTGTAACGACCCAACTGTCGCTACTAAACAACCCTGCTAAACATACACCTTATCCACATATCAAGTGAATAAATAAATAAAAAAAATCTGTATATAAGTCATACACACCAACTAAGAGATCCACCTATCTCTCTTGGTGCCATGCATGCATATCTGTTCAACTATCATCATCATATACACAACTATGGGATAACACCAGCCCATATCAATAATATAAAAAAAAAAATACATCACTAGGGAAAAGGAATACAAAAACTCAAACTCCTTATAGCTGGTCACCCTATACAATCCCATCAAAAGAAAGAAAACTGAAAATACAACAAAAACAGCCAAGAATTTGGCTTTACAAGCCAAACATCTCCAGTTCTTGGCTCCATCCTCAGGTCTAAGATGCCGGATCAACGGAAGCATTGCCATCTACTCCCACACCATAAGACGTGATCATCACAGGTACACCAACACAACAACAGCATCAAGACAATCCAACAACAACAAAACAAGGGAAGGACAAGCTTACTAAAATAATGGCATAGCATATGATTATAGAAATCAACAACACTTCATAATATTCAATCACGAGTATATAGCACACCATCATATATCCAGAGTTCTCAACATCTACATACATATATACATACACATACACACACACACACACACACACACACACACACACACACACATATAGCATTCATTCACATGGCAAAGAGTTCTCAGTCCAGAACATAATATCATAACCATTCTGCCACAACTATGTCAATGCATGATGACACGACTCTCGAGAGATTTACTACATTCTAGAGGCACTAGATTTGGAGGCCCAACTGAGTATTAACTCTGGTCACCATCCAATTTGGAGGCCCAACTGAGCATTAACTCTGGTCACCATCCAAGTTCCCAATTTAAAGGCCCAACTGAGTATTAACTCTGGTCACCATCCGATTTGGAGGCCCAACTAAGTATTAACTCTAGTCACCATCCATTTTGGGTGCCTACCCACACACGGCATGAGGCCCACACAACCTCAGCCAACAACATATGCATGTATGCATGAACCACAACAACCACTCAACCACCATCATTCATCAATAACCATATATATATCACACCATCAAACCACAATAGCTTGAGACCCACACAACCTCAACCAACATATGCATTCAAATATACGTATCACCATATTACCACGTGGCCTACTCAACACCACCTGTGGTCCAACAATTACCATCAACCCCATGCACACCCAAATTGGCCTCTTGCATGGTCAACAGATAAGGCCCTATCCAAGCAACCCATCTGATGAGAAACCTCATACAATAATATCATACACATCAAGTGGAGGTCCTATCTAAGCAACCTTCCACTTCACAACCAATCCAACAATCAACTACAATTTGAAAACCAAGAGCCAAGTTTGGATTGGTAACAACAACCTTACAACTCAACAACATTACAAGCCATCAATAACATCACTCACAAGCATTAATTTATAACAACACAAATATTCTCATACTTTTAAAATTCATCTTTCTTTTAAATCTAAACATTTTATTTTCCAATGTTTCAAAGGATTCCACCTAAACATGAAATCCAAGGCAATCAAAAAGATTGAATATTCACAGTCAGCAGAGTTCACGGGCAGCCCGTGAAATATCCCTCAGCCCGTGAAATACCCCTCAGCCCGTGAACGAATCTGCTAAGCATTTCAGAACCAAACAATGGAGTTCACGGGCAGGCTGTGAAACACCCCTCAGCCCGTGAACAAATCTGTTAAGCCTATTTAGAACCAAAAACACAGTTCACGGGCAACCCGTGAAACACCCTTCAGCCTGTGAACAAATCTGTTAAGCATATTCAAAACCAAAAACGCAGTTCACATGCAAGCCGTGAAACACCCCTCAGCTCGTGAACGAATCTGTTAAGCATATTCAAAACCAAAAACGCAGTTCACGAGCAGGCCATGAAACACCTCTCAACCCATGAATGACTATACCAGTACATCATACAGCAAGGTTCACGAGCAGCCCGTGAACAAACGTTTTGCCCGTGAATCGTCACCTGCAATTGCAAACTATGTATATTGGCTTCAATTTTTCAATCCCTTGAGTTCTAATTGCTATACAATTATTCCAAATCAATTCCAAACACTTTTAATACATTTTTAACCGATTATACAACAAATTTAAGCGCAAAACATTCTTAAATCTCAAAATTCTTTCCAAAACCCATTTTGCTTCAAATTCAAAGCCTTCATACATAAGATTTTCACCAAAATCAATCGATTCCAAGACAAGAAATCAACATATTAATAACCATAAATATGAAATGAAGCATTAGTAAGCTTCCCTTACCTTAAAAGCTTCCAAACCTAATTTTAAGTTCTTTGAGAATTTGATGTCTTGAGCCAAAACTTCAAGAGATTGATCCTCCTCACATCCAAAGCACTGAACTAAACTTGAAATCCCCTAATACCCATGCTAACTTGAGGGATTCTAGAGAGAAAGATAGAGAGATGAAGAGAAGAGAGAAGAGATGAGAGAGAAAGGAATTAAGAGAATGAGGGGCTTCCCTCCTTCCTCCACCTTTTATATCCAAGCTCCCCGAAACTCTCACACGGACTTTTAGCCAACTGAAGCCCAAATCTTACCAAACCATTACTCCTATCCCAAAACTGATCTAATTCAACTATTTTTCTCTCAAAACCCAAAATTACTCTTGCAACATATCCAAATTGACTCAAGCACATATCTCAAACTTCCTAAATTCAAACCAAAATTCATACAGATAATTCACAACTATCACCACATACAACAAACCATACATAACAACAATTCATTTCTTCCTTTTAATCACCTAGATTACATATCTAAGTTCCTGCTTTTAGTTATTAAAACACTTAATCCGATATTAAGAGAAATAAGGTGTTACAGGTTTTGTGTTAAAGCCTTTGGAGACAACGTCCAAACAAGTAAATGTTAAGAAAGAACCTGGTGATATGATACCTTAGCCAGCAAAAGAACAAATTGTCCAACATGCTGAGCCAATGGACGATGAAGTTCTATTTGTTAATCCTGTAGCTGCTAGACAGAGGAAGTCGTCCAAGGCTAAGACATCTAGAGTAACGAGGTTTAAGTCTCAATAGCCTTAAGCTCTGCCTGCTACTGTTGCACTAGCACCGGCACCTGCCAAAAGAAGACTCCAGATGATAGTGGAATCAGACAATGAGAATGATGAGCCCATCAAAGTTCTTCTTAAGAAACAAAAGATTGTTGTAGTCGCTGTTCAACCACAACCACAACCACTAGCTGTCCAACCCTCACAACCATCCAAATGATCGACAGAATCAGAACAAACAACAATATAGCAAAAGAAAAGTAAGTTATCTGCTCTTGCTGTTACTGAATCAGATGATGTGTTTGTTGAATCTTTGATTGTTGAACCCTCTAAACAACCCTCCGTCCAAACATAAGCTCAAACACAAACAAAAATAGAAGTTGTACCTAAACCAGACATGTTACTGCCTGGTGATGAAGGTTATACCTGCACCATACCCACACCTGGACTCCCTAAACTGCACATTTCCATCAAACCTCCAAAACAGCCTTCTTCATCTTGCACCATAGCCAAAACACCCACCCAACAAGAAACCTTGACAAAACTAAACAACAGTGGCCTTTACTATTTATGGATGACAACCAACAAAACCAAATGGACAACAACGCCATTATACTGCGTCCAAAACCTCTTCTTGAGCCAGACTTTGGTTTTGACTATTCGCCTCTCTTTCTTGACAAGTATATGGACGACTATGTCCATCAACCATCTGCAGAATACTTGGCTCTACCTATTGATTCAATTGAACATCTACCGGTGAAGCAGTTTATCAGATGGAGATATCCAACACTGGTGCAAGCCTAGCGCTTAACTGTCCATCCTCTTAGAGTACTTCAACAACGAGTATCTCCAGTGGAAGAAATACAATAGGCTTTGCAACAAAGGAGAGATCGAGAGTCTAAGCGGACAGTCCATTTAAGGCCAGCAGATTTGAAGTTTAGGCCATTGGACCCAGAAGAACCCGAATTCTTCCCCTCGCCTTTCAACCATATATTTTGCAACTCTGTAAAAAGCTCTGCATTTTTGAAGTATTAACTTTACATCCCTTCCTCTCAGCACATCAAACCATCCACAACCATCTACATCCAACCTGAATGCATATGCTCAAGGCTTCTAACCTTGGATGTTAACAAAAAGAAGGAGAAGATTCTAACCAAGACACCTTCTTTACCGCTACCGTCCAGAGCTGAACTTCAACATCATCCAACCATTACCCCGGAATGGTACATTGCTCACTGTCTTTCACAAGACATGGATGAGGATGACGCTTAACGTTTCTGGTATCAACATATGTTCACTTGTGAACAAGAAGCGTCCAACAACGAAGTTTCACAAGACGACAAGGCCAAAACTCCAATAGCAAAGAACTGTGAATACACAGAGCGTCCAGCTCGTGTCTTTCACTTTTCAGACACTTCTGCCACTTTTGTTTGTCTAGCGAATGAGTGTCCCATTCTTGGTACAGAAACTTCCATCCTTTACACCTTGATTGTTGCACTCACACATCCCAACTCCTTCAAACCTCCTTACCCACAGACATCTTTGCATCCATACCAACTCCAAATCCCCAACCTTCTCTTCTTAGAAGCACCCCCTCCACCCACCGAAGTTCATCCACCAACCCCTTCCCAACCACCCTCCCCAACACTTCTACCCCCGCCTACTCCCAGTTCTCAAGCATCTGCGAGCCTTCCCATCTCCATTACTACCCCTCCACCTATCTCCATTGTTGACCCTGTCGTCCAACAATATGTCACCAACCAACTCCAACCCATCTTCTCACTCCTACAATAAATCCTCCATAACTAGCAAAAACGCCTCCGCACACCGCAACCTTCCCCACCTCCTCCTCCACCAGCGCCCTAATGACTATGATGACACTTCAGTTTTTTTCTCCTTTCTTTTTTTGATAATGACAAAGGGGGAGAAAATAATGCATAAGTTTTATAAGCTTTATGTATAGTCTTGAGATGTCTATAATAAATTTTTTTCTTGTATGATTTGCTCTTAAGTCTTCTCTTTAGTTACTATGTTTGATTGCTCTGATACGTTAATATTTGGCTGCTCTGATTCGCTTCGATACTTGTTGCATTCATGCATAAACATTCTATACTTTGATACTTGGATATTTATCTAGACTAACATTTTGTATGTGTCAAGTATGCAAATTATGATATTTCAGACTCAAGGGGAGCATAGTAAATTTATCAAAACCTTGTCATATATGCGCTTTCCTTGTCTTAAATATTTACAAAACTTAAAAAAGTAATAAGGTTTGTCATCATCAAAAAGGGAGAGATTGTTGGAACCAAAGATGTTGAAGCATCTAAACCCTCAAATTTTGAAGATAACAAACTTATTAAAGTTTAAGTCTCTGTTTTTAAACTAACGGATTTACAACGTCCAACCTCAAACAAGCGTCTAATAGACTCATATATGATAACCGTCCAAGTGTAAGTCTCATTTATGGACTCAGTGTTTTAAACTTTAGACAACCACTCTAGATGCGTCCAAACACAAGCTCTTAAACAGCTAAGTTTTTTTTCGTCCAATCTATGCATCCTTCTTTTATATATCAAGACTAATGTCTTACCATTTTAAGATCTAACATTCAAATATTTCAAGCATTAAATAGTAGACAGAAACATTCTAGTGCAAAAGCGTAGCAAGGTAGAAAAAGCAAGTCAACTCTTCAAGCTACCAAACCAAATGAAAAATGTTTAGAAAAGCAAACCTCCAGCACAGAGCTACTCTTTCCGTTTTAGTGCAAGTTCAAAAGCTGTCCTTTCTGATTTGTCTGGAAGCTCGATATGCGCACCTTTTTCTTAAAGATTGAAGCCAAGTCTTCTACAACGGCTCTTTTTCGCTGAAGACTATATATACCGAGAAAGAAGAAGAAGCGAAGAAGAACAACGACGAATCAAGCACGAACATAAAAACACTGATTGCTCTCTTACACGTCTACTGGACAATAGTTCATATATCTCTGATACATTACTGTATTGTACTTAATCTTCTATATCCTCATTGTATGAGTTGAATCTGTTTGTAAACAACTACTCTTATTGTGAAAGCTTGGAGAGGTTAGTGAAAAAGAATACTTGGGTTGGTAAAGCAATCTGAGGTGATAGCATTGTAAAGCCTGAAGAGGCCGTAAAGAATACTTGTAACCAAGGTTGGTTAGTGGATACCTTTTGGGTGAAGGGACTGGACGTAGCTCAATGTTGAGTGAACTAGTATAAAATTCTCTGTGTGTTTGTCTTCTCTATCTCTCAACTTAAAAACATTTTTGAACTTGTTTTTATATTGAAAAAGTTTTTAAACGCACAATTCAACCCCTCCCTTCTTGTGCGTCTCTTGCTATTTCACCATGCTAGCTTTGATAGTCCACGACTCCTTCACAAGGTTGATAGCAGAAATGAGGTCGTGATTTGTAGCCATGAAAAAAAATGCTTCAATAATAATGAAACAGAAGCAGGATAAAAGAAATTAAAGATTAACTGGGGAATAGTCTACATACCTTATAATTGCCTTTTTATAACTGAGCAGGGCGTGCACAGCATACCACTTGTGCAGAGAATACGAAGGGACTCCATAAATTGTAGGCAATAGGGAGATTTTGCCAATATAAAGGGACTATAGTAAGTTTGAACATAACAACATAAGAGAGAAAATCAATTGTATATTTGTATTGAAAATTGGAGTAATTTATTCAAGTTGGGTGGGGGGTAATGAGATAAGTGGGCAATAATTTATTACAACTAGTTAATAGTATTCATCACTCAATATAATTGATCACCAAGCATTTTCTAATTTAGAAAGTTCATCTTTAGAGTATCATAGAAGCTATTGCTTCAGAAGCTGATACCTGTACAAAATTTATTCTCAAGCTGACACCTGTACAAACTTACTATAGGTGTTTCCTTCTTTTATTATAAATATAGATTTTGTAAAGTTTGAAAAATAAAATTAAAGAGAATTCTCTTCCAACTAATCTTTATTTCTAGTTAAATCCTCTGTCTGATGAACGACGAGACATTTATTTTTCACCAAACGATTCTAATCTAATCATTACCATAAGACAAGATTCCACCAGAAAAATAAATAACCACAAAAAAGCAAGACAAAAAAAGAACAAAAAAATAAAAATAAAAACACTCCAATCACTTGCAACATACAATCAACTAAGATCTAGAAACCACTTCCACCAATGTCTTGAAATCTTGTGCTGCCCTCCCTTGTTGCCCAGCTACATCTAGCACTGTCCTCTTCACTTCCAGTGCCTTTTCCTTCATGCTCTTCCCCTCTTCCTGCACCAGAATCAGCCTCAAGCATTTCAGCAACCCATCTTTGCTGAACACTCCACCTTCCACTCTCACACCAATCTCCCAAACATCCTCCACCATCCTCCCAGTCAACCCATGATCCCCAAAGAAAGGCCTGCATATCATAGGCACCCCATTGGACATGCTCTCAGACACAGAGTTACACCCACAGTGAGTCACAAACACCCCCACAGAACCATGTCCCAAAACCTGATTCTGAGGAGCCCAAGGCACTACTTTCCCACTATTTTTTGTCCTCTCAAGAAACCCACTTGGTAAAAGGCCCTTCAGATGCTCCTTGAGAGACCACAGAAAGGGAAAGCCACTTGCTTCCAGTGCTTCTGCCACAGCCATAATCTCATGTGGAGGTGGTGTCACCACTGTCCCAAAGCTTACATATGCCACTGATCCATTATTCTGCTTGTCCAACCATGACAAGCACCCAGTTCCATCTGTGTCTGAAGGAGGCAAGGGTGGTAGAGGCAGTGTAACAGTGAGAAAACCAACGTAGAGAAAACACTGCAACTTTGACCTCATGTCATGAGCCAACAAGGGTGGGTCTAATTCCTCAAAGAAATTCACAACCACTGCTTTAGCTTGACGTAGCACACTTCCCAATGAAGCCAGTGTCTTTGAAAACAGTGTCTCCTCTTCAGTACCACTGTTGAGCACATCTTCTGGCAAGTCTTCAACTCGCATCTTAGACAATCCAGGAATGAAATCCAAAGGGGTGTCTGCTGCAGTGTTAGTACCACATTTCTGGCGTATTAAGTCAGTGTGAAAATGTGCAGAGAGTGAACATGACAAAGGAGGCCAAACTGGAACCCATGGAACGTTTAAGCGCTGAGCCACAATGAGAGAAAATGTGACAAAAGCATCAGCAATGATGCATGTGACTCTCCCTTTTGTCTCTGCTACTGCCAAATCTATACCCTTTTGCAAGTTCTCAGGACCAGCTTGAAGAAAAAGGTTCACTCTCTCAACTGGGTGGCCACCCGGGACATGACCCTCCGGGACTCCATCGCTTACACTATAGAACTTGATGTTGTCTGGGATGTGGGGTTTTGAGAGAAGAGGTTTGTTGGAGTGTTCGGTGCCTATGAATGAGAATTGCAAGTTGGGAGCGGCATGAACTAGTTTTAGCACAAGGTTTAAGAGGGGAACTGGGTGGCCTCCAAAGGGGAAAACAAACACTGCGACATGTTTCTTCTGCTGTGAGTTTGTCATAATTTGGTGTGGTAAGGTAAGGTGAGAGATATGGAGGAGGTTGGCTGGGGCTTAGCGTAAATATTGAGAGTGAGAGTGAGAGTGCTATGTGAATGAGAACATACATATTAATTCTTGGTACAGTAGAGCAATAAATTACTTGTCAATTGACACAGAAGAAAGAAAATACATGCAAGGACAAAATTGAAAAATGTTATTTGTTACGTAAATAATTTTCGTCAAATCAGGCTGATTTCAGTCAAATTACCTTTAACATGTTTTTAAAATTTTTAGTCAATGTTTACTTAAAAAATAAATTACTACTGTCCATTTCAAAATTCGTGCCCTTCAAATTTAGCACGGCTAGGTAGTGACTAACTTGTGGCAATTGGAACTATCTCATGTCATGTCACCATGAATCATGATTACTGCCACTGGTTGCCGTTCGGAGGATAATACAGCACGGATGGTAACAATACTCGAAGGTTGCTAATGTTTTGTTTGAGTAAAGAAAAAAAAAAAAAAATAGAGAGAAAAAAGAATAAAGAGAAAATCGCTAAATTTTTAAAATGTTTGAATTAAAAGAAGTATGAAAAAATTAAAAGAAAAAAAATTAAGTTTTTTTTTTCATTTATTTGGTTAATAGAAAAGTGAAAAAAATAATAATTTTTTTTGTAAAGACATATTTATCGTTAATATATAAATATTATGATATAGAAAGAAATAATAAGATTAAAATTGTAATTTTAAGTGAATTTTACAATTTTTTATCTCTCATTTTCTCTTTTTTTTAACAAAAAAGGGATTTTTTTTTAATGGATCCTACACAATTATTTTTTCTCTTATTTACATTTTTTCTTAAACAAATAATATAAAACTACTTTTTTTCACCTACTCCTCTCTTTTTCACTTTTTTCTTTTCCACTTCTATTAATCCAAGGTGCAAGCTAGGGTGGGAAACCGAGAAACGTCTCCCACAGTGGGAAACGATATTTTTCACCATTGGATATAACAACTTTAAAATAAACGGTTAAGATTTTTCTTTTTTCTTTTTCTTTTCTTTTCCTTTTTTTCTCAATTTTTCCCATTTTATCCTTGACCCTAGGTATCCCCTTTCTTTGTCACCCCTTTCCACCGCCGCCAGACACCGAAGCCGCCGCCACCAACAACACCACCACCACTACAACCATCCTCCCTTCCAAGCCCTCTTCCTCCACCAAGCTGAAACCTGCAATACAAAAAAAATCCAACCACATTTAAACTCCTTTCTGTGTCACCCCTTCTGCCGTCGCTGGACACTAAAGTCGCCATCGCCGACGACATCACCACCACCACAACCATACCCTCCCTTCCAAGCCTTCTTCCTCCACCAAGCTGAAACCTACAAGACAAAAAAACCTAGCCACATTCAAACCCCTTTCTCTATCACCCCTTCCGCTGCCACCGTTGGACACCGAAGCTGCCAATGACGATGATGACACCACCACCACCACAACCATATCCTCCCTTCCAAGCCCTCTTCCTCCACCAAGCCAAAACCTACAAGACAAAAAAAACAAGCCACATTCAAATCCCTTTCTCTGTCACCCCTTCCGCTGCCGCCACGGACGACACCACCACCACCTATCACCGCAACCATCCTCCCTTCCAAGCCTTCCTCCACCAAGTCAAAACCTGCAAAACAAAAAAACCCAACCACATTCAAACCCACTCTTTCTTGCTGCCTCAAAACCTTCCAATTACAAGACAACGTGGGATTACAAAGGTGTGCACTTGCCTGGTCGATGAAGATACTCAGAAGAGCTAGGTTTGTTTGAGGTGGAGAGACGATGCCAGATTTCGTTGCCAGTGTGGTTGCGAACTAGATCCTAGAGTGCTTGCTCTGCGTAGGTAATGTGCACAGCAACAATGGTGAAGGGGTGGTCTCAGGGACAATTTAGGAAAAAGAGGAAAAAGAAAAAAGAAAAAAATCCTAACCATTCATTTTAAAATTATTATATCTAACGGATAAAAATCCTTTCCCACGGTGCTGCGTCTTAGTCCAATGGGTAAGATCGTCAAGATGTTACAGTAGATATACATGCAAGTGTACAACATTAAGGTTGCTGTCACTTGGAATCCCAACTCCAACGCACTTGCAAAACGATGATTAATTATGACCCCTTAAGCGGTTGAGTGAGAGACGTGGCGAGCCATTAACCAAGAGGTGTTCTTGGTACACGTGGGGCTAGCTTTTCATATCGGAATTAATATACAACAATGGTCACATGTAGATGTAGGTGTCTTTTTAATTATTTCATGGCATATTGGCATTGATATTTTATTTAAATAGTGCCCCCAAAAAATTTGAGAAAAATATTATTTATACCTAAATTTTATAAAAGAATTATATAACAAAAGGAGATATAGAAAGATAAAAAAATAAAAAATTTGACCTAACGGATAGAGATAAAAGAAATATATTAAAAAGTATTATATAAATAATATAACTTAATATTTAAATTCTCTATCAGTTACATTTGGTATTATGAGATAAATTTTTTTGTAGAACAATTGTTTATAATTCTATTATCTCTTGTTTAGTAGCAATGGTTAAAATTAGATTATAATTTAGATTATTTATATTATAAACGAACTTTTTCAAATAAATAAAATTTTATAGATTATGATTTAAAAATTAACAACTTATTTTCTAGTTAATTTTTTACTTTCCATTTTATTCTCAATAATTAATTGTTTTAAACATAAACCAACTATTATGAATAATTTCAATAATTTTTCTAATTTTACTGTAAAATAATTTTTTTAGATAATCTGAACAAAATAAACTATGTTAAGCCATTTTTCACCTAAAACATCTAAACATAAAATTTATTTTATATAATTAATTATCACATTTATAACGATTATTGAAATAATCTATTTTTTACGAATAATCCAATCCGATACTTAATTAGTTTACTAAACATCTTTTAATGCTGTCTAAAAGAACCGTTTTTTTTTTATTTTCTTCAAAATATGAGAAAAATTTCTAGAGCAAGAAATGTGGTCAACTCAAACCAAATCAAGTTAAATTATTTTAATTTTATTTCCAAACACAACCTAAAATGTCAGTAACTTGAGTACTGATATACGGACACCTTATATATTAATTATAAATGACTAGAGCATATGATGATAAATGGACACTTCATATATTATATACTTTATCAATACCTATTGTTTCTCTTTATTTTTTTTTATCACATTATATCTCCTATTATATCTAAACTTATCAATGAAAGAAAAAGTGAGAGAAGACATAGAAATACGAGCATGATAGAAGATATAATGCAATAGGAAAACAAGATAAAAAATAATAAGTATTAATGAATTGTATAATATGTGAAATTAATGAATTGTATAATATGTGAAGTGTACACATATAATCACTAAAATTTAATTAAACTCCAATTGTATTGTATAAACTTGTGTAAGAATGAGACTTAAAATTTCACCAAAAGAGGACATATCGTGGGTCCCTACATATAGAACCTTAAAATTGGAAAAGAGTTGTAGGCCACCCTCAAAGGAAAATACTCATCATCTATCTACTTTTTCTTCCATCCCACTTTCACCTCATTTTCTCTCTATCTCTTTCTTTCTTCTTTATTACATCACTTATCATATTTATCACTTTCTCTCTTTACCTTTTCTCCTTTCTTCTTATATCTCTCTTATTTCCACCCCATTTTAGGGTGGACAAATATCAATGTTCACCCCTAAAAAAGGAAAAATAAAACATAAATCTCATTTTGAGGGTTGGATTAAAGTGGAAAAAAAAAGAAAAAAAGAGAAAATAAATAGGAAAAGAAAATGATAAATGTGATAAGTAATATGTTGAAGAAAAAAGAAATGAAAAAAAAAAAGATAGAAGGGAAAGTAAATAGAATAAATAGTATATGCTCCATCTATTCACAAATTGTCATATATGATAAGCTTGCTAACTTTTTCATTATTTATCTTAAAAATCATAGCAATGATAATGTCTGATTGATTAATAGTATAAATTTTTTTAGATCGACACTACATAGAAATTAAAGTCAAGTGTATATATATATATGGGGTTTGCTAACGTACAGCCACTAGTTTTTTAGTTGGAGTACGTTAGCAAGCTACACCATTGGTACACTTTAAGATAATTCTTAGTTATAACTTGCTAACATACTCCAACTAAAAAATAGGTTGGTGTAAGTTAGTGTTAGGACAAAAGATGAATTTATAACCCTCAAATATTTTGATAATAACAAACAGTTAATATATATGTTTTTACGCAATCATTTGGTCATCCGTAACAAGTTTATTAGCAAACGTCTGATACCTTTAAAAATATATATATTGTCTTTAACCTTTGACTATATCAATAACAGATCTTACAAACGATGACACCGTTCTAAAAATTATCTACACATCAATCAGAATGTAAACTACCTTGAAACTCATAAAGCCTATATACCTACTCTCGAGGAAAGTCAACGAAAAAGAAGGAATATGTATGCGAATGTTAGAACGGGAAAGTAGGCATGACAACTGCTACAAGATTGAGTACAAGAATAGAAAAGATAAGCAGACTGATTTATCTTATCATATGACAAATTGGTGAAAGACATTAAATGTTGCATTTAATGCTCCAACGACTCTCTTCATCAGACGAAGGCCGTCTTTTGCAAAGCACTCAACGAATACTTTTGGAGAAGCCTATAAATAGAAGAAGATACCTCTTTCGAAAAGAAGTTGTTGTTGTCATAGTGGCTGTTGATTCTGAAAAATCATATCTTCTTTAAGAAAAGAAAAGGCTCTTGTATATTATGATTATAAAATTCGTTTTGTACTTCATTGTATATTCGTCTATTAAGATGTTAAACCCAGTGAGGTAACTTACATGTAAACCTTTTTCTTAACGAGATTGGTGGAAGCCTGAAGAGGCTTTGATTCAAAGAATACTCTTGGGTTTTTGCTTGGAGAGGCAAGTAAAAGACTACTTGGGTTGAGCCTGAAGAGGCTTGTGGAAAGAATTCTTGTAACTTGAAAAAGTTAGTGGAGCTTAGTTGTTGCCAAGAAGTGGACGTAGTCTTTGGGGTGAGACGAACCAGTATAAATCTTGTGTGCCTTTCAGTTTGCTTTGCTTAGTTTTAATATTCGTCTGTTTTTAAAAAAAAAAAACGTCTTTGAAAACTTTTTTGATCATACCCTTCAGACGATACATCTCGAAAAAGGTTTTGTGAAAATTTGTTATAACACAATTTAACCCCCTTTCTTGTGTTATCTTTGTGCTTTTTAGTTAGCAAACTTCGCAAGCATTTGCTAACATACACCCACTTGTGTTTTAGTTGGAGTATGTTAGCAAGCTACATCGTTAGTGTATTTTAAGATAACCCTTAGTTATAACTTGCTAACGTACTCTAACTACAAATCAAGTGGATGTACGTTAGCAAATCCATATATATATATATATATATATATATATATATATATATATATATATATACATGTCCCAAAAAAAAGACTCTCAGCCACTTCTGCATTGCATTCCCTCATGTTTGTAGTAACTTGCCAAATCTATTAAGGTTGTATTGGAAAATGGAAGGAAAAAGCCACAACTAAAATTCACACCATCTATTACTGATGCCAAAGGAAATGTAATATAGTACATAGATGATAGATCTATCTTTGGCAGGAAAATGAAAATGAGGTAGACTATCACCTTAGACAATGGTGAATATAGGGAATCATGAATCTCTTTTATATAATGCACCATGAACTGCTCAATCATGTTCCCCCAATCTTTCATGGTTTGATCATTTGCTAATTTCCTGCTTGCAACAAGATCGACCTCAACAAAATTAAGTTGAACA
Source organism: Spatholobus suberectus (assembly GCA_004329165.1). Taxonomy (NCBI): domain Eukaryota; kingdom Viridiplantae; phylum Streptophyta; class Magnoliopsida; order Fabales; family Fabaceae; genus Spatholobus; species Spatholobus suberectus. The sequence goes on along the minus strand of CM014729.1, from coordinate 5,792,344 downwards.
AGCCAGAATAAATCTTTGCTTTATAAGCAAGCACCATCCATAAGGGAACCTTTGCTTTGTTGTGCAATGGAAAAAACATACATTGGATAATGCAATAATTTATGTTCACACACATGCTAATTAGGCCAAGTGGCCATTATTCACGGACTGTATCAAGACCCACATTACTAAGGTTTAGATCTTCGAATAACAAGTATCTTACAAGTTGGCCAACAACTACAAGCTAGATGAAAATTCATTTATGATCATTTAGTTGCATTAGGGTAAATATGTACAAATCTGAGTAACTTTATAGGTTTCCTCCAACAAAATTTGGTATTTCTTTTAAGTGGTGATCCGTGATTCCAAACATTTTAACATTATTAACACCGCACATTTACACTTTCTTTTAGTTGATAGATGGTTTATGAAGATTTATCAATAAAAGAATGAAAGTTCTTGAATTACAAAAATTGAAGATCCCATCTAAAATTGGAGTATCAATTGTCATGGCTTCCTATGGTGCATCACTTTTTCTAAGTGAAAGTGAAAATAAAGTTGCTCTAATCATTAATATGAACCACTTTATCAAGCCACAGAAACGTGGTGAGTCATTCACCAAGTGAAATGAAAAGTGTTCTCCTACAACATGATGTGGTATAGTTAGCAGATAACTATGCGCCTTAAGCATATAGTTAGGGGTTTGATCCCAAATCTGTGTATGAAAAAGCATCTATTGGGAGAGGTCAGTCTCCTAAATGGATCTCCGTACCTCGAGAAATTAGTCTCTGACTCTCGATTAAAAGATATCCTGAACAACCAAAAAAAATGTTCTCCTTACTCCTTTGCTCACGTGGAGCTCATTCCCTATTAAATAATACTAAACAAGAAGGAGTGTCTTTTTAATTAATACTAGTACGGCAATCCATACTAATGCATGGCTTGGGGCTTTTGCCTACATGGCATATTTCTAAAGAGAATTTCTGGATTTGGTGCAAATGGAAAAATTATTCCGTAGATGGAGTAAATCGACAATGAGAGAGTCGACATTCATTTAAAAATCGACTTTCCCATCATTGATTTATTTTAATACACTTTTAAAAAAATATATAGACAATTGATAATGCTATCCTCGATTTTATAAAATAAGGTTTTTCTTTTGCTACAAAATGGAAATCGACAACACGAATGTCTACTTTTTTTTTTTTTTTTAAAGATTGGAGTAGACAATGGCATTGTCTACTTTGCTTTTTTTAAATAATAAATAAATAATAAATAATATATATATATATATATATATATATATATATTAGAATTCAATAATGATATTGTCTACTTCATTTTTTATAATTTTTAAATATGAAAGTAGGCAATGGCATTGTCTACTTCTAATATTTAAAAAAAAAAAAAAAAAACCAAAGTAGACAATGTCATTGTCTACTTATATTTTAAATATTTAAAATAACTAGTTACTTTATAATCACTACCATTATAATAAAAAAAAATAGCAATATAAAAATAATACAAATAAAAAATATTATTATACAACAAGTGCTCTTTTAGTGAGTTTCACACCAAGGTGGTCGTCTGCTTCGTGTAGGTTGAACCCTTCTTTGTAGTTGATTTATTTGTTGTATTTGAGAACTTCTTCTTTGAATTTCATCACATCTTTGTCGTTGTGGTAAAGGTTTTGGCTGATCGTCGTCGTCACCATCATTATTATCATCATTTTCCTCATCATTATCCTCGTCATTGTTGTCATTAATATCCTCACCATGAGTTTTATTTTGACTGATGTTGAATGGAATTGAAGGACAATAAGTTTAATATAACAAATAATTTAAATTAATAAAATAAAAATATTATCCCTAAAAAATTGGTGATAGGTTGATGCTGCTACTAACCAGCAAAACATAAGAAATTCAAACATTAGATACAACCACAACAAACATGGATATAAATAGGAGAAGGGCGTGCAAATATTTTAAAAGAAGTAGACAATGACATTGTCTACTTTCATTGTCTACTTCCCTTTTCTCTAATTTTTTTTTAAAAAAAGTAGACAATGCTGTTTGTTAAAAACAAAAAAAGAAAGTAGACAATCCATATTTGTATTAAAAATATATATTTTAATAAACCAATACTACAATTATGGATTTCTATTTTTTTTAAAAAATAGATATTTTAATAAATCGACATTCACATTGTCGATTTTTAAATGAATATCAACTCTCTCATTGTCAATTTACTCCATCTAAAAAATAATTTTCCATTTATACCAAATGAGAAAATTCTCTTTAGAAATACACCATTCAAGTAAAAAAATCGCATGGCTTGTTACATTTGTTTTTTTTATGCAAGCTAGGGTAGGAGAGTCTCCCACTATGGGAAAGTCTTTCACAACCGTCAGATTTACTCGTTTAAAATTGAGTGGTTACAATTGAGAGAAGTTAATCAAATCTGCAAGTATTTTTGAAACAAATTTTTTTAAAAAGAGATAATCCAGGTCCGTGGCCCTTTTTCCACGATGTACCCACCCTCGACAAAAAGCAACACAATTGAGAGACCGAAACTCACATCCATTGCCATTAACCCTGTTACAAAGATGATTTGAGTCGTTCCTGTCCAACCTCCAACCCCCTTTAGGCATTTCCTCCATTCCACATTTCCTTCTTAGCTGTTCCCCCATTTTGATGTCAGTGCACGTGGAACCCTAAGACATGAGGCGTGCCCCGTTTTGTCAGTAAGGATTGTGGAAGACGTGGAACCTTAAGATGTGAGGCATGCCCCATTGTAGCTCATTGTAGAGAAGCAAATGAAGGCGACATTAGACCCCCAAACCCTTTTTGGAGAAAGGTTTTGACGATACGAAGGCCATATCTGACACTCGTAGGCCTTTCCTCCCTTCCCCACTCCTTTTTACCTTTTTTTTTTTTTTCCAATTTGTACCTTCCACGTAACAATCTTTGTATAACTATAGAAGGTGTCTGTCGATAACTACGCATTTAAGACCTTGGAAAGAAGGGTATGTTTGTCATAGTGATGTCATCGTCGAATGTGGTGGAAGATGAGGTTTGTCCTTTAATTGTTGTTCTATTGGTGTTGGGTTTAGGGTTGTTAATGGTCAAAGTAAGGGGCATTGGCCTACACGCGTGAAATACTTTTGTTTGCACCTAAGGGATTCTGTGAAGGATCTCTACAGTTTTGGTGATTTGAAGCAGCTAATAAGGGTTTATCTCAGCCTTGAAATTGTAAAGAGATCTTGCAACAAATTAAACGCATCACCAAGGTTTGTTTTCTCTTCCATTACCATAGGCATTAAATATATGTCCATTTCGGTCCTTTGTATTGAATTATGTGTCCATTTCCTTTCTTAGACAATTGACAAAGGAAGGTTGGATATGAAGGCACACTGTCCTATAGTAACTGATGTAGGATTGAAGGATAAGGCCACGGGAATCATCATGTGTTATAATACAATTTGCCAACGAAGTGGGTTGTATATAATTTTTGGTGGTGACTCCTTAGTGTTAAATGATGATATTGATTTTGATTAAGATGTTGTGTTTTTGAGAATGATCATTGATGTAACACCCCCATGTTTTCCTTTAATTATTATTATTATTATTCGTTTGCCTTGTTTTTAATAAAATAGTATTTTGAGAAAAAGAAATATTGGGCTTTTAAGCTAGGGTTTTATAATTAGAATGTTTTTAAAAGTTTTAAAACCCGTTTATTGGGCTTAGTTTTATGAGTCCAAAGTTAGCTTTAAGTATTCCTTAGGTTTCTTGAAAACCTAATCCTTTTCCTCATTCTTTCGCTTGTGCCTCCTTGGAGATACCGTGCCGTCAGAGCCTTTGTAGTCAAGAAGTGAGGAACCTTAGAAAGACGCTGCTGCACCGTTCGCATCCTTTTGCTAGAGATCGCCTCTTTCAAGGTAAGGAGGAGTGAGTTATCTCGCTCATGGGTATGGCTTTGGTCGTGGATAGAAGGATTGGCCCTAGACCCCAATTATTTGTGAATTATATGGTTGTGTGCGTGCAAAGGGGAATGCGATTTTCCCCAAATTATTAATATGCTTTATGAAAATACTATGTTTAATTTGTATGGATTATCATGGATTGTCTTTTTAAAATATATATCTTGGATCCGCCCGGCAGGATTAGAAAATCGCTGGCTGACCTTTCGTTGAAAACTACACTCCGCGTTGGCGCTAGGCGGGATGAACAATCTGCTAGGCGGGTTGGGTCCTGACGCGGACCCGCTAAGCGGGGTGCACAACCCGCTGCACGGGTTGGTTGTGGCGCAAACCCGTTGGGCAGGATATATAGCTTGCCGGGCGGATTCACTGCTGACACAACGAACGGATACGATCTTGGTTATTTTGTTCTTTGTGCCTATAAACCCCCCCCCCCCCTTTTGCAGTTTTTAGCTCATTGTTGTTTCTTTTTATGCCTTGTTAAGTTTATATTGTGCGACTGTTATTTACTTTGAGAAAATTGAGTGTGATATGAAATTGTGTTAATGTTTCATGATTAAAGTCTGTGAAAAGTTGTAAGTATTGTATGTGACCATGCATCATAACATTTGAGTTATGTGATGAGGAAAGTATGTAGGAATCTAGATGGTGGAGGCCGTGTAGGTTGTCTAACTCTAGCCTTGGGGGTTATCCGGTTGGGAAAACTCCAATGGTCCATGCTGATCCCATGGAGCTAGGGCGTACTGGCAAAACTGGGTAACCCTGACTAGTCGCCGGGAGATATCATACTAATTGAGGGTGCAAGAGCCAAAGGCATCGGTAATGATGACGCTTCTTATGGCCGTGCATTTACTCCTAGTCTACTTTCTAACAAGTTTAAGATGGTACCACATGTGCATAAGAAGTAGAAGCTAGGTATTGCATTACATATGTTTGTGTGCGTTCTGGTTTTTGCAAATTACTGTTAATTGATTATGTATGTGATGTGTATTCTACTTGTCTCCATTGTCATACTTTGAGCATGATGTGAGATGTATCTCACTTTCTTGTTTTCTGGTGTTTTCTGTATGTGTCTGTGATATACAGGTGACGTCCAGCAAGACCTTGAGGTGGAGTCTTAGAGTAAGGGCATTGGCCTCATTACAGTTTATTTTACAGCTTCTTTTTGGTTTTGTCAGCTCTGATAGTAATGTGACATCGGGGTCTTAGTTATTTATTATTTTAGCTTTTAAACTTTAGACTAATAGTTTTACTTTTAAATTGGTTTATTTTATTTTATTTTATTTGGACTTGTATGGCCAACTATGGGCCACCATCATTTGGTTAATTAGTAAAGCATCTTATGGAGTTTTAGTAAATGTGAGTTGTGCATGTAATGTCCTTTATCGTGTGAAGAAAAAGATTATAAACTATTGTTTTATTTCACAAATGAAAAGTATGTTATATTTTCGTAATATTTATTTAATAATTAGCTTTGGGGTAAAGGGTGTCACAATTGATAAGCTATTCTTTTTACATGAAGGTCTAACAAAAGCTTGTGCTTATAATAAGATGGTTGAAGGTGTGTATAGGTTGGGTTAGTATGAGAATTTGGGGAATGTGATTTTGAAAAGAATTTTGTTGCCTGTGCTTGTCTTGGATAAAGCTAAATGCTAGAGTTACCTCCCATTGAAGTATAGTATTAATGGATTAGATAGGGGTTCCCCTTCATTATTCAAACCAAAATCTTGGATCAAATCAAGTAATCAGTTGATCCATGGTAGGTCTTCATTTATGCTTGAGTCCTATTTTCTGTTAATATTTTTGCAACAGCAGCTTCTAAATTGTAATTGGACTTTTCTCTCTTTTTGGTTGGAAATTAGAACTAGACTGATACATAACTGCTATAGATACACAATATGTTATAAACAACAGTTTTATATGATGATAATTAATATTGAAAATTGTCTGTTGCAAGTTAAATTAATATGTAATTGTTCTGTTGTTGATATTAGGATTTTTTTTCTGTATGCATGATTTTAGAATTCTTAACTTAGCTGATTTTATTGTATTATTTGACTTCTCAATCAATTAATGTCACACTGGTTATGGTTCAATTTGATATTTGTAATTGTTTTGTTGTTCATCTCAAGGTGTGGGTTATCTATTATTAACGTGCATTAAATAGTTTCTACTTTTACATCTGATTTAGTTTAACTTTTAATCCATAGTGAAAGTGCAATGAAGGAGGAAACTCTTTTTCAAATGATGCTAAATCAAGGGAAAGTGCTCAACAACTTGGCCAAGTAAGATCCTGATATTTGGACACGTATTTACTTTGGTTAGCATAGCATATTATTCATAACTTTCGTTAAGGAAGAACACTTTTGCAACTTTTTAATGCTTGTTTCTCCATATTTGATCATGCAGATGGCCTAAGAAGCTTGGCCACCAGAATGGTGCTAGTAAGTGGATGGTTTGTACCAAAAAGATGTTAGGGAAAGCGTTTTTAGAGAAAAATACTGCAATTATTAATATGTGGATTCCCTTGGTTGTCCTGTTTCTTAAGTCTATAGCATGCTTGTTAGAGTAACATTTGTTGAATATGTCTCATAATGTCTTGCCAGATTACTTAGAGTTGGTTTTCCAATTTTATAGAGGTTGCCATTTTGATGGAACTTGAGAAATTTGGTATTAGTGTGGAAGAAGAAAGCACCCAAATTATTAATAGATATGTTTATTGAAAGCAAGATAGCTTAAACCAAGAGAAAGGACAGTTGCTATTTTTGTCAAAGGGGATTCTGTAGGACTGCTGTAGTATGGTTTTAATCAAGTATAACTTGTGGTCTCATTTTCTAGCAAAATGAAATATTGAAATTTACCTTTTTTAATTATGCCTTTCCTCCGCTCACTACTTCAAACCTTTATTAAATGCAAAAGAAATATAGTATTTTAAAAAGTTAAAATTCTATTTTGAAACTAAATAAAGATGGTTGTAATAAACAAAAACCACAAACTTTCATGGTATTTTTAATTTTAATTTAAATATACAACTTATAAATATATTATTAATATGTAAAAAAATAATTTAAAGGAAATTAAATATGTTAATCATTTAAGTATTAATTATAAAATGTTTTTATATTGTAAGTAAATTAATTGGTAAAAATACAATATAAGTTATTAAAATATTATTAATAATTTACCTTGAATGAAAAATATTTAAAAAATTGTTGTATGAATTATAAAATATATTTTATAAAACATGTATGACTTAATTTAATTAATATAAAATAATTGAGAAAAATATAATTAATATAACTTAATTTTATATTATAAATAATTAATGGTGAATGTAACACAGTCAAAATTGGGTAATCTTTTTAGGTGGCAAGACATTTGACATGACTTTGGATTTAAGCTTATCAATTATCAATGAGTGGATGAAACTAGAAAGTTATGCACAAATTAATGTATTCCCACAACTAAGTTAGGACAATTACTAACTAATTAAGGTAGAAGAAACATAATGTAAATGATTTAGACTAAATAGTATCAATGATTAAACATATCATTACCAAATACTATCTTGTAGTGCACCTGCCAAGGTTGTTTAAAGAGATTGACAGTCTTGAGTCGAATGGGGTCTCTTGCAAGGGAAGGACATTGATATCTCATAGCGCTAGAAATGATAATATGTACATAAATTATTTAGAACTATTAAAGTGAGTCCAATGGCTATTTAAGATTGTAGAAATATCAACCAAACATTCTAAATACTTCCCATACCCATTTCTTGATTTCTTCAAGAAATTAGTTAAGCTAAGCCAACTCAGTTTACACTTCATTGCACAAAATCTTGGTACAAATAAATAAAATTCGCCAAGTGAAAATATCAGGCATTTAATGCTTTTTAAGATTGTAGAAATATCAGGCAAACATTCCAAACACCTCCAATACCCACTTCTTGATTTTTCAAGTACTTTTCTCGATTCCTCTCCCATTTCATAAAAGGAATACGAGAGAATAGCTCTTCCTCTTGCCAATCATGTTCCTCCATCTTGGCAATATATCTATCAACTTCTCTGATGGTTTCCTCAAAGTCTCTTATCTGAGTAATGTAATGAGCAGTCAATACAAATATTATTACATAAACTCATTAAGTGATTATGATTCAACACTCAAAATTATGTTACCTCTTCAGGTCTTTCCTCCATATCATTCATCAATGTCCTTATATAATCACTCTACTTTGCTTGTTTCAGAGTTTCTTTTTCTCCTTGTGAGGCATTTCTTTCATGCTTTGAAGCTTTACCTAGATCCATAGAAGTAGAGACAAACTTTACATGTTGAAATGAATCATTCCCATCCTACAACATACAAGTATTGTGTTACATAAGCAAAGGAAAAATATCTTTTGCATAATATTACCACCCTACATTATACCAAATTTTACACATTATATTATCACTTATACACTCACCTACAAGGTTAAGTCTAATTTGCTAACAAGCATGTCAGGATTGGGACAATACTTTGACATGTCCTCATTTTTATTGGATGCAACCAATTCCTTGTTTTGAATATCACTTCTGGTTGCATTTTCACTAGCTTGCATTTGTTTCTATATTTGGTATTGTTTATTAGTCAATTGGCCGAATCTGCAATGGAAACCAGGATGTCAAATGTCTAACACACATTACACTACGTAAATATACACATATAACCCTGGAGGATTAACACACAAAAGGATAAAACCAGACCATTTCCAAATCTATTCTTATCTCCACAATATTTCGAACAACAAGATGATCTTCTATGTCCCTTAGCCTTCCGCAATAAATAATAAACAAGGGATTGACAATAACTCAAAAGCAGCAAGTTTTTAGCTTAAGGTAGGTAACTCCATCTGCTATAGGATATTGACCTTCTTTCACCTAGTATAAAATACACGGAGACACGCAATAAAAATCAAATTACTCATTGTTATTAGGATAAGTATATATCATCAATGATATTTACTTATAATAGAAAATTTAATAGTACTCGAGAAAGGCCAACAAAATAACAGTAGCAACAATATCAGGCAAACATTCCAAACACTTCCCATACCTACTTCTTAAAGAAATGCATTAAATACACTATAAGAAAAACTTAGATTAATATATATATATATAACATTTATCTAACATAATATTTTGCAAAAGAAAATTACTAATTTACTCAAAAAGATAAATTATATGGTTCAATAAATTATTCAATAAACTCTTTACAAAGTCAACCAATAAATAGTTATATGTATTAATGCAAAAAAGGAAAAGAAAATGACATTGGAAAAAATAAATAACACTTACATTTCGATAAAAGATTTTAAGAAAGGTACTTCTTTTCAATGCCTTTAACGTTAGCTAGTGACTGTACAAATGCTATAGGAATCATGGAAAAGAATGTTAGAAAGAAGAAAGCTATAGCAATTAAAAGCCTCCTTATTGTGAGTGAAACATATGGTATTGCCATTGGATTCCTAGGATGGACTAAAATCACTCCAAAACCAACCTCCAACTGATATACTTGCATCATTGGAATTCCATTGATTTTGTTAGTTTCAGGGATTGCAGGGCACACAAGTTGTGAATGAGACATGCTGTCTTCATTCTAGGACCTATTCTTCCTCCATTGGGATTGCAGAGACCTCGCACAAAATTTGAGAACATAATGAAAAAATTGATACTCCAATCCATGTTTTTAAAAAGTTTTAAATCTTGGCAAGTTAACTCTTTCAATTGCAGGGAACAAAATCCCTAAATCTATTTTACACGCATCAATTACCAAAGAAATTTCATAGCAAGATACACATGATAACAAAAGCTTCATTTCCTTTTTTTTTTTTGCTTGTTTTCCTTTTTTTTTTCTTTTTTCTTTTTTTCAAATCCCTAATATGGTAATAGTATTCAAGGCTTGACTATTGACTAGAACTTGAAGAAATACATGTCATTTTGTAAGACTGTAATGCTCTATTGATTAGGTATATAACTAATTGAACATTAATTCATACAAAAAGCATCTCAATATTTTCTACATAGAAATTGTTTGAGAAATTAATTTAAAGCAAATATTTTATAATAACATAAAAAAAAGTAGCAGAGGATGAGCGTCAAAGGAATATGACGATGGAATCACCGTGTTGGTGGTAAGGTTAAAAAGGCTAGATCTATGACGACGACAATTGAGGTTGCTTCAACGGAAAAAATACTTCTAAGCATGACTAGCAACTTACGTCAGCGTTTGCGCATTTTCACAATAATTTTTGGAGATTCCCCTCCAATCACCTTTCCCTACCTTCTACAATCCCACCAAAATCAGCTTGTACTGTTCCTCTGTCCACGAAACCCCTATCAACATGAGAATTTGCTAATATTAAAAATAAAAAATGAAGACCGATTGAAGAGATGGGTCGAACCTCGCTTTCGCTCGAACTCACGGTGCTGATCGAAGTTACGAGGAATGGCGTCGTCGGCGAAGGCGTAACCGACAACAAGAACGTCTTTGTTGTTGCAGTTGTTGTTGTTGGCGTCTTGCGAATGCTCGTAGGCTTCTTGCGTTTTGTGTTTAAAAATGTAAATAACGACGCGCCAAGGTAAAGAACGGATGGCGGGTACACTAAAAACATGGCGCACGCTAATTTTTGTGTTTAAATGTAACATAGTGACACTTATTATAATTGGAGGGAGTGACAAACCTTTTCAATTTCACATTTGTATGTTGGGAAAAATTATTAGGTAATCCTGGATCACCATACTTTCTATTAATTTTTATATGATATATAATTAAGTGTTATTATTTTTTTTTGTACATTGCAAAATTTGAATATATGTTACATAAACATTGGTTGAGACCATGGATACTTGGTGGTTCTGGACTACCTAATTATTTCTCGTAGGTTGGGGGAAACAATTTAGAGATATGTAATTTGGAGAAGTGGGGAAATGTTTTTGCCATTTGAACACTAATGGAAAAAAAAAAAAGGAAATAATGAACGAGATTAAATTTGGGTCTAATTTTTAATGATAATTATTATATTACTTAACAAAAATTCAAAATTATATTTAAATTAGTATTTTAGTTTGTTTATTGTATAGAATAAATATTTGTTTTTATATAATTAAAAATAAAAATAAATAAATATTTTTAATATATAAATTATATTATAATTAAACTTTATAATAAATTATTTGAATATATAAATTATATTTAAAATTTATAATGAATATTTTAAATTGTAATCTAAGGTAAATAAATTTAGAGTTAAAATGTTACGACTCACAGCCATAAAGTTAGTGTTTGAAGGTTGAAATGTTAAGGCTCATGACAATTGACCATGTTAGATTGATTGTTAGACTATATTGATTATATAATAATTTAATAAATTAATTATAATTTAGTGCTAACCTTTAATATAAAAGTCCTTGCCCAAAACTTAGCGTAATGTAAGTAAAATAATATTATCAGACTATTCATCTAGACCTAATCCTACAATCATGTATCACTTGTGAGACCATTCACTTAGAATTGATCTTACACTCATGTATCATTAAGTCTAAGACTAATGACCTAAAGTTGACCATACACCTTAGTATAACCAAGTATAAGAATACTAACTCAAAGCTTACCCTAATCTCATTTACAATTTAATATAAAAGTCCTTAATCATAACTAAGCTAAACACATGTACGATAATATGTTAAACTGTTCATCTTAACCTAACCCTACGATGATATAGTACTTATTGTGAGACTATTCATTTGGACTTAACCCTACACTCACGTGTATATCATCAGTTTAAGATCACTGACCTAAAGTTGACCCTACACCTTGGTATGACCAAGTCTAAGAATACTAACCCAAAGCTAACATTAATTGTTGATACCACTTAGTATAAAAGTCTTTATGTAGAGCTGACCTAAAGTTAACCCTACACCCAAGTATTGTTGAGTCTTGCCATAGTTATGATACTATTGTCAAACCATTCATCTTAACCTAACCTATCATTTTAATGAGGTTGGGTCAAACATCATTAGATCACCCAATTTTCATTGTTTAGGGTCAAACACCACTAGTTCACTTAGGTCTCAACGAGTTTGGATTAAACATCTTTGGAACACATGGCTCCATTGAGTCTAGGTAAAACTTAACTGTATCACTTAGGTTTCATGGGGCTTGTGTCAAACACCACACGATCATTTTGGCCTTATTGGCTCTACATCAAACACCACTACATCATTTGGGCCTCATTGGGGACTGAATCAAATATCATTAATTCACGTGGGCTTCATTGGGCTTGGGTTTAACAACAATGGAATAATTAAGCTTCATTAGGTATGACTCAAACACCATTAGAGTACTTAGGCTTCATTAATCATGGGTCAAACATCACTAGATTACTTTAGCTTTATTAGGTACAAGTCAATAGTTTTAGACTTGGTAATACATAAGTTTAAGGTCAACTATGAATCACTAGTCTTAGACTTCATAATAGTTGGGTTAAGAGTCAACTTTGGGTTACTAGCCTTAACCTAAGTAACATTTGTGTAAAACACAGGAAAAACACAAGAAAGGGTGTTGAATTGTGTTTTTAAAAACTATTGCAAAACCTTTTTCAAAAACAAGTATCATCTAATCAATAGACAAAATGTATAGCTCACTAAAATAGATTTCAAAAGAATTTCTAAATAAAAACAATTCCTTTTAAAAGATAAACGCTTATAGAGAAACATAAGAGAAATAAAATAGAAAGAGACACAATTTTATATAGTTTGTCACACCCTAGAGACCACGTCCAGTTTTTGGCACACCACCAAGTCCCACTATAACTTTAACAAAGTTACATGTATTTTTTTATCCAAGCCTCTTTAGGCTTATCCTAAGTAATATTTCAAGTGCTTCTCCAAGCAAACACCTAAGTATTTCTTGACATAAAGCCTCTTCAGGCTTCCACCAATTACATAAAGAAATGGTTAAAGGGTAAGAGTTTTCAGACTAGATTGTGTCTTATCAAGTGAATATACACTAAAGCTCAAAAACTTATCTAAGATACATTTTACAAAGATTTCTTTTAAACTCAATAGAAAGAGTAATGAATGTATATTCGCACAAGTCTTCTCTTCTATTTATAGTGCTCCTTAAAAAGTGCCCGTTGTGAATGCTTCAACAGCATCCTTCATCTGTTGTTGCATAAAGAAGAAAAATGTTCGTTGCAACATTTAATGCTTTACACCAACCAGTCACAATGATAAGATAAAACAGTCTGCTTATCTTACCTTTCTCTATTGAGTCTTGTTGTAGTAGGCATGTTTTGCTTTTTAGTACTGACAAATACACTAAAGTTCCTTCCTTTTGGCAGATGGCTATATCTTTTTAGAAGTAGGTACATTGACATCTTCTTTTTCGAGAAAGTAAGTATGTGAACTTTTAGACAAGGGTCAATACTTGTATAAAACACATCAAATAAAGACTAAACAACATCCAATAACTTTCATCTATCGTGAATAAACAGCATAATTTTTATGTAATTCAAAAACAAACGTTTAGACGATCATAAAAACATTAGTCTGTTTGGCAAAATCAAAACAAAATGAGGCTTACATATTCGTCCTTTATCCTAACAACTTGGATTTAGGATCAACCATGGGTTAGTAGTCTTAGACTTGGTAATACATGAATTTAGGACTAACTATGAGTTGGTAGTCTTATACCAAGTGGTATTTGGGATTAAGGTTATGTCCAAATGAATAGTGTCATGATAAGTGATAAATGACTATAGGATTATGTCTAGATGAATAGTTTGGAACTATTGCCACACCTATGTCAAGGTCAACTATTAATAAGGACTTTTATACTAAGTGATATCTAAGATTAGGGTTAGCTCTTGTTAATATTCTTAGACTTGGTCATTCTAGGGTTTAGGGTCAACTTTAGGTTAGTAATATTAGACTTAAGTACAAAAGTAATTGATGCTTTACTTTTTTTTATTGGCACAAGCATTTCTAAAAGGAAATAAAGCTCATATGTCTTAATTTGAAGCTTGAAAAGTTATTCGTGAACTTATACTTGCTTACATGAAAATGGATATTTGCTTGAATGATTACATCATTTATTGAAGGTGGTTATTTGAAATCTACATTTTGTCCAACTTGTAATGCCTTGATATAAAGATATTTAGGGATAAATAGTTTGAATTTAAATTTGATGTAAGTATGATAAAAGTCCTTATCAAAAGCTTAACTTAATGTAAGTATGATATATGGTTGTAACTTGTAAGGTTAGATCCAGATAAATAATATGACAATATTATCATACCTATGTTAAGCTATGCTTTGGACAAAAAATTTTATACAAAGCAGTATTTTGGATTTTGGATTAGGGTCAACTCTAGTTCAATATTTTTAATCTTGGTGATATGGGGTGTAGGGTCAAAAATCACTTTAGTCCGAACTTCAAAATTAGCTTTAAAGTAGTATTTTCCTAGATTGGCCAAAATAATGTAAAATGTTTATTTTACCATGATTAGTAACAATCCAAGAATTGCTAGTAATCATAAATTTGCATAAAAAAACAGTAATCCACCAGACTCTCTTTTAATAAAGTAGTGTTATCAATTTTGCATCGACATTTGTCCATATACGTGTCAAGTGTTAGTCATTGAAGATGTCAATTTCACACGAATGTTAATGGGAAATAGTGTCAAATTAAATTATTAAATTAGGAGTTACCACTAAATTATTATTAAATTATTTTATAATCAAAAAAATTATTATTAATATTATAATTCTTAATACAAACTAATATGATTTCAAATATTATATTAATTACATTAATTCATGCTAAAATAATTAGTATATACTAAATTATATTAATTCAAATTATAATTTAATAATTTTATATTTTTAAATTATAATTTAAAATATTTCATATTTAAATGATTATAATATTATGCATTCAACATTAATTATTGATAATATCAAATTAAGTTATATTAATTATATTTTTATCAACTATTTCATATTTTATATTAGTTAAATTAAGTCATACATGATTTATAAAAACATATTTTATAATTCATACATCAACTTTTAAAATATTTTTCATTCAAGGCAAATTATTGGTAGTATTTATGTTTCTTATATTGTATTTTTACCAATTAATTTACTTAAAATATAAAAACATATTTTATAATTCATACTTAAATGATTAAAATATTTAATTTTTCTTTAAAAAAAATTAGATATTAATAACATATTTATAAGTCATATATTTAAATTAAAATTAAAAACACTGAAAGTTGGTTTTCCTTCATTATGACTCTCCTTCTTTTTTTTTTAAATACATTATGACTCTCCTTATTTAGTTTCAAAATAGAATTTTAGCTTTTTAGAATACTATATTTCTTTTGCATTCAATATATTGCTTTCAACAACCTTATCTATTAATGATTTGGGCACTTGTTTTTTCCACACTAATACCAAATTCCTCCTCAAATCCCATATTTTTCTCCTTCAAACCATAATTATATTTTGCTGAGTATCTACTAACTCACTGTTGGATTTAGGTGTGGAGCACATAGTGCTCTTCAAATGAATATGAATTGGAAAATGCTACTAAATCAAAACGATTCTTAACAAGTATGAATTATTGCTCAACCAAATCTGTCACCCAGGTAAGATATCCACACATCAATATACATGATAGATGATACATCACATAGTTTGCAGTAACTACCTTCTAGTTGATTTCTTAAAAAAAAAAATTGTTGGCAATATTTATAATCTGTGGAAAATACTGGCATTGGTTGAGATAGCAACATGAAGCATAATGGTATAGGTTTATTAAATCATTATGGAACATTTCAGATGTTCAACCAGATTTACCCATGAGTAGACCAGCAGTGTGTTCAACCAAATTTTATTCGAGGATTGAATGCCAATCTGTCAAGGAAATGTCACACTGTCACGACTTCAGAATAAAGTAGGTAATGCACGTGTCTGCAGCATTTTCTATTTCTTACTATTAATTTTAAGCATTTTTTTATTAACATAAATTTTACAGGAAATAGATGTTTCACATCAGATAATTAGCTGTGTTCTAAGTGTGAACATACATTATCACTAATAGCTCATCACATTGAGAAGAGGTGAAGCTAACACCGAACATCTTAACGAACATATCACTAATAGCTCATATAATTGTTATAGTTTTGTCTCAAGGAAGCAAAGGTGTAAATGTAGACAAACACAAAATAAAACCACTGTAGTCCAGCACTTGGTCTCCTATCAATTTTTTATATTTGCTTTGTGATTTCTCAAGTGACAAGTGCTCATGCTTTATGCTGCTATAATTGCTATAGTTTTGTCTCAAGCAAGCAATAATACATCAAGTCATTCTTTACCACAGTGGCCTACTTCTAACCAAGATGGCCGAACTGACTGTCAAAATCAAGAACCTAAAATTGCACTATAGCAAGAGCAACCTTCATCTAAGATGGAACTGAAGCAACGTGCATTTCTTGTGGAACAACTACAGCATGTTGCATCTCAAGACCTAAATAATCCTCATTTGTCACAAAAACAATCTCAAGATGAACGTAATTATGTAACCATGCATTGTTGCTGTATTGCAAAACTGACTTTCCAACAAAAGTGATGCCCATTGAAGATTTGTGTTAAAAAGTTTAGTGTAGTGATAACCTTAGATATTGTCAACACGGGGCTCCACTGCTCCATTAAGGTATCAAGACAAATACTATCATTGTTGCTGATATTTGGGTGAAAAACTTTAGTCCTAAATACAACCTGCAAGAAAAAAGGCTGACAGGCAGAAAAAGAAGGGTTAAAATTTTGATCAAATTGTGTTTTATGTGAATTGGAAGTCACATCTAGTAACACGACCAAGTCATTGGAAAAGTTCACTTCATTTTCCTAAAAACAGAGGAGAGGTTAACACCTACTTTCAGAAGAAATGATTCAAATCTGAATTCTTAAATGTCAAATAGAAAGAGCTCATTCAAATTAATTAGATCACTGGATACAAAAACGCTTCTTTTATTCTGTTTTGGTCTTTATGATAGGTGCAAACTTCTTTTGATGTTTTAAATGATCTGTAGGTAAAGTTAAAGAAAAGATACCAGCCCTCAGTGGCAGTGGCAGCCACCACTGTAAATTCATTCGCGTACACCACCACTCATGGCGAATTTGTATGAATAAGTATGAAGTTTATGATTGTTGATGGAAAAATCAATGGTTGAGATGAGATTTTTATAAAATACAAGATCATGGATAACAAATATGAACATATAAGAATTAACTCTGTTCATTTTCTCACCAGCAGTTACTAATTACACTCAACACTTACTCTCTATAGTAAACACCATCATATAAAGGATCCAGATCTCACTGATGGTCAATGGATTCTCTCACCCAAGCAAGAATAGGCTCTTCTGTCATATAGATATTAAGGAACCAAATTCATATACTGCAAAACCAGAGATCATTGCACTCTATGAAACCACACTTTTATTGCTCGTTCCCTTAAACACTTCATAAGCCTTATCTAAACAACCACTCCAAGAATAGATAGATATGAGAGAACTAGATAAATTGAGAGCACCCCCATAAACTGCAAAGTGTCTTTCACTTGCTTGACTCATTGATGTTGCATACATCTCTTTTCCATTTCAATTAATAAACCTGCCAAAATTACAAAAACATTGTACTCTCTTCAGATTACTTATTGCCTACGTAAACAACCATGAACAACAATCATAACTAACACACTGTCAGATTTGACCAGTAAATACAACTAAGTCCATATTACTGTAAAATACATTACTAAGTTATTCATATTCTCCTACTATCACTTTACGATGTCAATAACATATTGTTGTACACTAACAATCACATTTCGTCCCAAGTAAGAACTAGTACCATGAAACAAAATTCGATTTTTCCCGTAAACAAATACGTAACAAGATAAAAATTCAATCCCTTAGTTTAAAATCATTACTTCAAGCAAGCTTCACTACAGGTTTCAACTGCTACTGACCTCAACACAATCAACGCCGCAAACTTCTTCGCCTATACCGAATACGGAACCTCCTCTAATGCGCTCTTCACTTAAACTTCCAACATCTTCGACAATGGATGCTCATTTTACTCACTGTATGGATCTGCCAAACGTACCACAAACAATCACTGTTACCACGGCTACAGTCGAAAAATAGGTTAGAAATGTGCAAAAATCGAGAAGATTGAACTGTCGACAAACACGAATCCACGGCGAAATGGATCCGTGGGATGCAAATGGGGAGGACAACATCGAAAAGGACTCAGCAACACGTGGAATGTTCTCTTAAAAACAATAAATTTCTAAAATAGCTTTCGTCCACGTGGCTTTTTTTAAAACAAAAAATCAATCAGACCGACTCATAATAACCGGTTTCCTATTAGACATCCGAACCGTTCATTTTTGAAAGGGTTGATCTGACGGCTGTGGGAAACTTTCGCACCAAGTCCTGCTTACTCGCCCGCGTCATCTTTATTGTCAAAAGATAGTTAAGGTATGTCATTTATACAAGCAACGATTCTCGTATGACGTATAAGTAATGTCATGTCGGATTACTCTGTTAAGTAACGCGTCTTAAACTTAAGAAACACATATAAGATAAAGATACCGCAAATATGGGTGCAACTGACCGAAAAGAAAAAGGAATATTAAGATGCTTGAGTGGAGTTGACCCGCGTGGAGACGGGGCCGGTACTGCATTCCGATGGCGACGTGAGTAATAATAAACGGAGGAAAAGTGGGCAAGAAACTAAGCTATAAAAACTTGACACGGGACAGAGAGAACATTTGTTTTTTTGATAAAGAGAACATTTTTTTTATATAACAGTAATATAAGTAATATAATGGGTTGTCTATCCATTTTAAATAAAAATAAAATTAAACAATTTTATAAAAAATGATTGATCGAATTTTTATAATAAAATTGTTTAATCTTATTTTTATTTAAATAATTAGACATCGCTGTAATATAATATTATTTTGGTCTTTTATATAAGCAATAAACAAAAGTATTTTTTGGTCTTAATTATAAGAAATATAAGATGTATTAATTATTATTTTTCTTTTATATCCTTAATTTATTGTAAATTCTATTAATGAGATAATTACTTATTTTTCATGCAAGTGAATGCATTTATTGGCATATTAACAATATAAGTTATACTCATTGGTAGAGAAAATTATTTCTTGAATTATGAAAAGTATCATTAAATATAACCACTACATAAACTATTTAATTTTATGGGTATTTTTGGAATAAAAATTAAATTTATGACATTATTAATTAAAATTAACTAACTTAACTATGTATATTAATTTTGATAAATTAATTATTTGTCGCTTAATAAGCATCAGAGGTATAGTAAATAATTAAGTATTAGGGTGTGTTTGGTAGAAATGAGGAAATAGAGAAAAGGAATGGAAGATATGAGAAAAGAAAAAAAGAGAAATAGGTGAAAAATAGAGTTAAATTTAAAGTTGTTTGGTTGAAAAATAAAAAGAAATAGAAAAAGTTAACTTTTTGAAATTATTTTTTATTTTAATTATATTATTATTATTTTCACTAATATTATTATTTTATTATTATTATTTTATTATTATTATTATTATTATTTATTATTATTATTATTTTCACTAATATTATTATTTTATTATTATTATTTTTATTATTATTATTATTATTATTATATAAAAAAGTAAATTGATTTACTTGTCTTCACACTTTTTTTGCTGTTTGCAAAGAAATTTTTTATAGTGAATCTCAGATAATTTTTTAAAAATTCCCTCACAGTTTTACTCTATTAATCAACTCATTTCTTTTTACTTTCACTCTCTTCTTTCCTCTTTTCTTCTATCTCTTCTCGACCAAACGAAGTCTTACCCTGTGTTTGTTTGATTGAAATAAAGTAGAAGAAAATAGGAAGGAGAAAAATAAGAAAGAAATATTACATTTTTATTGCTTGTTTGAGAGGAGAAATAAGAAGGAAAAAAGTTTTTCTGTAGAACTCACAAAAAAACATTTTCACCCACTTTAAGAATGAAATAGGATGAAAATGATCTCTCTCTTTTTTTGTTTAATTTTTAAAAAAAATTATGAATAATTTTTTTAAAAAATAATAAATAATTTTATTTTAAGAAAAAAATATATTAAACAATTAAATTCTTGTAGTTATTACAAAAATATTTTTTTATATATAATTCATTTATTTATTTCTATTTTTTTTATTCATTCAAACAAGTATAAAGAGAAATTCTCGCAAATCCTTCTTTCTTATTTTTATTCATCCAAACAACATATATTTTTATTTTATTTTTTCTTTATTTTTATCAATCTTATTTCATTTTTTCTATTTCTTTTCTCTCTATTTCACTCCTCCTCAGTTGAAGGAGGACAATCTCGTAATAAAAGTGAGCGAACGCGGGCACTTTGATGGCCACAACCCTATAAAGGAGACCTCCCCGAGTTCCATTCCATATCCTAGTATCTCCAGTAAAAAATAAGCTACCCATAATCTTATCGCTTCGCCAGCAGAGAGAAAAGAAAATCCCTTGTGTCTATTCTGCACGCTCTCTCCCTCCGTCTCTCTTTCCGTGTGACTAACATAAAACTTATTTGATTAGAGAGAGGAAAGGATCAGAGGATGGGTGGGAAGAGGTTTGCGCTGTTAATGTGCGGTGAGGATTCGGAGTACTTGGTGAAGATGCACGGAGGGTGTTATGGGATGTTCGGGAGAGTACTGGCTGAGGAAGGGGAGAAGTGGGACCTGTACAAGGTGGTGCAAGGGCACTTCCCAGAACATGATGATTTGCCTTTCTATGACGGCTTTGTCATCACTGGCAGCTGCTATGATGCCTACGCTAATGACCCTTGGATCCTTGACCTCCTCGCTCTCGTTAACAAATTGGACAATATGCACAAGAAGATCCTTGGCATTTGCTTTGGCCACCAGGTAGGTTCTCATCACAATCAAACATCACCTATTTGCGTTTTTGTGGATACTAATTAATTGCTTCCCTTATATATATATATATTTTTTAATTTTATTTCTCTCTGATTGCTCTTGTATTTGTCCTGAATTATTTTCCATCTTTTTTGGTGCTTATACTTTGTGCTTATATATATATATATATTTGTTTTTTTATATCAAGTTTAAAGTTTATATTAAAGTTTAGAGAAAAAAGACTATGCACTGATAGTGTAAAATTGTTTTATACTGTCATCCAATCAAAAATCACCAGTTATGGTAAGTTTGTTGACTTTTACAATAATTAAGTCATAATAACGGTGATTTGTGATTGGTTGACAGTGCATAGTCATTAAACCCTAAAGTTTATTATTATTTATTTATTTTTCATACAAAATTATTTAACTATAAATCATACAAAAGTCTCATGTATTATTTAATGATATAATTGTCAAAGCAATTCAAATATCACCATTATTGTGTAGTGCGAGTTTGATTAGACCTGTTTAGACACGCGTCTTTGAAACTTCACCCAATTGCTTTTGCTTAGTTTATTGGATATTTGGCGTGACAATGTGTGTCTGGTAACATGTCCCATTAGCTAGTTTGTGAATATTTTTGCATCAATTTGTGAGTTTTACACAGAAGCTACAATACATAGCTTCCATCTTGATGTGTGTCACCTGTTAAACACGTCCCAATGGTGGACGTTTGTATAGTGGTGGTGTGGCGGTGGCCATGCATGGCCGTGGGCGTGCGCATCAAATTGGTGAAGATTTGCACTTCGCAAACTTGATAAAATGAGAGATTGGTACAGATCTACCCTTCATGGCGGCAACTTGGTAACTCCACAAAAGAGGTTGAGAGTGATTTGGTTATTTCGATAACTCCACGATAGTGATTTGGTGATATTTGGTTATTTCATGTATAGTGTAGATCTGCACTTCACGACGATAATACCAGTCAAACTTCTCATAATCGTTCCCTAATTGCTCTCTTCAAATCATCACCTTCTTCTTCCTTATCTTCTTGCTGCTGTTCCCATTTTTGTCTCACACCGGGAGCATGACAGTATCTAACAAAATCTTAGTGATGAGATTGGCAAGGAAAGTAAGACAAAATAAATCATTGGCTGATATTAAATTAAAAGTTAAAAATCATTAAAAAAAAAAAAAGGACTTAACCATACCTTGGGGGTTCATTTTTTTTTTTTGTTGGATTCAACTGCATGTTAAGTATTGCAGTCCAAGGTGCCCAAATTAGTGGTAATTTTTTACACACAAGAGAATGATAAGAATTGAAAATTAAAAAAAAAGAAGGATAGAGATGAAAGTTGTGGAAAATCTTCTTTTTTCTTGGTGCAGATCTTCTTTAGGCCTTGTAGACAAAGCTTCTGGAAATGAGAGGTTGGGACTTGAGAGTGGTGCGAGAGACCTAAGTTTCCAGAAGAAAAAAATTAAATTTTTTTTAGTATGGATAAAACTGTAAATGACTAATTAAAATAAAACAAGGACTGATGTGTTAAAAAAAAAAGAAGGTGAAACCTATGACTGCAAGTTATAATAACTGGTCTACAATAGACCATTTGATTAGGTTCTCCACCATAGACGTCATCAGTTAAACAGTTTAATTAATTTTTTTATAAATTTAATTTTGAAATTTATTAAAATAAATTAAAATAAGTTAAAAAACTTGTTTTTATAAATTATTCTCTTATGAAAAATTTATTAAGATACATTAAAAATAATTTACAAAAAAATATAAATTACTTTTATAAATTTAAATAAATTTTGTGTAAATTGTTTCATACATCTTTTAAACAAGAATACATATAACCAAGGTTTTAAATATCGGATGCAATTATGGTCTCATTGTGTTTATTGATATTGTAGGAAGTCGCAGACAAATATAGCCAATGCGGCCACAGTCACAATCACGTTGCAATTACAGACACTTTAAAAAACTTTGACATTACAGTCAAAATCACGGTTGCAGATCATTTTTTAAAACCTTGCATATAATTCTAAACAAATTAAATATTAAAAAACATGTTAGCATAATGATACCTTTTTTTTTTTTGGAAATTAGTTTCAGTAGACAATTGAAGATATTCTTTACAATCATATGTGTACAAAAAAAATTATGGTTTTTTTTAAGATTTAAATATATTTTTGGTTAATCGCTAATGTAGCAGCAAGTTTAACACATTAACACCTAAAACTTGAATTAGTAGGGTGGGGTTGCTACATAGTTAAATTATTGTTTATTAATTAAATAATTATTAAATTAATATTTCTAAATATTAAGTGGTTGAAATGTGAAGCCATTTCCATGTGAAGCCAAGAAAAGTCACGACATGACTTACTATTGACGATGGAAAAAATATCCAGCAAATTTTCCGTGGCGTGTTTTATATTCAGACAGACAGACCGACACAGCTTTTTCAACTGGTTATCATCTTCCAAGTATCTTCCGAGTGGAAGAGTATGTCATATACTAATCTATATTTATCAAATGATTGACGATTGCTACTTCTTGTTTGAGTCCTGTAATACTGCACTGGTCTTCCTGTGGTCTCTGGATCGTATTCTGCACGTCATTTGTCAGATGCAGAAATATTTTAGTACCACTAATTTGTCTTGTTTTTGGAATTTTGTGTGGAACTATATGTCTGCTTTTTGACATGGTCCAATTTGTCTGTTTGGGTCCTAGATCACTTGACTTGACTTCACTAGTTTTTGTGGTCAGCATGCGTTCTGATAAAGGGCAAAATAAAGCCAGGACAATGATGTAATTTCGCTTTTATAAACGAAATTTAAAACCTCTATAAGAATAATAGGATTGAATTTTCAACTTGATCATTTGATGACTTCCGGTGGTTGATTTTTGCTGTATTATTTTCACTTTTTTATTTATTTATAAATCTTGATGAATTTTATAATTTTAGTACAATGAATTTTTTTTTTCAATAAGAACATTTTATCTCTAATTTCTTACTATGTGTTTATGGGTATGACATAGAAAAAACCTTATTTTTTTGGTTCCGAATTTTCTTGTTCCTCATCTGTAGTTGCTACTTGCTAGACGTATAAAACCAAAAAACCTCTTGCAAAATGTAATTGTGATTTGTTAGCTTCAAAACATTGTGTGATAAAAGTGTTGAATAAGCGATATAACACATCCCCAATCTATGCATTCCACTTTCGTCCATCACATTTTTAGTGGGATAATTATAAGCATACATTTCATATTTTCTACATCTCACTTTTATTTTTTATTTTTTTTTCTCTATTTTTTCTTATCATATCATACATCATGTCTATCATTTTTTTTATCTCTCTTTCTTTCGTCCCGAAACAGAGTGAATGTTTATTCTTTCCAGCCCGTTTGGTTCCCGTTGAGAGGTTCTGTACGCGAGTTATTTACGTAAAAAGTAGAAGCATAAATACCAATGCATGTAATGACGTAGAACCATTGGACGTGAATTTGGTTCTGTAAGGACGTAGAACCAAAGACGCACGACATGACTGAAAGTGATCCCGCTTGACATTTTGGATTTTTTTTGGGTTAAATTTTTTTTAGTCCTCAAAAAATTAACCTGTTTTGGTTTTAATCATAAAAAAAAATTGAATAAAATCCTTTAAATATTAAAAATATTTTAATTAAATCTCTGTGCTAAATTCTGTTAAATGATGGTCATATTAGTTTTCAAGTAAAGTATTTTGTTACCTGAAGTGACTAGTAATAATTTTTTAATAAAAAATTGAGTAATTATTTTTTCTTTATGGTTAAAAAAATATGTGGTTTAGGATTAATTATGTAATAAATTTATTCAAAAAATATGTTATTAATCTAAATTGGACATAACAATTGACATGGACGACCACATCAGTAAATTAATGGCGACTGAGACGCTAATGTGGTCATCATTTAATAGAAAAGTTAAATAAGGTTTAATATAAATATCTAATTAGGGTATTTTTAACATTTGAGGGACTTTATTCAAGGAAAATTTTTTTTAAGGATTCAAACCAAAACGGGTCAAATTTTGGAGGACCAAAAACATATTTAACTTTTTTTTTCCTTAACTAAGAAAAAGGCTAGACCGTAAAATGAGAATTGGAAAACTTTTTTATGGTGTTTGGAACTTTTTTATTTTTAATCAGTATGTTTGTAGTAATAAATATTAAAAATATTACATTATTTTAATTTTTTTATAGATGATGTGAATAAAATAATAAAAATAATATTATTTTCTTTCTATATTGTTTTTAAATAAGCAAAATAATTTCCCATTGTACCAAAAAAAGAAGCAAAATAATAGAGTAATATTTTTGTAATTAATAATTCTATTTGGTACAAGTTACATATGAATACTTGATAATTAATCATGTTTTGAGTAAAATAAGATGAAAAATAAACAAATGAATAAGAAAACATAATAAAATATTTGGTTTTTAAATGTATGGAAAATAAACAAATAAATTAGAAAACATAATAAAATATTTAGTTTTAGATGTGATTTTATGCTAAAACATTTGTATTATTTAATATTTTAATCATTAATAAAATATATAACCAAAACCTAAAACAGAGAAAACCACCCAAACAATTATTTAATTTCTCGTCTTTGGATACCCTTTTGTGACACCAAAATCTTTGTAAAGTATGGAGTATAAACTACTGTGTTAGCACATGCTTTATTTAAGCTTATCCCATAATTAGGGTATCCCATAATTGATGTGTAATAATTTATTTTACTGTACTAGGTTTGCCTTTTGTTTTATTTATATGTACCCAACGACATCCTTTACTTTTCTGACAAGACTAATAAGAAAAAGGATCTCGTGTAAATAGATAGTTGGGCGTGCATTGGGAGGAAAGGTGGGTCGCTCTCCCAATGGTTGGGACATCGGCGTTAGAGCTATAAACGTGACATCATCTTTACCACCGACTCTGTCATCTCTCAACCTGCCATCAAAGCTATCCATTTTCAAATGCCACCGAGATGAGGTGTGTGTGTAATTTCTAAAGATACTAATAGCCTCCAACTTTTTTTTTTTTTTTTGACATCCTTAAGATTTTTATTTTTAGAATTATGATAGTATTAATCTGACTATGTTCAATTGCATATATCAAATTAGATCCTAGAGCTCCCTGCAAAAGCAGAGGTGATTGCTTGGTCAGAAATGACTGGAGTTGAGATTTTTAGCTATGGAGACCACATGTTGGGCATCCAAGGCCACCCTGAATTCACCTATGACATCCTCTTGCACTTTATTGACCGTATTATTCAGCGAGAATTGGTCCAGGTATATTTATATGCTCATTTTCTTGCCTTGCATTAAGGTTGTTTCTTTTGGTTTTGGAATGAAATGGTCCCGATTATATAGTTACTCGTTATGGATGTTTGGAATATCAGGAAGCTTTTGCTATGGATGCAAAGGTGAAGGCGGCATCGCAAGAGTCAGACAAAGAGACATTGAAAAAATTGTGCGTCAACTTTCTGAAGCATTAATTGTGACTCTTATGATTTGTTTGGGTAAAGAGAGAAGGAGGAGAGAAGAGAGAATAAGTAGAGAATAAGTAGATTTTTAATATGTTTGTATTAAAAGAAGTATGAGAAAAGTAGAAAAGAAAGAAAAGTTGACTTTTTTCTTCACTTGTTTGGTTAGATAAAAAAGTAAAGAGAAAGAGAATAAACTTTTCTTGTAAAAACATGTTTATCTTTAATATATATAAATCTTGTGAGATAGAAAGAAGTAATAAAGTTAGAATTGTAATATTGAGTTGGTTCTACAATTTTTTTTCTAACTTTTTTCACTTTTTTCTTTAACAAAGGAGAGATTTTTTTGAATGAGTCCCACATATTTATTTTCTCTCTTCTCTACTTCTCTCTTTAAACAAATAACATAAAACTATTTTTTCTTATCAATTTCTTTCTTCTTTACTTCTCCCTTCTTAATTTCTATTCAACCAAACAAGGGTTAGAGATGTGACAAATGTACCGGTATACTAGTAATAAAAATTGAAAAAGTACTGTTTTCATGAATGAAGATTGTGGTTTAACAATTACACATTTTTTTTTTTGGTAAATTAACAAATAGTTAATTAATTACTCTATTGATTTAAAAATTAAGGAAAAATTAATTAATTTTAGGTTTTTAGTTTTAATCAAAGAAAGCAGTAAGAATGGTCAATCTAAGCATAGGTTAAACTGGCGCTAGGCACCAATTTTCAAAAATTGGGATCAAGCTCTGGCGCCCAACAGTCCTACAGTATCGTTGAGTTTGGATTGTTTACAGCCATACTGCCTTTACAGCAAATAAATTCATCTTTAATAACCAACTATAAAAATATTTATTTTATATTCTATTCTTTTAAAACCATTAGATGCAAATCCAAGGATGAATATAATTGCTGCAGAGGATCCAATTTGCAGTACAGCCTAATGGTGATACAGTACCAGGTCCATGTCTTTCGTTTTTTGTTGCTCTGTGTTGGTGCTAGTGTCTCCTTATTGGCACTGGGAGCTACTCCCAATAGAACCAAAAACTCCTACTCTTACACTCGTATGCTATTTCATTTTCTTGCTTAGCTTTCCTACGTTGAAAAACCTAAACAATTAAGTAAATTTACGCAAATTTTCAATTAAAAGCTTCAGGAACATGAATTACATAAAATTTCATATTATTGGATTATTTTTTTATAAATTTTCAGTGAGTTAATGTAAAAAATATGTAAAATAGTTCTATAAATTTAGATAAGATGTAGATTTATAAGTGATAGTTATCTAAGATATGAATTGAAACAGGGAAAAAGAAGTGTTGTAAATTAGAAGTAATAATTTTTGAGAAATTAATGTGAAAGAGGGTTTTATTAGAGAAGCAACGCTTGCGTGTGTCTTTGCCTTAGGATGCAGTCTAGTTAGCCATGCTAGGTTGGCATTGGGGGTGTGCAAAAAAAGTGAAATGAGTCAAATTTTAAAAACCAAACTATTTTTCAAAAAAAAAATTGAACTATATATGAATGTAAAAAGGATAATTGAACTAAATCGAACTGAAACAAACTTAAAAAAATCGAACCATTTTGAGAAAAAAAGAAAACTAAACTGATCCACTTTATAAAAACAATTCGATTAACCGAATCGTTTTTATAAAATGAATCAGTTCGATTCACGTTTTTCAAAAATCCAAACCATGTCACAGTTGGCAACCATTAGGAACAAGAACGATGGGTACAATCAATGTGTCGGTATTCCACCAAAATTATCTAATTTGGCCATTCTTTTTTTTTTTTTTTTTGAAGAATAATTTGGCGATTCTAATTCAATGAACTATTTTTTTTCTCGTTAATACTTATTCGCACGTTATTAGTTTTTTACTTCAAAATTATTAGCAAATGATGTTAAAGCCACTAACACTATTTTCCTACTGATTAAGCCCTTGTTTTTGGTGCATTCCACTGTGTTCTATTTTGGTGGATTCCACTAACAATGATTTTCTTTTATATAAATCCCAAAGTGATGTATTATCTATATATATATAATAGATAGAATGTGTTCTAGGGGTTACTTGGACACTATCACCTTAAGTCGGCTCCCTCATTCACCCAACTTATGAATCGATGACTTCGCCGATCTTGATTAACATGGCCTCCATGTTCTTTGATGAACCCAGTCAGAGTTTTATGCCTACCTTGAAATAGTGAGGAAAATGCCTAATGAAGCACCCAAACACACGCTGCCATGTGGCATCTATCCTTAATTGTTTTTCCCTCCAAAATGCTCTATATAAAGGACCATGCACTTACCAGGTACACACAACTCTCTCATTCTCACTCACTCTCTTACGCTTTTACTGACTTAAGCATCAAAGTCCTAGCAGGTGTGACCACCAGAGACGTCTGCAACCACTGTGAAAACTCATAAGAGCTTTTTCTCGCTCCTCTCCTCATGTTCACCACACAACATTGGCACTTGTCAGTGGGAATCGATTTCTAATTCTCTTTTCATTCTTCATTGTTTGGAGGTTCATTCGTGATGGTTAGCATGAGAAATCGTAAGTCTGTTGTGGCACCATAGCTGTCGAAGCTTCCGCTTTCACTGTATAAGGATGGCGAGGTAGCTTTTGTTACTCCTGAGGCGGTCCCCAAGGCGAATGGCGTCCCTACGTCGTCAATAACTATGGATGATTTTGCTACATTGTTACAACAGTAGAGAAAGACGCCGAAGGAGTAGGAAAAGATCATTGCGAAACTTCAAACTAAGAGAGAGAATAAGAAAATTATGGAGAACAGTTATGATCATGCTGAGAGGTCGGTAGCATCAGTGCTACGGCCAAGTCACGTTGCATATGAAGTGCATAATGCACACATGGCAGTCAAGACAAACAAAGATGATAAGATGATTTCGTTCAACCTTTTTTTTTCGATAAGGATTTTGAATTTGCAAGTTCCGAAGCAGTTACAACAATTGCCTTCTTTGAAGTTGTATGATAGATCTATGGATTCAAACGATCACCTCTCAGTGATCGAATCAACGATGTCATACAAGAGAGCTTCTGCTTCGCTCACATATAGAGTGCTTCTGCTCTCGCTAAAGGGAACGACACTGAAATGCTCCAATCTCTCGAACTGAGATCTGTTGATTCATTAATGATGTTGAGGGAAAAGTTTAGGATGACTTTTGTGACAAACAAAGCTAGACCTAAAACTAAAGCAAATTTGAGAAGGATCTGCCAAGGTCTAGATGAGTCATTGAGGGACTACATCAGCAAATTTAATCAAAAGATAAGAGTGGTAGAAAAATTGCAGGCTGGAGTAGTACTAATGTTAGCCACAGACAGAGTGAAAGAAGGTTTGCCTTTTTTCATGTCGATCACTAAGACGCCTTCGACATCAATGGAGGAATTCCTGAAGAAGGTGAAAAAATACGTTAATTACGATAATGCTGGGCTGAAAAGCAAAATCTACTGAGATTGCAACATAGAAAAAGAATCCCATGCCCAAAATAGACAGACCGCCGTGTCACAAAGACCGGGGTCTATATAAAGAGGGGTTGCAATTTAAGGAATATACATCGTTGAATACCTCAAAAGGAAGGATCTTGAACGAGGTATTCAACGGGGAGTTTTTAGAAGAAGGGATAAAGCCCCCAAAACCATTGAAAAACAAAGAAGGTGGTGATTAGTCAAATTTTTTTCAGTATCATAGGGTATCGGGGCATGATATCGACAAATGCTACCAATTGAAAAGATGCAATCGAGGTGTTAATAAGGTGGGGAAGGCTAAGTCGATTTGTAAAGCAAGGTGGAGACAATCGCATTAAACACCGACATTCCCCACCTATGAAAAGGGAGAGAAGTCGAAGTCCTATAAAGGAGTGTTCTTCCCCAAGGAAAGGTAGATCACTGCGTAGACATAGTTCACCTAGAAGCTATACCCCATCTCAACATTTGCAAGATGAAGCCGTGGTCCAGGCTATAAGACGTATGTCACTATGTTGGTTGTCATCCCGGCAACTGATAAGATCTCTTGTTCATTCTCCGACGCAGAGTCACGAGGTTATCTATGTTATAACGAGCAGATTTTTTGGCAGAGCTCTGTCAAACAATGTGAGGAAAACTGTTGACAATCCCACTAAAAAGAAAGCACTATCACTGACTTTCGACGATTTTGACTATGGTGACATCATGCTAAACCACAAAGATTCCTTCGTGGTGAATGCACTTATGGCAAACAAGAGATTCACCGACTTTTGGTGGACATTGAAAGTTTAGCAGACATCATGCTCTACGAGCTTTTCGAGAAGCTTAAAATACCGGAGTTCGAGTTGATGTCGTATAATGAAGATTTGATCTGATTTTCCAAACATCATATTACGCCAGTCGACTACATAAAGCTCCATGTAACCTTTGGGAAACCCCCTGCCATGAAAACTGTGATGATCCAATTTATCGTGGTAAACACTAAATCTTCTTACCATGCTATCCTGGGATGACCAACATTGAACACATTGGGGGCCATCATCTCAGTATCACATCTAGTGATGAAGTTTGTTAATGACAATATGCAGGTAGTCACCTTATGAGGTGACCAAAAGAAAGCTAGAGAATGTTATAAGGAGTCTCGCAAAGTCGGCCCTAAACCTGAGTTGGAATATAAACCCAACGTCAAAAAAGGAGAGGTACTGCTAATGGAGCTAGATTGCGAAGATGAAATAAAGTGAGACTCTTGGATACCTCGTCTAGAGTCAGAAAGGAAGTGCATCCCAATTGAGTTAGGGAAAGAAGCAGGGCTAATTGTGAAAATTAGTGCCGACCTTGACTATAAGATGAAGGTTGACATGTCAAACTTACTAAAAAGCAACTCCGTCTTATTTGCTTGGAAGCCAACAGATGTGTCAGGGATAGACCTTAACTTTATATGCCATCGGTTGAAAGTGGACCCTTTTGTGAAACTAGTGTGCTAACGAAGAAGGAAGATGGCCTCGGAGCACTTGTAGGAAATCGAGAGGCAGGTCGTTAAGTTGTTAAACGCCGGATTCATTCGAGAAGTGAAATACACCACTTGGTTTATCAATGTGGTCCTTGTTAAGAAGCAAAACGGTAATGGAGGATGTATGTAGATTACACTGACCTTAACAAACACTGCCCAAAGGACTCATATCCCCTCCTTAACATTGACAGATTGGTGAATGTTTCATCTGGGTACCGATACTTGTCTTTCATGGACACATACTCCGAATACAACCATATTCCACTTCACCTAGAGGAACAGGAGAAGATTGCCTTCATGACTAAGAATGCCAATTATTATTATAATGTAATGTCATTTGAGCTAAAGAATGCTGGGGCTACATATCAGAGAATGATGAATAAGGTGTTTGAAAAACAAATTGGTCAAAAATTATAAATATATGTCAATGATATGATTGAAAAGAGTGCTACTCCTGAAATGCACCTTTAAGACTTAGAAAAGACTTTCAGGCAACTAAGAAAGTAAACATAAGGTTGAACCCTAATAAATGCACATTCAGAGTCTCGTCGGGAAAGTTTTTGGGGTATATGCTGTTCGAGAGGGGGATTGAGTTGAACTTGGACAAATGTCAAGCTATATTGGAGATGAAAAGTCCCTAGAATGTAAAAGAGGTCCAGAAGTTGACTGGGCGATTGGCAAAATTAACGAGATTCATGGCCAAGTTGGTACATAATGCTCTTCTTTTTTTCTAGCTTTTAAGGAAAGGCAATATGTTTGAGTGGATCGAAGAGTGCGAAGCTACATTTGAAAGGCTGAAAGAGACTTTATCATCTCCCCTACTCACTAAACTTGAACCAGACGAAATACTGTACCTATATCTCGCTGTTGCTGACGAAGTTGTGAATGCGGCGCCAATAAGGGAGATGTCAAAAGGACAAAAGCTGATCTACTTCGTAAGTAGTGCCCTTTAAGGGACCAAATTGAGATATCCAAAGATGAAGAAGGTCGTATTCGCACTTGTTGTGGCAGCAAGGTGACTCAGACCATATTTTCAATTACATCAGATTGTAGTACGAATAGATCAACCCATCTGGCATATTTTACACAGCCCGAGTTAGCTAGTAGGATGACAACCTAGGCCATTGAATTATTCGAGCATGGGATTCGGTACGAGCTGAGACAAGCACTTAAGGCTCAAGCATTAGCCGACTTTGTCTCTGAACTAGCCCCATCGAATCTAACATCCCAAGATTCAACTTGGACTATTTTTGTCAACAGATCATCCAATGAAAAAGGCAGTGGAGCTAGCATACTGTTAAAATCATCTAACAGGGTCATTTTGGAGCAGTCTTTCACCTTCACGTTCCTCACCTCGAATAACCAAGCAAAATATGAGCATGTATGGCTAGATTGATCATTGCATCTTATATAGGGGCAACCTTGGTGTGAGTATGTAGTGACTCACAGTTGATGATATTACAGATCAATGGGGCATTCAAGCCAAGAAGCCAATGTTGCAGAAATACTTGGCAAAGGTCAAGACTTTTATCACAAGCTTTGACAAGATAGAATTTGTCCACATATCCCGAGAGAAGAATGTGAGGGCCAACATCTTGTCTAAGTTGGCAAGCACAAGATCATCCAATAATAATAGGTCAGTCACCTAGTAGACGATCCATAAGCCCAATCTCGTCATGATAGTAGAAGCAGAGCCGAACTGGATGACTCTCATTGTCAACTATTTGCTTGAAGGTATCACCCCAGAAGACAAGAAAGAAGCAAGGAGATTAGAAAGATCGACTGCACATTTTTGTATCATAAATGACAAGCTCTATCGCCATGGCTTTTCCCAACCTTTACTCAGGTGCTTGGGAAAGTTAGAGTTCGAGTATGTAATGGCGAAATACATGAAGGATACTACGGGCAGCATTTGGGGGGCAAAGCCCTAGCCAAGAAGATACTCAAAGTGGGCTACTACTGGCCGATGTTGGAAAGTGATGTTATGGAGTTTACCAAAAATGCGACAGATGCGAAAAATGCTCTGAGATTCATCTTACTCCTCCTGAAGACCGAAGTACGCTTACTTCCCCTTGGCCATTTATTTAGTGGGCGACTAACATACTTGGCCCCTTCCCCAAGGCGCCTGGACAGGTGAAATACTTAGTGGTGGCAATCGATTACTTTACTAAATGGATTGAAGTAGAGGCACTAGCCACCATCACAGCCAGAAATACTTAGAGGCAAAATTTGCCAAATTATGAAACTTTGAGAACAAAAAGTACAATTAAGTCTATAATTTTTGATAAAATTGCATAAAAGATTAGAATAATCCACATTCTTGTTTCAAAAATCTCAAGAAAAAACAATGTTATCAAAATTGGACCAACCATCAACTAGTAAAAATATTAAGTCAACAAATTATCGGTCAGACCGATGAGTAACTGGTTAAACTGTATGAATCGATATAAATTAAAATAATATAAATAAATATTTATAATATATATATATATATATATATATATATATATATATATATATATATATATATATATAAACATGAATATAGCTAAGTTATGCATTCCTTTTCTCAATTGTCTAACAAAGGCCTGTATAAAACACTGAGCTCAACAGTACCCAAACTTTTGAAAGAATAAAAACCAAAATAAGATAAAATAGTTCATATGTTGACAATGTAAAGATTTTTTATACTATCATTCAATTACAAATTGACATGTATGGTAATAGTATTATTTTTCCAATAACTATCTTAAAATTCATATTCATCATGATTTATAATTAGTTGACAATATATAGAAATTAAACTCCCAAAATAACCTAAACAACCAACACGTAACGTGGTTTAATTATTGAATTTGTCTACTCTAAAATAAAGGTACACTTTAGACAATAAAATATATATTATAGTTATTGGTTAAAAACTAAAGATTAAATTTATAATTTATAATTTATTATATATATACATATTCTGGGGGTTATCCCGGCCACCAGACCCTTAAATCGACTCACTCGAGTGACCAACTTAAAGTCCATCTTAGCAGCTTACAACGACATCAACAATCATCGTTACCTCGACTAACTATCCTAGCTACGATAAGCAAAGCACTTAACGTGGCACCCCAACACACACTGCCAAGTGACATCTTAACTACCCTAACAGCTTTTTCCACCAAAATGCTCTGTATAAAGGACTTCGCACACTAGGTACACATCATTCTTTCTCATTCTCCCCGTTCTCAAACTCTCAGTTACTTAGGCATTAGTGTACTTACAGGTGTTACCACCAGATGCGCTTAACCACCGCTATAAGAGTTCACTAGAGATCTTGCTCTTCATCCTCGTACTCTACCTCACAACATTGGTGTCGTCTGTAGGAAACGATTTATGTTTCTTTCTTTTGCTTTTAAAGATTTCGTATTTTCAAGATAGTTAGCACGAGGAATCAAAAATCTATTGCAGCGCTGTCACTACACGACTTTCGCCACTACCGCAAAGGATGATGTAGAAGCTTCTGTTACTTCCAAAGGAGGAGTTGCCGCAAATGGAGTTCCTACACCGTTAGTCACCATGGCTGATTTGGCTGCAGAGAGAAGTCTCAAAGGAA
The DNA here is from genome assembly GCA_004329165.1 of Spatholobus suberectus. Classification (NCBI taxonomy): domain Eukaryota; kingdom Viridiplantae; phylum Streptophyta; class Magnoliopsida; order Fabales; family Fabaceae; genus Spatholobus; species Spatholobus suberectus. The sequence continues at coordinate 5,757,228 of CM014729.1, read as the reverse complement.
TAAGAGAAGCTCATTTCTAAGCTTTGTGCTAAAAGGGAGAATAAGAAGAACATAAAGAACAATCACGATTACACCGAATGGTCGATAGCATTAGGGGTACGACCTAGTCATGTGGTGCATGACACTCACATTGCAATTGGAATGAGTGAGAAGGATGAGATGATTCCATTCAATCTTCCATTCTCTACATGAATTCTGAATTTGCAAGTTCCCAAGCAGTTATAACAATTACCTTATCTAGAGTTGTATGATGGATCAACCGATCCAAATGATCATTTGTTGGTGTTTGAATCTACGATGTCATACAAAGGAGCTTTTGCTTCACTCATGTGTAGAGCATCCTGCTTTCACTAAAAGGCTCAGTGTTGAACTGGTTCTAGTCGTTGGAACCGAGATCGATTGATTCATGGATGGTGTTGAAAGAAAAACTCAAAACTGTCTTTGCAACTAGTAAGGCTAAACTAAAATAAAGGCTGACTTGAGAATAATCTATCAAGGAGTTGATGAGCCGTTGAGGGAGTATATCAGCAAATTTAATCAAGAAGCTAGGGCAGCCGAGAATTTACAAGCTGGAGTTATTTTGATGCTGGCCAAGGACGAGGTGAAAAAGGATTTGCCCTTCTTTATTTCATTGCTAAGACTCCTCCGACTTCAATGGTGGAATTCCTGAAAAAGGCTAAGAAGTATATCAATTACGAGAATGTACTAAAGGCCAAGAAGTTGAAAGTGGCTAAGGTTGTGGGTGAGAGAATGTACTAGTACAAAAAGATGACAAACCACCACGTCACAAGGATCGAGGTTTGTATAAAGGAAGATCACAGTTTGAGGAGTATATGCCATTGAATACCTCGAGAGGAAAAATCTTGAACGAGATATTCAATGTAGAATTTGTGTAGGAAGGGATAAAAACTCCTAAACCTTTGAAGAATAAGAATGCAAGGGATGATGCTGCAAGTATCATAAGGCACCGGGCATGATACTGATAAGTGTTATCAGCTGAAGGACACCACTAAAGTGCTTATAAGGTAGGGAAGATTAAGTCGCTTTGTGAAATAGGACAGATATAATTGCGGTAGATTTCGACATTCCTTAACAAAGAGGGAAAGGACAAGGAGCCCAAGGAAAGGACGTACTCCCCCCAAGAAAGGGAAATCACCATAGAGGCGTAGCCCTAAAAGAAGCCACATACCACCTTGGTCATCGCAAGACGATGTCGAGGTTTAAGTCATACGATATATGTCACCATGTTGACCATCACCACAAAACCCGTTCATTCCCCTGCACGAAGTCATAAGATCATCTACGTTATTACAGGTAGATTTTCTGGCAAAGGATCATCGAAAAATGTTAGAAAAAGACATGCTAGAAAAGTCTTAACAATAGATAACACTATCATTGACCTTTGACAACTTTGATTATAGTGACTTAATACTGAACCATGGCGATCCCCTTATTGTGGCGACCCTCATAGCCAATAAAGAGGTCCAAAGATTATTAGTGGACATTGGTAATTAGGCTAACATTATGTTTTACGAGTTTTTCAAGAAGTTGAAGATCCTGAAATCCGAGTTAATGCCATATAATGAAGATTTAATTCGATTCTCAGCACACCACATTACGCCAGTCAGTTATATCAAACTACATGTTCCGTTTGGGAAACCGCCTACTACAAACATTATGATGACCTGGTTTATTATAGTAGACACTAAGTCTTTCTACCATGCTATCCTGGGTAGGCCAACATTGAATGCTTTGGGGGTCGTCATCTCTGTATCACACCTCGTGATGAAGTTTGTCAATGACAATATGCAAGTTGTTACTATATGAGGCAACCAAAAAATAGCTAAAGAGTGTTACAAAGAGTCTTTTAAGGCCAACCCTATGCTTGAGATGGAGTATATGCCTAATGTCGGGCGGGGAGAGGTGTTGTTGACAAAACTAGATTGCTGAAATGAAATAAAAAGAGATTCCTAGCTACCTTGTCTCAAACTAGAATTTGAATGCATCCTGGTGGAAGTTGGCAAGGAGGCTTCACAGGTTGTGAAGATTAGGGCCGACTTAGATGAAAAGATGAAGGTTGATTGGTCAACTTTGCTGAAGAACAATGCCGACTTATTTTCCTGGAAGTCGACAGACATGCCTAAGATAGATCCAACTTTATCTATCATTACCTAGAAGTGAATCCCTCAGTAAAGTCGGTGTGTCAACATCGAAGGACGATGGCTCTAGAATGCTCATAGGAAATTGGGAGGTGGGTAACCGAGCTTTTGAATGTCAGTTTCATTCAGGAAGTGAAATACACCACTTAGCTTGCCAACTTGGTCCTTGTTAAGAAACAAAACAGTAAATGAAGAATTTGTGTTGACTATACCGATCTTAACAAGCATTATCCCAAGGATTCATATGCATTGCTCAACATTGATAGGCTGGTAGATGGTTTATTCAATTTTTGTTGCTTGTCTTTTATGGGTACAACCAGATACCACTTTACCCAAGAGACCAGGAGAAAACTGCCTTTATGATAGAAAAGGGAAATTACTGTTACAAGATGATGTCGTTTAAATTAAAGAATGTTGGACCCACGTATTAAAGAATGATGAACAAGATATTTGCAAAGCAAATTAGGCAAAATCTGGAAGTATATGTTGATGTTATGATTGTCAAGAGTACCACTTCCGAGGCACATCTTGATGATTTGGAGGAAACTTTCGCCCAACTAAGAAAGTACAACATGAGGCAGAATCCTAATAAATGCGCATTTGGAGTCTTAGCCGAAAAAAATTTCGATTACATGTTATAGGAGAAAGGCATCGAATTAAACCCAAAAAAATGTCGAGCTATACTAGAAATGAAAAGTCCTTAGAATGTGAAAGAGGTACAAAAGCTGACAGGGCGTTTGACTGCACTGACAAGGTTCGTAGCAAACTCGACACAAAATGCCCTCCCATATTTTCGGCTTTTGAGGAAGGGCAAACCTTTTGAATGGAATAAAGAATGTGAAGTTGTATTCGCAATCTGTCACCACCTCCTTTTCTCACTAAACTCGAATCGAGGGAGGTGTTATACCTATATTTAGCCGTCATAGATGAAATAGTCAGCGTGGTGCTGATAAGGGAAACATCGAAAGGACAAGTCCCTTCAAGGAGCCGAGCCGCAATATTCTAAGATGGAGAAGGTTATTTTCGCCCTTATTATAGCGGCCAGACGACTTAGGCCTTACTTTCAGTTGCATTAGGTCGTGGTGTGAATAGATAAATCTACCCATCAAATCTTGCACACACCCGAGTTAGCAGGAAGGATGACGTCTTGGGCCATTGAGCTACCTTAGCACAAAATACAATACGAGTCTAGATAAGCATTGAAGGCTCAAATTCTGGCCGACTTCGTTGCTGAGTTAACACCAATAGACCTAGCATCTCAGGATTCAACCTAGACATTATTCATGGATGGGTCATCCAACGAAAAAAAGAAGAAGCAAACCCGAGATATTATTGGAGTCTACAAATGGAGTTATCTTAGAGTAATCACTGACACTCACATTCCCCACCTCCAATAACCAGGCAGAATATGAAGCAATATAGCAAGTTTGATTATGGTGTTCGACATAGAGGCAAAATCAATGCGAGTATGCAACAATTCACAATTGGTGATCTCACAAATTAATAGGAAGTATCAAGCCAAATAATCGATATTACAAAAGTACCTGGTGAGGGTCAAAACTCTTATCACAAGTTTTGATAAGACAAAGTTCGTTTACATACCTTGGGAGAAAAATATAAGGGTGGATATCTTATCTAAGTTGGCTAGCACCAAGTCCTCTGACAACAATAGGTCGGTCAACCAATAGATAATTCACGAGCTCAACCTCGTCATGGTAGTAGAAGTAGAGTTGAGTTGGATGACACCTATTATGAATTATCTATAAGAAGGTGCTATCCCAGAGGACAAAAAGGAAGCAAGAAGATTAGTCGCACACTTCTGCATTGTCAATGGCAAGCTTTACAGGCGAGGTTTTTCTCAACTGTTGCGTAAGTGCTTGAGAAAGTCAGAGTTTGAATATATTTTGGCAAAAGTACATGAAGGTTACTACGAGCAACAACTGGGAGGCAAAGCTCTGGTAAGAAAATCCTCCAACCAAGTTATTATTGGCCGACATTAGAGAATGATGCTATGAAATTCGCTAAAAAATATGAACGATGTTAGAGTGCTTTGACATTCACCTTGCTCCATCGAAAGACCTAAGCGTGCTCACATCCTTATGACCGTTTATTTGGTGAGGGATTGATATACTTGGCCTATTCCTTAAGGCTCATGGCCAAGTAAAGTATCTAGTAGTGGCAGTAGACTACTTTACGAAATGGATAGAGGCAGAGACATTAATCACTATCACTGCCAAGAATGTGGAAAACTTTGTATTCCAAAAAATCATTTGCAGGTTTTGGATACCATATGTAATAGTGTAAAATAACGGCATGCAGTTCAAAGATCAGGGTTTTCAAAGTTTCCTGGAAGGGTTAAAGATAAAACAACACTTTACGTTAGCAAAGCACCCCAAACAAATGGGTAAGTCGAAGCTAGGAACCGAGTTATCCTTTGCGGCCTTAAAAGATGCCTTGATGAAGCAAAATAAAGCTAGATTGAGCAACTGCCATATGTCCTTTGGGCATATCTCACAACCCCCTACTCTACCACTGAAAAGTCTTCTTTCCGTCTTACTTATGGCATGGAGGCAATAATCATGACAAAAATTGGAAAGCTGACATGGAGAGTGGCCAACTTGAAGCTAGAGGACAATGATGGGTTGATTCAAATGGAGCTCAGCACGACTAAAGAAATGAGAGAAATTGCCAGGATCAAAGAAGCTGCATTAAAGAGACAGGTTATGACGAGGTACAATAAGAAGGTCATGCCTCGGATGTTTGAGCCCGACAACCTGGAGCTAAGGTAAGCTGATATAAGCGAAAAAAAAGTCGGTCAAGGCAAACTCGTAGAGAAATAGGAAGGCCCTTACAGAGTCACTTCCCAGATCGCCACAAAAGCATACACATTGGAGATACTTCCTGAGGTTCCTGTCCCACGAACATGGAATGCAAGCAACCTCTGTCAGAATTACAGTTAAGTATGACGACAAGGAAGGTTAAGTAATCTCTAACTTATAGATAGGATTTATATAGTATAGGTGGGTTGAGTTACGTACTATAATTCGTAGCTCTTGTATTACTTTTTGCCCCACGTGATTAATAAATGAGAGTTTTCAAAACAATAAGGCAAAACAAATAAAGTAAAGGCGACCAAATAATGCAAGAAGGTCATCACCCGTGTACATGGATTCAATCCAGCCGAAGTTTAAGATGAACAAGCAAAAGTTCACCGAGACGACAAAATAAGGCAGGAAGGTCATCACCCCATGTATATAGATTTAATCCAGCTAGGGTTTGAGATGAACAAGCAAAAGTTCATCAAGACGACAAAATAAGGCAAGAAGGTTATCACCCCATGTATGTGGATTTAATCCAGTTGGGGTTTGAAATGAACAAGCAAAAGTTCATCGAGACGACAACATAATACAAGAAGGTCATCACCTTGTGTACGTGGATTTAATCTAGCTGAGGTCTAAGGTGAACAAGTAAGAGCTCACAAAGATGACAAAAGCAATAAAGCAAAAGCAAAAACAAAAATGAAGCAAAGCTCATCAAGACAAAACCATAGAAGAAGTAAGGCATGGGTGAACAAGGCAAAAGAAAAAACAACCAAAAAGCACAAAACAAAGGTAAAGTCAAACAACAAATAGAATGCAAGCCGAAGTAACAAAGCATAAAGTATATGAGTATTGCGATAAATCGATTAAACTGTGCAAGAAACAAAAGGTGTTTGTTCAACAAATAAAAATGTTCAAAGTCAAAGTCAAAGAGTACAAATAAAACCAGCATCCTGGTCCTTCAAGCGTCACCATTCTTCAACGAGGGGTTGATAGCAACATCATCATCCAAGTTCATAACCTCGAGTTGTTGGACTGTCGACGTTGGCTGAGGAGTCGAAATAAAACTGTTACCAAGCCACTTCTCAGCATCCTTTGCAAACTCCTTAGCAGGCTTTTTAGTATCGGAAGCAAGCTTCATTCCAACTTCAGCAGCAACCCCAAAATTGGCAATCTATTCATTCAGCACCTTGACATCTTTTTCATCGGGGCTCAATATGACGTAGGGAACGACAGTTTAGAGGGAACCATCTCACCATTAATACGAGCATGCCAGATGTAACGCCTGGCTGCTTTCAAGATCAACAGCTGTCCCTACAAACCAACACAAGACTTTTCAACGTACTTTATCCTCACTCACAGACTTCCTAGGAAACTTTCCAGGAGGTTACCCATCCCAAAATTGCTCCAAGTTAAGCACACTTAACTGTGGAGTTCTTAAGTGATAAGTTACTGAAAAGTATATGCATCTTGTTGGTATGGGTAGAACTTATTAATTCCTTTAAGCTATCATCAACTGTATAGTCCCATACCTACACAGCCTCTGAATCCTTCTCATTTTGGTCTGTATTTGATTCATCCATGTGTCTTTCCAGCTATAAGCCTGCCCGGAGCCACTCCTTATCTATGTCTTATCTCTTTTACACCAGCACCCGCCTTTGTCAGCACCCGGGATGTTACACCAAACACCATTTATCACCTCGTACTCTGGCTTGACAATATCCAAGCTTATTCCCTAGGTGAAGAGATAGGGGATTTTCTCTATGGTGTTCTCGAAGGAAAGTTGGATAGACTTCATCCATTGCCGATACATTTTTCGATATTCATCCTTGGAGTGAGATAAATTAGTCTCCAATCCTTCTACCTTGGCCTTAAAATCCTTCACCATAGTCTCAAAACTTTCAAATTAAATGCTCAAGTCCGAATTGCTCAGCTCTATTTGGAAACGCTTTGCTTTGCTGGCTACCAACTTAACTTTCAACTCCTTCTCCGCCCTTTCCAACCTTCCCTTCTTTAGCTCGATCTAGGCAATCTTCTTTCAAGATCACTAACCTTTTCTCAAGCTCGGCCACTTTTCTCCTAACATCTTCCTTAGCCTAGTAAGCACCTTCTTCAGCCTGCTGTAGCTGGGATATTGTAGCCTCTTTCTCTGCCAATAATTCTAACAGACTTATCTCATCACAAGTCCTTCTTAACAAGACAAACTGTCGAAACCCTAGAAACATATGACAAAATAGGGCTTCCATTCCCCTCATCCTACCTTGTACATCATGGATTTCTTTTAGATTGGCCGCCTCTACAACAAAAATGCAACTAGCAACAATTTGCTTTTCAACCTCCTCAATTACAAGATTTATATTGGTATTAGAAGTCGAAGGATCGACCTTTTACTTTTTGTGAAGAGAGCCCAAGGCTCCTGAGGAACAATACCCTTATTAAAGACAAGGATAATAGGAGGGACTTTGTTAGACTTATCTTTCTCAAGCATGATCATTTTCTATTTTTTTTCCCTTTTTCGGTTCCTTTTGCCTGGCTACCAATTGTTCTTGCTCCTTAGCCTTAGCAAACTCGACCATCTAGGACTTCACCATCTTGCCTACAACACAAAGAAAGTTGGTAAGCATCACAATATGCAACCATGAAGATAAAAAGGAAAGAAAATCATGAAAAATGCAAAAGATCCAAAGTATACATACAATGAACACACCTAAGAGACATAGGTATTTAGTATGAGTCATGTCAATAAGAGATTTACGTGGGATCCAACCTTGGATACTCTTAGTTTTCCCAAAAAATGATCTCAAGCTCTTAACTCTTCTAGGGAGAGATCCTTTTCCTCAACCTGGAACCGACTTGTATCTTAACAATAATGACCATAAGACCAATACAAAGGAAACTAGGGTTCATTTACATTCTCACCGGCACCCCAGACAACATAAAAGCTATTTCATCTCTTTGCCCTGGACTGAAGAAAGAAAGATTTGTCTTTGTACTCTTTATAAGAGTCTTCAAAAGGCTTTAGTAAAGGTCAACCCTGACACCGTGCAAAGAGACAACAAAATATTTACTCTCAAAGATCTAATAAATAGGTACAAAATAATAATGGAACAACTTTAGAGTGCAAACAACCTCCTCTTTGCTACACAAATTTTCAATTGCCACTATAAAACCCTAGGAATTTAGATAAAGCTGAGATGAATGACGTTGAGATAATTCAAATCCGATACTTAAAACTTGGTGAAAGGAAGTCTAACATTGAGATTTCAAAAAGAGTAAGATACAGGGGTAAGAATTCAAGGTATAGATAACCAATCTTTGTTGCCACAGTTTCATCTAAAGGGCACTTGATATTCTTGTTTCCCCCTTGAGAGCATATTCTCCCATCATCCCTCGGAGCTATCATGTCCCAAACCACGACATTCTTATCCCTAGCCAAACTCGAATGACTAATAAGAGTGACCAACATGTTCTAGTTGAAGCAAGACCGGGTCTTGACAATCTCCTTGTCCACCCAATCTACATTCTAATTCACAGCTTTGTAATAAGCTTTCGGGGTAGTATCGACATTCATCACGTTCTTGCCCATATCCTTGTCAAAAAGATCGAAAGAATGGTTAGAAGTTATCAACTTATTAACCTCAGCTGGTCTAGTAGGGATCCTGGTATATTGAGCCGACATTCGTCTCTCCTCAATTTTTTGCACTAATGTAGTACAAGCATCCATCTTGAAAGTACCTCCACGACCAAACAAGGATGTGCAAAAAGTCAGGAAATTCCATCCAAGCCTTGGCATAATCCAAAATCTCCTCGGGGTCATGAGATAGCCCCAACGACTTCAAATGATTTCGACATACTTCAAGTGTCTTGTGAAAGATCTTGACTTCTGTTGGCAAGGGAGCATGCTCCAACGGTTCAGCTGTCATGGGATGCTCACCCCTCTTTCTTGTCCTTCCCGACTTGCTATGACTACCCCAGACAACAGACAAGTCACGACAGTTGGACTCATCATCACGAGCGGTTCCTTTTCCCTCCCACTAGAAGCTGCAAGGAAAATCGAAGGACCAACATGGCTTCTTGCACCCCCACGACTACCAGATGACCTTCTTTTGTCAGCAAACAAAGATGGTGGGTTAGTTGGAGACCTAAACAGCTGGTTGGTAGCAAAACCTGTCGGACCATGATCGCAACCATCGTGACCAAAAGATGGAGCATTAGGTTTGTGCGGAGCCATCTTCAACAAAACAAAACAAAGCAAAAACAAAAACAACCAGATATACCTATTGCATTAATAAAGAAAACAAAATTCAATAAAGACAAAAGCAAAAGAAGTTACCTTAAGGAAAAGAAGAAAAGCGACCACGTGAAAGAAAGAGATAACACCTCACTAAAGAAACAAAAGTAAAATTGTAGAATAAACACAGTAAAGCTTTCGCAAGAAGAAGACACAAAAGTAAAAGGTAAGGATAAAACATAACAGTAAAGTACAAATTACAATGGGCTTTAAGCTTTTATCAAGCCCAAATCCATAAACGATTCCCACCAAACCTTAATTTTGAAACCATTCAAAATTTTGAAATTTGAAGGGTTTCGAAGTTTGAACTTTCAAATCATTGTGCATTTAATACACATTGATTCTCACATATTTGTAGCAAAACTGTTGAAAGGGGCTAGCAAAAACACACATCAATAGGAATGCTACACGTGTATATATAAGGATTCACCTCGAAAGTGGTGTCGCTTCTTGGGCTAGATAACCTGTTCTCAAGAATCTGCTCTTAAGTTAGCATTGCTTTTCCCAAGTAACACCGACTTGGGTGCAACTATTCAGGGGATAGGATCATCCAGGCTTAACCTCTTAAGTTGACATTGCTTCTTTCAAGCAGCATTGACTTAGAGGCAACTGTTTTGGAGGTCATCCTGACCTCCTAGCTATTAAGTTGGTACTATTTCTTTCAAGTAGTACCGACTTGGGGGCAACTATTTTGGGGGTTATCCCGGCCACCAGACCCTTAAGTTGGCTCACTCGAGTGACCGACTTAAGGTTCATCTTAGCAATTTACAATGACATCAACAGTCATCGTTACCTTATCATCGTTACCTCAACTATGATGACTATCCTGGCTACTACATGCAAAGCACTTAACGTGGCACCTTAATGCACACCACCACGCGGCAATTTAACTACCGTAACAACTTTTTCCACCAAGACGCTCTATATAAAGAACTTTGCACACCAAGTATACATCACTCTCTCACATCCTCTCCATTCTCGAACTCCCACTGACTTAGGCATTAGAATCCTTATAAGTGCCACCACCGGAGGCGCTCAACCATCGCCATAAGAGTTCATTGAAGATCTTGCTCTTTATCCTTGCGCTCAACCTCACAATAATACATATATTTAATTATGATCGTAATTGTTAATTTATAAACAATAATTATGACTAGGGCTTTATTTTTCTAAATTATAACACTGAAAAAAACTATATATTAAGGAATGCGTAATCTTATAGGCCTGAGTGTGCTTGCAATTCATTTATACTTTGTTTGGTTCAATAGAAATTAAGAAGAGAGAAATGGGGGGTTAAAAAGTATTATAATGTTGTTTGGGTACATTTTATTTGGTAACAAAGATATGGAAGAGAAATAGGGAAGATAGAAAGGAAATAGAAGACAGATGGGAAATAGAGTGTGTTTAGTAGAATGAAAATAGAAGGGAAGAGAAATAAAAAAGTATGAGTCCTACACTCTTTTATTTCAACACAAAATTGTGTAGAGATGAATAATGACAACGTGTAGCACATATTTTGTAGTATTTTTTTTTGTTGGTAAATAACAGCCAGAACTTGCATGTTTATTAGCTATTTTAGGTTTTTCTAGCAGTTTAAAACCATCAAAAACATACTCTATAAAAAATAATAATTTTTTTATTCTTTTTTCTTATTTCTTTCTTCCTTATTCTTCTTTATTTTTCTTAAACCAAACATTCCAAAAATTCACACTATTTTTCACCTATTTTTCTCTTCTCTATTTTCATCCTCCGTATTTTTTTTTCCTTCTATCAAATAAACTGTTGGGGAGAGAAATAGAGAAAAGAGAAAACAAAGTGTAGAACTCACCCTTAAAAAAATTTCTCCTTTGGTAAGAAAAATAAAAGGAAGGAGAGACAACAGAGTATGAGACCTACCTAAAATTACAATTTTAACCTTGTTATTTCTTCTCTATCTTACAAGATCTACATATATTAAAAAAACTCATTTTTCTTTTTCTTTATTTTTCTATCCAACTAAACGAGTAGAGAAAAAAATTTAACTTTTATTTCTCTTTTACTTCTCTCTTACTTTTTTCAATCCAAACGCCCTAAAAATTTGGCAAATTCTATGATGAACCACCTCTTTAAATTGTTAGATATATGAATAAAAAAATCAACGATTAAGATTTGTTGATCTGATTAACAATCTCAACTGGTGGTTTTTTTATTCATATATTTTAGAAAGATGATCCACTGGTGGACCATTTAATATGGTAGTTCACTGTAGAAGACGCCTAAAAAATTATCTATTTTCTACTCATTTTCTCTTTTCTCTTTCTTCTTTGTTTCCCACTTCTCTCTTTATCTAATATTAAAGTTCTTAATTGAGTTCTTAACTTTGTGAGTCATACAAGTAATCCTAGATATTTATATTTTATTTATATTTTTATTTCAACTTAAAATATTATTTTAATATTTTTATTTTATTTGCTTGCTTTTAATTATATTATAATTATATTATATTTATTAACGCAATACTAATATTATTTTATTCATGAAAATATTAATGCAATGCCTATATTATTTTTCTATTGAATTATCTTTTATTATTAAAAGATAGTTAAGGTACGTTATTTATACAAGCAACGATTCTCGTGTAAGTAATGTCATGTCATTTGTTTCATCGGATTTCTCTGCCAAGCCACGCATCTTAAACTTAAGAAACACATAGAAGATACCGCGTTGGAGATGCTCCAAGAAATATGGGCCACAACTTGAGTTAGTATTATTAGGTTTAATTATTTTTTTTCCCTATACCGACCGAAAAGAAAAAGGAATATTAAGGTGACTAAACTAAGCTATAAAAGAAAAAGGAATATTAAACGGCGGAAAAGTGGGCAAGAAACTAAGCTATAAAAACTTGACACGTGACAGAGAGAATTTTTTTTTTTTTGGATAAAGAGAACATTTTTTTATATAACAGTAATATAAGTAATGTAATGGGTCGTCTACCTCATTTCAAATAAAAATAAAATTAAATAATTTCATAAAAAAAATGATTGGTGGAATTTTTATAATAAAATTGTTTAATTTTTTTATTTAAAATAAATTAGACATCATTGTAATATAATAGTATTTTTGGTCTTTTATATAAGCAATAAATAAGAGTATTTTTTTATCCTAATTATAAGAAATATAAGATGTATTAATTATTATTTTCCTTTTATACTCTTAATTTATAGTAAAGTCTATTAATGAGATACTTACTTATTTTTTATGTAAGTGAATATATTCATTGACATATTAACAATATAAATTACACTTATTGATAGAAAAAATTATTTCTTAATTATAAAAAATATCATTAAATATAACCATTACTTAAACTATTTAATTTTATAAGTATTTCTAAAATAAATTTAAATTTATGACATTATTAATTAAAATTAACTAATTTAACTATTTTTGCTAATTTTGATGAATTAATTATTTGTCGCTTAATAAAGGATCAAAGGTAGTAGTAAATAAATTAAGTATTAGGGTATTTTTAGTAGATATGAAAGAAATAGAAAAAAACAAGGAAATATGTTCGAAAAGTAAAGAAGAGAAATAAGTAAAAAATAAAATTAAAATTAAAATTAAAATTATTTGATTGAATAATTCTTTTTTACTGTTTAACGAAATTCTTTTTTACAATGATTCTCACATAATTTTTAAAAATTTCTTCACACTTTTATTCTATCAAACAACTTATTTATTCTTAATTTCACTCTTTTCTCTTTCTTCTTTCCTCTTTTCTTCTATCTCTTCTCTACCAAATGAGGACAATCTCGTAATAAAAGGGACCGAACGTGGGCACTTTGATGGCCACAACCCTTTAAAAGAGACCTCCCCGAGTTCCACATCCTAGTATTTTCAGTAAAAAGAAAGCTACCCATAATCTTATCGCTTCGCTAGCAGAGAGAAAAGAAAATCCCTTGTTTCTATTCTGCACGCTCTCTCCCTCCCTCTCTCTGTCTGTGTGACTAACACAAAACTTATTTGATTAGAGAGAGGAAGGGATCAGAGGATGGGTGGGAAGAGGTTTGCGTTGTTAATGTGCGGTGAGGATTCGGAGTACCTGGTGAAGATGCACGGAGGGACTTATGGGATATTCGGGAGAGTGCTGGCTGAGGAAGGGGAGAAGTGGGACCTGTACAAGGTGGTGCAAGGGCACTTCCCAGAACATGATGATTTGCCTTTCTATGATGGCTTTGTCATCACTGGCAGCTGCTATGATGCCCACGCTAATGACCCTTGGATCCTTGACCTCCTCGCTCTCGTTAACAAATTGGACAATATGCACAAGAAGATCCTTGGCATTTGCTTTGGCCACCAGGTAGGTTCTCATCACAATCAAACATCACCTATTTCCTTTTTTGTGGTACTAATTAATTGCTCCCCTTATATATATTTTTTAATTTAATTTCTCTCTGATTGCTCTTGTATTTGTCCTGAATTATGCTCCCCCTTTTTTCGTGCTTGTACTCTATGCTTAAAAAAAAAATTATGTTTTTTTATATTAAGTTTAAAGTTTTATATTAAAGTTTATTATTATTTATTTATTTTTCATACAAAATTATTTAACTGTAAATCGTTTATTTTTAATCCATTTTCAATAAAATAGGTTGTCATTTGTGACTGACGAGTGGCGACCGACTGTATTAAAAGTATAATTCCAATCAAAGCAAGTTGTTTTGATATGCTTTGTTTATATCTTTTTATCTTTGATTTAGTCGGAACATATTATTACAGGGGCTTTTGGATTGGCCAATTTTAGATTTTAAAATATTGAGAAAAAAAGTCCTAAAATATACTAAAGAAAAGTCTCATGTATTATTTAATGATATAATTGTCAAAGCAATTCAAATATCACCTTTATTGTGTAGTGTGAGTTTGGTTAGACCTGTTTAGACGCGCGTCTTTGAAACTTCACCCAGTTGCTTTTGCTTAGTTTATTGGATATTTGGCGTGACAAAATGTGTGTCTAGTAACACGTCCCATTAGCAAGTCTGTGAAGATTTTCGCATCAATTTGTTTACGCAGATGAAGACGTGTGTTACCTGTTAGCTTGACGTGAAGCCAAACACTTAAAAGTAGATTAACGTGCGTCCTAAGTTAGAATGTCTAACTCTTTAAAGGAACATATTTAGTTAAACAGTTTAATTAATTTTTTATAAATTTAATTTTGAAATTTATTAAAATAAGTTTAAAAACTTTTTTTTATAAATTATTCTCTTATGAAAAATTTATTAAGATACATTAAAAATAATTTATAAAAAAATATAAATTACTTTTACAAATTTAAATAAATTTTGTATAAATTCTTTCATACATCCTTTAAATAAAAATACATATAACCAAGGTTTTAAATATCAGATGCAGTTATGGTCTCGTTGCGTTTATTGATATTGTAGGAAGTTACAGACAAATATAGCTAATGCAGTCACAATTGCGTCGCAAATACTTTGAAAAACTTTGACATTACAATCAAAATTTGTAGACCGTTTTTTAAAACCTTACATACAATTCTAAACAAATTAAATATTAAAAAACGTGTTAGCATAGTGATATTTTTTATTTTTTGAAAATTAGTTTCAATAAACAATTGAAGATATTCTTTAAAATCATATGTGTACAAAAATAAAAATTATGTTTTTTTTTTAAGATTTAAATATATTTTTGGTTAATCGATAATGCAGCAGCAAGTTTAACACATTGACACCTACCACTTGAATTAGTAGGGTGGGGTTGCTACATAGTTAAATTATTGTTTATTAATTAAATAATTATTAAATTAATATTTCTAAACATTAAGTAGTGAAATGTGAGGCCATTTCCATGTGAAGCCAAGAAAAGTCACGACATGACTTACTGTTGACGATGGAAAAAATATCCAGCAAATTTTCCGTGGCGTGTTTTATCTTCAGACATAGCTTTTTCAACTGGTTATCATCTTCCAAGTATCTTCCGAGTGGAAGAGTATGTCACACATTGAGGCATTTTTTTTTTAAGCCAAAGTCATCATCAACAAATTAAATAATTACACATTTAATCAATCAAGATCTCCACTTTTCTCGTAATTAAATCCACGGCTGGCTTAACCCTCCTTGTCCGGAGGTACACCTGTCTGTCTTCACGTTTCCTTAATTTTTGCAAACGTTGATCTGAGTTCGCCACTTTCCACTGATGACCCTTCAGGCGAATTCGCCAACTGAATACTGAGACGGACCGGAACACGAAGCCTTTCATGGTTGCGAATTGATGTGTGGTCCAGTTCGTTACGGTGTATGTTTCGGAAGAAACAAGTTGTGAATGTTATATTGATGCCCTCTGTCTGAACCATAGATGTTGGAAAACTTTGGTGGTCCTGTATCCACATGGATTTTGCCTTGTGGGATTAAATTTTTGAGGTTAACTTTGGAGTGTCATATACTAATCTATATTTATGAAATGATTGACGATTACTTCTTCTTGTTTGAGTCCTGCACTGGTCTCCCCGTGGTCTCTGGGTCATATTCTGCACCTCATTTGTCAGATGCAGAAATGTTTCAGTACCACTAATTTGTCTTGTTTTTGGATTTTTGTGTGGTCCAATTTGTCTATTTGGGTCCTAGGTCACCTGACTTCACTAGTTTTTGTGGTCAGCCTGCGTTCTGATGAAGGGCAAAATAAAGCCAGGACAATGATGTAATTTTGCTTTTATGAACGAAACTTAAAACATCTATAAGAATAATAGGATTGAATGTTCAACTTGATCATTTGATGACTTCCGGTGGTTGATTTTTGTTGTATTATTTTCAGATTTTTTTATAAATCTTGATGAATTTTATAATTTTAGTTAAATGATTTTTTTTTTCAATAATATTTTATTTCTAATTTCTTATTATGTGTTTATGGGCATGACATAGAAAAAACCTTTTTTTTTATGGTTCCGACTTTTCTTGTTTCTCATCTGTAGTTGTTACTTGCTAGACGTATAAAACCAAAAAACCTCTTGCAAAATGTAATTGTGATTTGTTAGCTTCAAAAAATTGTGGGATAAAACTGTTGAATGAACGATATAGCACATCCCCAATCTATGCGTTCCACTTTCGTCCATCACATTTTTAGCGGGATAATTATAAACATATATTTCATTCTTCTACACCTCTTTTTTATTCTTTTTTTTTTTTTTATCATATCATATCTATTATTTCTCTCTCTCTGTCCCTCTTTTGTCTCTTTCTTTCACCAGTAATGTTTATTCTTTCCAGCTTGTTTGATTCCCGTTGAGTGGTTCTGTTCTGTACGCGTGTTATTTACGTAAAAAGTAGAAGCATAAATATTAAATATTATGCGTGTATTGACCATTGGACGAGAATTTGGTTCTGTAATGACGTACAACCAAAGACGCATGACGTGACTGAAAGTGATCCCGTCTTGACATTTGGATTTTTATTTTTTTTTTACTTAACTAAGAAAAAAGCTAGACCGTAAAATGAGAATTGAAAAACTTTTTTATGGTGTTTGGAATTTTTTTATTTTTAATCAGTGTGTTTTTAGTAATAATTATTAAAAATATTACATTATTTTAATTTTTTTTATAGATGATGTGAATAAAATAATAGAAATAATATTTTTTTGTTAATATTATTTCTTTCTATATTGTTTTTAAATAAGCAAAATAATTTCCCACTGTACCAAAAAAAGAAGCAAAATAATAGAGTAATATTTTTGTAATTAATAATTCTATTTGGTACAAGTTACATATGAATACTTGATAATTGATCATGTTTTGTGTAAAATAAGATGAAAAATAAACAAATGAATAAGAAAACGTAATAAAATATTTAGTTTTTAGATGTATGGAAAATAAACAAATATATAAGAAAACATACTAAAATATTTAGTTTTTAGATGTGATTTTATGGAAAAACATTTTTATTATTTAATATTTTAATCATTAATAAAATATATAACTAAAAACTAAAACAGAAAAATACCCAAACAATTATTTAATTTCTCGTCTTTGGAAACCTTTTCGTGACACTAAAATCTTTGTAAAGTGTGGAGTATAAACTACTGTGTTAGCACATGCTTCATTTAGCCTTTGTTTGGTAGAGAGAAAAAAAATAACTAGAAAAAAAATAAGTAATAAATAATTTAAAAGATAAGAAATATATAAGAAATAATTTAAAAATTTAGGGTATTTGATAAGAAGATAGAAAAATAAATGAAAATAGGTGAGAAATAAAATAAAAATAAGTAATGAGACTTACTTTTATATATAAAATTTCATCTCTATTTTTTGTGTAACAAACAAGTAAAATTTACACAAATTTTAATAATTTTTTCATTATTTCCTTCATTTCTTTCAAATCAAACAAAAGCTCAAGCTTATCCCATAATTGAGGTGTTATGATTTATTTTACTGTGCTAGGTTTGCCTTTTGTTTTATATATATGTACCCAATGACATCCTTTACTTTTCTGACAAGACTAATAAGAAAAAGGATCTGGTGTAAATAGATAGTTGGGCGTGCATTGGGAGGAAAGGTGGGTCGCTCTCCAAATGGTTGGGACATCGGCGTTAGAGCTATAAACGTGACATCATCTTTACCACCGACTCTGTCATCTCTCAACCTGCCATCAAAGCTTTCCATTTTCAAATGCCACCGAGATGAGGTGTGTGTGTAATTTCTAAAGATACTCATAGCCTCCAACTTTTTTTTTTTTTTTTGACATCCTTAAGATTTTTATTTTTAGAATTATGATAGTTTTAATCTGACTATGTTCAATTGCATATATCAAATTAGATCCTAGAGCTCCCTGCAAAAGCAGAGGTGATTGCTTGGTCAGAAATGACTGGAGTTGAGATTTTTAGCTATGGAGACCACATGTTGGGCATCCAAGGCCACCCTGAATTCACCTATGACATCCTCTTGCACTTTATTGACCGTATTATTCAGCGAAAATTGGTCCAGGTATATTTATATGCTCATTTTCTTATCTTGCATTAAGGTTGTTTCTTTTGGTTTTGGAATGTAATGGTCCGGATTATATAGTTACTCGTTATGGATGTTTGGAATATCAGGAAGCTTTTGCTATGGATGCAAAGGTGAAGGCAGCATCGCAAGAGCCAGATAAAGAGACATTGAAAAAATTGTGCGTCAACTTTCTGAAGCATTAATTGTGACTCTTGGAGACGCGACAAATGTACTGGTATACTAGTAGTAAAGAGTAAAAAATGTGTTGTTTTCATGATCGAGGATTGTGGCTTAACAATGACTCAATTTTAATTAATGATATAGTTAATTAATTACTCTCTTGATTTAAAAATTAATTAATTTTAGGTTTTTAGTTTTAATCAAAGAAACCATTAAGAATGGTTAATCTTAGCATAGGTTAAACAGGCGCTAAGCGCCAATTTTCGAAAACTGGGATCACGCTCTCGCACCCAACAGTCCTACTGTACGGTTGAGTTTGGATTGTTTATAGCCATATTGCCTCTACAGCAAATAAATCCATCTTTAATAACCGACTATAAAAATATTTATTTTATATTCTATTCTTTTATAATCATTAGATTCAAATCCAAGGATCAATATAATTGCTGCTAAGGATCCAATTTGCAGTACAGCCTGATGGTGTTATAGTACTAGGTCCACATTTTTCATCTTTTATTGCTTTGTGTTGGTGTTGGTGTCTCCTTATTGGCATTGGGAGCCACTCCCTGTCTTCTTGGGTTCATTTGTGGTCCAACGGAGCTAAAAATCCTTACTCTTACACTCATATGCTGTTTCATTTTCTTGCTCAACTTTCCTACATTGAAAAACCTAAGTAATTAATTAAAATTATGCAATTTTTCAATTAAAAGCTTTAGGAACATGAATTACATAAAATTTCAAATTATTGGATTATTTTTTCATAAATTTTTAGTGAGTTAATGTAAAAATTATGTAAAATAGCTTTATAAATTTATATAAGATGTAAATTTATAAGTGACAGCTATCAAGATATGAATTGAAAGAGGGAAAAAAGAAGTGTTGTAAATTAGAATTAATAATTTTTGAGGATGACATTTACGTGGAGAATCTAATCAAATGGTGTATGATGGACCACTTAGTAGAACCTATGATGATAGGTTTGAGAGGGTTTTTTTTTGTTTTGTTTTATACACATCAGCCCCTTTTTTGTAATTAGCCAATGTCGGTTTTATCCTTAATAAAAATAATTGAAGACTTATCTGTTGTTTGAAAATCGAACATAAAAGTTGTTTCTGAAGTTGAAATCATCGAAAGATGTCGCTTAAAGACCATTAATGCTAGGTTGAAATTTTTCAGATGGTGTTAGCTTTGTGGATTTAGCATCTTTGGTATGTGAGTTATTTTTAGCTATTTCCTTACTCTTCTTCTTCCACTAACCAAAATTCAATTCAGCGCACTGTTTTAGAGCATGACTGACCTCCACAGGCTCAGCTCCATCGATTGGAAACCTTCACCAGTGGTGGTAAAATCGTAACACTCCACTTCGAATATAAATTTGGAGCCAAACGTGTCCTAATGTTGTTGTCCCTGACGGTGTAATCCTAAAGTCAAAACCTTAACCCAGCCCAGAACCAAAAAGAATGGCCACTCAAGAAGACGATGAAGACAAGATAATAAACCCCTTCACAATGCTCCTAACCGATGACACAATGCATATCATATGCAATGCATCTAATTAACTACAAAAGACCGTCATTCATATGAAATTGGTCATGAACAGCCACATCAGTCCCACATACAACTTCTGCATGACCGGTTATCACATTTACCAAGGTTACACACTGAAAGGCAAGGTTCAAATTGGGAATAGGCTCAAAATAATGTTGGTAGAGATAATAAACCCCTTCACAATGTTGCTTATTTGGTGCCTCGGTGGCTTTGATGGAAGTCACTCGTTTTCGTCTCACATAGATGGCTTTGACGACGATGGTAAATTGGGCAAATGGAAATTACATTTCACAATAAGGACAAACATGTAAAATACATTTATTTTTAATAAATAATATTATTTAGAAACAACTGATAATAAAGGTTACACATAACTCATCCAAACCCTTCAATATTCTAATATTAAATCTAACGGTCCTTACTATTTTGTCCATAGTAGACCATATGATTAACTGGACCATCGGAGCTGTGGTCATTTTTGAGATATTAATGTGGAAGAGGGTTTTATTAGAGAAGCAACGCTTGCGTGTGGTCTCTGCCTTAGGATGCAGTCTAGTTAGCCATGCTAGTTTGGCATTAGGGGTGTGCAAAAAAAGCGAAATGAACCAAATTTTAAAAGCCGAACTGTTTTTGAAAAAAAAAATGAACTATATATGAATGTAAAAAAGATAATTGAACTAAATTGAACTGAAACAAACCTAAAAAAATCAAACCATTTTGAGAAAAAACTAAACCAATCCACTTTATAAAAATAATTCGATTAACTGAATCAATTTTATAAAAAGAATCGGTTCGATTCAGTTTTTTCAAAAATCCGAGCCATGTCGCAATTGGCAACCATTAGGAACAAGAACGATGGGTGTAGTCAATGTGTCGGTATTCCACCAAAATTATCTAATTTGGCAATTCTTTAATTTTTTTTTTTGAAGAATAAATTGGCGATTCTAATTCAATGAACTATTATTTTTCTCGTTAATACTTATTCACACTTTATTAGTTTTTGACTTCAAAATTATCAACGAATAATGCTAAAGCCACCGACACTATTTTCCTACTGATTAAGCCCTTGTTTTTGGTGGATTCCACCGTATATTGGTGGATTCCACTCGCACTGATTTTCTTTTATATGAATCCCAAAGTGATGTATTATCTATATATATAAAATACCAGTTAGAATGTAAAAAAAAAGAAGAAAAAAAATACCAGTAAGTAAAGAAACACTAATAATTAATATTTAATGAAGTTCACAGATCACATTTAACCTCAATTTGTGGTCTAGGGGCAGGAGAGCGTGCAATTGTGCATGGCACATGTATTGTATATAATACGTATGAAATACACTTACAATCAATCAAACTTGCCTTGCATGTGATGAGGATCAACAGCGGCCCCGTTTTAATATGTTGTTTGTATAGCCACATAAATGCACAATGTCTATCATTACTCATTAGCATGCATACATCTCACAACTCACAATTTTCTTAGTTTTTTTTTAAAACAAGAATTTAAATTCTTTGTTTAATTTTTGTCCACATAATTAACCTCAATTTTAATTTTAATCCCTATATTTTAAAATTTTGATTTTTAATCCTTAATTATATTTTTATTCTGCTTAAGTTTTTGTCTTAAACACATACTTTTTAAAGACAATCCTTAAGACTAATGTCTAGTAAATTATAGGGATTAAAATCTAAACAAAATGAAATTAATTATGAGAATCGAAATCTAATAAATAAATTATTGGGATAAAAAAACTAAGCTTTTAAAGTAAAGGGATCAGAACTAAAGTTAAAGTAAACTATAGGGAAAAAATGTATTTAACTTAAATTCTTTTATATTAAAAAACTTAAACCTAAAACATTTATTAAAAACTTCAGTCAAATCTATAACTCTGATATAAAATATTACAAGATAAATTAAGGTAATTTTCCTTTTCATACATGCCAAATAAGATTTAGATATAAAACTCTACATTAATATACTTAATTTTTTTAATTGTGGCATTAGGTCGAACTTCTTGAAGATGTTGACATATTCCAAGCAAATACAAAACGCTTCTATAACTTACGAAACCAAGTTGAAAAAGAACGAGACAACAATCTGTATATAATTGCCACTGTAAAGTGTACACCTTGATTAATCTATGGGAGGTACATAAATGGTGGACAATAATATACATGAACATGTATTCCTGTGTAAAAATAAAACAATTCTTGCGTGAGTTCATTATCATAACTGCAACCATTCAAAAGTTCAATATTTGATGCCTGGTTCGAACCCGCACTTTGACGGTTTGAGAAAATATATTTAAACCACAAAATTAAATCATGAGAGAAATTGGCTTCAAAATTTCAATATAATATTATAAGATAATTTCAGCACGGATTTATTAAGCTATTTGTTATGCTTATATACAGTACAGTATTGTGCTCATACGATAAAGAATTATTTGTCAAAATATAGTTGGAAAGCACTTCCATTAAAGCAAATACCTTGTCAATATCGTATGTGTCATTGTTGAGATTTTCTTTCCTTTTTTGTGGATATGATGAAGCCATTTAAAATATATGAGATTAATTAAATTTTACATACCAAGTATATATACCCATACCCATAATAGAATCTCCATGTAAATGTGTGAATGAAAATCAAACTTCGAGAGAAGAATTAATGATAACAAAGAATCTTAGTAAATAGTACTAACTATTGATAAAAGAACGTATATAAAATATCGAAGAGGGAGAAGAAAGAGTTGCATAAGACAACATATTATGAAAGAGATATATTGTTTATATATTATCTTTTTACATCACCTCTTCTATAATGATATTATTTTCATTTTTCTCCATTATATCAATCATTTTATCATATATTTCTTTCTCTATAATTCTCTTATTTTTTAATTGCAAAATAAATTATATAAATATAATTTCTCTTTGGCCAACAGTTCAGAACACAAAAGACAAAGTTGTGAAAGAAAGATGTCAAATATTTCCAATAAAATGAGATAAGAAGCACCAAATACCAATATGACACTGTAAAAAACATCAATTCGTATCAATCTGGTTGAAAGTCCACAAAACAAACGATCTAAAATTGAAGGCAAAATAAACACTTGCAAATCACTACGCATTAGAGGAGAAAGGGCTTTTGTACAAAAGTAGTATAGATTGATTTTAAAATCATCAAACTAGTATATTTTAAAGAAAAAACTACATGTTCAACTTCTTAAAAGTTGATTTTGTTTGTGTGAAGTCAATTTTTGACAGTGTATACTGCCAAAAAATTTGTGACATTTTAAAACGGTAAAAAATAATTAAAACTGTCAGAAATTTATTTTACAAAATTGACTTTCAAGACTTCAATTTACACCCTACAAGTAATTTTTTTAAAATATATTAGTTTGCTAATTTTAAAATCAAACTATACCATTTTTGTAAAAAAGCCGGGAAAAAGAAAGCAGGCTAGGTTTCTGGACCATTCATGTTTCATAGACATCTTTGGATGAGACAAATCTCTAGGTGTACGTGCATGGTAGTACCCTCGGTTTTAAGGTTGAATTCTTACCTCTTAACAACTATATTAAAATTTGGACCCATGTTCAGGACAGCCCCTTTCATTGAAATGGGTAGTGAGCGCTATCATATATAATTTTATTTAATTTTAATTCTTTTTTATATTTTATTTTTACTCCCGTCACACACTTATTTTTATTTTTATCTTTTTTATCGTATTATTCCCTCTATTTCCTATCTCTCCCTCTCAAAGGCGCCTACACCGGCATTATGACTGTGAAAATATCTTATTTTTTGAAATTTTATTTTATAATTTGCATAACTAATAATAAAATATTATCATTTTGCAATACGATATTTTCATTTTTTTTTAAGTTTTCACCTTTTGACATTTTTTTGTGTGTCTGAATCCCTAAAAAAATAATTTTATATTTGGTGAAAAAATTCTACCTTGGCTAAGTTGGTAAGAATTTGTTCAATTGAACAAGTAATTTTCAATTTTTAGACTTCACGAGCATTTACAAATATACTTACAGATTACTCACTAATAAGGTTTCTTACATCGACGATGAGACTCAAAGTCCTATCCTTGTGGAATAAGTTTGGTCTTTACTAACTGAACCAACCTTTATTAATTAGCACCTACTTATTATCTATAACTCAAGGAACTTTGGAGAGAATTTTACCCAACCATCACCTTTTTAGAGAGAGTTAATCTCGTAGGTTTACATGCAAAGATACAGGTCAAAGGCACAAAAAGAAAAATCTTGCACAACATGTAATTAATAATTACTAATTTCTAGACTTTACTCCCCAAAGCTAGTTGTTTAAATTGTTGGCGAATGATTAATGGTGAATAATTGTTTTGATTTATCAATTTTAAAATGTTAAGTAACAAAAATTTTCCCAATGGTATAGTGAAGCTCAAGGAGTCATCTCAATAGATAATGTATAGGATATTTTTTTGGTACGTTTAATTCTCAGAGAAGAAAATAAATTGCTTCATAATACGTAAATTTCAATCGAACAGTTTTTCCCTTTTGTCGTAAATGTCATAATTTACAACGTTCGTTACTCAATTTTCTTGTGTTATTTAGAACCGTAAGACTAGACTAGAGCTATGTGGTCTCCAAGGCATGTTCAATACGTAATTAATTATCTTATATTCCAGGGCAAAGTTTGGACAAAACCGACTATAATTGATGTGTAATAAATATGAAATGTAGCAACAAATTCATACTGGTTTCATACCAGTTTATGAGTGTCTTCCAACATGTATAGCTAATAAACCAAAAAAGTAGTTCTAACCGTCAGACACAACTGGACACCAATGCAAACTCCAAAAGCTATACCATTGCAGGGCAAAGCAAATGAAGCAAGCATGTTCATGCCCTCAATGTTCCTCCAGAGTTCCTTCTGCACTCAGTTAGCATGTCCATGTAAAATTGGCACTAGCTTATGTCAGTACCGTAGGTGTTCAGGCATTGCAAGCAATTGAACAACGATGTCACCTCATGTCTAATATTCTCTTATAATATTTAAAGCTTAATGCTCATCCAAGAATACTAATGGCATGCCATACATCACAGCAATTTTAAAGAAAATTGTAATAAATTGAAGTAAACCTTATCATAGTTTATCATATTACATGAGATATAAATAACACTGGTGGTCAGGTGGGAAGAGTAAAGAAACTATTTACATTGAGGTACAATTTCATAAGAAAACTAATAAAGTTAAATAGGTTTTTAGTTCTCCAAAAATTTGGCAAAATTGGTGTTAGTCCTTAAATTATTTTTTTTCTTGAATAAAGTCACTCAAATATTAAAAATACCTTAATTAGATCCTTGTGTTAAACTCTGTTTAACTTTTCTATTAAATAATGACTACAGCAGAATCACAGTTACTATTAATTTGCTGATGTAGTTGTCTATATCAATTGTTATGTTCAGGTCAAATTATTAACATATTTTTTGAATAAAATCATTACATTTTTAACCCTAAAATAAAAGTAATTACACGATTTTTTATTAAAAATTTTCACTGGATACTTCAAGTAATAAAATACTTTACTTAGAAGTTAATATGGTCATCATTTAACAGAAAAGTTATACAAAGTTTAATACAGGAATCTAATTATGATATTTTTAATATTTGTTGGACTTTATTAAAAAAAAAGTTTTTTGAGAACTAAAACTAATTTTATCATATTTTTTGAGAATTAAAAACATATTTAACTCAAACTAATATATATGGTAAAAAGTTCCTGAGAAAAATTTCAATTTGATCCTTCAAAGTTACATGCATCACGTTAGTCTTTTGAAAATTTTGGTTATCAAATTAGTCCTTTAAAGATTCTTTATTAACACTTTAATCTTACAAAGATTTTGTTACTAAACAGTTTCTTAAAGATTCAGCCTGCTACTAAATTAGTTCCTCAAATTAAAGTCAAAGATTCTTGTTACCACCACTTTGGTCCTACATAAGGATGAATATGGTGATATTTTAGATTTTAGAGGAACAAATTTGATAAAAATATTTGAGGGACTATGGTGATTAAAGTATTTGAAAGATTAGTGTGGTGATGCATGTAACTTTGGAAGACCAAATAAAGGGTTTTCTCAAAAAGTACAATATCCTTACAGTCTCCCATTCTCAAGCAAACTATCATATTAATATTGAGAGTCTGTTATTCCTTATTAGTAAACAAAAAATGGAAAGATAAATTCTCCCTCCCACATCTGTTCAAGCTGCTTTAGCTTACGGGGTTTGTCACCGATATTACATCATATATGGGGAGACATCTCTATATGTTTCAGTTCAACTTCTAATACTAAAATAGAAAGTTATTAGAAGATTTAGGCCCGTTTGTTATAGACAAAAATAAAGTAACTCTAATGTAGTATAGTTTAGTGATTATTTTTTAGAGATTTTTAAAAAAGCAGAAGCTGATTTATTTTGTTTTTAATTATAATTTTTTTTTAAAAAAAAAACAACAACAACTAATTTTACGAGAAGTTATTTAAAATAATTTGTGGTTTTGATCAAATTTTAAATTCTTTTCATTCTGATATTTTGAAAAGCTAAAATAAACACATAAAAACCTTTTAAAAATTATTATTTTTTTAAAACAAAAGTTATTTTTTTTATGAAAGAAGTTGTAACAAATGGGCCCTTACTATTTATCAAAAACATAGAACTTGAGAACTACTATAAAGGGGAAATTTTTTCAAAAGCGAACAGAACCATATAATGTAACAAGTGTTATCAGACTCAACTCGGACTAGCTGGTCTAACTAGTTGACCTGAGAACTAGACACCTAATCAGTCCAAGCCACTTGTTGGATCGGATATGCACTAGAATTGGTGTAAACCGATACGACTCGAATGGTTTTCTAGTTAAACCATCAAACCAGTGAGTCATTATGACTTAGTCGGTTCATGTCCCTTTTTTTATTTTTTATTTTTTGAACTCTAAAAATGATGTCATTTCAACGGGTCTTAAAAACACCAAAATAGAAAGGGTCTCATTGTTGGCAATTCTACAGTGCCTTTCTGTTTAAAAGGGTACTAGTATCTTTCTTAAGTAGATCAATATATATATATATATACACACGCACACTTGTATTATTTATCTTATGGATAACATGGAATTGATAATATAATTTATTGTTTAGAATTTTGTTATTTTTTAATTACTAAATGATACTTAAAAATTACTTTTGTTGCCTACCATTTATATTTATATATTTTTTATGTTTAATATTGAATTTTAAAAAAATTAAAATAAATCTCAAATGAAAATTTTTGTAATTATAAAATTTAAAACATTAAAATTAAATTCTAACTTATTTATGATATAATTTTAATATACAAATTATTATTTTTTATTGATTTAAGATAAAAAAGTATCTGTACCTTTTTAATATTTAAAGTATCAAAACAATCACGCATTGCTCTGTATCGTTGAAGATGCTCTCCCTCACGAAGCAAACCCTGGCGACCTCACAGCACTTAGCAGTACCACCGTCCACCGCATCGTCACCGGTGTCCAACGGCAATGGGTCATACGCGCAACTCTCCGACGGCAGTGGGTCCGTCATACACGTCGCTAGTGAGCTGCACGAGGACCCCGCGTAATGGTACGTCCTTTATCCTCTATTTCTAGCATTTGGGGATGTCGTGGTGGTCTTCTATTTGTATGAATCTGTTGTAGATTCAGTAAACCAGCTTCTCTACTTATGCTTCTATTAGTGTATTTGATTTCATTATTTCTGATTTTGTGATGATGTTCGTTTCGAAAATTGATGGAGGAACAGGGAGTGAGGTGTTTGTCGAGGCATTTTGTTAAGCTTGTTGAATTGCCGATTTTGTTGAGCTTGCTGGACCTTCTTATATGGAATCACTTATTTGAGTTTGCTGAACCTTATATTGTATTTGTATCACCAATGTTGAGCTTTATGCTACTTATATTGTAATTAGTTCAGAATATGATTGTGTTCCCCATACAAGTTTGTTCTCTTATATATTATGATTAGTGTGCTTCATGTTTCAAAGATTTATTAAGTTGTATCTAACTTAGAGGTTGTACCTATTATATATTCAAAGATGTTATCTGCTGAACCCAAACAACCATCATCACAAGAAGCATCCACTCAAAATTCAAGACATCAAGGGAAAATTGATCCAGCTTGGGCACATTGTAAACAACTTGTTCAGGAGAATGGAAAAACTGTTCTATTATGTATCTATTGTGATAATTTGTGTTGTGATTTTTTTTAGAATTTTTTAGGTATAGTTTATTTTTTATGATTTTTTGAAGTATAAAACTTTACAGGTTATGAATTATTTAGAATTTTTAATATAGACCAGGCCATGCAGTTCAACTAGTGATCCACTGGTTCGACCAATGACCCCCAACCAAGTTGATGACCGGTCTGAGTCTGGTAACATTGAATATAACAACATTCATCTAGGAAAGCCTGTGAGTGAACATTGCATGTATCACCACCAAGACTATTGTAGCAGCAGTAGGAGGCCCAGTAGGTACTGTTTTCTGTTGAATAGTTTGAGGACCCAATACATTATAATTGTCATAAATACTCACTTTTGGGACTTATATTTAGACAATTTATTCATATTTTTCTTATTTAGAGCTATGTTTGATCACTTTTGATGTAGGATTGTATATAATCTAGCTTTTTAGGATTAATTAATTATTTTTGAAAGGTTGCATCTTAATTTTTGCTCAGTTTTTGTAGAAAATGAAGAAGCTAGCACGAGAGTTTAGAGAAAATTCTAAGTCAAAAGAGACAAGCTAAAACTTGGAGTGTAGCATCTCACTAAGCGAATAAGAGTCTTTGAGAGGAAGCCTTCTACCAAGGATTTGCCCGAATCCTTGGCTCGCTAAGCAAGTTCAAGTCAAAATGTGTCACTTCAATTGGCTCGCCCAGCGAATTTGATGCTTGCCCAGCAAATATGATGTCTTCTCAAGTCAGCCTTTTGATATCGTGGAAATCGCTTAGCAAGATCATGGCTTGCTAAACGAATCTTTACTAAAACTTGCTATTTTTGGTAAGAATCAAAGAGGATATAAAGAGGGAAAGTGTGTCTTTTGAATAGATACGAAGATTACACGAAAACACACTATTCTATTGGTTCCAAGCTCTCCCAAGGCTGGATTTTTCATGTTCTTTGTTTCTTTGTATATTTTGATGTTTACCAATGACAATGAGTAGCTAAAAATCCTCCTTTGTTGGGATTAGATATAACCAAACTCAACTCTCTTGTATTAATTTTTGAGTAATGTATGTATCTATTCTTCAATATTAGTGTTTTATTTCTTTGCTTAATGTTTGTTGTGGACTGATCACCATAGCTTGTTTGTTAGCTTGAATGTTGTTGGAAAATGCTTTCAAAGCTATGAATTGAAGTAGAACACTCAACAAATCTTGTAGTTAGGAATAGTTCTTGACTTGTTGATCATCTTTATGCCACAAATCTTAAAACAAGTTACTTTATTATTAAGTGTTCAAGGAACTTAGGCTTTTTCATTTAAGAAATTAAAAAGAGAGTAATTTTGTTCGGTGATGTTAATATGGAAGTACAGTATGTTTGTTATATATTGACAAAAAGAGAGTGATGTTTGGTGAAGTCTAATCCTAACAATCTTTTTATTGCATTAAAAACCAAAACTTTCAGCATTAATTCCTTTACAAAAATCAAAAAAGAGTTTCTTGAGTTAGTTTTAGCTTTTATCAAGTTTTAGTTTTATAAAAAGTGGTGCTCTTGTCACATATCTCATTAATTGTTACCAACTTTAGTCTTATATAGTATAAGTTTGTAAATTATTGCTAAGTATTGCACGAGTCCTCAAGAAAACGATACTTTATTCATCATTTGGCTACTTGTACGATTTGGTATGCTTGCCAAATGAGACCAACAATACATAATCCACAGCCCTGTCTGCCACAGCAGTTCTAGCCCCAAAAGCCATTCCTAGAAATTGAAAAAGAAAAAAACGCAATTAATATGTGAAAAATTATAGTGATAGGTTTCATATAGCAGATGCCAAATGGAACAGTCAATTCCGTGACATACCTTCAGCTATGGTCCCAAATAGAGATCCACTATTGCCACTCTGAGCACGAGCTGGAGCGTGGTTAACTGCATCAAGACACCATTATAAGGTAAACCAATAGAATAATATTAAAAGAGCAATGGTTTTTTGACACCCAAAACATTACAAACATTCCAATGACACAGTTAATTTTTTTCTATTTTTTTTTTCCATCAGATCATATTACCTATCATACCTATATGTTTCTCTCTTTTCTCTTTCTCTCACTAGGTGTTAACTAGCATTTTGAGTGTCCAAATATCATTTTTGATATTAAAATCCCCAGTTACTACTAGTTGAAACTTGAACGACAAAAGTTGAATAAATACATATGTTATCAAAAGACACGATCTCTATATTCTTAACTTATGAGAATGCTTTTGCAGAGATATTTTTCACTAATGGCAGATATTCTGATGCATTTTCAAGGATATTGTATGAACTAACTTCTTGACCAAATAACAAAGTGACAATGGCTCGTGGCATATGGGGTATGTAAACTCCAAACCGTGATATGACTTTGATTAGTGATGAGTGCTATATATAGTTTTGAAACTTGGATAGCTTTTGGATGACTAGTTCGCTTGAAGATTCAAAATATACAGGTCTTCTGTCTAAGATTGTACAATACCTTGAGTGTATTCAAGTTGTCATGCGTCTCAAAATTGACTGAAATAATGAAGGGTTTGGAGTGAGTTACGTCTAGTTATACCTCAGACAGAATGTTTCGAACCCAACATAGATAGGAAAAAATGAGTTTTACAGCGTTCTATGTGTGCGTTTGGTTATTTTAACACTATCTCCCATTAATTTTCTAATCTTTTAAGTCCTCAATCAGACTATTCCTACATACAATGTTATTATTGGGCTAACACAAGAAAGTGACGAATTTCCACATCTAACAATTTTTAATATATATGAAAGATAGATCGTTGAAGCCATCTTTCTTTACTATGTGTTTTACATCCCTTTCCAACTTTCTTGACCCATTAGTCAAGTCTTTATTATCTTAACACCTACTGATACCTAAATTATTCTGTTGTTGGTAAACAAACAATTAATAATAGATGTGATGAATCACCGTGGATTTCTCCAATTGGTTTCTTTTTGGTTTAAGTGGGAAGTGATGGCAATAAAACATCTTAGAGCAACCTCATCATACAGCTAATAGTCACTAAGATGCAAATAATACGCCTATAAGTGATGACACTTTTACAAAGGCATGCTGAATGGACAAACAGAAAAATTGGAATCTAACAAAATGATAAAAAGTTAAAAATAGAGGAACAAAAAGAGAGAGATAATTAATGAAATGCAACACTAGTTTGTTGCGCTTGTTGAGACTTATTTTAACAACTCATTTATACAGTAGGTTAGGTACTGCATACATTGCATAAGGTTGTGTTGCTATAGACTGTTTGACTGGTTTCTCTGGATATGACAAAAGATTTAGTTGCTGGGTATATTTATCATTATGTTCGAATGAAGCATGCCGAAATTTGTATAAAATAAATGATTATTCAACATACCGCCATGGCTTGCTTCCAATTATACTACTTGATTCACCACGAGTTTAGTTATTTATTGAAATTAACTACGTCGCACAAGACTCTCACCTTATGTGCATACTTGGGTAAAAGGATAAAATACGATATACTGAGAGAGATATAGGAATAATTTGTTATCCATACTTGCTTTCAATTTTTGTAACTTGAGGTTTGGAATGATAAAATGCTTAAGGTTTGTTATCCATACTGAGAGTATATATAATTAACTATTCAGAGTTCTGAGTCATTTTGTTATAATTACTATTACTATGGCATTACTTTTTGACTGTTGAGATGAGAAAAGTCAACGACACGCAGCATGTTAATGCTTTCTCTCCACATTATACACAGAACACAAGGCAGTTAAAAATTTTGGAACTAGAGCAAAGCTACACGAATTCAGATTTATAACAAAAGAAACTTTTTATCTTGAAGCGTATATCTATTTAGCATTTTCAACTTATCATTAATGACAAAGGATTTTCCATGTACTATGTCTACCCTTGCACTTCTTTTTAAAAAATTTGCTGACCTTGCAAGATTTTCTGTTCTTTTTGTACAGGTTCAACCACTGGGAGTTACTTGCAAGTTGCAACTTAGAGCTGCAAATTTCCACAGAAGACCAATTTCTGGTAGTCCAATTGTTTGTCCTTCTTCTGGTATATGTCTCAAGAATTGTGGATACCAAAGTAGCATTTATCCTTATACAGACTTAATTTCATATATGTAAATATAGGTTTCTTTCATATATGTAACTAGCTTTTAACTACTGTGACTATTGTAATGGCAAACTAATGCTTCAAGTATTTGGGTTGGTTTCATCTTTTGGAGGCAAATATATGAAGATAGCTCTTTGTAAATATCTTTCTATGTTTGTGCTAACAGGTTTGAGAAATGAGAATAAACTAAACGAGTGTAAAAAAAAAAAATTACTTAGAGAACACTTTTTTTAAAGAAGTGTTCTCTATAGTCTAACTTATAGAGACCGCTTTTTAAAAGAAGTGTTCTCTCTAAACTAGACTATAGATAGTCTTTTTGTAAAAAGACCACGACAATATAGAAAGCGTTTTAGAAGCACTTTCTAATAAAAAAATAAGCGTTTTCTATGATAATTTTTGGTGTAGCAGCAAAGTTTAGCCCTTCTATCATATATTCATATTCATTCACACCTGGCTTCGGAGCACGACGTAAAGCACGTGGAGGTGAACAAGCAGATCTTCCTGCAGACATAAGCAATAACTCAATTTGATTGACATAACTAGAAAAGGGCATTGTAATGCAAAGTCCACGTTCTATAAACAAATCACCATAGTACAATCTCTTCTCACTCTCAAATATTCCTAACACACTTGACAAATTCACATAAAAACTGCACTAGCATCTCTTTCCTCTCAGTAATGCCAACTTAGCTTAGTATGCATTCTCATAGCATGGCCAGCAAACACAATGCTCTTCACAGACCTAGACCATATTTTTTATTCTTCTATATTAAAGGCATTCCTCAATTGTCACTCTCTATGCCTATATCATGCATGGCAGCAACAAAAGTAAACATGCCTAAAAAAACTTGAAATCAAAAAATGTGATAGATAAAATTGAAGATTAATGTATAGAAAACAGAATGTGCTGATTCTGATGGCGAGGCTCACCACCGGAGCTACGGTGAGGCATTTTTCAGGCGAAGAAAACAGATTCTGATGGTGTTTTAGAATTTGAATGTTCAATGACATAAAATCCCTGATTCCCTGTTACACTTCAAACGTTGTGTTTATAGTTGCCATTGTTTGAGGCGGTCGCGGTTGATGCGAGACGTGGCAGCTGGCTATTGGTCCGTTTTTTGGATTTTGGCGTTTTCACGTTTGATTAGTAGGATTGTTTCTCGCTGGAGAGGAAAAAAGGTGTTTAAAAACTTGCTAGCAAATCTCTAAATTAATCCTTTACTAGTTATTTAATTATACTATTTGTCTTTAAATTATTTCTTTTTAAAATTAAAATTATGTTAATTAGATCGAATTGAACGATGAATCTATGGAAACTAAATTAATTAATTAGTTTGATCAATTAATTTATTTTACATCAAATTTGAATCAAACTAGTTATAATTATTTTTTGAACTTATTTTTTTCAACCTGAACCAACTCATTAACCCGATCAACTAGTTCTTAACTTTTAAAATTGTTTGTCTTTTATTTCCTTTTCATTTATTTTAATTTTCTTATGATTATATTAGTATTGCCAAGTGTCTTAATTTTGCCATGTTTATTATGTAATGTTTTCATCATATTTTAGGTTAAGAAATTAATGAGAAAGATAAAGTGATAATCATAGAAAAAACTAAATATTGGATTAAATAAATAATTAGGTGTTATATAACAAGGATTTTTTCCTTTCATTAATGTAAAATTAAAAATTATATAAATAGATAATAAGTAGAGATCAAAAGTTAAAAAAATGTAATAATATATTTTTTATCATCATGACTTCAACCAAACCAACCTAATCTTAATCATATTGATTTGGTTTGGATTTACCTTGAATTTGAACCAATACAACCTATGAACACCTGTTTTTTTTTGTTACAACCTATGAACACTAGTTTGATGGTTGTATCTTTATTTTTTAGTTTTAAATAAAATATATTTTATAAAATACTTTTCTAAAATTGATTTTTGGAGAATAGAAGTGAAAGAAGACGTGAAAGTGTGAGGAAAACTATGACTAATAAAAAATGAAAATAAAAAAAAATCAAAACAACTTAAAAATGTTTTGGTTTTCTAGTTTTAAAAACGAAAAAAGATATATTAGTCTTTGAAAATAAATTCTAAATACTACTCGTATCAAATAATTCTTTTTTTTTGTTTTTCTATTTTAAAATAGAAAATAGTTTTTAAAAACAAAAAACAAACAAATTGGTTCTGTTAACCTAGGCTCATTAGATCATGGTGCTGTGTATGGGTGCATGCTTGCGGAGATGATTGTTGAAGGTAGTGAAGATGAAATTGATGGCTTGCGAAGAGAGTCATGTTTCGTTCTTTTTTGTTTTTGGAGATTTTTGCCAAATTAGAAGTGTGATTTTCAAGCAAAATTTTGGGCAGGAAATGTTGTCGCTATATTTTTTCTACGATGAAATTTGGCTATTAAGGTGGGAAATGCAGTGAGTACAAGTTTGGGGTGTTCAAATTGTAATGATTTAGCACATCTAAATGTACCCTTCTGTTATATTATGAATGAATCACTCAAGTTATTGTAACAAGTTTTTTGCTTACATGATGCTATGTTTCCTTTCATTTATATGTTGCTAAGTAATTTTATTAAGTGTCATTGGATTACCAATTAAGTGGTTCAGTGGTACTTTTTGTAGGTCTAGTATATTACCATGCCTTCATTCTCTACCATTTCTTTGTTGATAAATTCAGATAAGTTGCATATGCTAGCTGCTTGGGAATGTAAACACACACATACATAAAGATATTGCTACATATGTAGTACCACATTCATTTTTTCGCGTTAAATTGTATCTGAATTTTTTATATTTTTAATTTATAAAATACATAATTATATTAGGGTCATTACAGTAATTATAAAATAAGCATGTGTGTGTGTATAATAGAGGTAATTTACATTATTATAAGTTGAGTTAATTAGATTATTTTAATATACATAATTAAAGTAATTAATCTAATTATTATTATAGATAATAATTAAGATAATTACTTGTAATTATTATATATAGTTAAAATAATTAGATTATACATATTGATTTGAGAATGTCTATGATTTCAACTAGTAATATTCATGATTTGAACAATATTCAATCTTTCCTTTTTTTTTTAAAAAAAAAAGTATTATTATTATTATTATAAATAATTTACTCAATGAATTTTAAAATATGCAATTTCAAACCTTGCATAAAAACGATTATAACCTAGGACAATTTTTGAACAAAACTTATTATAACCTATATTCATCATCATAGGGGTTAGGCTCAAACTTTCCTCAACTTTTCTCGTTAATGGACTCCTGACATATATGAAAGAGTGCAATTTGTTTGATAAATTCATATATCTTTATCTATTTCTAAGATGTTTAAAATTTTTTAAACTTCATATATAGACATACAAAAGAGAAATGCTATTCTCACTTAGACCAAGATATAACTCTACTTGTCCAAAAAACAATTAAGATGAAGCGGAGTCAGAAGCAATGAATCCCTTTATGATAAACAGATTCATTTTGCAAGTTCATTATTATGAATAGTTCCCACAAAGGATTGAGCTAATAACGTATGTAATACTTGAATTCTCGATATAGATGCTACATAATTGGTTATCATTTCTCGGAGATTACAAGTATAATAGGAACATCCATCAATAAAAGGATCACCCTAAGATGATCATCTCATGGCTATTGAGAACGAATCAAATCATATGGTTCTATTTCTTATTTTTAATCTTTTCAGTCTCAGTACATAGGAACAAGTCATAAAGATCAAGAAAAATCGATCATTAATAAACTAGCAATGTAGCAACAAATTCATACTGGTTTCATGCTGGTTTATGAGTGTCTTCCAACATGGATTGTTAAAAATAGAATGCTTATAAATAACAAACAAGTAGTTCTAACCATGAGACACACCGGGCACCAATGCAAACTCCAAAGCTACACCATTGCAGGGCAAAGCAAATGAAGCAAGCATGTTCATGCACTCAATGTGGCTCCAGAGTTCCTTCTGCACTCTGCTAGCATGTCCACGTAAAATTGGCATTTGCTAATGTCAGTCCCATAGCTGTTCAGGCACTGCAAGCAATCGAATAGCGTCGTCACCTTAAGTAATATTCTCTTAGAAAACACGTAAACTAACAAATAGGTACACAGAAGATAGAACACAATACGTAAAAATAAATTTTGCAGAAATTAGTTTCATATGAGTGCGAAATTAGTTTCATTTAAGTGCGTCCGTCGAAGTGAGAATTTACTCCTATATTAAAGTATAGAAGTTCCCCCATCAACAGCCTAGCTCTTTTAGAAGAGGGTTCTCCTCAAACATCAGTAGGGCATTATAAACCTGAAACTGGCGGCTATCATGAAGGGAATTACTACTTTGGAGGTTCAAAAATTGCTTCTAATCAGCCACATCAATTATGGCATTCCTCAGTTAAAATCTTATAGATACAATAAATTCAGCTAGAAACTCGAAGCATGAATGCATGATTCTATATAATGATACGTTCAACGTAATTTTCAACAAATAAAATATTTATAGCTTAATGCCCATCCCAAGATTAATAATGGGACGCCATACATCACAGCAATTTTAAAGAAAATTGTAATAAACCTTAACAGTAGTTTATCATATTACATGAGATATAACACAGGTGGTAAGAGTAGAGAAACTATTTACACTGAGGCACAATTTCATAAGAAAACTAATATATATTGTAAAAAGTTCAAGAGAAAGCCTTCAATTTGGTCCTCCAAAGTTGCATGAGACACTACATTAGTCTTCTAAAAATTTTAGTTATCAAATTAGTCCTTTATAGATTCTTTTCATTACCAATTTAGTCTCTCAAAGATTCAACCCGTTTACTAAATTAATCCCTCAAAAGTCAAAGATGCTTGTTGTCACCACTTTGGTCCACCGTAAGGACGAATATATTGATATTTTAGATTTTAGAGGATCTAATTTGGTAAAAGATTAAATATTTGAAGGTCTATGGTGACTAAAGTTTTTGAAAGATTAATGTGGTGTTTCATTTCATGTAGCTTAGGGCGATCAAATAGAGGATTTTCTCAAAGTTCAATATCCCTACATTCTCCCTTCTCAAGCAAACTATCATAACAAAAAATGGAAAGATAAATTCCCCCTCCCACATCTGTTCAAGCTACTATAGCTTACGGGGTTTGTGACTGTGATGTTACATCATATATGGGGAGACATCTTTGTATGTTTTAGTTCAACTTCTGATACTACAATACAGAGTTACTACCAGATTTAGTATCTACCAAAAACATAGAAACTTGAGAACTACAATAAAGGGGAAAATTTTTCAACAGAAGAGAACAGAACCAGATAATATAACAACATACATCTTGAAAAGCCTTTGAGTGAACATTGCATGCACCGTCACCAAAACTATTTGCAGTAGGTGCAGGGGCAGCAGCAGGAGGCCCAGTAGCTACTGTT
The DNA here is from genome assembly GCA_004329165.1 of Spatholobus suberectus. Classification (NCBI taxonomy): domain Eukaryota; kingdom Viridiplantae; phylum Streptophyta; class Magnoliopsida; order Fabales; family Fabaceae; genus Spatholobus; species Spatholobus suberectus. Next base: position 5,719,398 of record CM014729.1, on the reverse strand, counting down.
TCATGTTGAATGGTTCGAGGACCAAATACAGAATCCACAGCCCTGTGTGCCACAGCACTTCCAGCACCAAAAGCCATTCCTAGAAAATGACAAGGAAAATAAACCCAATTTAGAACCAGAAAAGTATATAATACATGAAAAAATTATAGTGATGGGTTTCATATAGCAGATGGAACAGTCATGTTCCATGACATACCTTCAGCTACGGTCCCAAACAGAGATCCACGACTGCCACTCTGAGCAGGAGCTGAAGGTGGAGCATACTTAACTGCATCAAGACATCAATATAAGGCAAATCAGCAGAATAATTTAAAATCCCCAGTTACTACTAGTTGAAACTTGAAAGACAAAAATCGAATAACTACATGTGTTTTGAAAAGATACAATCTATATTCTTTTAGTTTCAGGAAAGCTTAGCCCATTCTTCTATCATATTCATTCACACCTGGTTGTGGAGCAGGACGAGGAGCTGAACGAGCAGATCTTCCTGCAGAAATAAGCAATAACTCAATTTGATTGACATAACTAGAAAAGGGCATTGTAACGCAAAACCCACGTTCTATAAACAAATCACCATGCTATTGTTCGGCCAATACAATTTCTTCTAACTTTCAAACATTCCTAGTGCTTCATACCCAACACAGACACCAATAGAGCCGATAATGGTTTTTACAAAAGAAGTGATTGGTTAAGTGAAAAATCACAACTAGAAAAACCTAAACAATTCATCATCATGCGGGAGAGGTGAAACTAGATTACCATACCATAAAAAGAGGAGAAATAGAAAAAAAAAAAAGGAGTGGGGGGGGGGGAAGAGATGGAGAGGCTCACCACCGGAGCTACGGCGAGGCATTTTTTCAGGGAAGAAGACAGAATATGCTGATTCTGATGGTGTTATAGAATTTGAGTGTTCTATAACATAAAACCCTGTAAGTGTCAAACGTTGTATTTATAGTTACAATCGTTTGAGGCGGTTACGGTTGGTGCAAGACGCGGCGACTGGCGATTGGTCCCTTTCTGGGATTTTGACGTAATCACGTGTACTGAGTAGGATTGTTTCTTGCGGAGAAGAAAAAGGTGTTTGAATATTTGATAGCACATTTCTAAATTATTCCTGTACTAGTTATTTAATTATATTTTTAAAATTAAATTGTTGTCTTTAAATTATTTCTTTTTCAAATTAAAATGTTGCGGTATTTAGTTTTATAAGTATTAACATAAAATGACAAATTCAATAATTATATATATGTTTTATAAATTAATTATGTGACAAAAGTATTTAAAAAACCATTGTATACTAGTATTTTAACAGAATAAATATTTATTTTATATAATTTAAATTTACAATAAATAAATATTTCTAAATATATAAATTATATTATAATTAAAATTTGTAATAAATAAATATTTTTGAACATATAAATTATATTTTAAATTTATAATAAACATTTTAATACAATGTTAACTTTTAATTATTAATAATTTTTTTTAAATATTAAAATTCAATTTAGAGTTACAAATATTGAAAATGAAAAATTAAAAGAAATAAGAGGTTAAAAAAATATCTAAAAACACTCTCATTGAAGAATGACAGCTAAAAACACTCTCATTGAAGAATAACAGTTAAAAATGCTCCTGTTCAAAATAGTTGTTCTCATTTAATATATATGGTGAATATTTACATATTAGTATGTAAAAAAAATGCTTAAAAATGACCACCACCAACTCACCAAACATGAACTTATTCATTGAAACGATAAAATCAGTAGGTCCATTTAAAAATGTTGAATTAAGTCCCTAAATTAAAAAAAAAATTGTAATTGGATACTTAATCATGTAAAATTTTTGTAATTAAGTTTTTAAAGTCTTTAAAACCATTATAAATTATCAATTTTAGATAATTTTAAACCACCATAAATTAACATGAGTACCTAATTACAAAAATTTTATATGATGAATCACCCAATTACAAATTTTTTTAATTTAAAAACCTAACTAAAAATTTCAAATAATTCAAAACTTATTGATTAGTTTAACCAAAGAAAAATCGTAACTTTTCGGACTTCAATTCATCTACATCTTATTGCAAAACTCTCAAACAATGATTGACTTCTTCTTCTTCATTTATGATCATATTGTGAAACTCTCAAAAATTTGTGCCGTCTTTTCTTCTTCTTCTTTTTTCTTCATTTTCTTTCTTTAAAATACACTTACACATTGTTTAGAATAAAGAAAGAAAATGGAAAATAGAAAAAAGATGAAGAAAAAACGGTACAAATTTTTTTCACCAAATCTGCAAAGAAAATAGGCGCAGTAGAGAAAGAGGTTGGCGTTTTTCCTCTTCTGCTCTTCTTGTTGCACCCCTTGCAACTGTCTGCTACTTCTTCTGCATCTTCGTCACTCGTCTATGGTCAACAGTGATGAGGCCTTTGACGCTGCTGCAATGCTGGCGCTGCCGTCGTCGACTGACTTGGTTTATTGTTGTCTTTGCTTATATTTTCTTTTCTCTTTTTTCTCTTCAAACAGACAAAGATGAAGAAAATTCATATATATATATTTTTATTTTCTATTAACAAAGTACTATCATTTTCTTTTCATTCTCTCTACTCTTTATTTTCTTTCTGCTTATTCTCTTTTTTTATCGTTTTCTTTTCTTTATCGAACAAACGCTTGAATTGGCTACAAGTGTAATTATATTATATTATTAATTATTAATTATTAATGTATTCTAACTTGGATATACTAAAATTTTAGGCATGTAGATCTCCCATTCACATGCCCCGTCTATAGGTATAATAAGTCATTTAAAAAAGAGAAAATAGATTATATACCAACACTGTAAAATAGCATTATATTATCATTCAATCACAATTCAACGTATATTGTAAGTTTGTTAACTTCTACATTAATTACCTTAAAAGTAATATCAACAGTAAATTTTAATTGGTTGATAGTGTAAAAAAATTTCACTAACAATGCATAACTATTAAACTCTTTTAAAAATAGATAAACAATAAAATGTGTATTTTTGTGTTTTAATTTACCAAAACATTCTAAAGTTCTATGTTTTCTATTCGTTGCTAGTTCATATCACCAAGCCCAACCTAACAGTCTGACAAAAGCGGACTATCACGCTCAAAGCCTCAAATTCTTATTTGGGCAAGAGTCCACTAAGTTATTTCACCTACACCTCATGTTAGATTTTTTCCTTCAAATTAAGCAGGCTTAGAGATTTTACCTTAGTTTTATCTTGAGGTCCAATACTCACGTGCACTTTTTATTATTCTTAAGATGAATAGTTTTTTTTTTTTTTATATGCTTAATTTCAACAACATAGGTTAATGTGAAACAAGCATATGAGCTAAAGAATTTCTTCACTAATAAAGTTTATGATAAGAGAAATATTAGTATTAGCAATATACTCTATTATTTCAATAGAACTTATTATTAAATGAAAATTATGTAAATTCCATTAAATAATAAAATGCATTAAATAAGAACTGAAACTTATGTTGTTTAATAAAACTCACATAAATTTCATATAATAATATAATAATTGCAATAACAATCACAAGGGAAATCCCTACATTTTATTTAAAATTGATAATTCAATACTGCTTGCAAATTCATATAGCCAATATGACCTGCCATTACTTCCAAAAAGCAATTCACCCAAAATTGAACCAAAAAAAAAAAAACCTCGAACTACATAATTGTCGATTGATAACAAAATATCTGACTAACCAAAAAAAGTAAGGTCATATACATGATTATATAGAAAGGCGATTCTCAAAAATGTGAAAGATCATCTGCTCCTATTCTTTCTCTGGAGCCTTGTAAACAATGCCAATGCTATATGAGAACAAAAAGTGTACTTATATAAAGAAAGCAGTGGCCAACATTCAAGACCATTTTAGTTAGATATAGTAATTTCATGCAGTCCAGCTCCGGGAGGCAGAATTCTAAATCCCGAAAGTTGCAGTGTAATCAAATGAATAAAATGGCTTTAGTTAAACTACTACGACCAATGAGCTCATTCATCTATAGCTCACGCATCGACCGTGGGATAAAAAGGCCCTGACATGAAGGGCCTTCCGCTTCCATTAGAATCTGCATTAGCATGCAATGGTGATTGAAGCTCCCCAGAATGGGAAGACCTTTTCGACTTAGAGTACTTCGGAGAAGCAGCATAATAGTCTCCAGAACTGCTTGTAGAGTACATGGATGATGTTGGTAATCCATGAATTTTAGGCAAACCAGTTGTTTCAGGCAAACTGTATCCTCTTTCAACTGTTTCAGCGTCCAGAGGCAGTTCCTCCAAGTCCTACCAAGACAAAATACAGTTAGCAGACAGTGGTTATATTTTGTTACAGGTGTTACGTAAAACAGCTAGATAAAAATAAATAAATCTTTGACCATATACATATGGAAGAAAATCGACTCAGCATTGGTGACAAGTCTAAACCATGCATCTAGAAAAGAAGCATCACGTCATATTGCAACCATAAACATGCATTTGGAAAAGTAAGTGTCACAGCATGTTGCAACCTACAACCCTAGCAATTGACGAACCATTCACAGAAAAATCAATGTTTCAAGAGTATAAATGGGTGAGTACACTTCGTGAGAACCAAATATTGTCAAAAATCATCAATTAGAATCAAGAACCAAATTTTTCTTTAGAGCAATGGTTTATTGGGAAAGTGAGGAACAAATCTCGACTATTAGATGTTACATGGATTATTAAGATTAAAACAAAGATAACTTTTTCAACTGATCACATAACTTTTAATTTTGACCATTCATGTATGGTTTAAGGGTTAGGATCTGTTTTTCTCAACTCTTACAATAACCTACTCTAACTAGACGAGCAACAAAGATAGTGAATATCTCCACCATGATAAAGCAGCCAATTTAAATAATATATAACCAAACATGGTAACACACAAATTTGGTACGACATTGCCCTTAAAAGCATTACGACTGTCAACCTTAAAAGCCTGCTGATAAGCTCGGAGAAGTTCTCGACAGCGCTTTCTTTTCATGGCTATCTCATCAGGTTCTTGTAACATTTCTTCAAACAGGTTGTCTCTGGTTTGAATTTTAACATATAAAATACAATCAGCAATCAATATTAGAGAAGTAAACATCAGAATGAATTAACATGCCACAACCACTATATGTTACCTGTACAGCTTTTTAATGAATACGTTGTGCAGCTCTCTCTTGGTGTTGTTTACCTGATTTGATTTAGTAAAAGACAGTCAGCAGTATTTATTGAATGCATGAAAATTTGAGAATTCTAAACCACTCCAAAATAAAAAGCGGAGTAATAATCAAATCAAATATTAAGAACATTAGCAAAAGAACACCCCCTCCCCCTCCCCACCCCCTCTGTCAAAAAAAGGTAAATTGCAGAGTTCATATACTTATATTCATGAATGAGATATCACAATTACTCATATTGCTTGCAAGTGTGCAAAAGAATAGCTGCCCCTACCATAAAAAACCTACTGGATTTAAACTTGTTGAGCATACTCACCATTTCCCATAGGAGAGACTATGCATCACATCTAGTAGACAATTGTCATTTAGGTTAAGAAAACAGAAATTCTTGTGTAGACAAGAATTATTTTATTTTAACATAAAATCATTTTATATTAAATACTTACATAAATTTTTGTACCGTAATTGTTTTACATTTAAAGTGATTTGTGTTAGTTGTTTATTGGTAGTTTAGACACCTGTCTATACAAGTTTTTCATTACAAAATGGATAAGAAAAGTGGAATATAAGGTCAGGTTTGATTTCAGCTTTTGAAAACTGTTCTGTTTTTTAAAAAAAAAACAAAAAAAAAATTGTTTGGTAAGTGTAATTTTTGAAAAGTATTTTCAAAACCAATATCTCTTATAGTTTTTAAAATAAAAAAATCAGAATATCTTTATTTTGGTTTTCTACATTCAGTTTTTTTATTAGTCATGTTCTTCCTTACATTCACATCTTTCACCACTTCTACTCTCTAAAAATTATTTTTTGAAAATTGTTTTACAAATCAGTTTTTAAAAACTAAAAAACAATCAAACACACCCTAATTTTCTGTATGCAACACAAAAGCAGCAAGAGATTACAACTTTTAGATTTATAATTGCAATACTTTGCAAATCCTACAAGGATATGAGGTAGTAAAGTACCAAGAAGTGCATAATTGCTTTGGGGACAAAATCCTCAACATTTTTTCTGACAATGTCGTAGTATGATCTCAAAAGCAACTTTGTCACTGTTATTTCAATAACTTCTGTCTCTGAATTGCTCTCTGATGGCCTCAAGATAGGAGGTGGCTACAAAAACCAAAACACATTATGAAATTTATACCTATGGAACATATTGATCAAGCTGATGATAAATGTGTCACACACATATATACCTCTCTCAAATGGATCATAGAGAATGACTGCTCCACACTGTGAACTGGTTCAGGATGATGTTTATTAGCTGTTATATTCTCCTTCACAGACATACGGCTATCACCTCCACCAAAAATGGATGAGATGCCCCAACTTGATCCACCAGTGTTTCCTGAAAAAATATCAAGCATTAAAAAAGTAAATATCTTAAAATAATAATAAAGCTCATTGATACATCAAAATGACTTGACTAAGATTGGACAACCAAAAGAAAAGCTTAAAAACAAATACATAATAAAATAAATGCAATGAACCAAAACATTAAATAGAATATGCAAATTACCAGAGGGTACAATTTTTTCAACATCTGATGCAGCACGGACACCCTGTTTTTCATTTATATCGTAAGAATTGAGAAATAACAATGAGATAGTAAATTTAGTAGCCCTTACCTTGATTCCCATTAACTAAGATATAGAGGAAAAATTCTTGTCAATTAAACAATACACAATTACAAACCGGATCAGTAACTACTCCATTAGCTTGTCTTGCAAGAATAGCCCGAGACTTCATACTTCTTTCAGAGGCTGATCCCTTATCAGATTCCAGAGAATCCTATAGGAGATTAATAAGTAAATTTTAAAAGAAAAGAAAGGCTAGCATAAATTAGAATACATATCTCAAATGAAAATCATGGGGCATATTTGGAATTGATCTCATAAAAATTATACCTTCTGCCTAGAACCTGGTATAGCAACCCTAGAAGACTTGGTCTGTTGCACAGCGGTTTCTAATGCCTTGCTTCCACCAATAAAATTAGGGTGAGAAGTGTTTATGTAATCCATCTGCAGAATTGACTGGTTTAAATAAGAAATCATGGACATGGGAATTGTTGCACAATTGACTGACTCATGACATGTCAATGGTTCTAATAGACACCAAAAACTTATGAAGAATATCTTTAATTGAGATGATTTTTCCATTTTATACGAAGAGAGAGAACACCATTCACCAATGTTCTAGCACAGCATCCCAAGCCATGCTCAGCCAACTAAACAAGCATTAGGTAAACTCATTTCGGTGCTGATGAAATTTAAGAAACCCCAACCCCATCAGTTAAAAGGGAGATACATTCTAAGAAATGAAGGCTCGACATATCCACTAACAGCATCACTTCATAACAACTCCATTGGAAATAATTGTCTCATTCTGTTATGAAGAATAATACTAAGGAAATCAAGTAGTTGACTACATGATTATAGTTAAAAATTGAAAGCAATATCAAGAATGAAACTTTTATCAGTTTCAGACTAGAAATTTGAACATGACTCAAGACAATTTGGGTCATGACTCAAGTGAAACCAAGTTTTGGCCAAGCAACCAAATTTTGATGAGCTCTTTTGATGCAATAGAAGATAGGTAGAGGATGGAGAAAGTATACATTTATACTTCAAACAAGTTAAATTTCTGCATACCTCCATTTCTATGATGTGTGCAATCATATTCTCCGAGGGTTCAAGGCCTTCTCGTAAAAAGTTCCCTATGACTTCATCCATGCGCTTTCGCAAGAAAGGGAATCGCTGCAGTTCAGTCACCATACAGCGATGGCTGATCTGAAGAGAAGGGATTTTGCTTAGGCACATACTTGATAAAGAAAGAGAGATAACAAGCTTTTAAAGCCCTGTTCCTACCTTTATTAATTCATCGTATATAAACCTGGCACACTGAAGACTTGGATCCAATAGTCGGGATATTTGCCTTCGCACAAGGACTTCAAATGGCACCTGATTACGTGGAAATAAATAGATAAATGACTAGGATCTCTTTTAAACATAATTGATATGAATTTGGATTCGCAAAGCATAGCAAAACATTTACAAAAATCAACTGAAAAAATTCTAAAATATAATTTCTATCTCTTAAAAGAAAGGGCAAAAAGACCTACTTCAGGAACAAACAATGCTGATTTAGGCCCAGTAGCATTCTGTATGGCAGTACGGATGTCATCATCAGTCAGGTCTTCACATGGATCCACCTCCTTCATGATAGCATTAAGTAACACAATAAGGAAAGGAATTAGCACACTCTGCCTATTGCTTAAAACTCAACACCATATAAATGCGCTAATAATAAAAATATTATTTCCCTTTCCCTTGAAATACATTGAATTATAATCTGTGATTTGCTTACAACATAATAACAACATTCAAAATGGAACATTTAACATTTACAAAATTAAGATGACAATGTGTTTTGAAACAAAAAGAAATTACTTATTTTCATAGTTAAAAAAAATCATGCATATGATTAGTATTAGTAACATTCAATAGTATTATTTGTTTAACAATGTTTGATTAATATCAATTAAATAATATATAAATAATAACAAATGATTAGGTAATTGCGCATCCATCCATGAAATGCAATATATTCTAGTTGATGGGGCGAATGGGTTAATTATAGGCTGTTCATTTTCCATCTTTAATTTAAGTGTAGCATGAGAGCAGGCATATTTTTAACATTATCATGTGTAAATACAAGATTATATACCTCTAAACTTCTGACAAAGATGGATTGAAAAATGTAATGGATTCGTGCTCCACCAGATAGCTCAGATGTAGACATCTCCTCATTCTTTCCCTCAACCATGGAGGAGAATGCTGTTTTCAAAAAGAAAGAAAATGGAGATAGCATTTACTTAATTGGGAAAGGTAAACCATAGGCGGAATACCAGTCAACAAATACAAAAGGAAAAGAAAATTAAAGTTCATAAATAAAAGATAAGAAACCAGAGGGTTGGGATAGTTAGGTACCTTCACAGTATTTTGAAAGAATATTTAGGAGAAGTGCACCCTGACCAGCCTGTCAGAGATGAACAATTATAAATAACGCAGGGTAAAATTCCAGTCAAAGTAGAAAAATGCTACTTTTTAATCACAATAAGGAGAATAGTGATACAGCATATTTAACTATTTAACAAGTCATAGGGACATATCCAAGACACAACCCGGTAATAACACATGCCTTGGACTCCGTGATTTCTCCATAGCTTGCATGCTCCTTTGCAACAGCAACTAGTGAAGTACTTATACGTGCTCTCAGCCCAGGCAGCACGGCCTTTATATGTTGAGCTAGAATCTGTAAAAAGATGGACAGGTAAATGTGCACGCCATATTGGCATGCATTAGTCCAGAATTCTCAATCTTGTATGAATTCATAATGGCTTAATCTTTTACAGGATCTGGAAGAATTCAGTTCTATCCAAGAAATATCCAACAATTTTCCGTCTCCAATGTTGACATGGTATGCATTTATCCCAAACAGACCCAAGCAACAAATAAAGTTCATTCTTTCACAGCACCAAAAAATAAAAAAAAAGAAGGTTCTTTCTTTGAAACAATTAAGTACATTTCAAAGCAAAATTCCAAACCCACCACCAAATCAGCATTGAAGGTGAAACAATTAAGTACATTTCTTGAAACTTCCCTCCTATAGTTAAAGGATATAATTCAATGATTTTGACTGCCTTTGTATGGAGGAAAAGCCTAAAAATATAGTGTCAAGTAAAGAAGGAAAAAGTGTGAAGATTGAAGTGGAGTTTTACTCTGCATGAATAAGGGAGACTGAAAGCCCTAAATAAGGCTAGCATTTTAAACAGTAAAATATATAACAAAAGACAATTCATGTTTTCAGTGCCATGAAGACTCTACCTGGTTCAACTTCTTTGCTAGTTGAGGAACACCACAACTATCTGCAAGACTGCTGTATACCTATGAACAACATAAATAGATAAAAATAAGTATATATAAGCAAAAAAACTTGACTATTAACTGCGCATAGGAACTTTCTTACAGGACGACTGCGGAAAAATTTCTCTTCAGCAACAAGAGCATCCTTTATACTCCGGTTCATTTGAATATCCTAGCATGATGAAACAATAGACAAAATATATTTCATCATACATATTGACCTCCATGCCAATCAAGCAAATTACATGTTTATATTTATTTGCATTTGCAAAGTACTCTTATGTATGGTGTTGTGAGTATACAATGACCAGTAATTTTAACAAAATATCTAAATGAACAAGTGCAAAGGTTAAAGTAGTTAAACACTGCCTTTACAACTATAGTGTAACATCATTACCTCCTGACTTCGATTTACAACGCCTACATAACCAAGTCGGAGGGGAATAACTTTTCCTAGTAACAGATTCCGCGCATCAGTACCTCTGTCCATGATATCCAACTACATTCCAAATAATAAGTGCCTAACATTGTCAGAACATGGCAACAGCTTAACAAATTTCACAAATGTGTCAGTTAAAATGTTAGAAGAGTATACCGAACCTTTGTGATTACACCGATTGTTCTATTACCTGCAACAGATATAAGAACCTTTAAAAACAAATTAGAGATGTGAAAAGATTAAAGTTTCGGTAACATGGAAGTAAAAACCCACCATCAGGATCAGCAATCCCAGCCATCTGAAGAGCGTCTGAATTAGCCAAATCTGAATTTGCCGGTGTGACAGCTAGAATGAGACAGGTGGGAGTTTTGATATATGACATGATCATTGTTCTGATTCGAGCTTCAATATCAGAAGGCTGGTCACCAACAGGAACCTTCGTAATGCCAGGGAGATCTACAAGTGTGATATCAAGAACATTTGGTGAAAAAATCTTCAGTCGAATCTGCTTGTCTGTGACACCTTTGTTCCCTCCTGCTTCCCTATCAGTTTCAGCCTGCAGAAAGGGAGTGAATATAATATATACAAGTGAACAGAGAGATAAAAAGGGAAAAAAAAAAAGATTAAACTAGTACACTGTATACCTTATCAGTACATCACCATCAAGAGTATTACATTCTACACATGCAAATAATGGAAATCTCAAATTCAACCACTTTTCAAGCTTAAAGCATGAAAATCAGTTCCAATGGATAATGGACCATCAACCAAGACAAATATTATATTACCTGTTGATATGGTAATAATGTTGATGGTACACTAAAAGTTAAGAGTGTTGAATGGAGAAACAATATTCCTCAAAACTCATTCAACTAATTTACATTCAGTTATACTCCATTTCACTAATGTCAAAGGATCAAGTCTCTAAAATATCAATTTGTTCCACTTTGTGGTTGGAGCTTTAGAAGCCATAAGCTCATAATATCAACTTCAAATATATGGACACGAGCACCCTGGATCAGTATTGGATCGCACCCAAGTTCAACTCAGTTCAGTGATGGTTAATGTGGCAGTGTGTGTCCGTGTCTCGTTTGTGGGTGAACAGGAAAAGCAAGCTAGCCTTCATCTCTAGATAGAGAAAATAATCCTCATGATTGAAACCTCCTTATTTGCACAATCGACGTTAAGGATTCTCTTCTCCCATCCAATTAGACGTCGGCAAGCCAAAGCAATGTTACAATACGAAAAAGCGGTGTTCAATGGCCATTCAAAATACACGATGAAGGCCAGCCAAGCAAGCACATAATAATCTACTTCTCTCCAAGGCTATTTATCTTATGACCTAAATCATCACCACCAAGTAATCCATCACAACAAGTTGCTCCGCGTCACTCGTGAAAGCTAAACACAGAAGTTTCACATAAAGATTGTCTTTCCAGTTTTAGCTATACTAGTATTATATCAAGCAAAGTAGAAAGAGGTTGGAGTGAAAAAAAAAAAAAAGGGGTGAAGTGATGGACCTGAATTTCCCTGCGAATCTCAGAGAAATCATGCAATTTCCTGCCGGGGAGGTGGAGGAACTCGCCGTACTCTTCATCGGGGGCATCGGGCTTGCGCTTGGTCTGGACTAGCTGGAGGACGAGGGGGCGGCGGGTGCAGATGTCGTTGCCGCGGGGGAGGAAGTCGCGGCCGACAAGCGCTTCGAGGACGCTGGACTTGCCGCTGCTCTGGCTCCCGACGACGGCGACTTGGGGGAGGTCGATGGTGGATTGGCTCCCGACGCGGGCGAAGATGTCCTGAAGGCGGTTCACTAGGGAGATCACGCTCGAACCAAGAGGAGCAGTAGCAGATGCTGGAGGAGCAGGAGCATCGTCCGCCATCAATATGATCGATGGATGGAACCCTAGCTAGGGCTTTGGAACGATTGATTGGATTGGATTGGAGTGGAGTGGGTACTCTCACCCGTTGCTGTGCAGTGCTGTGCTGTGTTTGCCTTGGCTCCCGCACCCTCTATTCTTCTATTGCGTTGCCGTTTGGAGAACTTGATTTGAATCAATGATATAGGGGACCTGCGACTTGTGTGACGTGTGAGGTGGGGGCCTTTGCTGCCACCTCCGCTCAAAATTTAGTGACCACCAATTACTAAATACTAAATTAATATATACGCCAACGGCAACAAAGAAAGGGAAAAAGGGCGTAAGGATTGGGGAAGGGGTAACTCACAACACAACCCAAAACCCTATATTGCCCTGTGTCGTACTATATTGTGTGTTGGATGGTGAAAAGAAAAAGGACCAAAGACATACAAATTTGAAATTTGAAATCAAAGAAATATGTCAATATTTATTTCTTTTCTTTTCTTTTCTTTTATTCAAACATACTACCAGTAATGTCTGCTGTTATACTTATATTTTAAAGATATGTATATTCAGACTGTATTTAGAAAATCATTCGTTCAAACATATGTTGAACGGACATTTTTTACTTTTCAATTTAAAAAAGTAAAAGAAAGCGTGGGGTTGGATTACAGTTACGTTGAACATAACTGCAATACAAACACACACTCAGACTTAATACTTGCGTTTTGATCAAGTTTTTTACACTAATTAAAAAAATTATTTAGAAAAATATAATAAATATATTATGTAAATATGGATAGAATTAAACAACATAATATTCATATCTATGTATTTGTAATTTTTTATAATTACCATACTTAAATCTAGATTCTAATAATATTATTGAAAATTATGTTAAAAAAAGAATTAAAAATCAGATGAAGTGTATTAATAATATTGGTTAAAGAATTAAAATAATTCTTTATTGAAAATTATGTTAAAAAAGAATTAAAAATCAAATGAAGTGTATTAATAATATTTTCTACTAAAAAACTTTATCTTTAATTTTTTTAAATAATAACTTTAGGACATTAATTAGTACTTACCCTAAATTAAGCACGCAATTGAAGTTTTTTCTTCCCTAATATTTTTTATGTGATATTTGTGAGGGGTTCGTATTCATTTCATCAGTTTGACTAACTTCGTGCTTTTCGTATAAAAAGCATTAAGCTAATAATAATAACGTTATTATTATTTTTATTTGTATTTATCTTTTGAGATAATAATAATAATAATAATAATAATAATATGAAGCTTGGGAAGTGGACTACCATTACAAGCCTCGTCAATCTTTTGATTTTAAACAGGACTGTTATTACCATCCCAATTTTCACTATTTTCATCTCAAGTTTTGTTTGTTATTTTTTTTTTCAAAAATACTCTTGATTTCGTTGTAAAATATATATATAATAAATATGTGTTTTCGTTGCAAAATATATATAACAAAAATGTGCTTCTATTGTGTTAGGAGGTGCATCCTTCATATATAATAGAAATGTGTTTCCGTTGCTCATAGTACATAGCGGATAGATTGAATTGTATGTTATTTAATGTAATTGTAAAAGGATTAAAAAGTTATTGAATCGCCTCAACAGAAAGGACATCATCTGGTTACCATATGGCGCACATAGAGTTGCCCCGCCATTGTAGGTGATCTTCTTTTATCCAAGCTTCATCAGATGTGATACCCATAAGTGCGCCCATCTGTCGGAGAGGATGTTCAGGTAGTTTGGCTATGTCCAAGGGATCCCTCGCCCCTTGCTTGTTGGATATCTGACGCTAACCTCGTGTGCTGAGCACTAAGAGAGCTGGCAGGTGCACATGGTGAACAGAGGAATGCCTATGCCACATGGGACTCCATGGATGACTATTTGAAGTGGTTCCATCACATTTCTCATCTATACCTCATTCTGCCACAGGAGGAAGATCTTCCACCAGGCCCTCCACGAGTTCCCGTGTTGCAACCTGAGCATGGCCAACGTGAAGGTAGCAGACGGAGTCTTTGTCTAGCGACTCTTATTCGTGGGAGATAATTATCCATATCTTTCTAATGTGTTTTTCGATGACAATGAAATGTTCATTAATACTTATTTGCATTTTTTTTTTTTTGTAGGCACAGTAGAAGATAATTGCTTGAAACCTGGAACACATGCTACACATGAGGGTGGTGCCTAAGGGCACTGACAATGATGTTCTCCTATAGGAGACATTGGCCATTGTATAGGCAAGCACAAGATCTGGGTGCACTTATCAGATGAGGAGGCAGAGGAGGAAGACTACCTCAGATGATTGATTTTTTATTTATGCTTTGTACAGTTTCATATTTAGTATTTTATTTCATATATACACATCCTATTGTATATATTTTTGGATTTTATATATGTTAGACTTATTGTATGGTTGGTATCACTATTGCGTTAGTTACAATTAAAGCATGAGATACAAATAAAAACAAACAGACACAACGTAAATAATATTATTCAATTAAATAAAAGCACTTCTACGCAGATGCAATATAAATAAAAAAATAGTAAACAAAGTGTATCATCATGGTTCACTCAAACTAACGGCTGTTTGGTAGTTGGAGCTAGTTGACGTCTTTGATTCATGCAAGCACACGATGATCTCTGTTTCACACAAACTAACGATTCACTCGGCGAATTTTGGTTGACTCATACGAGCTAGGATTTCTTCGGGAGATCTATCTAACATGCAAGTCTGGGAAATTAGGCAAAAATGGACAACATCTTTGTCACATCTTTATCGTGTTTAATCTCCATAGACCCATATTAAACACAACCATTCGCCAAAAATATAGGTTGTCAATAATGAATATTGAGTAATTTTCTGGTACCTCCAATCTCATTGTGATTTTTTTTTCCTTAAAGAGCAACCGTCATGTCCTCACTTACCCTAAGAAATTTTGGACCATGAGACATTAAAATAAGACCCTTTCAGATGTTGTTGTCATATGACTATTTTAATACACAATAGCAAGAAATTCATCCATCTTCTTAGGATAAGAAAAAATATGGAATGAACATGGTTGAAAACTTTCACAAATAAAAAAAATTGTGAATGTGAAGGCAATGTGGTACTACATAACACATCTCTCTTATACTAGTGCAAGTACTGTTTACACATTAATTGATCATTAAAAGCTTTATTTTGTGCATCAGAAAAAGAAATAATCAAGATTGCACTAACTAAATCAAGTGTCCAGTTGCACCGATTCAAACATGTGCCTTGTTCAAGCATCAATGAATCATTAAAAGTTTTGTCCCATGCGTCAAAAAAAGAAAAAGCCGAGATTGCACACAGTAAATAAAAGGGTTCAGATCACACTAATTAATAGGCTAAGTCCTTTGATAATTGATAGCTTGTGTTTGGTATTCACTTCATTCACTTGTTCCATTTATAAATTGCAAACGGAGGGAAAGAACACGACCGTTACAATAACTTTCTTTTTCCCACCCCAATGCCACTTTCCCGAGAAAACCCGTTTCACCCTTGCTGCTCTTGCGGATTCATATACCTCTCCACACTATGCATTGTCGCCTACGTCCCCTATCTTCTCATGCACTTCATCTTCTCCGCGCTGTTATTCTCCCAACTCCAGGTGCCTTCCTCACTATTTTCTTTTTCTTTCTCCTTCCAATTCCAATATCGCGCCACTCACACCGTTTCGTTTCATCGAAGCGCGATTCCGACGCGCATCGCACGTTACCATTCTTCTCCAGCGTGTTCCACTCCCCAGAGGAGGCTTTCCACTTGGACTACGAGAAGATGGAGGAGGAGTTCAAGGTGTTCGTGTACCCCGACGGAGATCCTAAATCGTATTTCCACATGCCGAGGAACCTCACCGGCAAATACGCGAGCAAACGATATTTCTTCAAGAGCATCAGAGAGAGCCACTTCTTCACCAATGATCCTTGTCAAGCTCACCTCTTCTTCCTTCCTATTTCTTGCCACAAAATGCGAGGCAGAGTATGTCCTCTTCTCTTCCCTTCCTTCCTAAGAGAGAGATTCAGCATTAGTTGAATCAATTATTCAACGCCAATTTACGAACTGTTGAATTGTGTTTTTCGAGCGTTAGCTTCGTTATTCAACTATGTCGATTGTGTAATGTAACTAATTCTTCTCACATTGCAGATAATAGCTTAATAAGATCAATATCACTGTTGGATTCGTTTTGTTCTCAAATGAATAATCCACCAATTTCGCCTCCCAAATATTACCATCTCTACTGAGTAGTCCTTAAAATAATAAAACTATGAGAAAACAAACCATGCACTAACATTGTAAAATAATTTTACACTGTCATTCAATCACAAATCACCATTTATTGTAAGTTTGTTGACTTTTATAATAAATACTTTAAAAGTTATATCAATGGTGATTTCTGATTGGTTAACATTTACACTGACAGTGTATAATCATTAAACTCTAAAATTATTTGAGTAAGTTTTGAAATGTTGAATATTCATCACTTTTAGTCTCTAAATTGATGTATTTAAATAAAATTCAGGAACTAATTTGAATTATTTTTTAATATTTGAAGATTACTTAATATGATTTCTAGTGCTTTTAAGATTATTTAAGTAATTTTTTTTTTACTTTAGAGAATATTTATGAGAGAGGATAATGATTTAAGGATGAAATTAATGTTTTACTCGTTCTCAAATGGTATAATCATTCAACAACCCTGTTTATTTATAGCTCCCATCATCTATCAGTTCATATCACTTCAGAGGTTAATTTTGCTTGAATTAAATTCTTCATAAATTAGCAATAGATTCTCGAATACTATTTCGCATTGGTGTATGTTTGTGCGTATGACATTCAAGTGTTACAGTCGTGGTGGCAGCTGCCTAGCATAGTTTGCGATGGGAGTTGTAATGCACATATGAATTATGCAGGGGTTGACTAACGAGCGTATGATTGATGAAGTGAAGAAGTATGTGGAGCACCTAAAGTTTAAGTATCCTTATTGGAACAGAACCTTGGGTGCTGATCATATTTTTTGTGACTTGCCACGATATCGGTGTCAAGGCTACTAAAGGAGTTCCACATCTGGTCAAAAATTCGATTCGAGTGGTTTGTTCATCAAGTTATGACGACGATGATTATATTCCACATCAGGATGTTACTCTCCCACAAGGGCAGCTGCCATTTTTTCACCCTCCTCCAGGGGGAAATGACATCAAGAATAGGTAGCTCCACATTAATTTTTTTAAATCAGTACAACAGAATTAGTCTCTGCTTAAAAAATCTGGAATTCTTTAACCCATCAGAAACAGAAATTTTAATTCATGTCAATGGAAATATTGCAGGAATACCCTTGCTTTCTGGGCTGGTCGTTCTGATTCTAGATTGAAAGATGAACTAACAGCTATGTGGGAAAATGATACCGAACTTGACATCCAGAACAACAGAGTTGACCTTCGGCCGACTGGACCAGTGGTATACATGGAGAAACTTTATTAATCCAAGTTTTGTTTGTGCCCTCATGGGCCTATCGGCGGCAGTCGTATCGCAAACTCAATCCGCTATGGGTGTGTTCCAGGTAAACCATATCTGGTAGTTGAAAAGCACAACTTCTTATGTTCTGTTCTGTTCTCTTCAAATTTTTGCTTTCCTCTGTCGGTCTGTCCATAGCTTAGTTAGTTACCTCGTTTTATCAATTTGTTTATGTTTCTTCTGCAAGTAATGCCCATGCATATGGTTTTTTTTTTTTCTGGCTTTGGAAAAAGTCTCCAGACTCCAATAGGGAGTAACGTGCAATATATTTACTGCCTGCCCAACGGATTTTGCTCTTGAGAACATACTGTCACATTTGTAATACAGAATAATGCTATAAGTAACTAACCATCTTAGTCCCACTCCCACTTTTGCTCTCGACAGAAGTGTGGATATATTCTTTTATCAAATTTCATTTGCTGCACAAACCTGGGAATGGGAAGCTAATCTATTACATAGGAGAAGAAAATTTAGAAAAAAAGAAAATGGTCAAGGTAAAGAGATCCCTTCTCTAGTGCACCCCATCAGTTACTGAATCATGTTGGTAGCCCGGTATTGCATCTATGTATCTTTTACCTGCACATATCATGTAAAGTGATTGTGGCTGCACATTCCCTTCTGTGGTATTTAACGTATTACCTTCTGAATTTTCACTTCAGTCATTTCTGCCATTTATAATGGAAAAAGTTATGTAGAACTAGTCTCAGAAGAGTGATCTGCTTCTTGTGTGTCTATTTATGTAGCTTACCTCAGACTTTTGGTTATACTTTACGTATAAGCTGTGCTGTTAGTTTCCATACATAAGTATGCTGTTCATTATCTCCCTTTCTTGTCTTTAAATGCTGTTTTGTTAACGGAAGCTCTTGTCTGTCTTTCTACAGTTATCTTGTCAAACTACTATGACTTGCCTTTTAATGATATTCTGGATTGGAGGAAATTTTATGTTATACTGAAGGAAACTGACGTTTATCTGCTCAAAGGTATTCTCAAAAGCATATCTGAGAAACATTTCTTGACATTGAATCAGAACTTAGTGAAGGTAAAGATATTCTCAAAAGCACATCTGAGAAACATTTCATGACATTGAATCAGAACTTAGTGAAGGTACTATCAATAGGAGTACTAAATTTCAGTTTCTCAACTTCTAAATGTTATGCAGATTTGGTGTGTGATTGTGAGGATAGTGCTGATGTTACTTATCATAGTATAAGAAGTTTGAAGTGTGATATCTACATTTTTTTCAGTTATATCATCCTTCGTACTACTTGTTTTATGTTGGTGAATTGAAGAGGATAACAAATCATACAATAATATAGAGGATCGTTTCTATGATTCTATCATCATATCTGTACGCTAGATATTATATCTTAGCGGTGCAGCCTATATCTTAATATCACGAAGTTAAACTGGAGGGGAGGGGAGGGAACCCTTAAACTACTTTATTGCTATACCCTTAAAGTAGACTAATAAAATCATTAATCTCAGATATTCGAACTAAAGATAATTTAGTGGGAACAGTCCACAAACTCTTACCTCTTCTCCAACTCCCCATTTCTGCCCCCTCCAAATTTCTAAATCGGGCACAGAATTTTTATAAAAATGAGACATTGAGTATTTCTCGTCAGAAGATGATAATCTCTATTTTTCCTGTCTATCTTTTTTAATTTTCTGCTTTTGTTGTTCAGATCCAGAAGTATTTCAAGTGGAATACACCTCCAGCCAGACTAGATGCGTTTCATATGGTCATGTATGAACTCTGGTTGCGCCGCCATCTGATTAGATATTGATTTTTTCAAATGACCTCACGCAGTGTTATCGAAAGCAAGGAATTGTTTCTGTACATAAATGTTGATTCTCCACCCCTGACCCAACGTTGGATAATCCCCAAAACAATTGTAACCTGAATTCAAACTTGTTTTACCACGAGAATTTCTCTGTATAAAATTAGGGAAGTAACAGAGCCCTCTTTTAGAAGACATGTAAAGGTCTGCATGAAACTCCAAAACCTTGCAATAAATAAAAGGAATTTTGAAATGTGTTCGCGAGAAAGCAAAAGAAGCTGGTGTATGAGTTTGGCACATTACTAAAAAACTGTTTTGGTTTCTGGTTCCTTCAGCAAGAGTACTCAAAAGACTTCACCAAAGAATCTATGATTTTCTTCCTCTAGTGAGATTGCTTCACTGCAACAATTGAATTATTTGTTACTAAATAGGATAGTGTTTCTCTCTTTTTTTTTTTTTTTGGTACAAAATAGGATAGTTTTCTAACATGTTAGCTAAAATTCCAAAAATCAAACTTCAGATTTCAAGTGAAGCCATACACCAACTATGCCCTCAGCTTAGCTCCTTGTGTAAACCCAATACCATTTTTATTTTGCTACATCTTGTGTAAACCCAATTCTAATCACCACAAATGTTATCAGTGGTTGTTTAGCCTATTTTGATATCAAAGAAGCTTTTAATAAAAACTTTATTTTAAGAAAATAATTTTTTCTACAAAACAAACATTTCTTCTAGAATATGCTATTATGCCAGGTATTTACAACTTTGCCCTAATGTAAATTTTATTTGGCTAAATTTTTTAATAGATTCGTATATAAAAAAAAAAGAAAATAAAATAAATTATGAAAGTGAAATGAATCAAACTTTTGATCTTAAGTTAAAATGTATAAGTTGAATTTGACCTATATGAGAAGTTTAATTTATTTTATTTTATTTTTCTACAAACATTTATAGAGAAATCCGTATGCCAATGGCAAGACGTTTCTAACATTGTGCTTCAAATACTATAGGGTTTGTTTGTTTTCTACAATTGCTATTTCTCTATTTTGGTTTGCCCTAATTTAGCTCTGGTTTATTTATAACAACGAATTCTCTATTTTTGTTCTGTGACATGTGATGGTAATGCTAGTTGAAGGGGAGCAAGGTAGAAGGTATCTAACCCTATATTTTGTCCCAAACACCGTTTGGTCATAAACTCAATTTGTCTCAAAACACACTCTGGCCCACCACAACTATCATAGTGAATCATCCTTAGCTCTATGGTAGTCCTAGAGATTCAACGGTTCAACCTCGTAGTCCTAAAGAACTACCCTAGCCCCTTCAACTTCGTCCTAGTCAATCTGACCCCCAACTTACGTCCCAATCACAGTATGAATTCAGTCACTTTGAATCCTTAATATCTAAAAGTTTCCTTGTCAATTTATATATAAAAAAAAATAGTTTCTTTGTCAATTTTTTTTTTGTAAAGTTGATATGATTTAAAAAAAAATACTTGTTTATAACAAGTTTAATATTTTATAAGCTTTAACTTGAAGAGAAGTGTCAAATAAATCAAAATATCATATCTTAAAATATCTTAGGTTATCTTCTAAGATTAGTTTCCCTATTTCCTTTTCTCTTAGAATTATCATATTTCTTTATCATATCTTATTTCCCTAATTAACTAAAATTATGATTAGGATAGACATCTTGCTGGTAGGCATACTAGCCAGGTAAGATCCTAAAAAGAAACCAGATAAACAACGCGCGAAAATTGTTGAAGGAAAGGCTTACTGTTACTGAGGTAAGCACTAACGAATCAAGCGATTGATGTTAAATTACTACACTAATGGGTCTAACCAAAGATGGCTGTTTGGGAATAATACAAGGCTGGATATTACAAGATTTCAGGTGGAGACAAAAAGCAAAACAAAAAACAATACAGTCAACAAAACTATAAATGATCTATTTGAAAATAATTGGCCATCGGTGAGGGGATATGTCATGATCCACTAAGAATAAATGCTTGGAGAAGGCTCTGCGCTGCTTGGGTTTCATCAGGTGAACCGGATATGACAATAGTCCTATCACTTGTTCCAGGACGAGGTTCATGGACAACCACCTTGGCACCTGATATCTAATAAGGACAACAAATAAAGTTTATATGACCACAATATCAATGCCACAGATCTAAATAAAAATATAAACATGACAAAATACTCCCTGCACTTTAATTTTTATGTCATTTAATGTAATTGTAAAAGGATTTAAAAGTTATTGAACCGCCTCAATTATTGAAAATGTAAGAGCGTTGGACTATTTTATCTTTTATTAAAAATTGTCACTCCATCAATGCCCTCCCTCACTCGTTCCATTTAGTGAAAATATCAAGAGATAAAGTTGATAATGGATTAAAAAAATAAATCATACTTCTTGGTTTTCGAAAATGACAGATAGACTGAAACAGAATAAATTTCCTTAACAGAGATAATTTGAAAGAGAGTATCAAGTAATTTGAAACCAGATCAAATGAGTGATCACAAATGCAAGTTCATCGGGATAACATGGTGAGCTGGTGAACAAGTAAACAAAAAAATATACGTACATAAACTTATCTAAGTTTGTGTACCTGTCTCAGACGAGCCAAATTGCTACCACTTTCCCCATACACAGAGTCAATAGTATCATCAGGAACCACAATTTCTACGGTCGTATTAGTCACAATAGCCGATTTACTTCCACTGCAGATCAAAAAAAGAATAATAATAAGAAATTGACAGTTGGGGCATTCTATTTTGTATGTTCAACTAACTATTTCCATCATTCTTTTAGAAACCATGTTCTTTTGTTGGCTACAACTTCACCCTACAGCAAGGATTTCAAATAAGAGCAAATGAGCAATGACCCAAGAAAAACAATGTCAAATCAAATAGATATACTAGTCCAGGCTAATGGTTTGTCACCACACTGATAGAACACCAATTGAATGCTGACATACAATACAGCAATACACTAGCTGGCCTCAAGACAAGTCTCATGCAGAGAGTTTTCTCTGTCCACAAACTGCAAATAACAACACCTTCTGACTAATTACACAACCTACAATCAAATACACCCCAATACATAACTGCCATCAGTTTTTTTCTATGAATAACTCGTAAAGGCAGGTTGTAATTCTAATACAGAATCAATACAGAACAGTTAATGCAGGATAAGTTATTTTCTATCACATATTCTAATACAATACTGCTACTAACTTCTGCCCATAACTTCAAACATTACGATTATCATTACACTTACACTAATATCTAATAATACATTACTGCTCATGACAGTTTGTTGGAAAGCCCGCCAACAACGGTCATCCCTAGTCCACCATTGTGGGCCTCTTTAAGCTGCCTCCAACACCTTCATTGTGTTGGGTGTGAGAGGGTGGGTTTAGTCTCACATTGCCTAGAGAAATGGCCTAAGTAATGATTATAAGGCTTGGGCAATTCTCATTTTACAAGCTGGTTTTGTAGAGTTGAGTTAAACCCTAAGCTCATTCTAAGATGATATTACAACTTAGATCCATTGTTAGGCCACCTGCATTGTCCATGCTCCAAGCCCATAGCTAGGGTGTGACAGGGTGTGTTGGAAAGTCACCTTAATTGCGGTCACCCCTAGCCCGCCTTAATTGCAGCCTCTTCAGGCTGCCTTCATTGCAGCCTCCAACACCTTCATTGTGCTGGGTGTGAGGGGGTGTGTTTAGTCCCACATCGCCTAGTAGCATGGCCTAAGAGTACTTCTAATATAGTTATTATCAGTTCCCATCATCACTGCCTGCTGAAAAATCAGCTTTGTACCCAAGGCTGAAAGTACAAAAAAGCTTCTTCCTCATTATATTCATCTACTTCAATAGCAATTATTTCTCCCTCTTCATTTAGGGGTTCATTATCTCCCCACAAAAAAGCCAACCTTGCTTCTCCTTGCATTGGTGTGAAGGATAAAACTTTTCTCCTCACCAAAAACATAAACTTCTGGTTTTTCACTCCAAGAGTTCATGATAAGTTAAATGCCGCAGCCCCTTACTTTTTTCCACAGAATTCATTTACTCCCCTTCATTCTTCCTCCCTGTAGACATCAATAAGGAAGTGAAGTCTCTGTTTTGTGAAAATCGCAAAGCCACTACACCAGAATTCATGCCACTTCTCCCACTCCAGCTACTATTTGGCTTGGTGATCCAAACTTTGAAGGTCATCCAATGCTGTTTTTATTGCCAATTCTTAAGACAGTTAAACTACTAAGTGCAATTTCATATCTTAGGATAAATTTCGACGATTTCAGTTTCAATGTCTCTAGCCAATTGCATGGCTTAAAGACAGTACTTAGGATTAAAAGTATGGATACTGCACTTGATATTTAGTAGATGCCCTCCCATGAAGTGCCCCAAATATTGCTCCTCAGGTAGCCTATTAACTTGAGAAGAAAGAAATTCAAAACTCATCTATAAAACCTAACTGCTTCAACTTTGTTAATTCCTCATATGGATGCTTAACCCACCCCCCCCCCCCCCCCCCCCCCCCAAACCTTGCAATCAGAGCCCTTTTTAATTTCTCCCATATGAGATTGTTTCAGTTCCCCTCAACAAATTGAAGCAGTGTATGGTTGATTCTTTGGTTCTTCCATACTCAACTTGGCCAATATGATCTTCACTTTTTCTGAAGTATTTTGCACTTTAAAATATGTTTCTGCCTTACTGATCCATCCCACGAGGTGTCTCCATTAAATCCTGGCAGTTACACTTAGTTAACTGCCATAAGATACTCTTCCACACCTTGGAAATTCAAATTTGACACTTGATTGTAGAATTCCATTTCTTATGATTGGAATTCTCACTTTCCTTCAATGCTCTATTCCCAAACAGCATCAGCATCACAGAGAGAAGCCTCTCTTCCATGCATCTGCCCTCTCATCCATTTGCAGTCCTGCCATTTGTTCTCCAACAAATCTACACTATTAGAAACTCCAGCCATTGTTCAAATGATCAATTTGCTGGTCTCAACATATTTCCGTTCCCAATTATTCGACAGGTTGGATCAAAATGATAAAACACCAATTGATAAACCAATAAAATATAAAGCTGAACACAGAAATCGCATACAATACAGCAATACTTGCTGTCCTCGAGACAAAGGTCTCATGCAGAGAGTATTTTCTGTCCACAACTGCAAATAACAACACTTGCCTAATTACACACCCTACTATCAAATATATCCTAATACACAACAGCCATCAGTAATTTTCTATGAATAAGTGCCATCAAGGCAGTTTCTAATTATAATACAGAACAGCTAATGCAGGATAAGTTATTTTCTATTACTTATTCTAATAATACATTACTGTTCCTAACATCTGCCCATAACTGCCAACATGACAGTTATAATTACACTTATATCTAATAATACATGACTGCTCATGACAATTATTATCACTTCCCATCACACACAAAGAGTACTTACAATGCACAGTACAATATCACTAAATATTCTTGAGTTCCAAAAAAGCAGGCACCCTCAGTACTACAAAAGGTTTAACGACACACACACAGAGCTCTGATAGTGTAGCAAAACTTATTGCATGTAAGAAGATGGCACAAATGTTAAGGGAAGTTTATGCCACAGACATCTACATCCATTACATCACAGATCACACCACCAAAAATAGCTCCTAATATTATTAAAAACTTAAAATTTGAGATAACAAGAAAATCTAAATGTTTGTTTCTGATCAATATATAGATTTGCTAATTGGATTAAAACAAGTCTAATTTGTTTTGCAAATCTACAACCTGACAAGTTCTAAGCCGCCTTTCCGAGATGTCAATCCCCAACTAACATCATTAATGCCTCTTGAATTTATCCCAGCCACTGTCTGCAATCAAATTTTAATCACAAAAATAATTAATAAAAAACAATAATAACTTGTGAAAGTAAAATCAATCAGCACAGAGAGGCATACTGGCGGTGTCCATAACCCTGGTGAAGAAGGATGATCTAAATTTCTAGAATGAGTAAGATGATCAATCCCTTGAGCAAAAGCATGCCTACTCAGACTATGAGAAGTGGCCGGGGGCGGTTGGCTTCCAAAAGGAATAACATCCTGCAGTCTCCCATAGGGACTGGTATCGACTCGTAGAGAAGAAAGGCTCCTTGTTCCAGCACTATTCTGTGTGCTGACAAAAAGATTATCTCGCAGTCTACCAGTTGCATTATATAATGCATCTTGTACCCTTGAAAACTCTCCTGATATCTGAGGAAAAAAAGAGGATATGGATAGTATAACTAATAAACACCTAAACATCACCACAAGGATTATCATGATGACTTAACAAATATAGTGAACTATATATATATTAGGAGTCTTAGGCAAACATAATTATGCTCTGGGAAACAAGATTGACATCTGGTCAATTCTAATCAGTGCAAGGAAAAACTACAGATATACACCAAAGGATAATAAATATTTGCAGAATGCATGTGGCAAGGGTAGATGCATATAATTTTAAATATTAAAATGTCACATATTAAGATTGAAGAGTTTTGCAGAAGAGGAGGTGACTATCACCATAAAATTAGCATGTTGAAGGATGAGAAATTTATTTTACTTAAAGGGGGAACAATTTCTAGGAGTTGCCAGATACACAGAATCACATTCATTGAAAAAATAAAAAACATTCTTCAGTGTGTCTTAATTGTAAAATAAAATAAAACAAAGTATAATCCTCAAACCTGCACGACTTGATCATTATCTGATGCACATTTTGGCACCTGATCAGTCCCAATTATTCTTATGCTCGCCCCAGTTGCTTTTCGCATTTCTGATACTATTACTCCACCTTTTCCTAACAAACAACCAACTTGGCTTGATGGGACTACAAGACGTGCAGTAACAGTTGACCCCCTATTTAATCCAGAGTCTAGCCCCTTCTCAAAACCAGCCTCAATGGACCTGGAGTAAACAAGCACAGCAGCCTTCTGTGCTGGGGAATATCTTGACTCAGGATTCTGTAAAAAGATGAAGCCACCACCAAAGAAAAAGTTGATTAAAACAGTAATAATAATGATACACATACAACTGCAAGACAAATAAGTAAAAACGGAAATATTTTATTTAACAGACCTCTGAAGCAGTAATAGTAATTAATCGATCCTCACACTCATCTACTGAAGGACCAATACTTATTGTAGCCCCTGTCTCGCTCTGAAAAGCTCTAACAATACTGCCTCCCTTTCCAATAACTCCTCCAACTCTATCATTTGAACAAAGTATTCTGAAGGTGACTTCCTGCTGAAGTGCTTTTGGCTCCAGGGATGAGACTCTATTAACTTCTGCTGGCAGTGAATGAACTCTGGTGGCATAGCTGTTAGAGCAACTGGAGAAAGTAGACAGTGCAGAGCCCCTCGGCAAAAGATGATCTACGGTCTCACGCGGTATTGCAGTTAAAGTCCCATGTGGAGCTGCAGTTAAAGTCTCATGAGGAAGTGCATCTAAAGCTTCATACTGAACCATTTCATAAGGTTTGCTTCTCATCATCTTTGTTCTATCAACAGGAGGACAATCTTGAAGACGTCGGGAGACCGCAGCAAGTGCCTTCTTTACGGATGACACTCTGCCTTCTATCTACCACAGTACACAAATCCAAAAGATGTTTTCTCAGCATAAAAAAAGAGAAATTTTGCACAGCAGAAATAATATTCACATGTCCTTTGATTGGTTAGTTAAGAAAATGTTACCAATCCTAACCCGTTAAATTAAATCCTGCCTTATATTCATCAAAGGTAGTCAAAGGCAAAAGATGCATGTAAGACACAAAACCTCCCTGGTACCCTCACAACATTACACTGCTAACAACCAAGCTCTCATCTTCAGGTTCTAATTAAACAATAAAGAATTGGGACTTAAACGTATTAAAAAGAAAAGTCAATTACAAGTTTACTATTAAAAAACCCATTCAATCCATGAACCAAATACATTCAGAGAATGTCAATGCATGAGGGACACCTTTCACCTTCTTATTTTGGGATTTTTTTTGTAAAGAGATCAACTTCTTACATTGTAAAATGTCTCTTAATATTCTTTCGTAAGACTCATTATCATAAGAAAAAGGTGAATATACAAGAATATAAAAATATTGATTATCAATTTAGATCTTTTGTTACATTACTCATATTTCATTTCATTTGAGTGTTTTTCTCTCTCTCTCAGTCTCTCTCTCTCAGTCTCTCTCTATATATATGTGTGTGAGAGGGGGTGAGCCCTGGCACAACAGTAAAGTTGCCCTTTGTGACCGGTTGGTCACGGGGTTCGAATTCAGAAACAGCCTCTTTGCATACGCAAGGGGAAGGCTACATACAATAACCCTCCCCCATACTTTCACACAGCGAGGAGCCTTCTAGCACTGGGGTACATTAATTTTTTTTTATATATGTGCGTGTGCGGACACGTGGGTGCGGGCATGTGTGTGCATTGAACCGTGTTTTTAGATTTTAAAGTAGCATGATCTAATTCAAAAATTTCACCCAATTGAGCAAGTCTAGCATTTTTTTTTCACAGCAGTGGGATCACTATAACTGACTCCATTAAGTTCGCCACCATAGAACTCAACAGTCACACCTACTTGTTTGACACTATATTTCGATTCTGCCCTTCGAAAATGAACATCAGCTCTAACAATTCCATCCCCGTCTACCAAAACAACTGGAAATGTTTAAAAAAAAAGTAGGCATACGTTCAAAAAGTGATATTACTCGTGTGTCCGCATAGTGTTATATTCGTGTCAGAGCCCATGCTCCATAGATAATAAATAACTGAAACGACAATCTATCAAACTGTCCCCTCTACTCCAGAGGTATTAATCTTTTCAACTTCAATAATATCCAAGGAAGTTTCCCGACATCACAAATGTTCTATTAACAGCTCCAAAGCAGTATTCTACAAAATCAGAAAAACTAATCCCTCTAAAATAAACTAGCAAACCATATCTATCAGCTCCACACGAAATGCTTAAAACCCTAAAAACTCGAACGAACACTAGACAACGAAGCAGAATAAACACTAGCAGTAGCAATCGAACGCCTTAGTGTGTTAACCTAAAATGTCGAGCGACAATTGCAAAAGCGAAGAAGAGCAAGAAGCAAAAATACCTCAATGATTTCATCGGAAGCCGCGGCGCACAGCGGCAAATTGTCAGTTAAAACCCTAATTTTACATCCGGTGTCCTTCTTGATCCTCTCCACCACCTTCCCTCCCTTGCCGATGACGGAGCCAGCCTGCGCCGCGTCCGCCACCAGCCGGCAAGACATCACCCGGTCCCCAACCTCGACGCCCTCCGTCTCCGCCGCCACATCAAGGATCCTATCGAACACCTTCAGCAGCGCCTCCTGCGCCTTCGACACCTCAACGGCCTCTTCGTTTCTCAGCACAACCTTGCCGCGGAGGGCGGCGTCGGCGATTACAAGGATGACGCGGTCCGGCGACTCCGGCGGCGCGTCCTCGACTCGGATCTTGGCGCCGGTGGATTGCTGGAGTGTTTTAATGATGGAGCCGGACTTGCCGATGACGCCGCCGATGCGGGTGGCGTTGCAGAGGAGGCGGAAGGCCGCGTGGCCGGGCGGTACGGAGAGCGGCGGCGGTGGAGGCTTGGACGACCGGGAGCGCTTGGTAGATCCGTTTGGAGGAAACGGGTTCCGGTCGGGTGCGGAACGCTTAGTTGGCGGAGAGAGAAAGGTGCTTCCCATATTTCTCTTCTTTCGCTCTCTCTCTCTCTCTCTGTGCTCCGCAAGCAAGAAGGGTTGCAGAAACAACGAACCAGGACAGGGAGTGCTGGTGCTAAAATGCGCCTTGGGAGAAGGGCCTCGTGCGCACTGCGCCTAGGGTTTCCCAACGCGCGCAAACATGGACTTAGCCACTTTTGTTTATTTTATCTCTGAGGGGACGACGGTGATGGCCTGGCGTCACGGCCAAAAGCTTATAAAAAAATTTAAATTTAAATAAAAATGATACTTCATTATATTTTGACTTAATTATAATTTTGGTTCTCCATGAATTTGTACGATTTTAGTTTCCCAAGTTTAAAATGTGATAATGGAGTCTCTCAAATATTATCTATATTAAAATTAAGTCATTCCTCAATGTTTTATTAAAATTTTAACGACATAAATAATATATCACTTTTTCAATGTGACATGTCACCATTTAACTGATGACATGTCACTTTTTTGATGTGACATGTCATTCACATCTTTAAAATTTTGACAAAACATTGACGAAAAGACTTAATTTTAATATAGATAATATTTGAAAGACCCAATTGTCACATTTTCAATTTAAGGAACCAAAATCGCACAAATTTAGAGAACCAAAATTACAGTTAAGCCTTATATTTTTCATGTTTTATCTACTTTGATGTGGAAAAGTCGTACGATATCGATCTATAGTACATTAGGTTCATTAGACTTCTTTTAAGAAAAATTTAAATATTTATTTAATTAGTTACAAAAACTTTTTCTTTTAGTTTTTATATTTAAAAATACTTTCTTTTAGTTTTATACATATTATTTTTAATTTCTTTTAGTTCTCGTTGTAGAGACTAAAAAAAATTAAAATAACATATGTAAGAACTAAAAATAATTAAAAATAATGTGTAAAAAATAAAAAGAGATGTTTTTAAATATAAGAACTAAAAGAAAATTTTTTTATAACTATAGGGATTAAATAAGTAATTAAACTTTTAAAAAATAAATTGGGTAATAATTTTATAAAAATTTATTTGATTAAAAAGGTTGAGTTTTAATCAAATGCTTTGTTTCAACACACACTGCAATTGTTCAGTCATATGTTTGGTCAGCAACTAGCAAAAGGGATGTGGTGAGACAGTCGAGATTCACAAAAGCAGTTACTCTGGGTTGCCATTTGGGAATTTTGCTTATTGACAGAGCACCTAAGAGAAGAGATTTTCAACACATCCAGGATAAAGTTTCTAGTAAACTTTCAGGTTGAAAAGCTCGACAATTATCCTTTGTTGGGAGGCTAACACTTTCCAAGACAGTTATACATGTTATACCAGTATATTCTATGATGACCACGCAAATTCCTTGAAGCATTTTGAATAAGATTCAAAAGTGCAACGCTTCTTCATATAAGGTGATCAGATGCACCACAAAAGAATACATGTGGTCAACTAGAAGATAATGATGCTGCCAAAGGTTCAGGGGGGAGTTGCCATGTGCAATTTACATGCAATGAACATGGCATGCTTGATGAATCTAGGATGGGCCTTTCAATTTGGAGTTGACAATCTTTGGTGTAAGGTGATGAAAGGGAAATTTGCCCGTGGGGACTTCAAAGGAAACTATCTGGAAGTGTGGGGTATGGATACCCTTTTTCGGAAAGCCTTAGCCAAGTTCTTTCTGGCCTAGGTTTGCTCAAACTGAATTCTAGGCTATTGGAGATAGCCAACAGGTTAATGTGTGGACTGATAAATGGAAAGGAAATGACACAACCTTAGTTGATATTGTTCCAGATATTTCGGAGGATAAGATTCATATGAAAGCTTGCCAACTGGTTGATGAAACAAGGCATTGGAATCTTGGACATTTATCCTCAATTATTCTTGAGGAAGCCCTTCAGCATATTTCTTCCATCCCGCCTCCTAATTCTCATAATGGCAAGGATAGACGATTATGACCTGGTGATATACTCGGGAGAGTCTCCATTTCTAGTGCATATAAAATAATAAATGGCTTTCAACACATAGAAGTTAATGGCGACTGGAAGAGTATTTAGAAACTTCATATATCCAAGAAAATTAGAGCTTTCAAATGGCACGTTAGGTATGATAGATTAACTATCAACCAAAGGAAAATGAAGTGGGGGTATTGATGAGTCTTGCTAGTATCATTGCAACTCTACGATGGAAACAATACTCCATGTCTTGAGGGATTGTCCTCTAGCATCTTGCATTTGGTTACACCTCCAAAAGTTTGATGAACGTCGTGACTTTTTTGGAAAGGACCTGTAGGCTTGGATTTCTTTCAATCTGAAGAAAGAGGTTGGGCATGTAGGCCTTAGTTCGTGGGCAACTATATGGGCTACAACTTGGCTTTTCATGTGGAAGTGGAACAACTTGCACATGCATAATGCATCTTTCTTGAGACCAACCACACCTTGGGAAATTATTCTCACGCACTGGAGATCCTACATACATATAACAAATATCCATACTCTCCCCAGTGAGAAGCAGCATCAAGAAATTCATGTCAAATGGATTCCTCCTCCTTTAGGCTGGGTGTGACTAAACACTGATGGCTCTTATAAAAGCATTGATGATCGAGCTGACTGTGGTGGTCTTCCAAGAGATGAAACAGGTAAGTGGCTGGGTGGTTTTTCTAAGAGATTGGGTAGAACTTTAGCTTATATGGCTGAGCTTTGGGGATTTTTCGAAGGTCTAAGTCTGGCAAAGAGATTGAGCATGTTAGAAGATTTTAGAAGATGGAAGTGCTCATGAACATTTCAGAAGATGGAAGTGGGAATGCCATCAGTTGGAGCCTTGTGTAAGCTATCAGGAGGCTCATCAATGGTCCTTGGCTCATTGGAATGAGCCATGTGTATAGGGAAGGAAACAAATGCGCCGATATCTTGGCCTATATGGCATATGAATTGGAGACAAACTTTGTGATTCACGAGCATCCTCCAGCTCAACTTAGGAAATTTTTAATCTCTGATGCCACGGGGATTACTACCCCTTGTTTAATTTCCTTGTAATCTTTCTTTTTGGGCTTAGGCCCTTTTGAATAAAAAAAAAAAGGTCTCTTAGGCATAATAGGTCAATCTATTTAAATAAATATAAATAATACTTTTTTTAGTGTTATTATTATATTAAATTTGTTATAATATATTAAAATTATATATTTATCTCTTTAAATATTAAGCATATTGACCTGCATAAAGAATGAAGCCTATAAGTTTATTGAAAGATAAACTTATGTCTTATTTAGAAAATTTATTGTGATATAAGCTTTTAAATAAGTTATCTTGAAGATCATAATAGACCTTAAAAATAGGTTTATATTATATAAACAAGATAGACTCGACTCATATAAAGCCTAGTCTACTTATTTCTACCACTGTAATGTGCTTTGAGTAACAATGATTTTAATTTTAATAATTTATAGTTTGTTTTACATTGAGTTTCCCCCATTAGCCTATTTAAAGAATTGTTAGACTTGTATAAAGACTTTAATATGAAATAGGTATTTAAGTAGGCTGATAGGCCAAAACAGACTTTCAAAAATGTTTGGCCAAGCCTTAAAAAAGTATATAACAAATAACAGAACAAACTTTGGCCTTAAATTTTTTAAACATGTCGAGCCTATTTGAGCAAAGTCTCTATCGACCTAGCCCATTTTCGCCCTTACTTATATATTATAAATTATAATGTTTAATTTAGAAAGTGAAACTATTCTTCTCACTCTCTTAATTAAAGATTTTCAACACTCTATCTTATTTCCTTGAAAGGTACATTTAACACACTTTCTTCACAACTAGCAAAAACAAAAAAAAATCGCTCTCAATCATTTCAAACTACCATTTTTTTTTATCCTTGTCTATATATGTGATTTTCTCAATGTATATTCGTTTTAATTTAAACATAACCTCATATCACAAGTATTTATTATAAATATAAAATGTAATTTTTATATTTAGAAATATTTACTTATTATGATATTTTAATTGTAATATAATTTATAAATTTTAAAATATTTATTTATTATAATTATAATTATATAAAAATATCTATCTTATATAATGCATAAACTAAAATATTAGTTAAAAATTAAGTAAATAAATTATTGAAGGCTTGTGACTCTTGATGGGAGCCCAAAACATAAGAACGGAACATTTAAGAGTCTTGATTTTCTCTCTCTCTCTACTATTTGATATTCGACCCACATATAAAAATGTTGAAAAATATAGGATTATTGATCTTTTCTCTTCTTCCTAATTTGGTAGTTATTACCTTAGTTTTTTTCCCCTTTCTTTAGGACCTATACAATATGAAAATGACAAAAAGGTAGAGGCTCACATCTCTTTAAGGATATATAGAGTTCTCCTTTATTTCTTCTCCTTTTATGTTTTTGTTTATTTCTTCCAATGCAAGGTAAACCTCTTTTTGTTACGATTAGATAAGAATATAATTCATGGATCTCTAATTCGGGTTAGTAATGAAAATTTGATTTTTTTTTTCCCCTTCTATTTGCATTTGTCTTCTCTATGCCTAATGCTTTCTAAGATTTGATCACCCTTAGGAAGATTTTTTATTTTTTTTTTTGTAAATGAGAATTTATTTTATAGATGTGCTTCGAGACATTAACCTAGTAACCTTTTAGGCTATGAATAGTCATTGGGTGCTTGTTATCTTTAGGGATTTCTAATTTTAATATTTGTTCCCTATTAATTACACTTATTGAATTAGGGTGTTTAATTAGAAATAAAGGTTTAATTGTCTAAGGAATTAAGATTTAAATAAGTTAGTAATTTAAATAGATAGTGAGACATCAAATTGAATTAAAGCCCATGTTAGGAATTCTATATGAAATTGAATGAAATTTAATCCAATTGTTTTCTTTATTGATTTACCTCATTTTGTTATGTTCTTCATTCCTGGTTGCTAAAAACGAAGCCTTAGAAAGTAAATTTTTATTTTTTTTAGTTTTAATTATTTTTTTTCCTTCAAACAAATCAACTTAAAATGTCCTTTGTGGTTTGTATTAGGATTATGCTTGTAAAATTGTGAATTGGCTTTCAATTCTTAAGAACAATAATCGATTATCACCATTTAAAAGTTTTATTACTTGTAACAATTTAGTACACTTACTGTTAAGACAAAGGACGAAACGCTCATTATTTTGATAATAATAAACAGTCTAAAACAGTTTTTCAAGCAATCGTCTAGTCACTCGAGAATTGCATGTTCGCTATCGTTTGAGCACCTATTTATGTACCATCTTTAGCTTTCTTTAAAAGTTTTAGTAACTAATTGTTTTCAGACGATGTTCTAATAATCTGCACACTAGTTAGTTGTAAAAGTGTAAACAACCTAAAAATAAATGAAGTTTACGTACCTACTCTTGAGGAAAGTTCACTTTACGCGTAAAAAAAGGAATGTGTGTGCGGATGTCAGAACAAGAAAGCATATATATCCACTACTACAAGATTGAGTACGAGAATGATAAAGATAAGCAGACTGCTTTATCTTGTCAAAGTGACAAGTTGGTGAAAGGCATTAAATGCAGATAATGTAGCAACTCTTTTCAACAGACAAAGGTTGTCTCCTGCAAGCATTCACAACGGACACTTTTCTAAAAAAGCCTATAAATAGAAGAAGATACCTTAGTCTCAAAAGTTAGTTAGCTGGCTGATTGAAAATCTTTACCTGTTAAGAAGCTCTCATCTTATTATATTCATATACGCTGCTTGTAAAAAGTTTTATTTGTACTTCATTATATATTTGTCTGATAGGATGTTAAACTAAGTGAGATAACTCACATTTAACCTTTTTCTCTAAGAAATCGGTAGAAGCCTAAAGAGGCTTTGATTCAAAGAATACTTGGGTTTTTGCTTGAAGAGGCAAGTTAAAGACTACTTGAGTTGAGCCTAAAGAGGCTTGGTTGAAAGAATACTTGTAACTTGTTTTAAGTTAGTGGGACTTGGTTGTTGCCAAGAACTGGACATAGTCTCTAAGGTGAGACAAACCAGTATATTTTTGTGTGCTTTTCTGTTTTTCTTACAAGCATTCGTCTTTCTCTCAATAACGTTTTTAAAAATCTTTTGATCAATCATTCAGACAATACGTCTTTGAAAAGGTTTTGCGAAAATTTGCCATAACACAATTCAATCCCCCTTCTTGTGTTATCTTTGTGTTTTATACTTCCCGAGGTCCCATTAAGTTTTTGACGCTATTGTTGGAGATTAATTTACTGATTCCAGTGAATCAAAGACAATCTCTAATTAGAATCATGTGTGTATATAAGGATTTTTTTTATTTCTTTCTTATTTGCTTTTTCTTTCTTTTAGGATTTATTTGTAATTTTTGTTTTTTTTATTAATAGTTCTACTACTTTAATCCTATTTAATTTCTTCTTAGCAATTTATGCATGGAATATTAGATCCTAAAGATTATTGTACAACTTGACGATAAAAAAGATGACAAGGAGAAATAATAAAAAAAAAAAGACAAGTCAAAAGAAGAAAGTGGAGAAAACAAATCGTAGAAATAAAATGGGTTTATGTGTAAATTGAGTACTTTGAAAATTTTTTGCAAATAGTTATTGTGAGCTTCAATGAAAACCAATTTCAAAAACAATTTTGATCAACCTACTTCCAATGATCAAGGAAAATGAAATTCCAAGTTGAGGTAATTGATTAGTGATGATTGAATATGTCCAACTTCAACAACCAAGTTTCTAATGAATGGTGCAATGCAATGTTTATGTCTCTCTAATATGCAATGTGATCTAAACAATAAATAACCCAAAAATGTGCAATGAAATAACCAAGAATAACGACAAGTCAATACCTAATTGATAATAACAAGAACACTAATCCAATTGAATGAAAACAAGAACAATTGAATTACCCACAATCAAGATTGGGTTAATTGTAAATCAAAACAATGTAATTAACAAAATTAAAGAGAGATAGAGTTCAGGATAGTGCATAAGAAGATTTATATTGGTTCATGTTTATCCACCTAAGAGCTACATCTAGTCCCTAATCAAACCGATTAAGTGTTTCCACTAAATTTTCTTGTACACAAAGATACCTCATTGTGTAGGACGAGATGTCTCACCTAAGAACCCTAATTTCAAATCCAACATGAACCTTAAGGATAGCCTGACCCTAGTTGCTTGAATCAACCAACAAGTCTTCAAACACCTTACTTAAACCACAGCAAGAACAACCATACACACAACCTTAGTGTGCAAACCTTTAATCAATATTGAAGCAATCAATGAGAGCAATGAGTAAGCAATTTGGTAGAGTTCCCCCCCCCCCCCCCCCTCCCCTCCCCTTTTTCTAAAGATTTTCATATGTTAAAAACGTATAAAGCAAGCCTTTATATAAAAGAAGTAATGGGCTTTCAAAATGGGTCATTGCAATAGAGTATTCGAATACTTTTTAGTTAAAGTATTTGAATACTTTTTGCAAACTTCAAAAATCAGCTTTCTATAAAAGTTTTTCTACAAATAGTATTCGAATACTTGCTTGTGTATTTGAATACTTTACCATGAAAGTCAAAAATTTGCTTTCTTGAGTCTTCCAATACTTAACCAAGTATTTGAATGCTTTCCAAGTATTCTAATACTTTCTCAAACAACCAAAATCAAAGTTTAAAATATTTTTCAAAAACTTTTTCACAAATAAAAGGGAAATTAAATGCCAATGCATATACACTCAAAAATTAATCAATAATAGATTCCTACCCCCAAAAAATAAATTTGGGGCACTCAAAGTCAATAAAAGATAACCAACAAAACTCAAATGAAATACAATAAAAATGGGACAAAAGGAGTGAGAATCAACAAAACTAAATTAACTATAAGGGAGCTCATGTGAAAGTACAGAAAAAGTGCATCATCCTCTTCAATGCATGATCTTCCATATGGTCAAATCTACAACCAGTCAAACAAATCCTCAATTATGTAAAAGAAGAAATGGCTAAAAACGGATATTTAATTAATCAGGGAGATAATGGAGGTGTTGCTAATAATGGAGACAACGGTGGTATTGCCACCAACACGTAAAATATGAGTTTGGGAGACCATTTTATGCCTAAAACTATTGGCTATCTAGGAAGCCTTATGACAACCCCTATAGATGGCCACAAGTGCACAATCCCATTAGGACTAATATAGGTGATCCAAGCCAATAACTTTTTTGGGTTGTTCATGGAGGATTCAAACTTACAATTAGAGACATTCATACAACTTTGTGATACGTTATGAATCCAAGGAGCTATTCAAGAAGCAATTAGATTGAGGCTATTCTCATTCTTTTTAGGGACAAAAGCTAAGCAATGACTCAAATCTCTACCACATGGAAGTATCACAACTTGAGACATGTTGATAGTGAAGTTTGTAGACAATCACTTCTTGCCCACAAAAGATGAGAAGTGTACTCGTAGGCTTTTCATCAAATGGAGGGTGACTCTTTGTATGGCTATCATCATGTCATATTGGAGTGGATTCTATCTGGATCTTTTATGGGGGGCTACTTCTTAATACAAAGATGCTGGTGGATGTTGCCTGTGGAGGATCATACAATTTGAAGTCACATGTGAAAGTCTTGAAATAATTGAGAAAATGGCATAAAACAATAGTGGTGCACAGCTAGACAGACAAACCAAAAGAGGAGTCATGGAGGTATAGACCTTGCATGATATTTTGGCTCAAAATAAGCTCACGAGCCAACAAATAACAATTCTAAGTCAACATTTGACACTCTAAAAATGAATCTAATGGAAGCACCTAACTTGATATGTGACAAATGTGGAGAACCACACATTAACATTAACTGGGAGTTTTCATGTGATGTGCAGGATAATCAAGAACAAATGAATTATATCAACAATAGTCCAAAGCAACAAAAGCAATTGTTATTCCAACACATACAACCAAGGATCGATGAATCATCCATACTTCTCCTAGAGGAATCAAGGAAATCAAGCTCCTCAAATACACCAAGGGAGGTATAAAGGGAGTATCTCATCTCAAACGTCTGTTGAAAAGAAGTCTACACTCGAAATTGCAATGGAGAAATTGACTCTACATATTTCTTCTTTTGTCTAGAAGACTACATAATTATGGAGGAAACAAAGCCTAATTTTAAAAATTAGGATTCCTCCACAAAAAAATTGGAAGCATAAGTAGGACAATTTGCTAAACATGCAAGACAATTGTTGGAAAGACCTCCAGGCAGTGACAGATTCATAAGAGTTTGATGATTTTCAATTATTATTATATTTGTTGAGTTCATTCCTCTTCTTGATTGTGAGACTATTGTTATGAGTCTTGTTTGATTGTTATTGTGTCTGAGACCGAAAAGTCTTTTGAAGCTTGTAACAAAATAATAATATGAATTATGATACATAGGAGGTGTTTGTTTCGAGGTTTCATATTATATTCTCATATATTACATTTCCAAGAATGCTATAACTAGGAATGTTATTCCTAAGTATATTTAAAAACGTGTTTGGTTACGTTTTAATATTCCTAGGAATGTTTTTTAAAATTCAAATAATTTAAATAAAAATATAAGTTACAAGGGTGTTAAAAAATAACTATTCATTCCCATGAAAATATCATTTTCGCACCCCTTCTCATAGGAATAGAAATATAGAAAAATATGGTAAAAAAAAAAGTTACAATTTTTCTAGGAATCAACAATATCCGGAAATAATTTTTCAAAACTTATAACAAATATGAGTATATTAGATTCCCATGTTTACATTCCCGAGAATCAACTTTTAATCCGTAAAATAAACGTACTCATAGAATTTTTAGCAACAATCTTTTGAAACAAATTAAGACATACAATTTGTTTTTATCATTTAAAATAAGCATCACTTTTAATTTTATGTGCAAAACTAATAATATGTTTGTAACAGTCATTATTTATTAAGTAATTATTTATTAGAAGTTAGATATTTAAATAATTACTCAATAAGAAAAAAAAAATCAGCCCCCTTTAATAGATTCTTAGATCCATCTCTGCCTCCAGGCTCTTCGCCTAGTAATAATGTTCCAAATCCCAGAGCTAATTAGTATGTCAAAGCCATCACTACCAAAAATAAAAAGGTTGTTTTTCCTCAACCTAAAAAAGCATATGAGAACAAGAATGAAGATCACCACTCATTTAGTGCTTTTTTTAAAAAAAATATATATAAATATTATAACACTATAAAAGCATGTTCACAAGATTTGTATGTTTAAGGTTAACAATTTACACTGTTTTCATCCATTCAACTTCGTGCAACCTTGAATAAAAAAAAAAGTGTGCTGATAAAATGTTTTATCGTTGAGCAGCTCACACTATTGAGTTTGGCCACGAAAGTCAAGATGAATTTTCAGATATATATGCTAAATGAAATAATAATTCATAATCTTATTAAATTTTTCGGTTTGCGGACAGTGCAAAACAAAGTGGAAACATAAAATAATGATATTTGGGTAGTGGAAGATTTCATTCATTCAACACGGTATAATTAATTTTCTTTTGTTGCGTACACTGTATAATTAAATTAAGCACAACTATGATACATAAGATAATTTGCAAAGGATAATTAATTGGAAATAGTAGTGCACATAAGGTTAATTAAAGATAACCTGCGAATGCAGTACTTCAGGAACGCTAGGAATGAAGAGATATTTGGCTTTACGTTGTGGTCTGGTTCTCAATTTATCATATATGAATACCTCTTCAGTATGTAGATAGCTTCTAGTTAGTCAAGCTACAGAAATGTGCTTAAGATACCACATTCAATCAAGTTAGAACTGGCAACTAGTCAAATCCCCAGACTCAATGTTCCTCGGAAGGATAATTCTGAAGGAAATCTTCAAAAGCTGTACAGAAAGGGGGGAAATGTATTAGAATTCTGCTTTAATTCTGTATTAGAAACTGCAAGATGCTAGTAATTCTGCTTTAATTCTGTATTAGAAACTGCAAGATGGTAGTTATTCACAGAAAATAACTTATGGCGGACTTGGCAGTTTGAAAAATGCTAGCAACACATCCTCTAACACTGTCTTTTGAATACACTTTTTATTATTGATAGAAATTTATTGGAAATCACAATTTTTTTTGTGTCTCACTTCTTATTTAATGAGTTTCTCTCCTAACTTCATAGTTTTCAATAAATTTTAACTAATAGTAGAGTATGTGTTAGAAAGGGTGTGTTGCTAGTAATCCTCTGGCAGTTATTAATTAGGCAAGTGTTGTTATTTGTTGCAGGCAGAGAATACCCTTTGTAGGAAACTTGTCTCTCAACAATAGTGTATTGTTGTATTATGTATGATTTGGATTTAGTATTATATTTCATTAGTTTATCAATTGGTGTTCTATCATTATATTATATTGTTGACTATTCTAACGTAAATGCTAATATTTAATATTCTAACATAGGGGAACGTTCATAGGAACGCAACCAAGAGATAACAAAAGAAAAGGCAAGGCAAATGCAAAGCCAAGACATGACACAAACAAGCTCTTTATTCCCTCTGCTTGTCTACCCAGGAGACACCCTAATATAAAGGAAACTCTGGTTTTTAAGCTTCACAAAAAATTTAGGAAGAGAAGATAATACCTCAATTCAAGGTAGGAAAAGCCTCCAAACTCAAAGAGTACTTACAAAGGAACTTACATTTACCTCATCCCAAGCAGACGAGTGGGGTTGCGACTTGTCAGATGCGAGACCCTGTCTTGCTCCACTCAACCAACTCTTTAAGGTTAAAGGAAACCGTGTGCTAAACAAACACCAAAACGCCATAAAAAATCATCACAAAAAAACTAGGTTCAAATACTTTCTGTTATAAATATAAGCACTTTGCTCCAGCCAAGTAGATAATTGCATATTAGATCAATTTTACTCACTAACCATGCCAAAAATACAATTTCTTTGCTTTAAAGGAAAAAATAAATTAATTTTCTGTGCAGAAGATTAATATGATATTATCATTAGTAACAGCTTTCATGAAATCTTAAACGTGGAGAACTTACCTACAAAATCTGTAGAAAGAATTTACAAGTTGACATTATATACAATAAAACCCTATTGTTGAAGCCTCAGCCGATTGAACAAGACAAAAAAAGGATGCTCAGGGGCCCAGTACACAAATCCAACAACAGGCCCTGCTTTGATGTACTGCAAATCAACATACGACATGTTTCTATCAGAGTCATTTTCATGACAATAATAAAGGATGATTTCCAAACGGATTTAAAATAGCAGGATAAAACAATTAGACAAGATTGAACAATAACAACCTTTCCATCTAGAATCACAAGTTCACCATCAACCCATCTAGGATTCTGAAATCTTGGCTCTGCAAGCCTCCCTTGACCTTTATAGCGTGCAATCTGTGATGACAATAACATCAGAATATTAAGCAAAACAATTAAAATCTTTTTTTCACTCTGAACTAATATCAATTTAATGAAAATAGGAGGAAAATGACAGAGAAAACAGTGGGAACAACAATTGGGGCACCAAAAGAAAACACACTGCTTACCAATCCAAACTCTTCAGGAATTATTCCCTTATGAGGAAGCTGATACCTCTTCCCAACTTTTGCTCGAAATGCCACCTAAGGAGATCAAGGAACATGACATATTAACAAGTATACAATACAGTGCATAATGACAAAATTAGCTAAAAAAAGTGAGTGCAAATTCATAACAGCAACAAAGAAATATTTTAGCTTACATTAAACCCAGGGTCAATACTACATTGATTAGTTAATTCCCAGAGGAAAAACTACTAACAGAGTATATTGAATACTTTCCCTCAACATAGTAACAAGCTTGAAGTTTTGGTGCTTACATAACTAAACAGAATACATTGAATATTTTCCGTCAACATTTCTTATAGCCTGCACTAACTGAAAGCACTATTTTTGAGTTAACATGTAGTAGTTGCATTTTTTCTCTATTGTATATTTAATCCACAAGCTGATTTAAGCTAGATGAGACACTTCCAACTTACAACACTATTGTCCAGAAAAAATCCCTGCATTACATTGAAGGCCACAAAATGGCTCTTACCTTCTCACAAATTAAATCACAGTGATGCTGTTTGATCTCATGTTCAACCTATACAACTCATGTGACCTAAGTCGTCAATTCACCATGCAATTGAGAGTGAAAATGTGCAAAAATGTCAAATTTAAAAAACTTAAAGTGGAGGTGCAACTTGGGTGTGTCTCAATATTTCCATTTTTAAGTATCTAACTATCTAAATATACTTAACAATTAAATAAACAATAAATTTTGCTTATTTATTTAGAAAGAAATGTTAAATAATATTAAAATTAAGTACTTCCTCCAAACTGAAATACAAGCAAAAAAAAAAAAACTCATGTATGGTGGTCCAAAATATAAACAAATCTTAATTAATTTCACTTTATTTAATGATACTATTCCCAAAATACCCTTTATTTAATTGAGATTATGTTTCCAGTGACCCTTTTTTATTCTTAATATCAAGTTCTAATGAAAGACAGTTTAGGAAAAGAATTATTTTTTAAATAAGATTAGTAAAATTAAATGATGTTAAGTAACTTTCTTAATTGGCGTGAATTAGGTTGTTGTTTTTATTTTTGTGAGTTCAGAGGGAGTATGTAATACTTTTTATTTGAATTTTAATTTTTATTTGTTCATATATTATTTGTAATTGTAATTACTACTGTCAAACGTGCATATTAAAGTAATGTTTTAAAATTAAAAGGAAATAAAGTGTCTATTAAGTAAATTGAAGTCCGAACCATGACTTATGTCACATGAGTACTGGAGTCCCACACTGTTGTGTCATAGTGATCAGAGTCAGACTTGCACAGTCACTTTGATCTGAAATTTACAAGGAAAGAAGTGAAAGTGTTCCCTAAACCATGATTTCAGTTTTTCTTAATTCCCAATTTCATATTCCTTAGTTCATGGATTTGTCACAAATCAGCACCAAACTTGTAAATTTGCATGGAAGAGGTTAATGCAT
This sequence comes from Spatholobus suberectus, assembly GCA_004329165.1. Lineage (NCBI taxonomy): Eukaryota > Viridiplantae > Streptophyta > Magnoliopsida > Fabales > Fabaceae > Spatholobus > Spatholobus suberectus. The sequence continues at coordinate 5,675,822 of CM014729.1, read as the reverse complement.
TGTCCTAGTTATAAGAATCTGGTGATCTATATATAGAAAAATAAAATACAACAAAATATCAAATTGTAAATTCATAGAAAATAATTTAACCAAATCACAGCAAGACTTTCTGCTCTTCTCCAACTCAAATACAAAATTCTGTTTCCAAACAAAATAGGGAGAGGGGCCTCAGACTGCTACAAAGAAACCAATATCACAAAAATAGTAAAGGATAGAAGAAAAAAATATTTTACATTGTTTATAAAATCTGTCAAATAAATTTACAGTATTACCTGGCCAGCCGGTACATAAGGATCCCCAGTCAGTTTCAAAGCTTCTACATACTCATAAAACTCAAGATCGGAAGGCTCCTTAGGCCCACCATCTTCTTGCCAATGGCCATATCTACATCTCAGTTGAATTACTTCAGAGGAGTAAAGCCCATGTGCACCAATGTATAGACCTGATGAAAATGAAAATATTTGCTATTCAGTATACACTCGGATTAAAATCCTACAGTGAGCAGACAACTTCAGCACCTCAAAATACTTAAATTGACAAGTTCTCTAAAATATCACCATTTAAAGGATCTAAAGAAGTTGGTATTTCAATGCGACTGAAAATTGTTGACCCAGACAATTGTTCATGGTTCCGAGCCCGGCTAAGACTAAGACTTATTAATTCTCCCACATCTTTCAGCACCTAAAAGATTGAAGCAAAACATTATCATATAAGCAACTTTTCCGCTAGACTCAACAAAGACACCAAACTTTGCAAACACTACAATTTACAGGTTTCTATTTCACTCAGCATAAGATCATATCAATTATCAAATAATAAACTTTGATCTACCTTTGAGGGTACCTTCCCCCTTCCGATGAACTTAGCAAGATTAAGCATAACACGATCAACACTATGTTGACCTTGAATCTTTGTTGATTTATCTGGTGAAGATTTCCCTTTGTCATGACCAACCTGTTGATTGACTACTTTTTCTATGGTAAAGGAAAATGAACCTTGTCCAGTTGTCTCCAGCTTAGCAGCAACTCGAAGCAAATCTCTCGTAGTCAAACTGCTGGAAAGTTTCTGAACAAGACCACCAATGACAACTTTGACAGCAATTTTATTTTGTTCTTCAAGCTCAAAAGTTTCCAGACTAGAATTTAATTCAATCTCATCAGCAGTTTCAGACTTATTATCTTTCAGTTCTGGACTTTTTGTCTCATTGTCCTTATCAGCATATTCATCTGTATCTGCATCTTCATCTCCTTCTTCCTCAGTTTTCTGCTCTATCACCTTAGATATTATATCCTTGTCTACCTTGTCTGGAGCTGTGACCTTCAAAACCTTCATCTTTACTCCAGGAATTGTATCTTTCAAGACATTCTGAAATCCAGGCATTCCCTCAGATAGATCAGAGCTATCATTCCTATCATCAACAACCTCAGGATCTTCAGGACTCCCAACAAATAGTTCACTTCTATCTTCAGGTGTCTCTGCTGATCTTAATCTCTCAGCAGCATCCAATGCTTTAGAGGATGTTGTTGGGGGACTATAGGAGGCCCCTCTCCACTTTAAGTACACAACCTGAATATTATAAGATCAAAGGTCACCATGTTCTCATTTATAATAGCAAGTTAGCGACAAACTGTGGATTAAATCCAAGCCAAACCAAGAACTATGGACTGACTGAGGCCATTCTTAAATAAATGACTTGTCACTTGGTTAGGTTTCTGAAATTTGAAAACTGTGAAGCATGGTTTGATTAAAGTTTGAGCCCCAAACAAATCAAGTTGGACCATGAAACCCATAGGCGGTAGCTAGAAATATATGTTGGCCCAAGTTTTCACTTTTCACTATTAAGTTTAAGACTAAAATATACTTTTGGTCCCGTATTTTTTTACTAAAATTCGTTTTGGTCCTTTATCTTTTAAAAGATTCATTTTAGTCTTTTAACTCCTAAATTTGAGTCAATGTTCTCCTTTTGAAATAGTGATTATTTTCCATTTTGGGGCACAATTTTGACCCTTTTTTGATCAATTCAACACATGAAACTTGTCCTATTAAATTCACTTACGTGAAAACTATGGAACTTAACTAATGTTTGAACCAAAAAAGGACATAAGCATGATAAAAATCACATGAAAAGTAAGTCTCACGAGCAACCGAAAAATTGAAAAATTTAATACCAGATTCTTTTTCAGTTTCTCGTGAGACTCACTTTTCACGCGATTTTCACCATATTTATGGTCCTTTTTGGTTCAAACATTAATTGGGTTTCGTAGTTTTTATGTAGGTGAATTTAATGGGACAAGTTTCACGTCTAGAATTGGTCAAAAAAGAGTTCAAATGTCCCAAAATCAAAAACGATCACTGTTTTGAAAGGACAACTTTGACTAAAATTGAGAGTTAAAGGATCAAAATAAATCTTTTAAAAGATAAAGGATCAAAACGAATTTTAGTAAAAAGATAAAGGACTAAAAATATATTTTAGCCTAAGTTTAACTAGCAATATCATAGAAAAATTCTATATATATATATATAACCTAATCTCAATTTTCCAAGAAAAACAAAATTTATAAATTTGGTGATGACATTTGTTATTTGAAAATTAAAGTTAAGACAATACAAACCTCCAAATGAACATTAGGAAGTACTTTTTCCTACTAAAAACCAACGCAAAAGAGAACCATTTCCATTAATATTCTAAATCCACCTCATTATCAATAATACAAATTGGTTGTTATTCTTGACTGTTAAAAATTTGTAGAATCACAAATATTTGTATAAAAGATCTCGTGATAACAATTCAGATTGTATGAACTATGAAGGAAACAAGGTTTTTGGATCATAAACAATAAGCAATATACTTCATTCTTGCATATAATCCCTGATTCCTTTGCCATAATGCATATGATAAATTTTTTTATTTTTTTTCAACAGAATTATTAAAAGAAAACTTGTATAGCAGTCTACAGAAGATCATCCTTAGCACTCTTATATTTATATTCAGCTAGAGCAACAACAATCCATCTTGAGTGCAATTAGTTTTGCCGATAAAATAAGGTAATTGAGCTCAAATTTTAGAGATGAATTCCTGTTGTTTATGTTATGATCCCAGCAAAAAACAATAAAATATTAAGGGATCAGTTGAGAAGAGATACCTGCGACTTAAATTCACCATTCTTATTCTTTGTAAGAAAAATTTCAAATAGAGGAACACCAGAAGCAGAAGTAGCAAGTTGCCTGAAAAATTATGGTGAAAGGATCAACACCAGAAGCCACATAAGATAGCATAACCACCTAAAATGTCTCAAGTTATGTGAAGAAATGCCCTAAAAATCAGAATAGAACTTCTTCTATAATAGAAGAGATAGTGACAAAAAAAAAAAAAACTTGGTAAAAGTATTTCTAGTTTTGGAACAATTAATCTCTCAAATGATTCACTATGTTCAAGAGAGGTTGGTGACTAACCACTTATTGACTTAAATAATCAAGTATTGTACCTAAGTTAGAAATGTTTTACCAAGAATTCCTTCCTCGAAAATTTCCCATAGTAGATTAAATCCATAAGATATATTGGACAAGGAACACACAAGGCAATCAGGGTATGAACTTACGGTACATGAGATTCATAAAATTCAGCCCCCAAAAAAACAATTATATCTCTATTATCTAGAAGATTGGTGTCTACCAGTAAAGTACTTCATTCAATCATTGATAAGTTTCTCAACTCATAGTTCAAGGGGTCACCAATATGACTAGGGATGGCAAAAACACCCGTACTCACTCGCGTGTAAAACCCACTACGGATTAGATTTGGATAGCTTAACAAGTACCCACAAGTAAACTAAATGAATTTTTTCTTTACCCGCTTATTAAGGGGCGGGCTGATAGCAAACTATCTGTGTCCACAGTTACCTACAATTTAAAATTACTTAGATACTCTTAATTATATATAAAGTAAGTTGCCCTACAAACTAAAAATTGTTTCAAAATTTATGTTTCAAAAACCAAAAGACATCAACAAATCTATTTTTAATACAAATGTATGTTTTAAATTATTTATTTTTTTGTTTTATTTTATTTTTTAAAATTTTATATTTTGACAAATATCTATGAATATTTGTGGATACTCGCAGATATTCATAAGATCCATAGATACCCACTTAGCTGATAGTTGTGCAGATATAGGGTGGGGTGTGAGGCGAATTTCCATTCAACAGAGTGAGTGACTATGATTGAGCAATTAAAGGTGATGAAGGAATTGTGAGGTTAAACCCTTCCTCATCAAGTTGGTCAAAGGTTAGCAACAAAGGACAAACTAGATTATAAATTTACCCACACTTTTAAAGAGGCACAAATTCAGAAAGATGAAGTTGAAGTCAAAGCAACTTAACCCTGTCCCAATTATGTGATACACAAATCTGATCTGTCATAGACTAATAACCAAATTACTCCATTACAATCCCTTCTACTGTTTATATATATGTGCAAACCAATTATGCACTTCAATGCCAGGCTCTTCTGTCTTCTCCAATTACTCTGCCTCTGTCACTATTATGCAGAAAGTTTTGTCAACAAGGTGGTAGAGAAAGATGTTTCATTTCAAGCCATTATTTTACTTTTTGGTGAACAAAATTTAGGGAGATGGGAGGTTTCCTCATTCCATGATTGGGGTATGCCACAAGCCTCAGGAAGGGCTTATAGTGAGCTAGTATAATATCAAACTGCTAAACCAGACAGAAAACAGAACAAATAAAGGGAAACAATGATGAAAAAGTTAATCTAACTTACAAGTACATAAGCACATAGGCCCAGACCATTATCTTAAAAACCTGTATGCTATATGGTGAACTGAAGAATCAATTATTCAATGAAACTGTATCAACCAAAATTGTACAAAAGGGCTTCTTAACAGCATGGGAACCCAAGAGTCTAAGACTAACAGAAAGGAAAAGCAAAGAGCTGGTTAGTTATCAAAGAATCCCCCACCTAATAGATAAACATATAAAAGTACTAACATGCAAATCTAATGTAGTAGAACTCTCCTGATTATTTTTCACAAATTCAGATAATTTATTCCTCAATATTTCAGTGCTAAAGTGGTACCACCTTCTTCCCCAAAATTAGTTTTCCCTTTCATGAAAGAGCAAAATTTCCTTACACAATTTTTTTCCTTAAGAAATAGAAATTACCTAGGACTATAACTCCTTGCCACATATCTCCCGTGCTCTGGAGTTATACGAATAATTAGACCATGTGGATCATTAATGTCTTTTGACATTCCAGCCCACCAACCCACCTGCAAAAGCCAAAACATATGTGACGTCAAAGTATATTATTGTTGGTAAGCTCCCAAGTCCTGAGATATTACAGCATTATGGTTATGTTTGGATGTTTTGAAAATAAAGTGGACTGTATCTCAGGCCATTAAGGAATGTGGGGAGGGTTCAATCCCTCCCTAATATTTTCCAACCCTCTCCCCTTCCCATTTCCTCTCCCCCCACATCTAGGCCTGACAGGAAGCCACACAAGGGTTCTTCTAGGGGAACCCTCATCAGGTCCAAATCAGTATGGAACATAGGTATTCACCAAAAAAAAGTGGAGAGTTTTGGATGATTGAAAATTATCATTCTATTGTGGAGGAGTTTAATGAAGGAATGGAGAGTAGTGGGATGTTCCATTTCAAATCCACCAAATCAGGGCTATTAAAAAATAAGGGTGGGGTAGGGTGGGGGTGGGGGGGACTATGCAGTGGTTGTTCGTATCATTTCCCATTTCAGTTTATTGCTTAAAATCTCCCAAACAATGGGTTTCAAACCTTTTTATACATCACTCTATCATTGAAACATAATCTATTCTATAGTTCAAAATCAGATGTCCAAAATAAGAGCAATTTATAGGCAGGTAAGGAAAACAAAAAGTGCCACACCAAGACATAATTCCATTTTACAAAGATCAAGCATACGGTCCACCTACTTATATTTAACTGAACTAGAACAACTCGAATCATGAGTATGAACTATAAATAAAGTAGCAAGGAAAGTCTTACCTTGATAGCACATACAGTTTTCCAACCTAAGTGACGACAAGTCAAGTATAGGTACAATTATTACTAACACTAGGATCACCCTTTGACGTTGCATGTCAGATTTCATTTCCATCAAAAAACAAAGACGTTCATGTAATAAGAACTCACAAGTCCAGTGCCAGCTTCATCTCTTAAGAAAGCTGCTTCACTGTACCGCTCGTCCTTTATGGCCCTCTGAAATATTAGGGAGGAAAATAACACTATAGATGAAAGAAAGTAGCACGAATGCAAAGAGAAAGGTTTAGGTTCTATTTGGATAAGCTTCTCAACAAACACATATACGATAAGTAAGTAAGAAGGTAAAATAAATTAAATTTCTACTATAAATTAAAAACAACTTATACACTTCAACCTTTATATAAGTTTTCTCGTTTAACTTGTCCAAAAGTTGATTTTAACTTACATATGAGTTAATTTTAACTCATAGAAGAAGCTTAATTTATTTTACCTTCTTATTTTCTTCTCCAGTGAGTGTTTATCGTAAAGTTTATCTAAAAATAGCATTAGTTGGTGTGGAAAAACAACATGGGAGTGAAAATTGGTACATTGAGATGAGATATGACTGTTCCAACAGTGTCATTGGTAGCTACAGCCGCAATGGCCACCTTAAGCGCAGCAGCATCTTCATAATCCTCCAAACGCACAGCATCACCTAAGTGAGACTGTTATGTTGAGCGCAAAAACATGTCATTGTAAGCAACATCATTCAAAGTTCAAACAAACAATTCACAGCACTATTTATACTTGGTAGTGTAGTGTGTGTACCTTGAGAATGTGGAGGAGACGCTCTTGTTCATCGACCTCGTGAAAATGGTGACGCCATCGATCCCAATCCCATTCGTCGTCTTCCACGGAGGCAGAACCGCGCAGAGAATTGATGTAGGAATGGAATTTGTTGAGGGAGTTGGAAACGACGTCGTGGGAGAGGGAAGGGAATGGAAGTGAGGGTCTTGAGAATGAGAATGGGAAAGAGGAGCACAATTTGGAGTTTGGGAAGTAGAACTGTGTTGTTATTGGAGATGATGATGTTGTTGATGATGATGATGATATGGAAGCCGTGGATGGATGTGTCAGTGTCATGTTTGAGCCACAAAGGTGAAATAGAAATAGAAAACAATGCGTACGAGAGAAAAGCAGACAAAGGTTCTCGGGAGTGAGGGCGAGGCACCAGTTGTTCTCGGTGACTGAAATGTGCTCTAATTCTGACTAAAGAAATTAAGGAATGGGAAGCAATAAACGCGAGGCTGGGAAGCGCACTGTGAAAAGTTGGGATGCTACGCCTATATGGCTGGAAACAATTTGATTCAGCTACAAGGGATAAGGACGAACTTCAGTTACGTGCTTCGATGATGTGTCATCACCTTAACCTAGTCAGAGATTTTGACGGCCTATATATGTAGGAAGTAACTATGGTACCCCCGGTAAATAGAGTTGCTGTGAAACAGTTAATTTTTAGACTAACAAAAATATAAGTTGATACCATGTCATCTATTTTATTCTGTTTTACTGGGTAATAAGATAAAATTTCTCATATATATTATTTGCATTAACAAGTTTTTGTTTGCCTCCTTTGCTTAATTATGCAGATTCAGCCAATTTATTGTCCCTTATTACTACTGTATTGAATTTTATTTTTTTTTTCTGTTTTCTGATCGTTTTGTAATTATACTTGTTGCGGGAAAAAAAAAACAGCATGATTATCAGTTTATGTATAATTTCTGATCGGACAAAAGTGCTGATGGCTTCAAATCCCCATTTTTGTCAAAATCACTATTGTCGCCAGTTCCATACATTCCTACTTTACTGCTGTCAAAAGAAGCAAAAGATGCGACGGACTTCGAAATGCAGTGCACAATATTTTTAAAAGCATAATCAAGTCTGTTTGATTAAAATAAATTTATTATTAGATAACAAAATGGATGTCATGACAGTAACTTAATAACAATTGGTCTAAAAATCACCTGTTTTAAAGCTCCTTAAATTTCTAGGGGTACATAGAATTTCTCATATATATAACATCAAAAACTAAAGTAATTATTTGAGAGAAGCTACGAAAAATTGAAACCATAATATTGGAATCGATTAGACACGACTGGATGTTACAAAAAAAAAAAAAGGAAATATTTTCTATTAGTAAATAATTTTTTTTTAAATTAAAGAATTAATTTTAGTTTAATAATAAAGCATAACCGTTTTTAAAATATAAACATTAACTATAGATATGTCTCTTAAAAATACGTGAATCTTGTATTTATAATTAATTATATTCACTTAAAATGGTTTAAAAATTGTATTTATAATCAAATTTATTTAATAAATTTTTATAAAAATTGTTAAAGATAAAAAAATTACTTCTCTCGAAACCAGTTATATTCATCACATAATTAATTTTAAGAACTAAAAATATCAAATATCTTCAAGTTTGTTTTTCTTTTTGCTATATTGGATGGATAATTCAATCCACAAGGAATGTAATTGAAAATAGTTTGATCATATGGCTTATACTTCTTTTTTTTCTTGGGCTTATACTCAAGTCAGCCTCAAAGGCCTCAGGTCTGTGGTTTTTGTTGTTGTTGTTGTCTAGGCTTGTGCTTCTTCAAACTCATAGCCTACTTTTTTTTAACTATATATTTTTTGCCTATTTTTTTGCTTCTTCTTTTTTTAAATGGGTACAGACTATTATGTTATTTGGACTCTAATACCATGTTTGGAATTTATAGTATAGGCCTAACAGGAGAGTGTGCATTGGGCTAAATGTATATCAAGCATGAGGTATATGACCTAAAAGATTGGAACCAATTGGACTTGAGTCCTCTATACTTATATATACTTTGACTTGACTTTGTTTGCCCAATGTAAGACTTTAGTTTCAACAAATTTGTTAAGCAAAGAAATGCTTGAACATATATTTTTTTATTTGTTCTTACACTAATGATAATTATTATTATAAATTATGAAAAAAAATACTTATTAGTTTAGCCTATGAATAAATATTCAATTCTATTTTTCATAAAGTAAGATATTATTATATAATGATTTTTATTGTTAAATTAATATATACTTGAATCATTTTTTAAAATATTTTTTTTCTAACTTTTGAGAGTTATGGAAACATTATTTTTTTTAAAGATATTCTTTTCCAAACATGTATTTAGTTCAAATAGTAACTATCAATAAATAGTTTTCCACCCACAAAGCACATGAATTAATTGACATGGAGTTGTTCTAACTTAACGAGTGGTCCCAAATTCAAGTTCTACTAGTCTTGAGTTCGAGTTCTGAATAAGATTTGTCACCTATAATGATTTTACTCGACTTGAGTAAATTTTTCTCCTATAAAGAATACCTGAACCAAAAAATAATTAGTTTTTCAAAAATATTCCCACCAAGTTTACCTTTTTTGGAGTCGTTTATATGAATGAATTTGATAATAATTTTATATTTTTGAAAAATTAAATTGGTGGAAAAAAATAATGTTCAAATAAAAAAAATACTAATTTGTAGTAAGAAAATTATATTTTTTAAACAAGAGTTCAAAATTTGTAAATAAATAAGAATTTAATGGATATACATTGTTAGTGTAAAAGATATTATTACACTGTCAACTAATTAAAAATTAATTTTGGTGTGACTTTTAGAATATGTTTGGATTGAAGGAAAGGGATGGATCAGAATATTTAGGTTCCATTGTTTGGATTGGAAATTAGAGAATAGAATGTAATGGAAAGTGATGGAGTCCATTTCATTCGATTCCATTGTTTTGAGCTTTTTTTCTTTACATTCCAAATTGGGGTGTATGTGATAGAATGTGTCATCCTTTTTAACTATTAATCTATTAATATTTATAGTTGTTGTCAGATAGAGAAAACTTTTATCGCCCAAAATAAGGGCAATTTTGACAATTTATTTTGTAATTTATGTATTTACACTTTCAAAATGATATTAAATGCATTAACCATTGAAAAACAGAAACTGTGCACAAATACTGGAGGTGTTTTTTTATCGCAACTATATATAGGGGATATACTAGGGGTGTTTAAAGATATCAATGTAAAATTGATCATTAAATAAAGATATTTACAAAATTATATTTACGCAGGCATAAAAATAATTAAAAATATAATTAAATATCATTATATATAATTTAAAATATATATTTTATTTTTGATATTTTTTTAGAATATTAAATAAAATATTTTATTACTTTTTTTATCAGAATATTAGATTAGATAAGATATTAGAAATATTAGATTATATAAAATATTAGTAATATTAGATTAGATAAAATATTGATAGCATTTTAGTAATATGTTTTTATCTTTTACAAAAATGACAATTTGCAATTTTGGTTACTTCTTTTATCTTATAAAATGTTAGATAAATTTTTGCTATTTTTTATCAGAATATTAAATAAAATATTCTATTACTTTTTTAATACAAATATTTAATTACTAATATTACTAATGTGTTTAAATTACTAATTATATTATTTAGAGTAATACCATTAAAATTTTTATGGTTTACAGTAATTACGGATGAAAACATTATGTTTATTAATCTTTTTTTTCTTTTATAACTTAAAGTAAAAGACATTGGAGAATTCTTCTCTCCCAAAGAATATGCCAAAACTGAAAAATCCCGCTCAAAATTATGGGTGATACAATAATTTGATTTTTAGGTGAAAAGTTGTGGAAATTAAATTTTGAAATAAACAGAAATTATTAGCATTTAATAATTAAAGGTAAGTAATTCAAATATAAAATATTGAAATCACATTACATTAAAGATTTAATTAAATGAAAACAAATTAATATTAAATGGAAACAAATTTAAAAGACATGCTAAGAAATTTTGTCATTTTTGTAATAGTTACTTTTAATATAAAATTCATATTCTTATCGTTATAAAAATCTAGATAATATCCAAAAAAATTAGATATTTACAAAATAAATAGGAGATTACGTTATATCAATGCATAATCAAATACATTTACGTGGTGTATAAATTTTTAAAAGATATCAATGTAAAATTGACCACTAAATAAAGACATTTACAAAATTATATTTACGTGATGCATAAAAATAATAAAAAAATATAATTAAAATATCATTATATATTGTTTAAAAGATATACTTTATTTTTGATTTTTTTTATCAAAATATTAAATAAAATATTTTATTACTTTTTTATCAAAATATAAGATTAAATAAGATATTAGAAAAATATTAAATTAGATAAAATATTGGCAACATTATAGTAATATGTTTTTATCTTTTAAAAACAAATTGTAATTCACAATTTTAATTACTTCTTTTATCCTATAAAAATGTTAGATAAAATTTTTGATATTTTTTATCAGAATATTAAATAAAACATTTTATCACTTTTTTATCCTAATATTAGATTAAATAAGATGTTAGTAATATTAGATTACATAAAGTATTAGCAATATTAGATTAGATAAAGTATTAGTAACATTTTAGTAATATCTTTTTATATTTTCTTATCTTCTTCTTAGATATCTTTTTACATTTTATATATTTTATTAGTTAAAGTAATCTTTCTTTTATTAATTACTTAACTTAATTAATATTTTATTAAATAATTATGGTTGATTAGAATTTTATATTTTCTTTTTATATTTTGTTATTTTCTTCTTACATATGTTTTTATATTTTTTATATTTTATTAGTTAAAGTAATCTTTCTTTTATTAATTACTTAAATTAATTAATATTTTATTAAACTAATCTTTTTTTACGTGATTCAAAATATTAAATAAAATATTTTATTACTTTTTTTATCAGAATATTAGGTTACCTTTTTCTTTTTTTTTATTACATAACTTTGTATATTTTATATATTTTATTAATTAAAGTAATCTTTCTTTTATTAATTACTTAAACAAATTAATATTTTATTAAATAAATATGGGTGATTAGAATTTTGTATTTTCTTATCTTTTTTTTACATATCTTTTTATATTTTATATATTTTATTAGTTAAAGTAATCTTCTCTTTTATTAATTACTTAAACATATTAATATTTTAGTAATGTAATATTTCTTTTACGTGCATCAGAATATTAAATAAAATATTTTATTATTTTTTTATCAGAATATTAGATTTGATAATGTATTGAAAACATTAGATTAGATAAGATATTAGAAATATTAGATTAGATAAAATATTGGTAACATTTTAGTAATATATTTTTATCTTTTAAAAAAATATTGGTATCATTTTAGTAATATGTTTTTATTTTTTATACTTATGAATATGGTGACATTTGACAGATTCAGAATTATAGTTGTTGTTGATTTCTTTATTGTATTGTTTTTATTTTTTTTAATTTCCTTCGAATATCTTTTTCCAAATATGGTGATATCTAATGATGCATTTATTATTTTTTAATATTCTGTTTTTGCTTATTTATTTTCCTTCTAATACTAGTATATACTTATTATGTTTTAAATTTTTTATATTTATATTTTTTTAATTAATACAACTTATTTTAACCTTATCCATATTTTGTCCACGCACTAGCTTAATTGTACATTTATTGTTTTACCCCTAAATTTGCTTTCACAATTTGATTAATCTCTATGCACGAGACACTAATATCATCTTGCTCCAAATCTCAGAAACATCTTCACCTTTTTACCACTCTCATGACGTGGCTTTCCCATTATATTGTGCGTGTTATCTTGAGCATCCCATTACCTCTCTTTTTCTATCTCTTTGCTATTGGTATCCTATTTGCAAATTGTAGACATAGAAAGTTTCAATCTTTTGCTGGGTTTTTTGAGTTCTAGAGAAAGAATTTTTGGTGGGTTTGAGAAATTTTGTTGATTAATTTATAGGTTTAATAGTAGTGGGGATAGGGGTGTATGTGTATTATATAGGAATAATTACCGATTTTTGAGAGAGAAAGCCGATTTTGTTTTTATTAATTCTACATTTTTTAACATGGTTGTGATGAGTTCATCTGCAACAACACAAGGGATGTTCGAAGGTGAAAAAAAACATAGTTACAATTTATATTTTGAGGATAAGGGTAATACAAGAATAAAAAATAATAATTTACTCCGTTCTGTTTATTACCCAAACCATAGAATGAGAATTTTATTCTATTCCATCATTATATATCCAAATAATAAAACAGAAATTTTATTCCATTATGCCCAACTCCTCTCCGTTTCATTTTAATCCATTCTCTTCCATTTCATCTCTTTCCATAAGTTCAAACATAATCTAGGATAATTATTATCAAAGTTAACAAACTTACTATATATGATAGGTTGAGATTGAATGACAATGTAAAAAAACTTTACACTATTAGTACATATCTTTTTTTTTTCATTAAAAAAAATATTAAGGGAGTTTTACTCCCGTAAAATAGAATCATTTGGCTTTATTAAAATTAGTCGGGACTTAATTTAATTTTTAGATACCAAAAATTTCATACTAGAAATTTAACGATAAAAATAATTAAAATGCAATGTAAAGATATTGAGAATGAAACTCATGGATGGATTGAGAAAAAATATAGTTTCTATCCTTTCTATTGATTATTGAGCTATTTATACAAAGGGTGTCACGATCATATATTCATCCATTCAACTAATGAATTATATATCTAAGTAATTTCTATTAACCGAATGTAACTAACTAAACCAACACTGAAAATAAATATAGGTTTGCCAATGCCCCAAAAAATAGCCTAGTCTAGAAAAAAATTTCTATTACTCACTGTAAGGAAGATTGAAGAAATAGTGTCGAGCAGGTGGGAAGGGGACACGTGTAATTTGTTATAATGGATTGCATGGCTTGACTGGCAGGTGAAGAATCCCACCCTGGAGAAGCAAACTGTAAGACAGAGAGTTGGAATTGGAATTGGAATTGAATTGAAAGAAAAAGAGTGAAAGAGAAGAAAAATCAGAATCAAGAAATTATATTAATCCAAGATTAAGTGTCTCTTTTGTTCTATTTTCATAGATAATGTTTTGACTTTGAGGCGTGAAAATGCGAAGAGAAGGTGAAGGAGAGAACGTACCCGTACCCGTGCCCGTACTAACATCTACTCCGAGCACGAGGGTGAGGCCGAGAAGGAGAACAGACCCCTTCTTGACACTGTGCAGGTGTTTCAGCGTCGTTACCTCTTTCTCTGCCATTCTCTGCATCGTCGTTAACGTCCTCTCTGCTATTCGTTCCTTCAAACACCGATCTGGCGATGTATCTCTCTCCCTTTCTCTTTCTTTAAAATCCAATGTTAATGGCTTCTTGTTCAATATTCATTGCTGTGTTGTGTTGTGTCCTTCAGATTTTCGACGGCGTATTTCGGTGTTATGCAGTTGTCATAGCGTGTTTCGTGGTTCTGGCTGAGACGGAATGGAATTTAATCGTCAAGTTCTGGCAGGTTAGTTAGTTTCCTTTTTCTAATTTATAGTCATTGAATTGTAGATGCATATATGGTTGATGCTGAGCTAATAATGTTGTTGTTCTCACTTCCTGCAATCTAATTTCATGCATCGCTTTGCAGGTTCTTGAGTATTGGGTTGGCAGGGGTATGCTGCAGATCTTGTACGTTTTCGCTTTACTTTGTGCTTGTAGCTGAGGTTAATTATCTTTGTTTTTTTCGTAGCCATTGACGGTGACACTTTAAACGACAGTGTTTTAGCTTGTAGAAGTTTTTGATTTCATAATGTATTGCCATAATTGGTTGCTACTGCCAGTAATTAGTGTGCCAATAATTAAATGTTGAGAGTGTAGGGCGTAGAATTGCAAGATTTTTTTTTTGTTTGCATTATGATGCATAAACGTTGTAGCTTGGTTTCTTACTCGAGGTTTTTCTGTTCTGCAGTGTTGCAGTCATGACTAGGGCTTTCCCTAACTATAGTGGGGTGCGAAAAGAGCTTGTTCTTCTTCAGAACATAGCGTGCTATATGCTTCTTAGTTGTGGCGTAATTTACGTTGTGTCGGTAAGATTATCGAAGAGAACAAACTAATTAGTCAAATGACTTAGTTTCTTTAGTTGTACATGCTAGAATGTAGGTATGGTTTATAGATAATACAAACGAATTGATGTTTACTTTATTTTATATATATGCAGAGTCATATTCATTTTGTAATTTTAATTTTTCTACTGGTTTTTCAAAATATTAGGCTGTGAATGTCTTCCTATCAGACAAAGGTTAATATTTTGAAGAGCATGACTTGTATTAAACCATTTTTTTCCTTTGCCCTTGTTTTAATACTTTTCATTCTCACTTAAATAAAAAAAACCATTCTAAAATGTTTTGACTTGCATAGAGTATGTATTGTACTTCCCACCAGATTTGCTATCTATTTCAGTTTCGTCTGCCTTTGTTTGATAAACCTTTGGACAGGGTTCTATGTACTAACTATTTTCTATTAGATTAGATTATTCTTTCTCTATATTTTTGGATATGACCTTCTTCCCCAGTCAATCTTCTAAGAATTTCTTCTCTACATAAGAATTTCTGCTTCATTTGTATTACCATTTGAAGGGAATCCTTTGCATTGGTTTTCTGAAACGTTCTCGCCAGAAGCAAAAGATCTCTAGAGAGCAAGCAGCAAAGGATCTTGAGGTAATATGCTTATATTAAGATGTTATGACATAGTGCAATCTTGAGGTAATATGACTTATATTGGATTGCATTCCTTCCATATGCATATTTGTGGTTTTTTGCCTTTCCTTAATAGCAATTAATGACATAACATTGCACAAACTTAAATGCTGGAACATTTTCCTTGACCTTATATTGCAACTTTTTTTTTTTATCCACCTGAAATCAACTGGATGACCTGCTAATAGTCCATGATTTTTTGAGCTCCAAATCGCATTGTTTCAAATCAAGAGATTAACTTCTGATTTTCTTAATTAGCTAAAGAACAGAGAACAAAAATCAAGGATTTTGGGGACCATATGATTATTGCTGTTTTTTGGAAGGATTGTATCTACAGGACTATACCCTACTTGTTATTTCAATAGTCTTCGAATAGAGAAGGTTTACTTCTTTTTTTCAAGACCATTATTGTCAGATTGCAATACTATTATCCTTGTTTGTGTATTCTTGTCCCTTTTCTCCATCATCCTTCGTGGAGATCGGGCACAAAGATTCATAGCATGGACTTCTGTTTTCGCTCTTTATAACTGACTAAGTTCATACTATGTTATCTCTGTAACTTCTAATTTCCATTTAATCCATATTAATTTTTACCGAAAGTTCTACCTAAATTTACTTGCTTCTATGGACACTTAACAGGAATTGGAACGACGCAGAGAAGAACTTGAACAACTGCTTATAACAGAATAGGTTTGAAGCTTTTGAAAGTTGTGCTGAAATTGCCTCATTACATAGTGAACAAACCTCCACAGCCAACAACCTATGAATACCTGTTTGCGGTAGTCTTCTTGGTTACTGCATGGTTTGTTCGTTCTATGAAACAATTGAATTACATTCTTTAAGGGGAGCAATTGACCTATTGTGTAAATACGTAAACGTAATATTCAAAATGAAGTTTCAACTTCTATTCTAAAGTACGAATTCAATCATAACTGATGTTCAGATAAACTCTTTACTCGAATTTCTTTGCAGAATGACTTCATCGAATTATAATTTGTTGCTGAGCATAATAAGAGTACGAAATTAGCCAGTAAGCAGAATTCATAATTTTAACGAAAATATGAGCACTAGATACTTTACATTCATTGTATTAATTCAAATTTAAACTTCTGATTTGCCAAGATAACCCTCCATAGATGCCCTTTAAAAGGGTAGACAAAAAATGGTAGAAGTGGAAGAATTCTTTAATAATAATAATAATAATAATAATAATAATAATAATAATGTTATTATATATTCTTAGAATTTTGGGTTTTAAACCTAACTTAACCTCAAAATCGGTTTGTAAGGTAAGGGTTGCCCCCACTTATATATTCTATTTTTGCCATATCATTAGTTAACATGGGATCTCCAACACATATTTCTCACGTCAAAGACTAGGCATATCGAGTGTGAAAGGTGACACAATAGGCATAACAACAATCGATAAGACAGGTTTTGATGCCATATTAGAATTTTAGATTTTGGGCGTAACTCAACTTCACAAAACCGGCTTATAAGGTAAGAATTCCCACCCCCCTCTCCCTCCTCCCACTTATATATTATATTTTGACCATATCATTAGTTGAAGTGGGATTTCTAACAATTATCATTATAAGCAAAGATATTCAATTTACTTATGTATTGTATTGTTAGACTTATATTGTCCCCCTCATTAAATTTAGTTTGGGTTATACTTAATTGTACTATCATGTATCACAAGTTATTTGATCCATTATTAATGTAATGCTTTGAGGATATATAACGGTTTTTGTGAGTTGTTTCTTGGTGTCAAAATTAAATTTCTAATATTTCATGTTACTTCATTTTTACCAAAATATTTTCTTAGAGTTAGAATAATTATATTTTTTTCACATCCAAATTTTTACACTTATTTTACTTTGTTTTTTCTCTCTCTCTCTCTTAATCACATTTATCACTTTATTTTTCTTTGCTTATTATCTTTCTCTTAAAGCCCTAAATGCATACATCCCTTTAAGGGCGTTAAATGATCAATTTTTTGTATACCCAAAAAAAAATAAAAATCTAAAGTACACCAAAAAAATATTATCAATTTTCTCATTAGAATATGTATTGGAGATTGCCATGAATGAGAGTAGCTCCTTTTTTTTTTTTAAGAAAAAAATAAAGGTCCATTTGTTTTTAAAAAAATTGTTTTTACTCTTAATTATAAAAATATCACTTTATTTTTACTTTAATTTCTATTTTAAAATATTTACATAGGAAAAAATGAAAACAATTTTTTTACCATCATTATTTCATATACAAAAGTTTAAAAATTAAAAATAAGGTAACAATTTTTTTTCTTTTCATAATTAGACTTTGTAATGGGTCTTTATAATTTTTTTATTGAAACCTAGTAAGTTGGGCCTTATGAGGACAGCAACATCAATGAAAGTAGGTTTAGGGACATGGATGTGGATCAAATTGTGTGTTAGGATTCCGTCATTTTTATTCTAAAATCACATCATTTTGGCCTTTAACGTAGAAGCTTGTTCTTCTAGCTTACACACGTATTTACTTGTGGGATGCAAAACCAAATAGGTAGATAATATCTTCTCTGCAAGGTCCTTATATATAGAAATTGACAAAATTACCCCAATGTATATAAATATATATAAAAAAATCCAAAGTTTTTTTAATATAATTTAATATATTAATTTTTTTACAATCTTTATTTTGTTAAAAAAATACTTATATTTGTTGATTTTTTATTTTTTTTACAATATTAGGGACTTTGCACGACTTGAAGGAAATTAGGAAATAGAAAAATAAAAGGAAAAAATAAAATCAAAATTTTAAGATTAAAACTTGTTCTAAAACTCAAAATAAATCCAATGATATATGAGTCTAAATTAAGTTGAGTATAACTAAAGCATGTCAAGGTTGGCTTGATTCAAGTCATTCATTAAATAAAATAATGACATGTATATGGACTATTAATTATTTCACTTGAGTTTCAATCCACTAATGTTGTTTTAGTGGTAGGGAGTTTGGATAATATATATAAGGTCTTAGGTTCTAACCTTGTTGCTATATTGTACATACACAAAAAAAAAAAAATCACTTAAATTTCAAAATATTAGTGAATAATTTAACTCAGTTTCAATACAAGAATGACAATAATATTACAACAAAGCAACTGGGGTAACATATTTGATTAAAAAAATCCTATAAAAAATAATAATGTTAGTGAATAAGAGGATAACAAAGGAGGGGGAGGTGAATGAGGAAGGAGAAAATAGCCCATGAAAATTCTCAAGTCAAATTTACCATAATTAATAAATAAAGTACCAATGAGTGAAAATTAGTTTATTAGAATAAAATAATATGTGTGAGAGAGAGAGTTGGAATGGATATCTTGAGTATTGACTAAAACATATTCAAATTCAATAATGTATCAAGATTTGAGACATTGATATGACTTTCTTCTTATTTGAAGGATATGATTAGATTTGACCTAAATTCTCATGACCAATAGTAAGTTTGGTTGTGCATCACAAAAATATAAAACTATGTCAAGAAAGTTATAAAGTATAATTTCTTTGTAAATGCGTGTGGCATTTAAAAAAAATGTGGAACCAAATATGCTACAAATTAGATAATAGAATGTGATGAGTTCACAAACAATAACAAAAATGGCACAAAAAAAAAAAATTGTTAGAGCATATATCTCATGTTTGATTGGAGGAATGCAAATGCCTTGCACATCCGGGGGATGCATTACTGAAATAGCATGAAAAATATATATACAAAAAAATGTTTTGCTCTGATATGTAACATTTTTTTTAATTTGATTCATATGTGTACAATAATTAAATCATTTTTAAATTCGACATTGTTATTTGTTATTTTTATATTGTTATGAAATCGATATGAAAATATTATTAATATGAACCATACAAATCAAATAGAAAATTTTGTTATGTAAGTAAATAAAAAGAAATAACATTACTACCCTGTTTGGTACGTGGGAGAGGAGATGAGAAATTTTTTTTGAAAGTTTTTATAGTTTGATTGAGTTGAAATGATAAAGAAATTTTTTAAAATTTTGTGGACCTCACAAGTCTATTTCTACTCTATTTCTCATCTATTTCCATTCACCTATCTATCTCTCTTTTATTTTTCTCAAACTAAACAACCTAAAATTTCAAATTATTTTTTATGTATTTCTCATCTTTTAATTTATTTTTTATCTATTTTTATCTACTCTATTTCTTTCCTCTTTATCAAACAAATCCTACATGAATTAGAATTAAAAACTAAAATCAAGCAAAAAAAAAAATATAAATTTTAACTTTAAAAAGTCAATATTAAAATAAAGCAGCCTAGTCAAGATCAAAGCAAAAATGCTAAGAACAACTTCTTTTTTTTTCAAATAAAAGAGGTAAGAATTGAAAATAAAATAGCGCCTGTTCACTCTGTTGGGTCTACGTCCCCACCAACCCAGGAAATTCAAAATTGAAAAAGAGCGCGTCGTTGGCCGTTGCTTCCGAAGTTCACCATTGAAGCGACGCGAGTCGCATGAGATTCAGATTGGTCTGCGTCTTTGGTTCCCTTTCTCAACAACACCCACCCGGCGCCAGGTAAACCTCCTGACTCTATCTAATCTAACCTAATCTTCACATTTCTTTAACACACGCCACTACACATCGTGTGTCCTAGATTAAGTTTCATCAACGCGAATTTTCAATTGCACGAAGCGTCGTTTCTCAGATCCGTTATGTTGCCATTGCTCAATCGTCTTTTAATTTCTCAAAACAAAAATGTCCTATTGTTTGATTTTGATTTGTGCTCGTGCATATAGTAATATTGTCTGGCTTAATGCTTGAATCGAAGTAATATTGAGTGCGTGTGTATTGTATTGTATTATATTATTCCTGAGTTAAAATCTGTGTTGGAAGGAGGAGAAAAGAATGGAGAATGTTTACGCTGAGTTAGACGATGCCAAAGGAGAGGTTGAGAAGCTCAGGGCTGAATGCCGACTCAAAACGCAACTCTTCGAGGGTTTGAAGAAAGATCGCGCCGAAGAATTTCTCAAATTTCAAGAAACTAGGCAGCGGGCTGAGGAACAGGCACACGAGCTCGATCTCAAGCATGAGGAGATACATGAACTGAAGAAAGTTCTAGAAGATCTGAAGTCTAGTTTGCACGAAAAGGAAACGCACATTGCGCATTTGAGTTCGGAGAATGAAAAGATCCAAGCAAGTTCTGCTGATAGGTTGCTCAAATTGGAGGAAAGTAACAGAGCGTTGGTGTTGGCTTTGGATGAAGTGAGAGCAAGAAATGATTCTCTGGAGCAGAATGCTTGTGTGAGCAGTAAGGAAATTTCAGGCCTTAGGGCACGCTTGTTGGCTTCAGAGAAGAAGTGTGCAGAAGCAGAGGAAAAAGTGCAGCAAGCTACAACGCTGAAACGGAGAGATGATGTGATACTGCAACTGGAGGAAGAGAATATCAGTGTGCGAGATAAGATTAAATGGAGGAATGAACAGTTTAAATATCTTGAAGAAGCTCACGAAAAGCTTCAAGTCGATTACCGACTGAGCAAGGAGGAGTGGGACAAGGAGAGATCTGCATTGCTTGAGGAAATGTCTTCCTTGCAGACTAGCTTGGATTCTCAAACAAGAAATGTGGAGGGGCTTCAATCGCGTTTGGAGTTGTGCAACCATGCATTGGCTCATGAAGAGAGCAAGAGGAAACTCCTGGAGGCTGAAATTTCTGAATTCAAGACTAGCCTTGAGGATGTTTATAGCCAATGTGAGGAAAAGAAGTCAGAGATACAGCAATTGACAATTCTGAGAAATGATGAGATAGCGCGGCTGAGAAAGTCACTAGGAGACAAAGAGATGGTGGTGAGAGAACTAGAACGTAAAATTGTTCAACTTGAACAAGATAATAAGGAATTGGGAGATTCACTTAAAGAACTCAGGGAAGCTCAGATAAAAAATGGTGGAGCAAATTCTTTGACATTAAAGCTCCGCAACAAGCTTAGACGGTTGGAAGAGGTGCATAAAAACTGTGCCTCAATTCTCAAGTGTAAAGAATCTCAATGGGATGATCAAGTGGCAAAGATGGAAGCAGATATTGTTACTTATAAGTCGGTACTGACCTATAAAGAACAAGAAATGAGGGAGCTTCAGATGGAATTGGACAATTGTTATTACGCCATTGAAGAGAATCGTATGGGACTCTTGATCTTTAAATCAGAACTTGCTGAGGCTTACTCCAAATCATTCAGTGCATACCCTGATAAAGCATTTGGTATCAAAGAGAATGAAAATATGGCTCTAATTTCTACAGAGCAATTGAGAGTGAAAGACAATTCTCTAAAAACTATGGCACGACAACATTCTCTGTTGGAGGAAGAGCTTGAACAACAGAAGAAAAAGCTTGAGGAATCATCTGAGGGTCAACTTATTTTGAAAGAGCAGCTATTGCAGAAGGAATACACCCAACAATATGAAAGAAGTGCTGCGTCTGAGGCTCTAGAAATGCTGAAACTTGAAATAGCCAATAAAAATGATGAACTATCTCAATTACATTATGAAGTACAGGATTGGAAGTCTACTGCTAAAACCCTTGAAGTTTCCTACGAAGATATTCAGGGAACTAGTAAAAAGATGGAAACTTCCCTTCTATCACATATTGAGAATGAGCAAGCCCTTAAGCAGGCTAATGAAAACCTTCTCTGTATTGTCAAGGATCAGGAGAGAAAAACTGAAGACCTTCTACTGCAGATCGCTTCATTGGAAGTGTGCAATGCAGAGAAAATGAAGGAAGCAGAAAGATATAAGCAAGAGAAAGAGGGTCTTATCCAAATTGTAGAGGAGAAGGATTGTTACATAAGAGATCTTCAAAAAGATATAGCCATCGCCTGCTTGAAGCAAGAATCCATGGAAAAAGAATTAAAAGATGCAATTCATGCACAGCTGGAAGCAGAGAAAGCCCTCAAGCAAGAGAAAGAGAGTCTTTTGAAGATTACAGACAAGAAAGATCGAACTGTAAAGCACTTCCAGGAGCTAGCTACAGCATCAGAGCAAGATTTGTTGGACGTGTTGTGTTTTTCTTTCTCAAAACAAGTAGAAAAGTGGGTTGAGGTCAGTGTGCTTAGTGATGCCTTGAAAAATGCAGAAAAGCTGGCAAAGCTAGAAATTGAAGAAAAGAACACGAGAATGGTGAAATCAGAAGAATCACTCTTCCATTTAAAAGAAGAAGCAAAGCAGTTTCAAGCATCATTGGAAGCCATGAAGTTTGAAAATGAAAAATTGACGGATAAACAGCAGACCATGGAATACATAATAACGGAGCTCAAGTTTGAGAACGGAAATTTGCTCCAAGACATCATGAACTTATCGACAAAAGGGGAAGAAATGATGGCACATTTTGAAGGCATCCTTGGCAGAATTGGAGAGTTGTGTAGTGAGGATATGCAATTGATGGAGATGCTGGGGAATGTGAATACTTCTGTAGATGAAAATGAAATAGTAATGGGTTCAGTAGTTTGTGACAAGCGACATGATTCTGCTAGAGATAGTGCAAATGGTCTTCTTTTTCCTCCCACAATTAAAAAAACTGAAGAAAACTTTGATGGACGATCACCACTGAGAGAGGTTAATAGTTTACATATGTAGACCAGAAAAGGAATCTGTGATCTTGCTGACGCAAATGCCAAAAAGGTATCCAAGTTCAGAAATAATTTCCTCTTCGCATTGGCATGTTTAATTGCTTATGACATTAAATGCACATGTAGGCAAACTGTCCCTCAAAACTATCTTTCGAGAAAAAATTGTGTATCAAGTTAAGTCGAAAATGGAGGTAATGAATAGGCTAGAGATAGGAAGCTTATAATATTCATTTTTTCCTGAACCTCATATCATATATATATTTTTTAGCAAAACCCTATTACCCGTCATCTTGTCAATAATAGAAAAGCCATTTACTATACTGTTATGACACTTTTGAGGACAAGTACTGGGGGCTAACATTCAGAGCAGGATTAACTGAATTTGCCATGTGAATACTTCATGCACCCAAAAGTTTCCCATAATTGAATTGTGTGAAAAGTTGGTGCTATTTGTTTCAGAAGACCATAGCTAATGATTGATATGCTAAGGTTTAATTGCACCGTTGGTTCTTTTGCGATTATGATTCTTTAAATTTTTTCAAGTTTAATAGTTCTATTTTTAAAATTAAGTAAATTTAGTCCTTTATTAATTTTCTTCTACCTAAAACACCGGAATTCACATTTTTTATTGAAATATTTGTGGAGTTTATGATAAATTTAGGATATGAAATAATTTTAAAGGTTTAGAAATTAAAAATTTAATGAAAATTTTAAAAAATTAAGATTTTGTAGGATGTGAGATTAAAATTTAAAAAGGGAAAAATTAAAGAATTTTTTTGGGTTAAAATTTTATATTTTAGTTAGTGAATTTTGAGTAAAAAAAATGAGAATTCAAAGATTTTAGATAAAAACAAACAAAATAGATGGACCAAATTTGCTTGAGGAATTCAATTAGTTTGAAAAAAACTTGAGGATGAAAACTGCATATAAACCAAATTATAAGGACTAAAAATGTAATTAAGTCATGTTTTAACTAATCTCATTGAGTGCTGTACTGTACTTTCCTTTAATAAGTCATTTGAGAAATTCCAGTGGAACATGCAGGTGTTGGCCGTTTGCCCGTTTCACAAGCAAGCTGAAACTTCAGACATGTTACATCTACATTAGCAAATGGATGTAGGAGCAAGTTGGAACTTCAGACATCTCACACCTGCATTAGCAAATGGATATAGAAGGAGCGGAAGGTAAAACAGCGATATCAGTCATGTATTCTGTTGTTTCAGTAATTGCCACACGTTTCTTTCTGTGAGGTTTAGATTAGATGAGTGGTCAAAACTATTGAACAGTGTTGTTAAAATTCTTTCTGATTCTTCAGCCACGCGGTCAAGTCTATTCAAATGATTGAATTCTTCGAGAAAATTTATGCAGAAGTTGCATTTTTTTAGCACAACATAAATTTAATAGTACCGAATGAATATCGTATATGTTGGAGATTACAGGCTCTTTTTTATTTTTTAAACGAAGATCAGAAGGATATGAAAGAAAGGCACAGGTTAGACTAGAGAAGTCGAGTTCTGTATTCAGGAATATCATCTAACTTCTGAACAAATTTTACCATCCAAAATTTCCGGCAAACTGAATTTACCATAATGCTGTATAATAGCCTAAAGACAGATAAGTGATTACAACAATCACAAAATAGGGAACAGGACGAAGACTGTGCCCTCAGAGCTGCTTATGCATTCAAGTTCATCAAATTAGCTTCTGAATCAAATCCATATAATTCCAATTGAATATTCAAGTACATAGCTATTGGAAATTCCAGGTTTCCCAAGTGCATACGAAACTTCGTATCGCTGATACTAAAATCTACATATAATTTTCCAATTAAAGTTCTCTCAGTTTGCTTCATTTTATTTTATCTATGGGAAACGACTGATACAAAATATTTGGGTTGATGTGGTTCTGAATAAAATCCAGTGAGAGAAAATTCAATGGGATGCTAAATTTCATGCAGCGGGGTTGGAAGTATCTGGCTTGTTAGAGTACTTGGAAAGCCATTTCTGCTTGTTCTTCTGTGACGCATTCCAGTTTCGAGAAAATTGTGTAAGGCCCTCCCTTAACGACCCAAGATTTACCCCATCTCCAACCAAAATGCTTGTTACTCCCATTTTAGAGACCTATTACAATGACATGCTGATGATGAAACAATGAATTCAAAAGAGAATGCGAGTGTGAGAGTATATATTACCGCTTGGATGTTCCTGTTCTCATCATCGAAAAAGAGCATAGAGTTGAAGGGGACACCGGTCCTTGAATGAATTCTCTGAAAATGATCCGTTTTATGTGTCCAACTGGAATATATTTCCTGAACAAATCGCAAAAGAGAATTAAGGTGAACTTAATGCATGCTATGGAAATTGGAATTGAACAACGCAATATAAGACAGACCTGTGCGACGAACATTGATCTGAGGCTCAATTTGTTGAGGAAAGCGGTTGCTATGTCAGCGGTTGGTGAGCGAGAAGCGATGGCAACGTCGATCCCTTTCTCTTTGAGCGCTAACAATATGCCTTTGGCGTGGGGATACAGAGAAGGCATTTCACGCTTCGATCGACACTCACTGAAATTTCAATAACAATTCATAATTTCATATGCAGAGCATGAGTAGTAC
This sequence comes from Spatholobus suberectus, assembly GCA_004329165.1. NCBI lineage: Eukaryota > Viridiplantae > Streptophyta > Magnoliopsida > Fabales > Fabaceae > Spatholobus > Spatholobus suberectus. Next base: position 5,649,862 of record CM014729.1, on the reverse strand, counting down.
AGATTAGAGTGTATAAATTAAATTAGGTTAAGGAAAAGGGGTTAGGAACCAGTAGAAAGGCCAGAGAGTGTAATCGAGATCGAAGACGACGAGCTTTGGCTGAACCTCAAACGCTCCAATTATCTGCAGTGCCTCAGCCTTCACCTTCTCCGTCTTCTCCTCCATCTCTCTCCCCCCTCAAATTATGGTACTCCTCTTTCAATAATAATTAATATATATATGCAGAGCAGCCTACCACCCAACTTTCGTTATCATTATTATGCCCGACCCGACCCGTAAAGTACTTATTCTGTCTTATTTCCTCCCATCGTATGGTAAAATTTCTCAACTTTTTATTTGAACCAGCTCCAAGGATTGACCTTTTGATTTCTGGGTTTATCTTTTTACAGTTGCAGTACAGTAGGCATTTTTATCTTTCATATAAGATTGCTATAGATTAATATGGGCTTAGTCTACAACCTACATGTAATCGTAATATATAAATTGTAATCAAAGTCTCAGTACACAGCACCTAAAGGTACACCAGTGCATGTGCATGTGCATGTGCATGTGAGGGATAAACATAAAGTGTTAATTTCAGGTTTCTTGCATTTACTTGTACAATGGTGCTGGTTGTTCTAAGTTTAAATATTATCGATTTATTTATTGAGACTCCAGTCTACAGATGTCGGATACAGATCCACTGGAGTGCTGGTTTAAGTGTCTGCATGGCGAAACAGCACTGCAACTTTACAAAACTTTAGGATTCAATTCCACCAGCAATAGTCTAATTGGAAACATGAAAGATGTCTAAATCATTATCACATCATATAAATCTAACTGTTTATATATTGAATTAAACGCAAGTAATTATCCAGACAATTTTATAAATTGCTTAAGGACCTGTTTGTTTCACTTTATAAATCAATTCTCCAAACCCTTCCGCACATTCTAGTTCATCAGTTCAAAATCAATTTTATCAAAATTAATTTTACTGAAACTTCAAAAAAAATGTACACTAAAATTTTCGACAAAGTTATTAGATTAAGAATAATAAATATTAAATAGTTCGTGAATGTTTGTAAATATCTAACTAAATTCACACGAAAGGAAAGTTTAACTAAATTATTTCATCAAGGTCCTAAACAGAATACTTAAACATATTGTCCGGTAAATATTAGACTCTGATCATCCCCATTAGGCTGGTTCGTCCATTTTAAGGAAAGTGGACATTACAAAAATATTTTCCAAACTTGAAAGTGTTCGGAAACCAAACTAACATTAAATGTGATGAATGAACAAGATGATAAACTTGAAAGGGCTAAGCGATACTTAAACACTTAGAATACTTGATATATTTACACAGCGAAGAAGTTTGAGTGGCTTTGACTAAATTAAAGCAGTCCACCAAAATTATGACAAAAAAAGGTATTGACATTTTTATACATCATCCTGCAGTGGTGAGGCAAGGGGTTTACCCAAACTGCTTCACCATTTGGGGGCCACACGTTGATCCGACCAAAACCTTTTTGATCTCGTTCATATTTCTCTCCTACGTCTTTGGTTTGCGGTTAATGCTTTCATATATTAACATCTAATTTGTCTATAACCATCCTGCGGCTACTAATACTATTCACAAGACATTACACATGCTTCTTTTATCATGCTTCTTGTGAATCTGCGACTTGGACCACCTGCATTCATAAGCTTTGGCCTTTTGGCATCTCGTTCATCAGATTCAGATGCTAGTCGCTCTTGCTTGCTAACTAAAGTATCATCTTCAAGACTCGTGTTCTGAGTCAAATCAAATATTTGATGGGTTACAGAATTCATATTATCCCGGAATGAGGAACGAGACTTAACACTCACATCAACATCGTGCCCATCATTTGCCCCTGGAGAATCTGGAACAACATAGTCTGTAAGCTCCTCACCAGAGGTTGATAAATACTCGAGTACTCTCTTGTCTGGAATGCTGGACTCTTCGATTTTCTCAATAGGTTGGTCTTCATGAGTAGCTGTATTCGACAGGACCCAGGATACACTAGTAGATGTTCTTGAATGAGAATTGCTCTCAACAGCTTCCACAAAATTAACAGAGAATACATGCTGTGATGTTTCTGATGGTCCATGATCCTTGCTGACATATGATGTGGATGGGAAATCATATGCCAATATGCCAACTTGTGAATTTTCTCTCTCTAATGATAAAGCAGTTTCCTCACCTAACTCTTCAATTTCCTGTATTAGAGCAAGAAAAGTGAAATTCTTCAGTTGGTCTAGAAGCATTTTTATACAAAAGGCAAATCACTACAAGTTGCTTTATGATTGTCTGTCAATTTAACTACTCTAAGCAGATGAATACCTGGGTAACCCTTTTATTTCTTCACTTCTAATTCTACTAATTTACATTGTGAAAAAGAGAAAAAAGAGGGGGCACCATGGTCAAGCCAATTGAAAACTATTCATAAACACATGATAGAAAGTTAAAGCTTCTAATAAAAAAATAGTTAAAGCTTCTAATAAACATGTACATATATATTATGACAATTCCAGATAGAAAGTTAGAAGGATCCGAATTGTACAACCCCAGGTTGTCATTCATGGTAGGCTAACGTTGAGTAGAAAACATACCAGCAGAGTTGGAACAGATTGTAGATAAATAACTAGGAAATAATCCCAGTAATCAATTCAATGATTGAAATTCATTTACCTCTAATGGTGACTTGAAGCCCCTCTGATGACATGCTAACATCTGCACACAATCAGAACGCGAAGTTACATCTGCAACTTGCAAGTCCTTGAAAACAAGTCCAGGTTCTCTCAAACATGATGCAATTCTTATGGGCGAAGCTATTGTATACTGAATATCAGTAGTCTCCAGTTTAGTAGTGGAATTTGAAGGATTTTTCCCATGCCACAAGGCTGGATAACAGCAACCCCTTAGGGAATCTTCTTCCACTTTGGGCTTGACAATAATGCCGTGGTCTTCAGAGGGAAGACCTTTGTCAAGGCAATCAATAGGAGGTGCTTGCAAAGAATTATTTTCAAATATATCATAAATTAGGTTCTGTATATGAGATCGTTTCATAGAAGCCTCTAGCGGAGGGAACCAATTACTCTTCAACTGAAAATGAAAAGAAGAAATTTAACTGTGACTGAACTGTATAAAAAAACAAATGAAACATGTAGCTTCTCATACAGACTATTGTCAAGATGTTTTTTATAAACGCAGGTGCCAGTAAAAACAGATGCATGTAAGAATGCCAGTAATTAAGAAAAACTATTCATCTAAATAACCCAATCAGTAAAATTATGGAAAACTCACAAGCAACCAAACACACATCTGACACACCCAAGCAGAAGCACAAAATACAATCTAAAATTGACGAACGAGCTCGTGTGAAAAAAATTACAGAACAGCGTATAAAACACTTTAGGCATAAGAACGTTTCAATCTGCAGGAGGAGGGGGTAGAACAAAGAATGTAAGGAAAAATAGGAGCATCATTCGTACTTGTCATGAACTTAATTCTCTGTCAAGGAACCATTTCACATATCATGTCTACAATACAAGTAATCAATTGCTCAAAAGATTTCTCCAAATAAAATATTTTTACAGCAGGGTTGTGACAAGTCATATTCAGACACTCACTGCTTAAGTTGAACTAAATGCAGGAAATGACTTGACTTCGTTAGTTTAGCTCATGTATTCCTCAGTCAAAGTTCTCTAATCTCTTCCTAATTTCAGAAAAAGGCAGAGGGCCATATCAGCATGCATATTGTCATGATTGTCCTAAAATTTTCTCATCTAACACAGCACTTGATGGAATCAGCCAGAGCATCATCAGATACAAAATCATGAATGCAAGATACAACTGACAACGGTGCTACTTGAGTGAAATTTGAAATAAAGGTTAAAGTCAAACATTATATCACAGAAAATGCAATGAGAAGTCACTCACAAAGTTGGAGAACTTTGTTATCATGAAAGGGTTAAAGTTGATTGGAGCTTCTTCCAGAAAACGTTCCACATAGTGGAGCAAAAAGAGGCCACAATCATATAAATTTTCCTGCTGAGGCAGCTGAAATAGAAAAGAAAGGAAAAACATAGATCAATAGAAATTTGCATTGGATTCCTTATATTCATATGGAGAGAGACTACCTCAAGTGAGATGAATCGCAGATGTGAAAATTTAGAAGAAACATCATCCACCACATTTTTGTGCCTCTCTTTCCATTCTTCACATAGGTAACTGCCATTTCAAAAGATATAAAAGAAAGCACTGTCAGATTCAGTACAATGACAAAAAACAGATGAATTCTACATAAACAAGTTTTTGCTTGAATAAATAGAGTTTCATTTCTACTAAATCTTCTTAACACAATTTTCTGTGGTGGCTATCAAAATTCCTGCAAGGAAATAACTCGGTGCCAATAAGGCCTTGTGAAACCATTTAAGCCCAAGGTTCTACCTCAGACAAAATATCAAATACAAGTTTTAAGCTGTTTGCCACCTATAATGAAATTTCGATGGTCAACACCTCAATGACTTGAGGTAATTAATAGTTTGATATGTCTCTAATGTCATGTGGTTGACAAAACATTAACAGGAATGACTATTATGCTGGTGGTGTTGGGGGTTGGCTGAAATTTGGTGATTAGTGATTGGCTATGGTTGCCAAAGTCACCAATCATTGTTAACTGTTGGTAGGGTTAGAATGTGGTAAGATTTAGGTGACAAGTAGCAGTGGCTGAAGTCAATAAGTCAACTGCTGGTAAGGACAAATGGTGACTGGCTGACTGCATTCCAGTGATTGATGATAGTGGCTTAAGTAACCAACCACCACCAATAGCTGGCAGGGGCAGAAGGTAGCTAGATTTTGGTGACCAGCAACAGTAGAACTCTGGTGATTGATGATGGTAACTGAAGTTGCCAATCATTGTCAATCACCGGTGGTGGTGGATAGGTGGTTGGATTTTGGCAACTGGTGACAAAGGACAGTTGCTGGTGGTCACCACCAGCAACGAAATGAAGATGATTATTTGATAACAAGAGAATAGAAGGGTAGGTACTTTGGACATTACACAAGTCCAAAATATATAAGCATGCCATGGGAATTGAACATATTAGGGATGACAAAATTATCCATTTATCCGTAATCCATCCATGTAAAATCCAATCCAATCCATCCAGTTGTTAGAATAAAAAGAATTTGGATCGAATTGGATGGATCACATAATTAAACGGATTGATAAAAATCCATCCTCTTTTATTTTCAAATCCAAAGGATCATCTTATTAATACTTAATAGATCAAAATTAATCCAACATAATTTTTCTCATATTTAATTTTTTTTAATACTCTCTGTCTCCTTTCTCTCTCTCTCTCTCTCTCTCCTAACTACATAGGGAGTTGTTACAAAAAGAAGGAGCAGCGGAATAACAAAATATCCAAAGGAGATTTTTGGGCTTGCCATCTCGCTGCTAGAGGATTTCAGATGGTTTGAAATTTATTGGAATGATCTCGTTACTTGTTAATCAATTGAGATATATAGAACTAAGTGGCGAGGACTTTATTGAGATAAATCTTTTTTTTCTTAATACATAGTCGCATTAAGGATCTTTTAATACTGATAAAAAAAAAATATTATGAAACTATCATCAGATGGGTAGAATTTTCTGTGAAGTTTACTAAAGTCAACCTAGGATATACAACCGATCAAGATAGAGGATAATGCAATAAAAATCCTGATAACAATCTCCAGAACCAAAATGTTTATATTGAAAATTAAAATTTGAAGTAGCCACACAACCAAATAGCTATTTACCAAATAGGAATTTATCTGTTCTAGCAAAACCTTGACAGTTAGACATGTATAGATGATGTTTTTCATATATGGATCTTTCTTTCTTTCAAATACCCCTTTATCATAAAGCCCCACATCCCCACATAACCAAGCTTCTATAAGAATATTGTTCAAACAGCTTGTGGGCATTGTTCAAAGAACCCACCTCAACGTACATCTCCAACAGTGCAGGAACGATGAACAGTGGTTTGGAATCTTATATTAACAATTGAATTTAGATTAAAATGGTTTCAGCTTTTAAGCAGTTGGAGTAAGAATCAAAACTCGAGCAAGGTGTTGAAAATTTTAAAAATAAAAACTACTTAATTTTTAAAATATACTATTTTTGTGGATGAATTGGATATCCATCCATAAAATTAATGGATGGATATTATTAAGTGAATCATGGATGAATTGGATTTTTTAAATGAATTCTTAATGAATCAAAATAGATTAATAGATTATTTTTATCCAATCCATTATAATCCAAATAAAAATTTATCCAATCTATCTGTTTGCCACCCTTAGAACATATGCACCTCCCCACACAAGAATGGAAGTGTGGAATGTTGGGCAGAAATCGAGTTTGGATCATGGGAATGATTTATGAAAAAAATTTACAATTCATGGAAAGGTAACACTTTCATGTAAAGATTTTCATGAGGTTTTTCACAAATTTTCATTGTCAGTTGATGTAATTTATTTACACATCCCATGTATATATCCTATCTTGCCTTGTCTTGGCATTTTAATGCATTAAAAAGATAATAATAATAAAAAAAAAAGGCTTCCACCAATTGATACCAGAGTATGAGGCAAACTGAATCTATTGCAGACCAGTTACATGGGTGGGGCCAATTCCATGAATCTATATCATGTTACTTTGATTTTTAACTCAGAAATTACAAAAAATGCATTCAAGCAACTTCATACAGCAGTCCAAACTTCCAGTCATCAAAGCAAAATATCAATTTTTGTATGGAATGAAATTCTGAGAAGGGGGTAATATTTATTGGACCTCCAAATCATCATAAACTACAAAACAGAAGATGGACATATATGTCAATCTCAGCTATCAGCAAGTTACCTTTGGAAAACATTCTTGAGACCTTTATGACTTCCTTTTAGGGAATCCATGTGCAAGATGCAAGGTACTTTGGAAGATTCCTTAATTTCTTCATCTACAATACAATCAAATAAAATGGAGAATGTCCAAATAACAATAACCAAAAGAATAATAACTCAAAGGAAAGATATCTTGCCTTTGAAGCATGTCACTTCACCAGGATGACACATGACAATCAAACTCCAGTGAAGACTGTCATCAAGACACATTAATAATTCTTGAGATGCAACAAAATCTATATGAGCAAACAAGATATTGTCTTGGACTCTTGCCTGTAGTTTATGGGAATCAAGATGTAATCCTTCTCAAAAAGCTTCACTTTCCTTGTCCATTTGTGTACACGTTGAAATGCTGCTCTACCATCGCAAGCACTTGATGGATCTTTGTCTAAATCAGCAAGCTTACGAAAGAAGAAGCTATTGAAAAGTGAAACCTGTCCTGTTCATCAGTTGGGAGTTTATTTTTCAAATACCTATAGATACGCCAGGTTTAGCAAATGTCAGTTCAAATGCAGCCTCAAAGAAAGAGGCATATCTAAAACTTCAAGGAATTATTCTATTTAAAAAAGTAAGTGAAAACAAAAGACAAGGAGTGCATGTTTGGTATAGAGTTTTTTTGGGGAAATAATCATTTTTTTTTCAGAAGTTCTCTTAAGAAGTTGGCAAACAAAGGGGAATTTTATAACAAGATGTTCAAATCAATTTCTATCAAGCTAAAGGATGAAGATGGGTAACAGTGATGAGATTAAAAAAATCATCTACATGCATGCATGTATGAGACAAAAGGTGGGTGAACACTACTTTATGAATAATATAAGTCAGTTATAGCAACATCCTTGGAATCCATCAAAAGGTTATAATTTCTGCTACCATGCTTACTTGATATAAAAGTCAATGATAGTATCATTAATGAACGTCTGAGGCTGTAAAAGCTCAATATCTCTCTTACTAATAGAAACAGCATCAAGCTCCCCCTTCGGATAAATAACCTCATCAAAAGCCTCATCAAAACTGCATCATACGTTATTACATTAACAAATAATTTCTCATCAATAATTGTCATACTACACCAACAAAGATATCCTAACACCAAAAGTAGAATAGCTAAATAAATGCACAGAAGTCAAAAAAATTTAACCATCAGAACCAAGCTTCGTGGAGTGGCATGCAAAAACAAGCTAAGGAGTAAGGACACAACCTAAAGTTTCAATGACTAGTTATTCATGAGTCAAGAATAAAACATCACAAAAGTTCAAGCTATTAAATACAAGCTCATAAATGGTTTTTATTTATGTAACTAAAACCTAAAAAAAATTTACTTTATGTGTGGATCAATAGTGCAAGCCCCCCTTGTGCCGAAATTTAATATAATTGGGATCAATAGGGTGGATTGAACTCTTGAATGCTTGACTAAAGAGGCCCAAATAATATATCAAGAACTGACTAACAAAAGCATAAGCAATTAGATGCAGTCTCATGTATGGTTTTCATCCATACTCTATAACCCTAAAAGTACAGAAAATATACTAAAGAAGCAAAACAAACAATTGTGCTTTCAATAGCTTTGGGGGAGGAGGGCCGCAAGAAATTCTGGCTCATATAACCACCAAAGCAAATAACATAGACAAGCACTAGTGAATTATTGCAATGAGGAATCAAAATTCAAAAATTTATTATGATATAACACTCAATGTCACAGATCATATTTTAAAAAACTCCAACAAAAGTAAAAATGTTGGACTTACTTGGGAAAATAACGCTTCTGAGAGAAAAAGCAGTCCTGCCCCAATGCAGAAATATTTCCATTGCTATCTGCATCAATGCTGCATGGGGGAAATAAAATGTAATACTAATTAACACCTTATAGTATTGAGCAACAGACTTTTGAACAATCAAGTATTAAAGCACCAAAAAAAACCTATTAAAAGAAAATGTGGACAACATTTCACCAAAAACAACACTGAAAACTAATCATAAATGAAATCCATTCCACCACAACAGACACCGAATGAAAACTAAATAGGATGAGATACTAAAACATGATACCAATTGATATAGACATATATGAAATCTATCTAAGTTGAAAACGATCATCCTGTTGAATTATATATTGATCAAGGCAGAGAGAACACAACATTATATAGACACACCTTCAGCTTGCTTTTCATTTCCTCTGATCAGTGATCATATGCGAATTTGTTATGCTTTCTTTGATCCATAATTGGGTTTAAAAGCAAACATCATTGCAATTACAAAATATATTTTACACTCCATAGAATTACAAATAACATTCTTACTCAGAAAATGTACTCCATATATCTGTGTATCTCATGTCCAATAGTTTGATTGCCTCTTCTGCCTTGTACCAACATGAATCATAGACTGCAAATTTTAACAGCTTAAAGCCTGCACAAATTGTTAAGCAAATTATTGATAGGTTTTACATGAAGTACAGCTGTCTAAATTATAACAAGATGATCAACCCAAAAACCAAAAACTGAAAGAAAAGTATAACCAGCAAATAGTATGGTGTCTGTCTAAATTATTCCTTAATATGAAAGGGAATTTATTAAAATGAAATATCAAATAAAATAAAATAAATGAAATGAATATCATATACATATACTCACCATCACAATTGCAATTAATTAAGAATTTCAAATTTAAAAACATAAGGAGAGAACATATATGCTCTGTATTGATGCACATAAAAAAGACCAATAACATAATTTTCAAAAGTAGTTCCACCTGGATTTTGATTTGTATGTCCAGCTTCTTTATAATCTTTAGATTTAAGGAGAAGGTTGATCAAGGCTGTTTCAATCTACAGACAGAAGACAATCAAATTTATTAATAAGAGATACGAGATTAATAAAAAAAAAAAAAAGCAACTTACATTTCCAAACCAACATGATTCAATTTTTATAATATCTTCAGTTGCCCACTCAATTTTAAAAGTTTTCCCAGTTCCATTGATTGTTGAGCCTTCAAGTTTCAGGGAGCTGCATGAGAATGTTAACCGAGACCTAGTGGAATATAAATCCTTATATTGAATAAAATCAGGGATGACATCAACCACATTTTCTATGCCATTCTGCACATGAAGAAACCAGTACATTTTACCGGATATATCTAACCAACATTAAAAAAATAAGAAATCCATACATACATTCAATGTCTCAAGGAACTAGATTAAGCCATTAAGCATAAAATATTTCACTTTATAGCAAATATTATTAAATAAAAATAATTCCAATGAAAGACCTACAATTTACAGGTATGTACAATAATAATCAGGGTTTTCAGAAACGGTCTTTTAAAACTGAGTTGACCAGGTTAGATCACACAAGCTGACTAAATAAATTGCAGAGCATCAAAAGGGTGAAAAAATAACAGGTCTTAGTTTTCAAAATAATTGTAAAGAAAAGTCTATCTTCACCATTAGGAAACTAACGAGTTTAAAAAACCAAATCAAGTGCAGAATAACATTCAACTATATAAAAGGGAAATAAAGAATTCCATTTTATATAACATTCCTTTATAAGGAATCTCAATACAACACCTGCCTTTAGGTCATTTAGTTTTATTATTTTCTACATACACTTCTTCCAATTTCAAAATTATCCTATGATAAAATTTCTGATGAATAATTATCTTTCAACATCGACAAGTAATAAATATCAAGTCAATTTTAAACTGAGGGTATGATTCTAATTGTACTTTCCACAACAACAACATATATATATATATGTGCCTCATTTCTTTCTTTTTCGGTCTCTTGTACTTTCATTGTCATGATACTATTACTTAAAATGTCATAATTTGATTTCTTGCCCCTAAAGCAAAAAGAGATAGAGAACGTAGAACAAATTCATTTTTTTTCCATGATGAAACCGAATTTTGATATGTAATCTCCACAGATTACAACAATCAGGTAACACAGTTAAGCAAATAATTACAAAAACATGACAAGTACACTTACAATTTCAAACGCGGCAGAATCATGCTCCACTAGCAGGTCTCCGAAGCTAACTAAAATAACAAGAATCAAAACTGACAATTAGTAAAGAAAAAACCAGTACTCAGTACTGATTAGCAAAACAATAATACCTCAAATATTACTTAGAAATTCTTAAAGAAAGGGGAAAAAAAAAATACCTTCATCTTCTGAGGGATTTGAAGTTGAAGTTGAAGAAGAACTCATTTGACTACAATCGTCGCCATCAGAAACCACATCAAGTGGCTGATTCTGAAACAAAATTAAATTAACGGTCACCAAAAATATCCACGACTTTCTTTCGCCCTAAGCAAGGAAAAGCATGACATGCAAACAAAAAATAAAACGGGGACAAAACGATTTAATTACTTTGGAGTCAAAATCGCTTTCCACGAAATCAGTGGAGCCAGGAATCTCTTTATCAGCAGAGTGTTGCAGCGACGTGTCTATTGAACACAGATTATCACATTTTCCTCGATTATCAACATCAATACCACCGCCATCATCGTCGTCGTCGCCATCAATAGTCTCTAACGGTTTTTTGGTAACTTCCTCCGGTGAGCACTTTGTTTCTTCTTCTTATGATTCACACGAAACATGAGAAAAAGTACATAAACCATAATCAGGCACACGAAGAAGGATGGCACAGTTTGTGCATGGATGATCCATACCTTGTTCGGCATCAAGGTCGATAGGACCGGCGGTAACGTCAGTGGATAGAGGTTTGGAACCGGACGCAACTGCAGAGACGAATGATGAGGAATGGGAAGGAACGAAGGAAAGAGAAATTGAAAGAGTGGAGTGACTTACAGGCTCGGAGGAAGTCGTATTTGGTAACGGGGGAAGAGCGAGACCTGCTAGGGTTTGCGAACTTGTCTAGCATTCTCTGAGAGGCCTTCTCGATGCTCTCTTCTTCAACATTGAACTCGAAAACTTCGAATTTCTTGGTTGAGGAAGAAGAAGATGACGACGATCGCGTGCGCCGAGTCATGAAGTGAGCGAGTGAGTGAGTGAGTGGGACCGAGTCGTAGAGCGGGAGAAACTCGCTGCGAAGAAAACTACATAAATGTGAGTGAAGTGTTATATGCGTTATATATATGCATTTGGGGAACAAATATAAGTCTTTTCGATTTCCTTTCCTTTTCTTTCAAGTACCTTCGGCCCGCCTCAGCCAGCTTCCTTCCACCGTAATTTTCTAGAGTTTAATACCAAATTAAATCCATTTAGATTGTCAAATTGATTTTTAAAAAAAATTAAAAGGTTGAATTACTCATTTGTTATAATTACAAATTTTTTCCTTTTACTTCATATATTTAAAAATATCTCCTCTTAGTTTTTATACATACTATTTTTAATTCTTTTTAGTCTTCGTTATAGAGACTAAAAGATATTAAAATAAAATGTATATGACTAAAAAAATTAAAAATAATATGTGTAGAGATTAAAATGATATGTTGTAAGTATAAGGACTAAAAATAAAGTTTTGTAACCATAAAAAGCAAATGAGTAATTAAACCAAATAAAAAGTGAAGACCAAAGGGGTATCCTCTTTATAGAAATTATAGATTATAAATTAGGAAAAAGAGAGACTTGTTTCTAAAAAAAATAAAAAAATAAAAGAGAGATGACATAGTGGGTAGTTTAAAAAATAGTTAAAGGATAAAATTGTAAATAATTTAGAAAATAATTAAAAGGTATAGTAGTCCAATAAAAAAAATCAAAAGAGGATATCCTCTTTATTTTTTTGCTATGCTAAAGTTTAGGTGAGTTGGGTCTCGGGCTAATCAAAGTCAAGGCAGGCCTCAAGGCTCAAACAACGCTTATAGAGGTACTTACAGATTATCCAGTAATAAGGTCCTTACGTCAGCAACTAGGATTCAAACTATAGAATATTACAAAATTATAGATTATAAATTATAGATAATAGATAATTTATCTCTCTATATATAAATTAGAATAACTATATTGAACAATAGCTTTTTTAGTTGTTATTCTTCAACTAGAGCATTTTTAGAATTTTTCTTAACCCTTTATCTCTTTCAATCTATTATTTTCAATATATTTAGTTTTAACTTGAATTTTAATATTTTTTTAAAAAATAAATAATTAAAAATAATATTGTATCACAATATAAAGTATTTATCATAAATCTAAAATATAATTTATATGTTCTAAAATATTTATTTATTACAAATTTTAATTATAATATAATTTATAAATTTAGAAGTATTTATTTATTATAAATATAAATTTTAGTTATATAAAATAAATATTTATTTTGTACAATGCACAGATTAAAACACTTCCAATATGTAATGCCTTGACAATATTAAATATTATATTTTTAGCAGATTTTTTATTTTAAAATTCTTAACTATTATCCTTACATTTCATTTGGTAGTAAGAACAAAATGATTGAGAAAAAAAATTAAAAAAAGGAAAAAATTAGAAGAAAATAAAATGATCTTGTATTTATTTGATTAGAGATAAACAAATAAATAAAATAAATATATGAAAATATCTAAATTAACCTTAATATATTTTATATAACATAAATATAAAGATAAAATTGTATTTTAATAGTCTTGAAAAATGTGTATTTTTATTCTCAATTCTCTATCTTAAGAAGGAATATAATAAAGGATTATTATTATCATTATTAGGGCCGCCTTTGGCCTAGTCTGAGGGGTGATAGCCTAGGGCCCAAGCAGGAAGAAGGGCCTTAATTTTTTTTTTAGCAATTTTAAAAAATAATTAATTATCTTTTTGGCTACTTGTTTTCTAGATTTCTCAACTAAAATAATTTACTATGTAAGTTTCTAAAACTCAGTACTTTTAAACTCTTAATTTTGAAGTGTTTTTAATTTTGTTTATCATTTAGCTATAGTGAGTTATATAGTTATTTTTTGATTTTTCATATGTAGTAAAAAGTTTAATAATTGTTTATTGTTGTTATAAGAACTCTGGTTACCCTAACATATTTTTAAAGGAAGAAAGACTATTAAGATAAGATTAAAAAAATATAATATATGCATTTATCAAAAAAATGTATCATTTTATCTCTTGTGCTTTATTTGGATTAGAAGTGAAATAAGAGAAAAGAAATAAGAATTATAGAAATAAACGAGAAATTGAGTGCAAAAGATATGTTGTTTGGATGGATAAAATAAGAAGAAAAGGTCAAAGGAGTGAAAATTTTTTGCTTCACTTATTTGTTTAGATAAGTGGAAAAAAAAAAGTGGAAAGAGATAAATAAATTATATGAAAATATTTTTATATTAATTAAAAAATATCTTTTTACTCTATTATTTTTATTAACATCAAATTATTTACTATCATTTTTTTAAGAATTTATATTATAAAAAAGTTTATTTAATTTCTTAAAAAATGAAACAAAAACATTTCATTAGTAGAGTTTTTAAAAATAATTAAAAATAATTTCACACTTAAAGAAAAGTAAGAGCACAAGAATTTTCAATAAGGTGTTAATGTTAATAACTTTCATCTTATTTCTATCCATCATATTTCTTTCCATCCTTATTCGATTTAAAGAAAACAAAGTGTTAATGTTGATGTTATCATTAATGCTTTTTTCTTCTCAGAGTGTTCAAAGAAACTACTTTCTATGATAATTTATGTATATTTATTTCATAGGTGACTAAGTAACAATTTTATGAGTAGAAAAAAATATTTTGTCAATAATAAGTGATAATATAGGTGAAATTGAATGAAAAATATAATATATCTTTTTGAAACATGTTAAAACTATATTGTTCGCTTAATGTAATAAAATGTATCATTTTTAATAAAATTACGTGTCTACTTTTTTTATAGAATATATATTTATATTTTAGAATGCTTATATGTAAAAAGATTTTATCTATTATTTCACCCTAGAGCCCATAAAATATTAAGATCGGCCTTGATAATTATCATATACTTATTTTTTCTTTTCTTTTATTTTCATTTTAGTTTTTTATTTCTTTATTTATTTCTTACCACATTTTTTGTTACATCCATTACTCTCTCTTTTTTATTTCATTTTTTCTCTTTATCTATCTCTTTCTTCCACTCATACACCCCAAATTATTTTCCTTTAACAAACCCTCCTTCTTTATACTCTTTTTCTCTCTTATTTATTTTATTAATATTAAATAAAGGCATAATAATGATTAGCAAAATTACCCTTTAAAAATATTTATAATTTAAAAAATAAAAAATTAATTATTTTCTTTTAAAAATTTTAATATCATATATTTTTTAACACATACTTTATCATTGACTAAAATTTACATAAAACTCGTGTAAGTATTATCTTCTATTCAATGAATTGTATTTATTATTGGGTAAATCACCTTTTTGGTTCCTAAAAGTATTAAATACTGTCACATGGATTCTTGAAACTAAGGAAATTTTAAATAAATCTTTGAAATTACTAGTTGTTTCATCTAAGTCCCTAAATTTAATCATTTACTATTATTTTGGTTCTTGAACATACGTTAATATTGTCATTTAAATCATATGTTGCTTGTAATGGTTGGACTAATGTGATAGGTGAATTGCAGTTCTAAAGACTTTTTATTATATTTCTTAGTTTCAGAGACTAAAATGACAACATATAATAGTTTTAGGAACAAAATAAGCGATTTACCTTTCATTGTTTAATAAAATTGATGTAAATTTTATTTCTATGTAAAGGTGTTGTGGTGGTGAAGAGTAAGTAGCTGGCATTCTTATTTGAGAAAATGAATAATTTGTATGAGATCCTCATCCATGTAAGTAGATCCTCTTAATAAAGCATAAATTTCGAAGCATCTACTCATCTCGTATTATTTGTTTTTCAAAGAGTTTTAATTTGTCTCATAATATTTTTTACTTTAATAAATTAAAAAAGGTATTAATATTGTTTATAATACCTTTATTTATTTGTAAAAAAAAGTGAAATATACAAAAGCAAATAAAAGTTAAAAAGATTGACCCTCATATTTGGTACAACACTACCATAACATGATAAAAAAAAAACTAAAAAGAAAATAAAAAAGAAAAAGAGAATATCAACCTCAAGTTAGAATATTCATTCAGATCATAATACAATATCAGCCTAAAGAAGAGTTTTAGCGACACACTTATTATTATTATTTAAAATTTATTAAAAATTAAAAAATTATGAACAAAGTTTATAAAATAAAAAATGAGATTCACAAATTTTTTAATAAATAAAAATATATTAAAAATATATATTAAAATATGTTACTAACATTTCGCATCCCCTAAAACCACAACCACAGAAAGAAATAAGGAATATTGATCTCATTTATCGATTACAATACAGAGAATAGAATTGCCTATTATTCCAAACTTACCATAAAAAATCAGAGCAACCTTAAGTCAAATACTATATCCACTAAAAGACCCCAGCATTTCCTGACGAAACAACCCCATCCCTTATTCTAGCATTTCCCCGACATCTAATATTTTCTTCACATTCTAGAGTCTATGAAACACAATCAAACCAAGTAGGAGATCATTTTGAAGAAAACATTAACAAATAACTGTTGGGAACATTTATGTTACTATGCCAAGAATTAAAATACTCGTTCTTAATAACCGTGGGGCTCACAAGCAATACTTAGGGCGCGTTTGCCCTACTTTTTTTAAATTTATAAGTTACTTTTAAGCTAAAGTTAAAATAAAGAGCTTTAAAATTTAAGCTAAAGCTGTTCGGATATTTTTTATTTTTTACAACTTATTTTTAAGTTAAAAATTGTTTAAATGTTTTTCATTTTAGTGGTTAATTTTTTTCTCTGCTACACAGTGAACCCTCACTCATCTTTAAACCCTTGAAACTCTTTCTTCCCATTAGCATTGAACCAGCACTGTCGTGGATCTCGATGGTCGTGCTTGAGATCGCTCCGATGAAATAGTCTAACTCCATAAATATAGATACTTTTGTTCCTTTTTAAAACTTTTGAACTAGATAAAAAAAAAATTATCATAATTCTTTTCTCTCTTTTAGCGAAACAATTGTAGTAGATAACATAGCAATGTTCTTCTCCCAAGTAAAAACTTGTGCCTTGATTAAATTCTCGTAGGCGTAAGATGTAGAAGCATAAAACGATCCTGACGGTGCTAGCACTCATATCTTCGTCGATTCATGGGGATAACATTCACTTTGAAATAGAGATGGAGTTAGTGTTAGGTAGCCGGTGGAAGGGTGAAACAGAGATGGAAAACGGAGAAAGGGTGAGAGAAATATTATTTGAAACAAGTTTAGAATTAAACAAGAAAAACTAGGATTGCTACATAGCTAAGTATTGAAGGAGAGCTTTGAAAATAAGCATTGCATCAGCTCCTACGATTAGCTTTTTAAAACGCTACTTATTTCCATTTTTTCTTTTCTTTTTTTATAAAAAAGCTACTTATTTTTTTAACAGTATTCATCAATAAGTGTTTGACCCTAGCTTTTACTTATAAGGAGAAGTTAAGCTAAAAAGAAGCTGAGCCAAACATACAGTAAATTTAACATTTTTTTTTGTTGAATAAATTTAACATATTATATTGATCGAAAAGTTTAACATTAAACAAGAACAAACTCTTGGAAAAAGGGGGGAGGGGGGTAATGGCACACAAACTAGAATAAATCCTTTCAAGCATTATATGATCAATCGTGAATGTAAAATGTGAGGGTTTATATGGTATTATGGTCAATAGTTAATGTAAAATGTGTTTATGGGCTCAAGCACTTTGACATACACATGACAAGCAGAAACGAAGTAAGAAAAAAAAAGGTAGATGAAAAATAAAGAAGAAAAAAGAGCAGGACTAGTATCAAGCTTCAAGCCAATTCTTGATCGTTTCAGAATCAGAACATGAAAATAAAGAGTACCATTCATTTCATGAAACGTCAAATGTACTACCCAAATGAACAAAATACATTGACACTCAAATATTCATATCCTTTAATGCGCAAATAATAAACAAGACTTACTACAACAGAAATGGAAATTAAATCCATTACCCTCCTAATCTCAGCACCAAATGACATTGACAAGCCAAGCTGTCTCTATCGGATACCATTTATGTAGTGTTAAATCTTGTGTTGGTATATTGTTGATTAATGACATATGTTTTGACCATAATTGTTATTTTGATAATAATGATTCTTATATTTTAATGATTGGCTAATGCTATTCAAGTGGGACAATGTTAAAATTATTTAATTATAATAATAGATTATCATTAATCAATAATTAAAATATCATTTAAAATTATTAATTAACAGTAATAGATTTTATTAATTGTTATATGTCAGTTATGAAATATCATAATACGGGTCTTTTGTATTAAGGGTGACCTTGTAATGGGCTAAGTCATTCTATGAATAACTCGTTGAGAGATTCCTACCTACTGTTAAGAGTTATAAAAATTGCTATCCTATTAAGTAGTTTTTTCTACTAACAAAAACTCTTTAGAAAGTGGGCAGTTTGCTCTCAACACAAGAATGAGTTCTCTCATCAATTGAAGAACTATGGACTCAAGGATAAATTTAGATACACACATTCTTGATCCCTCTCTATCAGTATATTGATATGCTATAATTTATATCTATGTATGATTTGGATATTTTACAATTGCTTTAAAATTCTTCAATTAGTATCAAAGCCAAATAGATTCATGTAATAGCTATTGTGTTTTTCAATGATTGAATTGACTTCTTGAAGCATATGAACCCTAATATGATTAGCTTCAATTTCAATCAAACTGGTAAAATTAAATTAAGACTTCTGTTATAATCATTTTCTGTATATGATTATCATTAATCAATGGTTGAATTATACCAAGTGTGTAATTGGGAAACTTAGGATCTAAAAATCTCTCTGAAACGAACTGGAACATTTTCGTATTTTATGTAATTTTTTTTCCCTGAAACTCTTGAAACAAAAATGTTTGAATTTTATACATGAAATTTAACATTGGTTGAGGGTTTCTCTCCATCATTGCTGGGCCGTCAAAACCCCTCAAATTTTGAAATCACTGCCCAAATTGAGAGAGTTGGTCAGATCTTACTGCGACTTGTTTTAGATTTAGAGCTTCTTCATATTATCTCTACATTTGGGGAGTTGTTTTTTGTAAACGCAAAATCTATTGTTGCTTTCGAAATTGTTGTAATATAAAATCATTCATCATGCTCGTTCTTTTGAATTGGAAACATCAGATGGTGTATATTATCACACTATCGACATCTTTGTTTGATCAATGCTAATGACAAAGATCGTAAGCATGGTTTGTATGATTTGAAAGTGCCGACATTGTTGTTATTATGTCAATATATTCCTATTCTTGCCATTTCATTATTTATTTTCTCCGTGTCATTCTAGTTGAGATGTATGGTACTAATGGAGCAATTAATATTTGCTACCTTTGTATTTGAATTATTATAACAAGGTTCTAGGAGAAATATCTGCAACATAACTATCCCACATAAGGGTAGATTGTTCTTGAAGGAATTACTAGAAATTCCATTAATATTTGCCCCAACATACGCTTATAACTTTGAAACATGACAAAGTAATTAAAAGTAAATTTGTGGCATGGCTAGTGTCAATCATTTTTTAATAATTTAAATAGATTCATTTTTGTGTGTGCTTGTATTAGAATAATGGTATTTTAATAACCAAACCTAATGCAAAGGATATCTAGCACAAATTTGGCAATTCGAGAATTTTACTAGTCATAAGTGAAAAGGGTCTAAGTTGATACTTGAATTGGGGTATATATATATATATATATATATTTAACATTGCAATTATATATGAGTGTGATTGTTTCTTAGAATATTATGCATGGATTTTTCATATTCTATTGGGCATAATTACTAGTAATTTGTATAATTGTAAACTCACTATTGTGAGTACAATGGTGCAAAGTTTGTGAATTAAATAATTAAAGTTTTTCTTTAATTATAATTTATATTATATTAATAATAATTATACCCTATTGGTGTGTTATTATTAATATAATTTGTTGTTATACAATGCATTATTTATTTGGTGCTTATCACGAGATATGTATAAAATAACATCACTAGTCATATCTCTTACAACATTTTTAGATGCTTGGACCATTCTAAGATTGCATATTTCTCTTAATAAATTATGCTTTTTCATATTCATTATTTTTATATGAAATGTGAGTATTTAACATATATGATTTATATCCCTATCGAATATTATTTATGCAGTGTTAAATCTTGTATTTCGTATATTGTTGATTAATGACATATGCTTTGACCATAATTGTTATTTTGATAATAATGATTCTTATATTTTAATGATTGGTTGATGCTATCCAAGTGGGAGAATGTTAAAATTATTTAATTATAATAATAGATTATCATTAATCAATAATTAAAATATCATTTAAAATTATTAATTAACAATTATGGATTTTATTAATTGCTATATGTCGGTTATGGAATATCATAATACGGTTTTTTGTATTAAGGGTGACCCTGTAATGGGTCGAGTCATTCTATGAATAACTCGTTGAGAGATTCCTACCTACTGTTAAGAGTTATAAAAATTGCTATCCTATTAAGTAGTTTTTTCTACTAACAAAAACTCTCTAGAAAGTGGGTAGTTTGCTCTCAATACAAGAATGAGTTCTCTCATCAATTGAAGAACTATGGACTCAAGGGTAAATTTAGGTACACACATTCTTGATCCCTCTCTATTAGTATATTGATATGCTGTAATTTGTATCTATGTATGATTTGAATATTTTACAATTGCTTTAAAATTCTTCAAGCTAGTCTTGTTCCATTTTCTGTTCTACCTTCAAGCCTTGCGCGTGTCCTACAGTGGGAACAACTTCTTGCTCTATTAGGGACATGGGAGTTTGTGGGTCGATGGCAATACATGGTGGTGATTGGTGAAAGAGTGAGGAAATGTATTTCGTGCATTGTAGTTTGTAGTTGCTAAGTAGAGAAGATAGTCTATCACAATTCATCCAATTAAAAATCAATGTGGTAAGTTTATTAACCTTTACAAAAATTACTTAAAAGTTACACTTACCATGATTTTTGATTAATTAGCAATGTAAAATTCTTTACCTGTGCATATAAATTAAACTTTACTTATATTATGATCGTCAAAGAGATCAAGTGGTGGAGGTTATGTTTTCTTTGTGTTGAAGTAAAATATGGATTATGGTTCATGGGTTAGGTAAAGTTATTGGGCTGCTAGCAAGATTGGACCCTGAAGTGAAAAAAACATGAATGTTAAGTTTGTCATTTTCTTTTCACTCGTCATTCATTCATTCTCACACACACTCTCTCTCTCTTCTTACTTTTTTTTTTCTATTTTTTCTGATTTTCTAAATTCTCTTTATTTTTTATTTTTATGTAAGCATAGAAATGTTTTTTATTTTAAGATAATGTAATAAATTTTTAGACAAAATTGGACAATAATAATCCTAATAATAACAACAACAACAATAACAACTGACAATAATACTATCAGCGATAATAATAATAGATCCTTAATTTAAATTAATAATAATTATTATCCTATTCGTTTAGATGATAATTTATAATATAAAGTTGACACTAAATAGAATTAATTTACAAAATGACCCATATGAAAATTGAATGGGTTAAAAATGGTAGATGGCCTTATTTAAATTAGATTTCAATATGAATGAATTTTTTTAAATACCACGATTTTTTTAGTCATTTATTTTTAGAAAGTTTTAGCTTAGTTTTCATATAAGTTTCATATAATTTTTCCATTAATCGTTTGTTTGTTTTTTCCATAAATACCATTTTTTAATTACCCATTTAGTAACTCTAAATATCATAGGTATTTTATTTGATCTCTTTAAATATAACAATTTTTTTATTTAATTTTATATTCTTAAGAGATACGTAAACACTTAACAATGAGATATTTAAAAGAATTAAAAATATATTTAAGCGTTTAAAAATTCTTCGATACCAGTAGCTAGTAGCAAGTCCAATAAAAGGAGTGTCCATCACTGAAGTTTTTTTAGGGCATCTTGTAAAAGGCTCACAGCTTATAAAATGATAATTACCTGTATTGTAGATGATAATTACCTAGTAAAGAGGAATGAGTCCGGGTTTCAATAACCCACAAATCGATGAATATAGGTGTGGTTGTGAGTAATTTGATACCCATCTCATCCCATACTGCATAATATATTTAATATAATAAATTTATAACATGTATATTTATATTCTCATACTTACGTACAAAATTTTAAATACAATAATAATAAATATTAATCAATCACTTCCCATTAGTACATTCAAAATCCTAACTCTTATTTTTTTTTAATTGAATTAGATCTACTTTTAATTAAGTTTTGTTGTTTTGTGAATTTTTAACTTAATTTTAACACTGAAATAGTAACTTTATTTTATTAATTTATTGAAAAGAAGATTCGTTAAAGGAAATATATATATATCATTTAATTAAAATGTGGCTAATATCTAAGTATGAATATATAGATATATGTAAAATATACCCACTAAAATCGGCTTAATGGTGAGAAGTTAGAGTAATTTACACAAAATTTTAGCATAAAACTTGTTACTGCCGTTATATACAAAAAAGAAAAAAGAAAAAAGAAAAAAAAAAAGATATATGTAAAATATGAGGAGGAACATTAAAGTAATTCCCTTCAACAATATGGAGATAAATATTACAGCATCATGTCTAAATCCTAGTCTTTATCGTGTCTACTAACAATAACGAATTACTAGAAAAAAGTGTTCACTCAAGTAATGGTAGAGAGAATGCCATTGCTCTAGACTTACAGATGACCACCATATATATGCATGAACCATTTTATCCTTGATGATTCAATCTTCCTTTTCACTATCGAAAAGGCAGTATCGTGGTCCCCTCATCGCTCAGAAACTATTTTGAGCCACCGGGAAAAGGTAGCCTACAGGGCATAGCAAAACAACTACTCATTTAAAAATAAAAAATAAATCATCTGCCACTACATGGGCATTGCATGCATCAAAATAATTAAGTTATAAACCAAACATTCGGATTTTGATTTCCTATTCCACACAATATTCATTCATGAGATCTAAAACTATATCAAACAAAATTTCGTTATGAATTATTTTTCACTTTTACTTCATCTACTCTATCTGAAAAAACTGGACAAAAAATCAGCTGCACGTCTTCAAGAAACTTACCCCATGTGAGGTTGGTGTCGAAAGACTGGCCTTGTTCATGCTCATGTCTCTGAACCAAACATATTTCTTTCCTAGGTTTTGTCTACAACGACAAAGTAGAGGAACAATAAAAAAATATAAAGTCATGTTAAATGAGTGTTCTACGAACACTAATTAAAGAATTAATAAATAAATAAATTATCGGTAATTACAGTTGGAGTACATTGAAAATCACAGTAATGTGTAGTGATATTTTTCATAAAAACTTTTCATTTTTGATTTCTTAACTAACATTTACGGACACTTGTTAGCATTCTCCAAAAAAAATTAGTCAATAAGCTTAATCTCATTGATATAAATTTTGTTTGATGAAATTTGAAATGTTAATACCAATAAAAATAAAGCCTAACGGCTACTCAACTTTAATCTTGATATATGATTCTTTTTTTTTTTGTTTTGGCAATGGAAATAATAGAAAGACTAGAATTTAGTGGCCCATTACCTGTTTTAACAGCCGGTTTTCTTCCATGAGTTTGTTTCCCTGCATTGAGAACTGATAATTAAAATAGAGCCAGAGCGAGAGAAAGATTATTAAGACAAATATATAATGACAGCAGCATTGAAGGAAATAGTAAACTATATTGGACATATGCTAGTTGAGCATATCTAATTAACATCTTATTGTTTAGTTTACTTTCGTTGATAAAGACTTGGGGTGCCTTTGAGTTACTAAAAAATACCACATACTAACGATTTGACATCGAAATTGACCTCGTTGATATAATTTTTGTTTAAAGAAAAATAAATTATCAATATAAATATTATGAATTTATATTAATAGCGTGGTACGTTATAATAACAACTTATTCAATTAGTATATAAAATTAATATATATTATCAACACTTAAATATCAATATAATGCATCATATTATTAATATAGACCTATGATGTATACTAAATTACTAATAATTAAATTCTATTAGACAAAGGTTATACCAATGAAATTAATCTTAATACCTAACTTTTTTGTCCGTTAGTGAATTACATTCTTTTATAGTGAATAAATGGCTTAATTAAATACTTATTCAACAAACTCAATCACATATAAGAGTTTATGTCATAAATTTGATTATAAAACATGTTAAAATAAGTTAAAAAAAACTGATGAGTCGTAAATTATAAGGTCAAATAAATTTGACAGAAACTCTTCCAAACACCCCTTATCTAATGAAAATTGAACTGTTAATGTAAATATTGTAGATTTTTTTTGGTAACAATTAATCTTTTTTTGGTTACAATAAATATTGTAGATTTGCACTAATAGTGTAATTTATCATACTAATAATATATGATGCACCATGTATATATCAACTTCTTATACTAATGAAATTATTTGTTAGTATGATGTATAATATTTGTATACGCTAACAATACTTATACTAAGAATTCTATTTTGATTAGATTAAGTCTATATAAATTGAGACAAATTTAACGACTAATTAACCATTAGTATATGAATTTTTTTAGTAATGCATTGTACTTTACACATATAACCTCAGTTCAACATATATTAAGTACAATTTTAAAAAAAAAATTGAAACTTCGGTGTTCACATTTTATGATCAAGTTACTACAAAATTAAAATTCATTCATTTTACAAGAATCAAAAATATATTAAACTTTATTTTAAAATTTTAACTTTTTAAAGATAACAATGTTTTACATAACCTAAGAGATGAGCCCTTACAACTAAGCTTGGATTATAAGTGAAATAAGGAGAAATAAAAATGATAAAAGTAAAAGGAAAAATAATTAAAAATGATGTACTGTTTGAATAAATAGAAATAATAAAAATAAAGAGAAAAATTTCTTCTACTTATTTAGATGAGTAGAAAATTGAGTAAAAACAAATTAACAAATAATATAAAAATCACATTTATCCTTTAATTTATTAGAAATCTAGGTATTTGGACTTTTTATTCTAGAGCTGGCATTGGTCTAGTACTCCATATTGGGTTTTATAACCTTGACTTTTTTTGCCCCAAATTAAAAGGAAAAAAAAAATTATATTAAAGTTTCTCTCCTGCAATCCTTACACAATATCACCCGTGTAGGGAGAGAAATGTTTTATAGGGAGTCCCATACAAAATTCATTCTCTCTGTTTTTCATCCCATCCAAATGGTTAGATATGTCATTTCTATCCTACTTCCTATCACTTTATTTCTCTCCGTTCCATTCATTCTATTCAAACAAACTACATAAGACAAACATTCACTTTTAAGTACATTTAAAAAAAGAAGAAGGAAACTACGTTGTTTACATTTTATGATCAATTACACTATAACATCTCTCGTTCGTAGTATTTTAAAAGTTTAATTTTTTAAAGATACCAAGGTTTTACATAGCCTAAGAGATGAGCCCTTTTAGAATTTACAAGACAAACATTTACGTTAGACTTGTAAAAGTCTGAGAAAGAAATAGAGTTGGTTCCATTTGACTGCTCATTTCTCCAACACATATTCTACAATCCATACCGTTTGCAACGATTTCATGTCAGAAGGAATTTGCCCAATTCAAATTTTAGGGATCAGTGCGTTACGAGTTTGATATTTCAAGGGATAATGTGCAATTGATTTTGTTTTTCATTATAACCGGGGGAGAAAAATAAATGCATAAGAATATTTTGAGGATGCAGATTAACTCTACCTTTTGCTTAAGAATACCGATCTCTCTCATAAAATTTTTAGCCTGAAAGACATACCATACGTTGTATCTGTTAAAGAGAATGAATAGAAATTATAAATTTGTTCAATCCAGAAAACAGTGATCAGAGGAGGGAATCGTAAACCTTCGCTTTATAAACACAGTTCAAGGATGAGTCAAGTCGATCTTCTAGTTTCTGTAGTTCCTTTAGGGTCAATCCTTGCAGTTCTTCTCCATTTAGTTGTCTATGATTAAATTGTAAAATTATGATAGATGAGGATTTGAATGCATCACAAAATAAATACTTTTGTAATCAAATCATCATCAGATTCCAAGTTAGAAATACCTCATTTCACGAGTCCTCTCTCCGAATTCTTTGTTCAAATCAGCATAATTACATCTGACCTGTATAAATTCCCAAACAAATCAGACCTTCATACACAACCAAAAATATATGTCATATACTAACAAGAAAAACAATGTTAAGTAACCCAAAACATTTATAAAATCTACTACCAACCCCTCTTCCCACACAAAAGACCCCTCCTTCACTTCCATATCCAACACTAATTAGTATCACATCACTCTCCCATTTAAGCCACACAGACATCCTATCGAGTTAGACTTGGAACAATCAAAGAAAAGAATACTTTAGACTAGCATTATCAATCCAAACATCATCCTAAAATTGAAGCTGCTTCCCGTACATTTCTTGGTACACGTTGAGTAAGCCAAAGTGGTGGAATGTGATTAACATTCTCTATCGAGCATAAATCTCTCCACCAAATTGAACTAGAAGACATTGCCTGCGTAGCCTCTACGGGCAGTCATCCTATATTACCATACTTATAAGATAAAAGTGGAAAGCAAACAACATTAGAATCTACAAGAAATTAGCTCCATTTAGCTAACAAGATCAGGTTAAAAAGTTCTAGATCCTTTTGACTGACATATTTTGTCCTAGTTAACTCACGCAAATTTAAGAGAATAATCTCCACTAGACCGCAGAAAAATTCTTTGCAACCCTTTTAAAGTATTCAAAATCTTCTTAGACATTTAAAAATATTAAGGTTAGTATAAGAGTGGGCTAGATAGTACATAATTTACTAGCATAATGTGACCACTTAAGGACAATTTCGTTCCTTTCCATGTTGTTAACCAACGTTTCATTGACTCAATAATTGGTGCTCAAATGTCAACCTTTTTTGGATTTGCACCTACCAACAATCCAAAAAACTTAAACAAAATGCTATCAATATGACAATGCAAGAAATTAGCATTTGCTACCAAAAAAGAGCCATCCACATTAATATAAAAAAGAGTGCTTTTACCAAAATTAATGTTTAACCCAAACACAAGTTGAAATCCTTGAAAAATAACCTTTAAAGCCCATAAGTTTTCCATTAGTGCTTCCCCAACCAACAAAGTATCATTTGTTGTTGTGTAATGAAATATTGATCCCTTTAGTAATCGAGAAACCAGAGAATGTCCTATGTGAAAGGGAATTTCCCGTCAAATCACACAAACCCTTAGCAACAACTAGAAAAAGGAAAAGAGACAAGGGATTCACTTGCCTTAAACCTCTAAACATAGGAATCTATTTTGTTGGGCAACTATTAACAAGAACAGAGAATGTCTCATGGAGTACACATGTTTGAATCCAATTTCTCCCTTTGTCATAAAAACCTAATCTACATGACATATAATCTAAAAAAGCCCAATTCATAGAGTCATAGGCCTTTTTGAAGTCAACCTTGAATACAAGGCACTGCCTTCTACTTCTTTGAACTAAGTCCATCAACTCATTAACCAAAAACACTCCATCCAAAATCTATTAGTTAGGCAAGAAAGTTATTTGACAAGAGGAGATTACAAACCCCACAACCTTTTTAGGTGAATGGCCAGATGTTTAGATGTGATTTTATACATATTACCAATCAAAGATATTGGTTGAAGCTAAAAGATCATTTGTGGATTACCCTTTTTAGACAACAAGGTGATAAATAGAGATAAAACACCCTTTAGAAGCTTAGCATGGCAATGAAATTCACGAATCCATTCACATGCCTCATCCTTAATGAGATCCCAACATCTTTGATAAAATGTGAAATCAAAGTCATTAGGTCCCAAAACACTTATTCCCAATGCAACTTCACAATGCATCCTTGATCTCTTCAGGAGGAAATACTATAAGGAACTCATTGTCATCATGAGATAACTACCTAAACAGTACTCCATCCAATGTAGGGTGGTCCATTAATGGTTTAACATAGGCTTTTTGAAATTGGTCCTTGATAGCACTTTTAATGTCCTCCACTTCTTCAATCCAACCGTCACTTGATTCAAGAGCTAATATTTGATTCTATCTACGTTTATACTTGAGACACATATGAAAGAAAGCAATGTTTGCATTGCCTTCTTTCAATCACCATGTTTGAGACTTCTGTGAGAAGAGCCTTCCTTTAATGCTTAACCAATTCCACTTTTCTGTTGTAATATCTTTCTTTCACTCCAATTATGAAGGAGACAACATTCTTGAGGCTGCCACAAAATCCAACAAATTAAGCTCAAGTAACCTCTCAATCCTTAGCCATAACTCAAACCTTCTCCGCCACGTTCTTGTTAATTTGCAAAATGATCCACCTATTACAATTCTTGATATAAGAATCAGATAGAGACCCCAAAACCACCTGAATCACACAACTAGGATGTCACAGGAGGCAGTCGACGCGACTTCACATCATCCATAGAGTTTTTCACTATAACTTGTGCAATCTCCTCCACCACTATTACAAACCCACTTACATGACTAAAGGAGAGAATAAGGGTTAAGCCATTTGAAGCATTAAACTCAGGTAATTGTAGTTTTTTCTTTGTCCCCTTATTTCTATGTATAGTAACACCCATTGTGTGTTTAGAGGGGTTAAGTAGAGTGGCACATTCACATGAATGCATTGTTGTGCATAAGGCATCCTCGATCGGTTTGGGCCACAATTGCATAACCATTGGCACATCATCTAGACGCCATGTTGTAGCACATTCCTATGATGGATCATAGGCTTTTTACAATTGGGCCACTACTTCATCATCCAATGCATTAGGCTAAGCCCACTCGAAAAATTGCAATTAATGTTTGGCAGCATAATAGCATAAATAAGTTGCAGCCCTAGACACGTATGTAACACCCTCAATTTTAGAAAGTATTATTATTAATATTCCATTTCCAATAAACGCTTATATTATTATTTTCTATTATTGCTATCGTCCTGACATACAGAGACATTGTATAAAAGCCTAAATATCAATTCTTTACCTTGAGAAATTAAAATTTTCTCAAAACAAAAAATTGTATTTAGATTTATACAAGTTAGAGATTCATATAATTAACTGAAAATTCTGACAATTAGAAATATAAACATACGAGGGTAGATAAATGTTAAATAACTATAAAAACGTGACAAAATGATATTTTGAATATGGAAATATGCTTAGAATATTATTTTATTATTGTAGAAATTTTTCTATAATTTTTAGTGATTCTTCAATTTTGACTCAAAGTACTCACAGGTAACTTTGTGAACTCAACTGTAGATACTTAGAGGGTTCCAAAAATTATAAAGAAATTAAAGAAGCTATTTTAATGTGTCTAGAAGAGTTATGTAAAGAAAAATTATAGATTTGTACTCTCTAGGATTAAAAATAAAAATTAAGAGTTTAAGTGGCTTACTTGAACCCTAGTTTCTCACTATAATTGCAATATTTTCGTTCTCCTCTTATAACACTAGAACCGTCACCCTCCTGGAAACCTTAGGGGCAGATTTTGTGTTCTTCTATAGTAGACACCCTCCAATCCATGATTCTTCCTTCATCCTAGCTTGGTGGGAGCTTGGAGCACCATAGGAACTTGAAGAACTCACCTTCCCCTCTCCTTCATCTTCACGTTTTGCACCCTAAGGTAAGGGGAGAAAGTTGTTTCTCACTTTTATATGGTCTTATGTTTGTTTATGTGGAGATGCCCTTAGTCTCCTTGAGTAGGTATGAGTTTAAATGCTTATTCATGTGTGATGTGGTGCATATGATTCATATCACTCTGGTTTTTGTTGACAGCAGATTTGTGCTTTAATATTTGCTAATAAATCTATTTTTAAAGTCACATTTCTTGAGTATTTTGTGCCCTAAGTGATTATGGATGAAAATTCTAACTTAAATGCATGTAAATGGGGATGTATAACTTGGTTTGGACGTTGGAAATTATCTTAGTCTGCTGAAAATGTGGTTGCTATCCTAAGATGTTTTGGAATGGAAATCATGAATTTAACATGCTATAAACCATAATTTAATGTTACAAATGGTGCTATATGAATCCTAGAATCGATGGAGTTCAAATGAAGCTTATGTGATGTGCTAGAGGTTTTTAGGTGCAAAATTTTTACTGCATAATTACTCTGTTGTTCTGCAGAGTATTTCAATGATAAATCCATATTTAAAGTGTGTTAATCATTGGAAATTAAGTGTCTTATAATTGGTATATGATACCCCTAAGGTTTGGTGATCAAAAGAAGCCAAAATGGCATGTCTTAGTGCATGAAAAGGTGAATTGTGCAATAAAAACATGCCTGCTGTTCTATGTGGTGTTAATGTGCTAATTGTTCAATTTTACTGCACTAATGTTGCTTAGCTTCCCTGTTGCACATTTGTGTGAAAAGCCATGTTTAAAATGTGTTAAAGATGGAGGATTAGATGTCTCAATGATAGTATATGATGCCCCTAGTGTTTGGTGATTGAAGGGAGTGAATGTGACTTGTTTTGGTACTTGAAATCACCATTTGAATAGTAAAAACGAAAATATGTTCTGTTTCATTTTAAGCATGAAAAATTGTATTTAAGTGAGGATTTAAAGTGTGTTAATTGTAGAAATTAGGTGTCTTATTGTTAGTATATGGTGCCTTTAAAGTTTGGTGAACATTGATAGTCATTTTGACATGTTTTGAAACTTGAAATTAGCTATTATGTAGCAAATTCGAGTTACTGTCCTGTAGCTTTGCAACAGTGAAAAATGCATGTTTCCTAGTGTTTAAATAATATGTAATTGATTGATAGTGAATGTCACAACATTAAAGAACATATAGGAGGAAGATTGAGTGAAATTGGATGCATTTTGAGCCATAGAGAGTATGTTTATGTACATTTGTTGCATGTCGTCCTGTTTTTATTTATGACAGCAAAATTAGTTTTTGGAAATGAAGTTTTAGTATATTGGAAGGTTAGAGATTTAGCTAATAAGGACATGGACGGTCAAATCTAATTAGAAGAAGTGAAATCCACTTGAATTGATGACAAAACCTCATAAAGAATGCATGAAGAGAAAATGGCAATAACTCACAAAATTATATGTTCTAAAGGAAACGTGTGTTATATTCTAGTAACTATAAAAATGAAGTTGAGACTAGTCTGCTTGTGATTCATGGTTAGCACTTGAAACTTATTATATGTTGTAAAGGGAAATTAAACAAAGAGAAGCTTTCTAATTCAGAACCATGACTAAGAGTGGTAAGCTAGTTAAAGTAACCTAGACTTAACAATTAATCTTAATGAACTAGATTTTTAGTATAAATTGTTAAGTGACTTTAATTGTGTGCGGCGGTAAAGTGACATAATGTTAATTGACTAAATTCCTAGAACTAAGAATTAGTAATGATAACATAATGATTAACCACCTATAACAGAACTTAGGATCCTAACTTTAGTTAATTAAATTTGATTTCTATTTTGAAAAAGAATGTGGATACCTAGACTAAATGAGAAGGTAAGTTAAGGAATAGATGATTTAATGTTAGTAAAAAGATTTGAGACAAGATTCATAGATAGGAGCAATTATGATCTTGTTAGCCTATGTTGATGCTAGTTGGCCAATGAATGGTAAAGGCATGAATTTGCTTTGTTTTAATTACTTTACTTGAATTAAAGTGTTGAAATATTATGTCATGAGATATGGAAATGTGATTAAGATATATTTGAAATGTGCTATATGTATGGAAATCTTGAGAATTACCGAGAGATTTGGCCATAGATGCCTATGTAAATTGAATGGGTTTGAGAATGGTATTAATGAGTAAATTATTTATCCAATCATTATGCTTGGATCAAAGTGTTATTATATGATATTAAATGGTATTTGGAGATATGTATGTAATGTGATATGTGAATGGTAAGCTTAAGAGCTACCAAAAGATGTAGCCATGGGAGCCTATGAGAAATGATTGAAATTGAAAATGATAAGGGATGAGAATAATGATTAGTGTTGTCTTACAGGTTGTGTCTCTGTTTGTTTATTGACCATACCCATGTAGAAGTATGAGGTTTGTTTATTAACCAAACCCATGTAGAGGTATGAGGAAAAGTACCAAAAATAGAGAAAACTCTGCCAAAATTTCATGAGAATGATAAGTTTCTAACTTGAGTGTTAATACTAAGTTGGAACATGCATCATGTGCATTGTATAAAGTGAAGTGTGTATGAAGGGTTGGCTATAATATGGTACCTGAGGGATGTAGGCAAGACTTGCAGCGTCTAGGGGGTGAAAGGATTTGGGTTGTGAAATCCTATGAGGCAGGACTTGCAATCTTGAGCTAGGAAACTCACATTATCCAACCCAATAATTTCGACAACTGCTGAGCGTCACTAGAATTAGTAGAGTATTCCTTTAAAAGTTGTTAAAGACTCGTGTTTGTTTGTAAAATGAAATACTAGAAAGGAATATGTACTTCCAATCGTCAACTAAAAGAAATGGTAAGACCTCTGATCATGGGAATCAGGTGGCGTTGGGCCCACATGCATGAGTTTGTCAAACTTAGATGGAAACTTTAGTTTTCCTTGCATTGCATACTCAGATGTTCACTCACAGTGATTATTTTGTTTGAATGGAATTGTAAAGGCTCGTTGTTTATGACCTTAAATATAAGAGTGATGTGGCTGATAAGTGTCAATTATGTCTCACTTTTGGCATCTAATTGTGTATCTATTATTGTCTTTCCTAAATGAAAGGCTTTGTCTAAACCCAATTTTAGTTGGTTTTTAATTAAGTAGAACTTACAAATGGAATTATACATTTTGGGCACTTTAATTGCCAACTGATGATATTTTGCAGGAAATGAAGATAGAAGACTGAAGCAAGATGGGAGGATTGTAGCTGCCCAGAGTTGCTAGGGAGTAGTTCATTTGCTCAGTGAAACTTCATACAGAGAACAGTCAAGTCTCTCGCTCAGCGAACACAAGGCTCGCTGAGCAAGACTTGTTCTAGAGACCACGAAGTCAAGTTTTTCGCTTAGCGAGCCTTGTGTTCGTTGAGCGAGACCAGTGCCACCTCACTTAATGAATGTGCGACACAAGAGTAAATGAGGCGTGCTTTTGGACTTACTTCGTCATTCTGCTTCATTCTCGTGTTAAGGCTGAAAGGAACAGTGTGGGAGTACTTCCTTGAAGCTTCACACCAAGATTTTCATTCTTCATCTTCTTGTTTTGGTCCACTCACTCATGAGTGGCTAATCTTTTCCCATTGGGGTTTGATGTAACTAATCTACTCTCATGTACACATTTTAAGTTATTTATTAAAGTTTATATTATATTCATTAGTGTCTCTACTTCCATGCTTAATGCTTATTGTGGCTTGATCTCCCATAACTTGTTCCTTTTGTTTTGATTGATGTTGGAAAACTTTTTCTTTGCATAGAACTGAAGAGAGCACTTAATAGATC
The DNA here is from genome assembly GCA_004329165.1 of Spatholobus suberectus. Taxonomy (NCBI): domain Eukaryota; kingdom Viridiplantae; phylum Streptophyta; class Magnoliopsida; order Fabales; family Fabaceae; genus Spatholobus; species Spatholobus suberectus. The sequence continues at coordinate 5,616,246 of CM014729.1, read as the reverse complement.
TTGTAGCTAGGAATATAACATGATTTAGTAACCATCTTTCAACCTCTTTTCGTAAAACAAGTTGTTTGGGTGAACTCATCAAGGGATTGATGTTTTATTTAGATAACTTAGATCCATTCAACTAAGGGATTAGGATTTGGATAAAATTGTGGGTCAATGGTAATGAATAAGATATAAACTCAATAGGTAATCTTTATGTTTCATGAGAGGATGATTAGTGTAGTCAAACCCCAATGCTTTTGCTTATTGTCTTATTCCTTAAAAACTGCAATTTACATGTTCGTATAAATTCCCCATTTAACGATCCATTTAATTGAGTGAAAAACCTAGTATTACACAAGTCTTTTGGGATACGATACTCTACTCATTACTATCTACTTGCGCAAATTGGTACACTTGGCAATGGGTTAACAATGACCTCACTCCTTTCTTTTCTTTCTTGTATGTATGTTTTTGTGACTTGTCGGAGGACAGCTAGTTCAGATGTGTAGGAATTCCAACACTGATGATACCCATACTTCAAGGCTCTGAAGAAGACCATTGTGATTACTCTATGAAGGCTTTAGTACTTAGGAATTGGGATAGTATAAGACTTAGCTTATAGACTGATTGTTCTAATTCTAGGCTCTTCTATTTTGTTGTATTATATGGAGGAGGTTAGATATTAGTGGTGTGGTGGTGTATATGTAGTCAGTTATCTAATTTTTATCTTGAGATACTTTGATTTATTACAAATTGTTCATATGATTTTATCACGTACCTTGGGTTTTGGTTATGACATATGATATATCTACTATGCAATTATGATCCTATGGATATGATTACATTTTCTATTTTTATTAAGATCAATAATATGTTCTATAAAAAAAATTCTCACAAAATAATCACTAAATATAATAAATAAATAAAATAATCATAGAAATAAATGTTGTGACAAAGGGTGTTACAATGTACGCTCCTTAAGCATTTGAATTTCTACAGTTTCCAATCCATTTAACAATTGATCCTTACTAATTTACTTCCTATTTAATTCCACAAAATTAGGAGATCCTATTTTGTTCAAATTCACATCATCCTTTGGTTCTAAAAAATTCACCGCCAACAGCTCCACCATAGACTTAGATTGTTTCGATGATGTATCTACTTTTGTGTCCTCCTTATCCACCATCTTCCAACCTCCTGTACTATAGATCAAATGACTGGGCATACAAATAAGACTTCAACAATTTTCATCGGAAAAACATCCCTATTAATTTTAACTCTTACCATCCTATTGATGAAATGTTGTGTATGCGTTCGCATTAGGTTGTTGGCCACATCAAGTCTTTTCTTTATCTTTGTTCCCTTATCAATATTAACATAATCACCAAAACTTGAAACAATAAAGGAGAAAAATTCTTCTAACTAAGCACGTGTTAGAACCCCAAAGCATTGTAACCAACAGTGCCATATTCATATTAAGTAAGGAGAAAAAGATGAGGCGAAAAGTAGCTAGTTCACATCTTATTTCATTATTGTAGTTAGGATCAAGTTAGGGAAGAGAAGTAGGTGAAAATCGAACTAGCATTTTTAAGTGCTAAGAGTTCACTAGCAAAGGGCTTAGCAACATGGTAAATAGAAGTGACTGAATACAGTTGTCCTTACTTAGGCCTTTTAAGTGCTAGGCAAACTAAGCAAATCATTTAAGAGCTTCAAATCCTTCTCATAAAGAAGCACCCTCTATAGGTATAGGTCCATCAAACTTTCGAGATGGCATGAATGTTCTTGGACAAAGAAAAAATAAGGAGATAATTATGTTTTGGCTACAACTTTCCTTGAAGTTGGGCCATTGACTTATTTTAGGATGTGTGCCTTAGGCGAGGGTAGACAAACCAAGAAGAATCACTCCAAGAGAAGTCACCTGAAAGGGTGAACACCCTGAAATCTCCGAAGAAGGTGGATCAACCTAAAGTAGTGCATGATGTTCGGGAAAAAAAAAAGAATAGCTCCCTTTAAAAATCAACCTCTATTGGACACCAAATTCTTATCTCCTCAAACCAATTTGATAACAAATCTTCTACTTCATTTATAAAAGACTAGACCTCCCCATCATCCGCCCGTCTCCAACATAACAAGATCAACACTAATTGGGGTTGCCTTAACTAAAAAAACCTCTTCAACATGGGTTTTTTCTTGAATCTTGAACAAATCACCCGACACTCCAACCTGTCCCACATATGCCACTTTTAACCTATCCACCACATCATAATCAACATTAAAGGTTGAAAATGATGGACTTGCCATCTCCATTGACCCCTTATTCATCATCTCCTTCATGACATCTTTATTATCCTTTTCGACAAAGAAGATTCGTTTCGTCGCTTGTGTAAAAGATATCCCTTCACTCCTAAGACTTTTTGCCAGATCATAGTATTTAGTGTGTTCCACTGGCATATTTCTTGTTGATAGCCTTAGAAAACCACTGTCCATGTTTAAACCTTGAAAGGTTAACATGCACATATTGATCTCCAATTATAATATTGCCAAGCTGTCCACCAAAGGAAACCAAGTCTACAATATTATTGAATCATACAAAGCTAAAGCACCTACCAAATTTATCTTTTTTTCTCAAGATGAAAACTTCTTCTACTTTCCCATATTTCTTGAAGGGGTGTCACATATCCCTTGCTACAAAATTATATGGGAAGTTTGTGAAAAAATAGGTCACCAATTGCTTTGCCTTCTCAATTTCCTTCCTTCTTTCTAAGCCTCCTATTTCCTAACTCCATCCACTTCCTTGCTTTCCAAAAGCTACGGCCATGGAAGGATGTCACTGTCGCCTCCCAACCTCACTCCACTCCGCTTTTGTTGGTTATACCACGTAAGCTTACTAGATTATGTTATGGACTTTCCACTTTAGACAAACTTAGCTTTGTGCATTTAGATTTCTTATAAAATGAGAGTCACATACAGGAAAAACAATATGAAAGGGGGGTCGGGAGAGGAACACAGGTCATGATTCAATAGCTCCCTTTGGGCTTTTGTAGAGTTCAAAACAAATTCATATCAATAGCAAGATACCAAGGAGTTCTTATATCAAACACTATCTATAATTACTATTGCTTTTACAAGACTAGGTGCATTTGGAAAAACTTATTACAATTTATTTGGACTTATATTATAACATAAATAGTTATATAAGTGCTTGAAAGAACTTATGAAAATAACTTACGATATGTCTATGAAACTATTTTCAGTTTATTTTAGTAAACTCTTCACGATAACTTATAAAAACAGTTTGCAACTTATATCAAAACAAATTTAACTTTGATAGGCCGTTAACACAGGTATATATGAAAATGAAAAAGAGGGAAGGGGCAATTAATTCAAGCCGAGAAAGGGCAAGGAGTCGGGTAAGGTAATAAAGGCTTACAGGTATATGAGAGAAGGAAGAAGCTGCATGAGAATGAGTCAGTTAGAGGAGATAGAGGGAAAATAACAAAAAAAAGATAGGTGGCATGCGAGGAGTGGAGGAAGGAGATTCTAATTGAGGAGAGCAGAATTAAAGGAGGAGGAATGGAATGATAAGGAGGTATTTGACGATTATAGTTGGTTGGCTGACTGAGTCTGGGAAGCTTTGCCGGTAACTTGTGATTTTCTACATATTTTCGTATTGCATTTCTATTTTATTTATCTAAGGAACTATATTCTGCTAGAGAAATCCCATTTCCACTAATTCTATTTCTTTTGGAAATCCCGTCTTAACAAACTCTATTTCATCTTTAATTATATAGAAATAACATATACATAAGTCTCCTCAAAAGAAAACATATAAATAAGTGTTTATTATATGATAAACATTTATTCAATAAGCATTTAATTAAACTATATACCCAAGCATTAATTTATTTTTCCGTTACAAATCCCATTGCTAGGAAGGAAGATTTTTTTTTTTTTCCCTTTAAGAAAAACACAGTTTACTATGTCTCGTGAATCTTGCAGGCTATCCATTAATTAAGAAAATCACAGACGTCAAACAATGAGGATTAGGAAGAGAATATTTGTAGTTTATTTTATAAATCTACACAGCTTTGTAGAATTTTATGTGAGTTTAGAGGGTCAACTTAAATCTTTCGGAATTGTATAACTTACCTCAAGTAAAAATGGGATTAGACAACTTAACTAAAGATGATTGATGCAATTTTTCATGTTCTTAAAGATGGTTTGTATAATTTTTTTAATTGCACTAATCATTTTTGATGAGGTTGATTAACTTTATTTTTACTAAACAACCCGAATAATGAGATAGAGCAAACTGGCGCAATAGTAGGGAGCAGTCAATGCAAAACTTGTCTATATGCAACATTCTTACAATTTGGTAGAAGAGCATGTCTAAAAGATGAGATTCAAGTTTAGACAATCTTGAACCGTGCAGACGTTATAATGTTAGAGACATCTTATTTCACCCCGATCAGTTAGCAGGTGCCTTAATTTCCATAAAGACAGCTATAGTCATTCTCATTCAATTTCTTTTTCTTTTTCTCTTTAATTTCAACACTGGTTCCCTCTATAAAAAAAGATCATCTAATTTGAGGCACAATGATAAAAATGAGTGTCTCTCTCAACAAGGATTTAAATGGTGATTTGCTAATTTACAAGCTAGGAATTAACTCTTTTTACTAAACCTAACCCCATTAATAGTCATTCTCATTCAATTTGATGCTGGGTGAAACATTCTCACTAATTGCTTAGGTTAATTAATTGTATTTATGTACCCAAACACTAGAGTGGCTTGCATTATTTCTTCCACATAGTCTTAAAATCCTTTGGAAAATACAGAATCACAGATATTGTTTTTGTTTTGTTTTTGTCATTCAAATCCTTGAAGACACAATTAAACATCACTTATGAAATTAAAAATTAAAAATAAATGAAAAATTTACCTGCTCTTTAGCACATGACTGGTCTAATTTGTCAAGGGTCAGCTCTGACCGTGAAATATACCTTTCAGTTACCTTCTCCATACTTCAAACAGCAACAAAAAAAATTGCAGATTAATTTCTTCAAGTACAAAACTTTAATTAATTTACTTATATCTTGTCATCAGATTTTCTATTTAAATGATGACACTTGGATCTTATTTCCAATAATAAATAACTTCCATTAAATATCTATTGTAGAATTTACATAATATCCACATGTCATCCTGTAATTGGAAAAGTTGGTGACAATAAAATTTGATCTAAGATTTTTCCTTCCTTTAATTCCGTTTACATTTCTTGGACTTAATACATGATTTTTACAATAAAATTCCCTATCTCCTCTTAGCCAATGGGCGAATCTTAGGCTGAATTTTGGGGCATATCATATTTTGTTCATGTTTGAAGGTCATATGTAAATTTTTTTATAAAAAAAAACCTAACAAGAAACTAAAATTTTTGGGGGAGCTGACTGTATTAATTTATTTTACTTTCAATTTGTAAAATTTTATACAGTACAAGAAAAATGCAAATTAGTGTTAGTCAATCAGCGTCGACCTCGACATCAATGCTAATTAACGTCGGTTGGTCAATACTAAACCAATAGTAATATGATTTTTATCTTCTTCTTTTTTATCCTTTTCAACTTGCATCAATCACAGTTGACACTATTAATTTTTTTTTCACTAAATAAATATTAGTTTGACGGCCTAGCGCTAGTTTTTCATTTTAGTGAGAAAACGAAACCCTTCCCCTACCTCCTTCTTCTCATTCTGAATTTCAACCCTCCTTCTCCCTTTATATTTCATTCAAGTGTGAACAACACGCTTACTCTCTTCCTCTCCCCTATTGCTATTTTTCTAATCCCCTTTTACTCTTGGTTGTAGGTTTTAGTTGCGATAGCGAGGGAGATTTCTAGTGACAGTTTCATGGTGGATGGGGGTGGGTTCAATTGTGGTTCTGGCGACAGTAGGGAAGCATGGTGGTGAACAGGAGTGTGCAAAAAATTCAAACCGAACCGTTTTTGAAAAATCCAAATTAAACCGCTTTATAAAAATGGTTTGGTTAACTGAATTGTTTTTATAAAGTAATTCGGTTCGGTTACGGTTTGGTTCTTTAAAAAACCAACCATATATGGCTGTGAAATAGATGATTGAATTGAACTGCACTGAACCAAATCCAAAATAATCAAATTGTTTTTGAAAAAAAATCGAATCGAACCATTTTTCAAAAAACAGTTCAATTTAGTTTTTTTAGGTATCCATTTTCTGCATAACCCTAGTGGTGAATAATGTGTCTTCTAATATATATATATATATATAATTTTATTTTTAAAATTTTCAGTGTCACAGACAACTAATTTCAAACATTAATTTTAAAATATACACTCTCCTTTTCTAAGAAATGAGTATGAGCTACACTATAATCCTTTTCAATATAAACAAACCTCTTGGCAATAGTGAATAATTATAAATGTGTCTTCTAATATGGTTTTTTTTTTTTCAATTTTCAGTGTCATAGACAACTAATTTCAAACATCCTATTATTAATTTTAGTAATTTAGAGGATAGAATGAAGTTTTAAATATCTTTATTATTGGCTTTAAAATTTTGTTTAAAATCACTATTTCGTTTTCTAAAATCACAAAATTGATATGAAGTGTTTAAAACTAATTGTTAATCACGTTAAAAATCACTGAAAGAGAAAGGAAATTTCTAAAAAAATCAATGTTTTTAAAATCGATCAGATCGATCATTGAACCTAATCAAGACACTAGTTTAAGGATCATTAGCTCAACCATAGCTGAACTGTGGTTGAACTGGATGTTAATAAAATAATAATAATAATAATTAAATTATACAAAATAATATTAAATAAATATAATATCATAACTTTATAATACTAAAAACTAAAATAAAACATCATGTTATATTTATTTATAATCCTTATTAAATATGTGTTTTTATTTATCTTAAAAATGTTTTAGATTAAATTTAAATAAATTAAAAAAATAAAAAAAGATAAAATCTAAAAACCACTAGTTCAAACCGGTTTTTTGCACCAACTTTTCACCTGTTTTAGACCAATTCTCATTGGTTCATTCGTTTTTTTTGAATTTATGAACTGGTCAGGTTTGGTTTTCAAAACTATGAAAAAAACTCATTTACATTAAAATGAACTCAAAATAATACATATTTATCTTTCATTTTAAAAGAAAAGGAGAGAAGGGAGTGTAATATAAGCAGCACCTTTGAAGAGGAAAACATAGTTTACTCTAACAATAATCAAAGGAAAAACTTTTGAGTCAACACAGTATAATCGTACCAGTTAAGCCTTTTGTTCGGACAAATTGGAGTTTTCATTTGTTAAGTTAGACCAAAACAGTTCATCAGAGACAAACCATACAAGACAATGGTTTGTTCCGGGGGCCGGGATATTCAACATATGGGCTATAACTATAAGGAACAAAATTGAAAAGATTAAAAATATATGCACTAAAAGAAAAAATAACCTGAAAATGTGAAGACTAAAAACTCAATTAAGCACCATAATTATTACAAATATTTATATTTAATCATATATGTTTTATATATTAATTAGTTTATTCAAAGAGCATGTGAATAAAGTATTAAACCGTTCAATTTATAACTTCATGAAAAAAGAAAAAAGTGAAGTTAGAAAAACAAAAAACTACCGATACAACCATTACTACTGGATATTTCTAACTCCAAGAATTAATTAAATTGGATGGGAGATGTATGTATCAGTCAAGAATGTGAAATCAAAATAACATGATAACATTTGAAACAAAATCCAGGAGCTTTGTAGAGATATATAACCCTAGAAGCATTATAACTTAAGGAATGCTAAAATTTAAAATCATACACACAGGAGAAGGTGCATGAATAAGATGAAAAAAAAAGGCTATATCAACGCAAGTAGATACGAGTGATAAGCAATTTGGATGTGCCAGATAAGTAAAGAATTCCAGTTCGAATTTTGTGAGTTTATCTCTCTCTGGTGAATTTGACCGATCGAGCTTAACTTGGGGAACTAAAATAGCTAGCTAGCAGTGCGTAGGAAGAGGAAAGTACCTTGTACTAGCATACTCGAAGAGCTTGCCACCAGGTGAAAAGACCATGAGAGCTATCTCAGCATCACAAAGAACAGAGAGCTCGCGTGCCTTCTTAATAAGACCACTCTTCCTCTTCGAGAAAGTCACCTGCCTCGCTGTCACGTCGTCGATCTTCTTGATCGGTATCTTCTTTCTCACCATTTTCCTAAACAACAATAACTTCACCAGAATTCAGGGGAAGACTAGAAATTTTGTACAACATAATATAATAATAATTAATTTATGCGGCAAATTCTGCTGACCAAGTTTCACATGAAATAAGGTGTGCCACAAATTGTACCCAAACGTAATTTGGGTACGTCTTGACCCCGTTTTCACACACACACACACACACACACAAACAAAAAAAAAGAGGTGACATGTATCATTGCTATGGAAAGAAAAGTTTATTTGCTTGAGCCGTACGTACAGCGAAAAGGCGAAGAAAATTGGTGCTTAGTGCGGTGAGAGAAATTCAAGTAAGAGAGGAAAAGGAAAGAAGTGGTACGTTACTTGATAAGATTGTAGGCAGAGGGATCCTTGGCGATGGAGAATGTGAAAGCAAATTAAATGGGTAAAATAGAAGAAAGCAGCTAGCGCGAAGGGTAGCGAGAAGAGGAACTTAATGACAACCTAATCCCAGTCCTTGACCTGACTCCAAAGGGAGAAGGGTGAGTGGAAGACATGGGTATGCCACATTTGGTCACTTATCTTCACCTTTATTATTATCGTACTGACACACCCGTCAAATAGACTTTTCATAACCTTTTTGCACAGGAAAGGGATTCTCTCAAGTTGAAAAAATACTTCAGATTTTTATCTGTTGAAATCTCATTATTAATTTTTTTAAAACCTCCACTTTATTATAAAAATATATTATTTTAAGTAGATTTAATGAAGGGTTAGGGCTTCATTCGGTGACAATGTTATTGGAGAAAATCCATTCCCTCTTGCACAATAACTATTTCTTACTACTTTTGGAGAAAAACTTAGTCATGGTATAAAGATTTTTTATGCTATTACTTGATTATTGATTGTTATAAAATAAAAATTATTTACTTTTCTAATAAATGTTTTAAAAATTATGTTTAAGATGATATGTAATTAATTGACAACATATATTTTTTTACTTTAATATATATTAAACTTAAATTTATTTGTATAATGTAAGAATTAATGTAGACGACTTGAGTCAAGTTGAACACGTGAAGTTTAGCTTTGATTTGTGAAAAAAATAGCTTGCTCAAACTTAATTAATATATTTAAACAAGCTTAATTGAAAGTTTGAGTTGACTTGTTTTAAAAAATAAAAATTAAGTTTGACTTATTTATCTCATTTATAACTTAATTATTTTTACTATTATAAAAATTTCTTTAAATTATTTTTTAACTTTATCAAGTTAATATTTAATAGACATTTTAATATTAGATGGTAATTTAAAAAAATATAGAAAAATGTCATTAGAATTTTTCTATGACTTATTAACTAGTTGAGATATGTAGAGCATAAAGATAACACAAGAAGGGGGGATTGAATTGTGTTATAACAAATTTTCGCAAATCTTTTGTTAATGACGTATAGTCTGAAATAAGATAAAAAAGATTCTCAAAACGTTTGTAAGACAGATGAAAGCTGAAAAACAAACCGAAAAGCACACAGAATTTATACTGGTTTGTCTCACCCTAGATACTACGTCCAGTTCTTGGCAACAACCAAATTCTACTAACTTTTTCAAGTTACAAGTATTCTTTCCACAAGCCTCTTCAGCTCAACCTAAGTAGTTTTTCACTTGCCTCTTTAAGCAAACACTCAAGTATTCTTTGAATCAAAGCCTCTTCAGACTTCCACCAATCTCGTTGAGAAAAAGGTTTACGCGTGAGTTACCTCACTAGGTTTAACGTTTTGACAAACGAATATACAATGAAGTATAATAAGAATTTTTACAATCTGAAAAAGGAGTTTTTTTCTTTTCTTAAAGAAGATATAAATTTTTCAGAATTAGCAATAACTATGTCAACCACGTTAATTATATCAACAGCCTCAGCAGCTTTCGAAAGAGGTCTCTTCTTTTATTTATAGGCTTCAAAAAAAGAATTTGTTGAGTGCTTTGCAGAAGAAAGCTTCGTCTGATGAAAAGAGTCGTTGGAGCATTAAATGCAGCATTTAATGCCTTTCACCAACTTGTCATATGATAAGATAAAACAGTCTGCTTATCTTTTCTCTTCTTGTACTCAGTTGTCATGTTCGCTTTCCTGTTCTGACATACGCACATATATTCCTTCTTTTTCGCTGACTATTTTCGAGAGTAGATATGTAGGCTTTATATGTTTCAAGATAGCTTACGCTCTGATTGATGTGCAGACCATTTTAGAACGTTGTCATCGTCTGTAAGATTTGTTAGCTACGAAATTTATCTAATCAAAAGATAAGATGATATTCATTTTAAAAACATCAGACGATTCTATACGAATGAATTATCAAACAATTATTTAAGGATATATATAATTTTAACTGTTTGTTATTATCAAAATATTTGAGGGTTATAAATTTATCCTTTGTCTTAATAAGATAACATTGACTTGTTGCTTTTAAACTAATATTCACTCAACTTGTATGTCCTCAATGCCACGAGACATTATCTACTAAAAAAAATTATAGTTTTTGTTGGCTCAAACACCCTTCATACTAACCAAGAATTTAAGACTTTAATTTAAAATCACTCGGGTTATCAGTTAACAAAGCACAAAAGGTGCTGAAGGGAATAACAGTTATGCGAACGAAATAACTTTGCTTTTTTAAATTGTGGGTATCATCCCTCATTTTTTCTCTCTATATTTTTATCCAATCAAATAATAAAATAATTTTATTTTATTTTCTATTATATTTTAATTTATCTAAACAAAACATAACAATATTTTTTTCATGTTTGAAAAATTCAATTGTAATTAGATTATACATGAATCAATCTTTGTACTCCATGAGTTTAATTTGGGCAAACTCAACTCTATATTTTGATCAGGTGAAGTCTTTTTAACCTAATACCAATTGTAGGTATGTCTCAATTAATTATACATTATAAATAATTTTAAATTAAATTTATACATTATATTTAAGGCTTATTTTTTTTGTACCTCCAAATATTTTTTTCTTTTTGTCCATGTATTTTTTTATTTTTCGTCTTTGTAAATTATTTTCTTTTATTTTAAGTTCCAGTAATTTTTTTCATTTTTGGTCTCTCTACAGTAAGGATAATGTGACACTGTTGCTGACTTGGCATTGGATGATGTCATTTTTTGCTGACGTAGCACAAATTGATGTCAGTAATTTAACATTTTAGTAACGAAACATAACAATAGAGACCAAAAATAAAAAGTTTAAAACTTATCGAAATGATTCTAAAAAAAATTTAAAGGACAAAAATAAAATAAAATTAAATAACAGGGACGAAAGTTATATTTAAGTCCTAATTTTATATTTTTATATTTTTTATTATTTATTAATTAGGGAACATACTCTGAAAAAAGTACAGTAGAGCACAGGTTTTAAAATTTAATTTTTTGCATGTGCATTGGGGTTTACTTTTCCATACAGATAGTTTAGATACACTGTATCAATGTGAGGCACAGGGTCTGGGCTCTCAGGACCAAGAAAATTCAGGCACATGGTTCTCGTTTCAGTTTATCCAGTTTTATTATTGGAAGATAAAAATAATTTAGGCACAGGGTAAGGAAATTATATATATATATATATATATATATATATATATATTAAAGAAAATGATTTTTTGTTGTACATTTTTATTGCTTGCAAAACATTTTTCCTTATTATATATGGACTAGTAATCATTTTTAATCTTCTTTTTTATAGTATGTTGGCTTGGATGAATGGAAGAGGAGGAGATTAACGCTTCGTTTGGTAGAGAATAAAGATGATGGAAGAGTGTGGAAAAGTATTGAAGTTACTGTGCTTTCTTCGTTTGGTAGCACAGAAAAGCAGCGGAATTTTTGAAAAAAGACATGAGACCTACTGATAAAAATTTCTTCACAATTAAGCGAAGAAATACGTGAAAGTTATTGTGCGCTGCGTCTGCTCTTCATAAAAATGGCCTTATGTAAATTGATTTACACAGACAGTAAAATCGATTTGCAACCCTTTTTTTTAATTGACGTTTTATTTATTTCAAAACTGATTTGCAGTAGGGGCAAATCAATTCGCAGGTGGCAAATTGATTTACCTCCCTCCCCTACTTTTCTTAATCGATTTCCTACACCCCCCAACCTATTTTATATTATAATAATAATAATAATAATAAAATAAAAATAACAACAATAATAAAAATAAATAGTAATAATAATAATAAAAATAATATTAATAATAAAAAATAATCATAATAATAATAATTAAAATAAAAATAATTTCAAAAAGTTAACTTTTTTTTCATTTTCTTTAACTAAACAACCTTAACTTTTACTCTTTTTCAGACCTATTTCTCTTCTCTTCTCTTTTCTTTCCTTCTTTCTCTCTATTTCTTTCTTCTCTACCAAACACATCCAAAAATTGGATGGATGGATGGAAGTATTTTACATGGAAGCATTTTATACGGGATCCAAGTTAAAAGATATTAAGTCCACAGAACGGAAAAGCGAATAAGAGCACGTTTTACATGTGTAAAGACTAGCTAATTAGTTTGTTTTTATTTTTTTGTGCTTCTCTTTGTTAAAGATATTTATGTTATTTTTTATATATTTTTTTCTTTTATTTTTCTACACAATTAAACAATTTTTTTTTAACTTTTTAGTCTTGTATTTTTCTTTTACTAAACAACTTGAAAATCATCTTACTTCCTTTTTTTTTTCCCTTTCCTTTCTCTTAATTTCTTTTTTTTAATTTTTTATCCTTTCATTTTCTTCCCAAAACCACACACAGACACTTTTATCTCAAAATTACTCATTGTTAGATCAAAAGTTTCTTTCAGATAAATTATATTTACAACACACACACACATACATAGTTTTATCTCAAAATCCGTCATTTGATAAAAGTTTCTTTATGTACAACACACACACACAAATAATTTTATCTCAAAACTCTTCATTATATTAAAAGTTTCTTTCATATAAATCATATTCACAAAATTTTATATTAATTCAAAATTATTTGATACCATATTTATGCACACAAAAATTAATCCAATATATACTTTTGAAATATATAAAAATAAGAATCATTTTATTATCTTATTTTTATTGTTGAATTTTGATGAAATTTGACACAAACAATCAAAGTAATATATAATTATAATTTAACATGTTGAATAGATGAAAATCATATTTATATATTATTAATGATGTAATAGTTGATGCAAGTTATACCTACATCAGTTGATCTCTCTCTATGTGGGACAAGATCAATTAACATCAGGTGTCAAACTTTTATACTTGCATTACTTAATAATTTTTTGTAAAATATGAAATTAACTTATTCAACTGTTGAATTTAAAACTATTATAAAGTAAATTAAGCTTATAAAGCTTTATGCAAATAAAAAACTAATTAATACTTTACACTACCTTATTTTGAAAGATAATATGCTCTTTATGTGAAATTTAATGTATATGATCATAAAGATAATATCAAATGATTCAATAGTTTGATTGATTAATTTCATATTTTATAAAAAATGATTAAATAGTATAAGTAAAAAATTTGATATCTGATATCAATTAATTTTGTCCTATATATATATATATATATTTATAATTCTAAAACTTTTAAAATATAAATATCCCTTATATAATTTAATGTGTAACTTTTTTTTTTTCTTCCAAATATCATAACTTGTAGGTAAGGAAACTATAGTATGGATTAGGACATATCATCTTCTTCTTCATCGTCATTATTCATGAGAAAAGTGATGAAAGATAATAATAAGGTAAATAAAAAAATAAAATATTTTTAATAAATCAAATGGTACTCAATTATCAACCTAAATTTCATAGAACAAAATTTAAATACACAATACAGGTTATGAATTGCACCCGAGCCACTTCTCTTCTCCTCAAATGGAACAATGAGATTCTTGAGGGTTTTTGGCCCCAAAGAGGCCTTGGGCAAGGGGATCCAATGTCTCCGTACCTCTTAGTCCTTTGTATAAAAAAGCTAGCCTTATTAATAGAGGAAAAAGTCCAGCAGCAACTTTGGAATCCTATGCGGGTTTCAAGTCCCAAGGTCCAGCGAGTCCTCCACCAATTTTGCAAAGCTTCTGGGTTGAAGATTTACCTACAGAAATCCTGGTTCTTAGTCTCGAAGAGTGTAGGCTGCAAAAAGATCTCCAAGTTCTCAAACATCCTAGGCTTTCCTCCCACCCAGAATATCGGAAAATACCTTGGCTTTCCTATATATTCTTAGTGGCAGAGTTACGAAAGCATGCAGATTTTGCCTATATTATTGACCGTGTTAATTCGCGCCTGGCAGGCTGGAAATCCAACTTGCTTAATCGTGCTGGCCGTGTGACTTTGGCATCTTCGATTCTTACTGCCGGCCATTCCAGTTTACTCAATGCAAAACCTCTGGTTACCTCAAGGAATTTGTGACTCTCTCGATAATATCACTAGAAGATTCATCTGGGGCAATCCTCATAGTCATTGGGTTAATTGGCCTATATATAGTGAGTAGTGACTTAACCTAAGAAGAGAGGTGGGTTCGGTGTAAAGACAGCTCGTGAAACCAATGTGGCTCTCCTTGGCAAACATGTGGGTTCAAATGCTTGACAAAAAGTATCTGCATGCATGGGGATTCAATCCTTGGTCTCAAGGAGTATGCAGGGTGCTCTTACAAGTTACAACCAAAGCAGCTGCATTTTCCAGGATAAAGCGTGGGAGAATTGGTATATTCTGAACCTACATCAAGAGATTCTTAAGGCTTTCCCTAAGCCTTCTCCGAATCACACAACTCGTGAGGTTCGTTGGAGCCCCCCAGCACATGCTCTCATCAAGCTCAATTCAGATCTTTGGGTTTGGCAGGGTACGGTGGTCTCTTTCGGGATGAGGCATGGGCATTGGATGACTGGTTACTCTGCTTCTTGCGACTGGACTACGAGCCTCCATGCAGAACTGCTTGCAGTCTACCACGGTCTTCGTCTCGCATGGGGGAAAGGCTTTCGTGCTATTACTTTCCAGTCAGACTCTAAACTTGCTTTGGATCTTATCGTTTCTGGATCTCCCCCAACCCACCCCTACAGTCCTTTGTTAGATAGCATTCCTGCTTTTGAAAGCATGGAATGGAACTTGTCCTTCCCCATGAACTCCAGCCTTTAGTTTTCGCAGATTCCATAGCCGTTAATTAGTCTTGTTTTTTCTTTTCAGCTTAATCAAAAAATAAAACAAAAAAATACACAATACAGACTAAGAGTGTGTTTGGTAGAGACGAAAGAAATAGAGAAAAAAAAAAGAAAGAGAAAAGAAATAGGTGAAAAATAGAATAAAAGTTAAGGTTGTTTAGTTGAAGAAAATAAGAATAAAATAGAGTAGAAATTAAGATTATTTTAATTATTTTATTTATTTTTATCATTGATATTATTATTATTAATATTATTTATTTATTTATTTATTTTTAACAAAATAATAATATTATTATATAATGAAACACCAGCATTAGGAAATCAATTTTGTATAAAACAAGGAAAGATGTGAACCGATTTTGGTTTAAAAACAAGAGACCGTGAGCTACGAAAATCGATTTGGTCGGAAAACAAAATCGATTTGAATTACACAACGTGCTATTTCCATGCAAATCATTGTTCTTTTTTGTTGATTTTTTTTAAGTGGGTCCCACATATTTTTTAAAAAATTTCTTCACACTTCCATGCTCTTTCTTCCTCTTCTTTTCTATTTCTTCGGTAATAAATGAAGTCTAAGGGTATTAATGATTCATCTCATTTCTTTAACTACTCTAAAGTTAATTTTGACACATTTAAATTTTAAAAATTAGATTCGATATATTTTGAAAATGTGTTCATATTATACTTCCAAGTTATTATAGTTTTGTTTAATATTTTATATTCTTTTAAATATTATACTTTTAAAATTAGTAATAATTTGTTAATAAATAACATTTTGTACAGTATAATATTATATTTATATTAATATTATTTATCTTAAAATGTATATTATAAAATATAATTTTATATTTACTCAACTTTTCATTTTAGTTATACGTAATATTAAAAGTGATATATAATGTTAATAAATCGAGTTAACCTAATTTTGTGTCATATATTATCAAATTTTAGTCAAATTAATTTTAAATTTAAATAAATAAATTTATCAAAATTTGAAGTTAAATAAAGATAAAAAAAATTATCTCAACCTGTCTCCTAAACATTCTTTACAGGGGGCTCGACCAAAATTAGTTCGACATCAATATTAATTAATTTGATGAGAACAATTTGAAGCTGAAAAATTAAAATAACAAAAAAAAAAAACAGTGTATTGACAACACACTAGTGTTTAGTACATAAAACAACGTATTTTACACACATTGTATACGATATGACAATACACCTATTTGATGGTTTATAGAAATTGTTCAAAAATATATGTTTGCACGGTGGACACGTGAGCTCCACATAATAATTTAGATGTTGATTTGTATTTTATATTTTTAGTTGTTATATTTTTCTTATAACTAAAAACAAGTTATACTATTTTTATATTATTTCTATTTTTAAGAATTATGAAAAAAGACAAAAATAATATTTATTTATTTTTCAATTTTTTAAAATAAAAAATAAACCAAACACTAGGATTCAACAGATTTTTTTTTTTTTTGACTGTTCTCAATTATTACATTTATAAATAACCATTCCTATCTTAGTTATCATATCTGACATAGTGACAATTGCAATGTTCTGTTTAGGTTAGTAAATAAGTTACTCCATCTGTGAAAATTTTTCCAATAAAGTCAGCTGGTACAACTCACCAGCAAATTGTTTTTAAATACAAAAAACAACATTGATCTTGGCTGAGAGACAGAAATGGAAGCAAATCCGTTCATTTCTCACTTCAGTCCCCTGAACCAACATTTTTGTTTCATTCAAATAAAGACAACCTGCATAAACATAGAAATTAAGATAAACACAAATAAGTTTCTGAAGTAACACCAGAATCTATTATGGAAGTTTTCCATAAATTTTGTAATCTCCCCGAGTTTACAAGACATGTAATTAAACATGTTGAGATGTTAATTACAATCTATTCTGAAGGACTAAACTTGTAGTAAAGTGTTCTGACTATTATAGGATAAAGTGTAACTAACCCCAACTTGAGAGATGTGTCAGAACTACCATAGTCTGGAGGAAAATCAGATGAACTGCAGGTAATTGACCCGTATGATTGCCTTTGTTCTAGTACGAAGCTCTGTACATAAATTTAATTGTATTATATTATTAATTATTGCTGAGTAAGTCCCAAAGTATTTATATCTGAAAATTCGTAGACCACAACAAATAAATGAGCCAGATTTTGAAAAGCCTATCACCTGTTTCAATTTCTGGTTCTCTTCCATAAGTTCGGCTTCCTTCATGAGCAACATTGCCAAACATCATTGCAGAAAAAGTTTGTGTGAACAAAGATAGATAAGAAAAAATTTCTAACAGGCTGGATCTTCTTGAAGTCCATTATTATAAATTAAAAAAATTACTCATTTTTCAACACTTTATTTCTAATATATCGAATTAATATACCTTTTTTCCTATCACGTCTCTCCCTGGTTCTAAATCAGATAGATGACGTCTTCAAATTATCTTAACTAGGATAAATTTTAATAACTTGATAACTTGAACTTATAACTTCTAGGATTCATTTTGATTCCCTATATTTTTGGGATATAATGTTTTCTTAGCAACCTCTTACAAGTTCCAATCTAGTTCCTCATCACCTTAAGTTGTCCACAAATAGCTAATGTCGCAAATTGTTAATTAACAATTCTTTTACATATAGTTTTAAGTTATTATATATAAGCTTCACATCTAGAAATTAATTTGCTTTCGAACTGTTTAATCCTATTTTAGGACATGTATGATACGCACTTCTCAAAACTAAATTAAGTCCTCATACATCACAAAGGATGAAATTTATTTGACCAAAAATACGAATAATAACTCAAACATATGGGATTTGAAGTGTATCTGAGCGTACGTTGTTTTTACCTTTGTCTTAAGGTGGTCGATCTCTTGTATAATTTTTTCATCCTGAAATTAACACGGTTGAATTTACGGGTACAATTAAGTTCTAGATTTCATGCCATAAGGGGAATCAACTGATGAACTGAGAGTACACTTAATTTGGGACAAACCTTTATTTTTGAAATAGTGGTCCAACGTCTTTGAAGAACTTCCTCCAGTTTCTGCAATTCTTGTATTGTCAATCCTTGCAACTCTTGCCCATTCAACCAACTGCATTAAAGATGCATTTATGGAAACCATGTCTCTCAATGATGTATATTTGTACGGTGCATGCATCGTATATAAGTCTAAATTAAAGTAGTAGAAGGGCAGTGCACACCTCAGTTCATGAGTCTTATCTTCTACTTCCATGCGCAGCATGTCATAGGAGTCACTTCCAAGCTATGCATAGATTATATTAGATTTTCAAAAAATAAAATAAAAACTGCCTTTCATGATTTTCCACTTGTGCATAAGCAAGCTATGTCAAAGTCAACTTTATACAAATCAATTATTGTTTTCATTGTTCCAATGTTCCTTTCGAGGCAAGGATATAGAATGCTATAGAAATATTGTGATATCATTCACTCGTTGCCAAATCAGTTACAAGAGCAGATTCATTTTGGATATACGACTGCATCAATATTAATTGATGTTAGAGTGTAAGTGTGAATGTGAAATCCTATATTGGATAGAGATGGATAAGTTGAGCAACATATAAATGAGAAAGACCTAAATGCCTTAAGGTTTTGATTTGGATGTGATGACAATTTCACTTGTATGGTTGGCTTGTGAATTATTGATGGAGTTCTCCGGTGTTTTATCTTGTCGTATTTCTCAACAATTGACGATAAGAAAATTGATAAATATATGAGATTTCGATGTGAAATCCATAGAATCATGAGACAAGAGGTTACTTTGTGCCCATAACAAGACTTATTCCACTAGGTAGAATGATCATTACACAAATCAATTCAATGACATTAGATTCTTCGAAACAAATTATATTAAAATCATCAAAGCAACCAAGACGGTAAAAAAAGAAAAAAAAGAAAAGCAAAACAGAGGGAGAACTATCCTGAACTTGCTTTCTCATTGTAGTAAAATATTCTCGCTCAGAAACAGAGCCCTTTTTTACCCGGTTCCATGATAAAAAGCTGCTTATTAATTCATTATTCAAGGAATATGGGAAAGTATATGTAGTTATACCTGTTGCTCAATAGATGGATTGTCTGATCCTTGAATCGCTGAATGCCGATTACGCCTTTCAAGTATTTGTTGCATGCTGAGAATAACAAAGACAGTGAAATTAAATTGAAAACTTCCCCTTCCATTTTCCTTTGAACGAACGCAAAAGGCTCGTGAAATCAAGAACTTAAAAATTATCATTGTATGATTAATTTTTATCTAAATGTTTTACATAAGTAGTTATAATCAAGTTTGAGGAGTAACCAAAGTATTTAAATTCATAGTAGAGAAATGCTAACAATACACTCTTTTGAATACACTGCCTATTATTAACTGAAATTTATTAAAAATCACAAGTTTTTGTGAATTTCACTACTTATTTAATGAGTTTCTATTCTCATTTTGTAGTCTTTAATAAATTTTAACCAGTAGTAGAATGTATGTTAAAAAGAGTATGTTAGAAAATGTATTGCTAACACTCCTCTTTATATTAATAGGTTTGCATTAAGATCATAACCTTAGTATTAGGTGCATTTACGAGCTACTACCTCATTGCATACAGTCCCCATTGATATGTTGAGAAAATTGAATAAATTCTAAAGCCGAGTAATAACTTTGGAATCAAATGGCTCGTTTATGTATGGAGAAGATCAACAGAGGTTCAATAAAGGTGAATCAGTTAAATTGAAAATATTTCAATTTAAAAAAGCATAAGACCAAATATAACTTCAAGAGAAACCACTAATAAAGACTCTTGGACCGGAAATTCTCACAGGCAAAACTGCAAGATTAACCGTAAAAAATGATGGTTAGTTAAAGTCTTCTTAGAATATATGATTCCAGGATTCAAACCCTTGACATTGACATTGTTAGTAAACTTTGCCCAAAGTAATAATATACTTCCATTGTGATCAATAATTATTGGGATAATAAAAGCCATACTCTCAGTGAAATTTTATTTTTGATAAAGTTTAATTGTGTCATTTGATATCCTTATCGGACTTTACTTTTATATATATATATATATATATATAGATATATATATATATATAGACAGATAGATCAAAGCACTGTTAACTATTTCATGCATTAAAAATGCTATGATTCGAAATACAAACTATTGCATAAATTATTGTAAGGACTTCTAAGCATATAATCTTCTTCATTCAAGCATCAATGTCGAAGTATGTGCCATTTCAAAAGACAGATTCATCAATCAAACAGTTAAAAAATGCCTTCCCTATTCTCTCAAGAATAATTTTAAATTTTTCAATAATATCTTCTTGTTTCTTTTATATGGCAAGAATTGAATGTGTTTTATATTTCCAATTTTCAAGACATTTAATGTATTTACTTTTTTATTTAGCACTTTTTTTTATAAAATAATAGAAAGATTTGTAGGAGAATTTGATGGAAGATATTATCAATAGATGGAAGTGATTCAAGGAGATCCAAGGTGGAGATCAAAAGAAATTAGTTGGAGACTATTAGTAGGTGGTTAGTGGTAAGAGTTGCAAAACAATTCATTTATCCATCATCCATCTAATCCATCTATTACAAATAATAATAATAATAATAATGAATTGCTTCTAATTCATCCATTTAATTTTATGGATGGTTAGTAATCCATCAACTATTTTTTCAAAATCTATTGGATTACATTAAATAAAAAAATAAAATTCATTGGATAAAAAAAATAAAAAGACAAAGGCATCTTTGGCTTAACATTGGCCAGGGCATCTTCAGCTCGGCCTTGGCCAGCACATCTTCAACTCAATTTCGGTTAAGGCATCTTTAACTTGGCCTCAACTAGGACATCTTTGGCTTTGTAACATCCTGGGTGCTGATGAGGGTGGAGAATGATTGTTGGTGCAAAAGAGATGAGGCACAAACAATGAACAGCTCTTGGCAGACTTCCAGCGAAAGAGACATATGAATGAATCAAATATACATCGGAATGAGAGGAATCTAGAGGTTGTGTAGATATGAGACTGTACAGTTGATGATAGCTTAAAAAAATTAATAAGTGCTACTTATTCCAACAAAATGTATCTACTTTTTGGTAGCCTATCACTTAAGAACTCCATAGTTAAGTGTGCTTGACTTGGAGCAATTTTAGGATGGGTGACCTCTTGGAAAGTTTCCTAGAAAGTGTGTGAGTGAAGACAAAACATGCTGAAAAGTTTTATGTTGGTTTGTGGGATTAGTCATTAATCCTGAAAGCAGTTAGGTGTTATAGGCTTAGCCTCGGCTAGGGCATCTTTGGCTCGACTTCAAACAAGGCATCTTTGGCTTAGCCTCGACCAAGGCATCTTCAGCTCTGCCTCGACTAGGACATTTTTGGCTCGGTCTTGGCTTTAGCTAGGGCATCTTTGGCTCAACTTCAGCTAGGGCATCTTTGGCTCGACTTCGGCCAGGGTATCTTCACCTTAGCCTCGGCCAGGACATCTATGGTAAGACCTCGGCCAGGGCATTTTAGGCTCGACTTCGGCTAGGGAATCTTCGGCTCGGCCTCGGCCAGCACATGTTTGGCTAAAGTATCTTCATCTCGGTTTTTGACTATAGTATCTTTAACTTGGTTTCAGCTAGAGTATTTTCTACTCGATTTTGGCCAGAGTATTTTCAGCTCGGCCAGAGTGTCTTTAACTAGGTTTCGGCCAAAGTATCTTAAACTCGACCTAAGCTAGAGTATCTTAAACTTAGCTTCGCTGAAAGTATCATTAAGTTGACCTCGACCAAAGTATCTTTAAGTCGACCTCGGCCAGAGTTTTAAAAAAGTAGGTTAAATTATTAAAATTTAAAGCTTACGGGCTAACCCTAATCATAGGGGCTTGTGGGCTTTTTCTGCGTAAGGCCTTTTGGCCTTATGGGCATTTTTGGCCCTAGCCCTAGGTCGGGCCAATTTGCCGACTCTAGAGTCAAGTGAGAGTGTGGAGCATGATGATGCCTTTGTGTGTGTGTCTTAAAAAGGAGAGAGGGTATTGTGTGATCTGTTACATGTTTGTGAGGTTGTTAATAGTGAGAGAAAAGAAAAAAAAACGTGATTAAAATGGTGAGAATTGTGATATTGTATAACATGATTTTTTATGTGAATGAAAAAGTGAGTATGGAGTGGTCTGTTATGAAAAGAAAGAGGAGAGAGAGAGAGGCAGAGAATATTTTAAAAATAAAAATTATTTAATTTTAAAATATATTATTTTTGTAGATGGATTGAGATATTCATTTATAAAAAATTGTTAATAGAGAAATTGGATTGAATTTTATTAGATAAATCATGGATGGATTAAATTTTTTAAATGAATTTTTAATGGATCAAAATGAATTAATGAATTATTTTTATCTAATCTATTATATAATTTAGCTAAGAATTTATTCAATCCATCTATTTGTCACTCAGATTTTTTTTTTAACATTAGACATTTTTAAAAAAATTCTAGAATACCATTTATACCCATATGTATACGACCCTTATACCCTAAAGTATACCTCCCTTCATGACACGCTCCCAGAAAACCCCAACATTTACGACTTCTTTGAAATTTGCACCGCCACCACCAACTTTACTCCTCCTCCACCCCCTATTGGCGCTCACAAAGTCGATGTCATTATCTTCCAGCTCAAGTTCAGCCGCGAACTCCAAACCTCACAGCTCCAAAACCTCCTCTCCGTCATCTGCCAGAGCCACCATGCCAGCATCACTAAGCTCCTCAATGCATTGGTCTCCAATAACCACATCTACCTCGTGTACGAGTTCATGAACAGCGTGAGCCTTGCCGATCGCCTCTACAACAAGAATAACGCACACTTCAACTCACGGCAAAGCATAACACACAAGCACACGCACAAACTCAAATTTCATTCTCACACTTTCATTCTCCACCATCAAACTCAAAACCCCTCAACTTAGTTCCCTGCTCTGCAATAACTCTTTGATAAGATATCCCACTTCTTTATCAAACATCCTTCCTCTCTCACCCGTTTTCTGTTTCAACATTGAAGATTATTTTTGATTGGTGGAAGAGAGACACAAAAGATTAGGGACAAAGATGTAAACACATTAGGACCAAATCAGTAAACTTGTTAAACTTTTTCAAAAAAATATAAAATCATAATAAACCATCTAACCGGTTACAACAATGATATCTGGACCACTCATTTTTTTAATATTAAATCTAATGGTCAGCAAAACTTGTCCATCATGAACCATTTGTCACACTGGTCCATCCTAGAGTTAAGAATTCTCTCTAAAATAATATCTATTGTTTCCTTTCTCATTCCATGCTCGTTTCATCACAGATATAACATAACTCTTCTCCCATATACAAAGCACTTTTAGGCGTACACCAAGTAAGTACCAACCATGCATTTTGCATACAAGTCAATGCAGTCAAATGCAAGCCTTTACCCAATGCAAATACAGATTAGCAGTAAATCTTTTTGGTTTTCTATTTATTTATTTTTTTGTTCTGCAGTCAACCAATTGAGTTTAATTTCTTAGTTAGGAGTTAACCAGTAGAGGTTAAATATACAGAGTTTTAGATTTAAATCACTACAAAAAGTTATGTTATTATCACAACCTATTACTGTTGGCCATGACACCTGCAATGGCTAGGCTAATGGTAAGTCGTTGATAAGCTGTAAATGACCTTTTTTACTTTAGGTTTTCCATTTATTTGAATTTCCTGTCAATTTAGTTTAGTATATTGTAACTCTTCCTTAATTTATCAACGGTTAAGCTATTGGTAATTTGAACACTCAACAATCACTAAATTTCAAATTCTAATACGTTAAAGAAGGCATTTAATAGAAGTTAAAAACAACAAACGATAGCAATATTTTTAATTGTTATTAAAAGGAGTGATCCTATCTTTGCAACACCGATGACAGCAGTTCAATGCAACAACCCCAACTTTAGATGTAGCAAAAATAATGGTTTCTTTTAGGAACCGAACACCCAATCGTCATCACATTTTTAATGACCCAAATGTTGAATATGTTACTATCAACTTGGCAACTATTACTCAATGATTAATTTACTACCAATCAAATCGACAAAAAATCAAATCCATAGTCATCAAAGCTTTCAATATGGTGTGAATGCTAAGGTATTTATCGCCCTTAACCCAAGTTTAAGATATTCTACCTCCAAGTGTGTGTGTAGATGAATGTTTGCAAAGTTGATTTTGAAGTGAAGTATTTTATGTTTGAATGTTTTTATTGTAAAGTTGAATTAATCTGTAGGTTCTGACTATTGGAAGTTTTTAATTAGGTCTCCAAAATTTTGTAATTGAGTCTTTGATCTTATAAAATTTTCGTAATTAAGTCCCTGAAATCTTTAAAACCGTCACAAATTGTCATTTTTTAGATGTTTTAAGCCGTTATAAACTAACATCAAAAACCTAATTACAAAATTTTTACAAGATCAAAAATCCAATTACAATTTTTTTTAGTTTAAGGACCTAATTAAAAATTACCAAATAGTTCAGGAACCTACAAATTAATTTAACCTTATTGTAAAAATAAGTTAGCAGTAAAACTCAATATAAAATTTTTGATCCCATACAGAAGTTACCTAAAGTTGTATACACTCAAAATCAATTTTAATTAGACTCAAAATCAATTCCTTAACATGAGACAAACATATGAACATTTATCTAAAATTACATTAGCAGGTATTTTTACGTGATTTTAGATGATCCAACATGAATCCAATCATGCATTCAAACTATTACGTCCACTCCATCGCATAATAGATGCAATAGCGTCCACGAATTCACTCAGGGATAGCGGTCGTAATAACTGCGCCTTTAATTTAAGACATAATGGTCATAACATAGCAGTTAGGAGCTGCAATAAGCCGCTATAGCAGTGCGAATTAACTAGCTAGTTTGGAGTGCCAAGTGCCAAAAGATAGTAGAAATCACAACATTAGGCGCTGGTAAGCAACACTTGGTATTATTAAGTAGCGCTAGGTGTTGACATCGCAAATCTAGGTTTAATTTGAATCTTTGGACCAAGGTTTAACAAAAGGTTAGCGACCGCGATTTCATATGCAATGTCAATATTTTTGGAGTCCCCACGACTGTATCGTGACTGTAATTATTGTTGCATCAACTTCATTTGTTCACAATTTTGTTCAATATCAAGAATCGTGATGAAACTGCAATAATGACCATAATTTAAAACTTTGATTTTGACTTAAAGAAAGCAGCCGACACATAAGAGAACAAAAGGTCAAAAGAGTTTTTTTAACATTCTAAGAGGTCAAGAGGCCTATGGAAAGGTGCTAGCAATACAGATGTATCTAATCTTTATCTTTGTTTCTATTTTATTGTTTTCTTTGTGCAATAACGCATAACTAAACCCCTTTTGACCGGGGTTGGTGAACCTAAATTGAATTTCTATGTAATATGTATTTTTTCTATCCAACACAAGTTTTTTTTCATAATCTATGTTTATTTCTCTATGATCTAAGCATTTTTTTAATTGCTATTAAAATTGATATGAAGTTTGTGTTACAATTGAAAATTTGAGCATAGACTAGAATTGTGATTAACTACCATAATTTTAGGTGTTTAGAGGAATAAAACATCGTAAAAGAATTTTGAATCAAGAAATTGATCTTAATCTAATTTCATAGATTAGAACTACAATTTCATATTACGACTTGTGTTAGGTATGAATTCAATTGCATAGAGAGACAAAGAAGGAGACAATAATCCTAGTCGCTTTTTAAGTCTTGAATTATACTGAAATTTGCTACATTATTCTTGTTATTTTTCTTTGTATCAATTTTAGTTTCTTTTTGACCCAAGTTATTTTTATTGATCAAATAGCTTTGATTTAGTTGTAATTGATAATTGTACCAAACCTAGGAAGAACGATATTTTACTTAAATTTTACTCTTAAATAACTTTTTTGCCCCTATAAAATAGGAGAGTTTTGCTTTTAGTCTTTTATATTTATTTTTTTTACTTTTGTCTCTATAATATTTTTTTTCGTTTTATTTTGATCTCTGTCATCAAGTTTGCTCATTAAATCTAACAAAAAGCCCAAAAGAAAAAACACAAAAATTATAGGGATCAAAAAATTAAGAGGACCAAAACGAAAACAACCAAAATTAAAAGAACCAAAACAATAACAATCTTATATTATAGGGACTAAATAGTTATTTAAATCAAATTTATAAAAATTAAACATTCAAACATTGCAAATGCACTGATGGGAATAAAAAAAATTAAACCTACAACGAATGTACTAGCGCCAAACAAGAAAATTATAAATTACATTGACATTCCTTAATTGTTTGAAAAACATTACACTGACACCCTTTATATATTATACTAACACCCTGTGATACCTATGAAACACATTACATCGTATACTCTTATAAGAAGTGTTGTTGTAGACGTTAAAAAGAAGGGTGATCATGTGCAACATCAAGAAACTTTTGTATTTTCTCATATATAATAATAACATCATGCATTCTTCTGCTTTCTTTATTATTCCAGCTTGTCTGTTACCATTTGTTTTGATAACTCTGTCTTATTTTATGTTTCACTGTTGTTGCTCTCCATTTGTTATATTTGCTTTATAAATTGAAGGCAAATGCATTATTGCATAACTTCTACGAAGTTGTGTTTAAGGTTTAATTTTAATATTGTTTTTGATGGTCATCAATGCATTTATTGTAGATTTAATTTTTTCTTCCCATCAGTACATTTGCAGTGTTTGAAGGTTTAATTTTTATAAATTTAGTTTAAATAATTTTTTAGTCCTTATAATATATGATTGTTTTCATTTTAGTCCTCTTAATTTTGGTTGTTTTCATTGTGGTTTCTATAATTTTTGTGTTTTTTCTTTTGATCCTTCCATTAGATTTAGAAACCAACATGAAACAAAAAATAAAATTATAAGAACAAAAATGAAAAAAAATTATAAAAGACAAAAAGCAAAACTCTCCTATTTTATAAGAACGAAAAAGTTATTTAAGCTTAAATTTTACTACTTGACATGACCAATATACTTGCGGCCTTCAAAGGTTTATTGCACTATTTTGTCCACCTTCTACGGATTTTCTTCGGTCATCACTGCAGCATTACCAGGTTTTATTCTCTCTATAGACAATGTGTTTATATGTTCATCATTGTATTGTTTGCTGGTCATAGTTCTCGACTATGTTGCTATGTTAACAGACTATGTCTAGTAATGAATTAATTTTTTAAAAGAAATTCAATTTTTTTTTTATAGTTTTGTGTTTTCTCCTCATTACAACATCAACATTGACTTTCATTGTCATCGATAAAACAATTTTATCCTTTACAATTAAGAGTGTTTACGTTGTGAAGTTTTTTTTTTTTTTTTTTTTAACAATGGTGACACCAAGTTAAGAATATAAGACCTTGTGGAGGTCTAAATCTCCCATCAGTGCCCCTAATGGGTTTTTTGGTAAAGTTATTCTCGAGAAAATGAACTTGAAAATCTGTCATTCTCATATTCGATATAAGTTAAAATAAAAAAATATGTTCAGATATTATTGATTCTCATGAATTTTTTAGTTTTTATTTTCGATAAGCATTGATTCTAATGAAATTGAACTGGCATTTTTCATATTTTGTTTGATTTTGGTAAGTGATAGTGATATGTTACTTTTTTACGAGAATATAAGAAATATTTTATATAACCTAATTTTAAGTTTTTTTTATTTTCACTTCTACTTTCTTTATCATTTAAATTTTAAAAAACATTAAATTTTAACCAAGTATGATTTTAATTACTCGGAAGTAATATCCAAATAAAGATATTATTGAAAAGGGTTAAATATATTTTTGGTCCTCCAAAAATATAACAAAATTGTTTTTAGTCTCCAAATTTTTTTTTCTTGAATAAAGTTCCTCAATCATTAAAAATGCTCTAATTAGATTTATGTGCTAAACTCTATTTAACTTTTTTGTTAAATGATGATCACATCACCATCACAGTCACCATTAATTTGCTAATGTAACTGTCCATGTCAACTGTTATGTCCAAGTCAGATTAGTAACATATTTTTTAAATAAAATTATTACATGTTTAACACTAAACTACAATTTTTTTAATTCTAAAGCAAAAATAATTACACGATTTTTTATTAAAAATTATCGTTGAGCCCTTCAATTAATAAAATACTTTACTTGAAAGCTGATGCGACTATCATTTAACAAAAAAGTTAAACAGAGTTTAACATAAAAATCTAATTAGAATATTTTTAATATTTGAGAGACTTTATTCAAGGAAAAAATTTCCTGAAGAGTAAAACCAATTCTATCATATTTTTAGAGAAGCAAAAACATATTTAACCCTATTAAAAATGTAATTTTTAAGAACATAATGATATACCTTGAAACAAATATATCCTTAAATAAGCGATAATTATACATACAAGCAGCTAGCTAAATAGTATAAGGAAAACAAAGTTGCATGATTGTGTAGTACCAGCTCAGAAAAAGTTTAACGGACAAGGTTGAATCGTGCATTTGGTATCGGAGAAGAAGCCAAGAAAAGGAGAGAAGAGTGGTAATTTCACTGTTTTCTTCTTATTTGGTATCGAAGAAAGGCGATGAAATTTTTGAAAAAACATGTGAGACCCACGGATAAAAAATTCTTCGAAAAACAACAAAGAAAAACAACGAAATTACTGTACACAATGGGTGCTCTTCACAAAAATAACTCGTGTAAATCGATTTACACATACTGAAATCAATTTGCACCTTTTTTTGCTTTATATCTATTTCAAAATAATATAAAATGGTAACAAAATCGATTTGCATTAGGGCAAATCAATTTTGCTTCCCTTCCAGGTGACCCCCTGGAAAACACCTGTTTTATATAATAATATAATAATAATAATAATAAAAACAAATAATAATAATAATAATAATAATAGATAAATAAAAATAATATTAATAATAATAATAAAGAAATAAATAAAAATAATATTAATAATAAAAATAAATATAATAATAATAATAATAATAATATCAAAAAGTTAACTTTTTTTTTCATTTTTTTTTATTTTTCTTCAACCAAACAACCTTAACTTTTATTCTATTTTTCACTTATTTCTATTCTACTTTTTTCTCTTTATTTCTTTCCTCTTTACTAAACACACCCGTAAAGAACACAAATATTTTGTTTAGGTATTAAAAAACTATTAACTAGTTAATTGCGAAATCTGAAAGCTATAAAAAAACAGTAATGAAAATACAGCATATATACACGTGTAAAATGATGAACTCACAGTGCATTCTTGGTTATCAGTAAAAATATGGTAAATCAAATTTAGAGTTTAATTTTTATAGTGAAAAATTTAAAGTATCATCTAATTAGAAAACATTTTAAATATATTTTTTAAAATAATTATTATAAAAACTAGCATCTTACTGTATATGATAATTTATAGGTAAGTTATGAGTATAATAAGTATGTATGGTTAATATTAAAGTTTTTATATGGTCAACTAATTAAAAACTATTTTTATATAATTTTTAAAATAATAATTATTAAAATCAACAAATTTATAGTATAAAAAAACTTTACAATGTAAAAGCATATCTTATTTTCTCTTAAATTATAATATAAAAAAACTTTACATTATTAAGATATTCTAACTAAATTGATCAAACTTAAAAAAAAAAAAAAAAAACTAAATTGATCAAACTTATCTATCTCTTTAAAAATAACTAAAAAGAGACATAGATGGGTACAAAAATGGATGAGAATATGACGACCAAAGGACATTAGCTACTGTTACTACGTTTATGAGTAATTTTCCTTGCACTTGCACACATAAAAAATGACAAATAAATAAATAAATAAACTGAAAAGGAAGAAAATGGTACTGAAATATATACCTTGAACTGGCGTACTCAAAGAACTTGCTAGTGGCGGAAAAGACTATGAGAGCAATCTCTGCATCACAAAGAGTTGACAGCTCCTGAGCCTTCTTGAAAAGACCTTTCCTCCTCTTCGAGAAAGTTACCTGCCTCGCGTTTATGTTGTCGATCTTCTTGATCGGTATCTTCTTTCTCGCCATTCTATACCATACATACAATTACATATCTTTCAAATCATCCAAATTCCAACCCAAAATAAATAGAAGCATACATGTCTGTATGAAAACTAAACAGAAACATTTTCCACTTGTCCAAGTATATAAACACAACAGATCGATGTGAAAATAAAATATATATGCATGTACGATATAAGGGGGTTTTGAGAGAAAACCATCATGATAGATCTTCCATGAATAAACAGCAAATTAAGACTATAGAAAGCATATGCACAAGGAAAGGGAAAAGAAACACAAACACTTTACTGAAATAGCAGAAAAGGGTCTTAATTTGCAAGGAATCTGAGACAAACCCTTACCGGCCGGTTGGAAATTTTGCAGATAAAAAAGGTGTTTCAGTTTGAACAGTAAAGTGGAGGTAGCATACGAGCTTCCTTGTATTACCAGAAATGGATGATTCCTGAATACGTTAATGGGAGCTAAAAGAGAAAGGAATGTTGGGGTTACCCCTACTGGGAAACTTTGATATATGACTCCCAAAAATATCTATCAGTATCCACAGCATCTTTTTCCAATCTCTGGCTGTTATTGCTCAGTTTGGAATTTCGATGGACGAAGTAAAGACCAATTTATATTGTTTGCCAAAATTAGTATTTTTATTTTTTTATTCTTTTTTCCATTTATAAGGTTTTCTTTTACTTTTTTTATTTTGTTAGATTCTTTACGCCTTTCCGTACAGATAGCTACTGGTATCAATAGCCAGCTATGAGGACAACTGATGCGATCTGATGTCTAGCCGTTTTGTTAGTATCAACTTTTGAAATATATTTTTTTAAGTAACTAAATTAAGAAAAAATTTATTGAAAAAATGTTTTTTTCATCAAAAGTGTAAAAATATAATAAATATTTTATAATAACTTTTTAATTAGTTTAATCAATATTTAAGGCTGACGTTAATAAAATATATTTTTTTAATTATATTTACAGCTTACTAAAACATGAGACATATGTTATGTTACAATTCAGTCTATCATTCAATTTGTTAGCTATTTTTACCTCTTAAATTTGTTATAAATTACAAAAACTACTAGCTATGTAAAAGAGGATACGTATGAAACCAAATCTTTAAAAAAAAACTTAATCTTTATATAAAACATTACAAAACAATGAGTTAAAATTTAGTTATATTTATTTATGAGTTAGTCTCGTCTTTTTGAACATCAAATGAATTGTTTTAGTAGTTTGGTTACTGAAAATGAATTATATGGTTCACTACACCATCAATACATCAAAATATTCAACATTTTAGAGGAGATAAAATTTCTAATAATGTACACCAATAGGAAAACTTTAAATGCGTCTACATTCCATGTAAAAACCTAAAAAGAAAATATAATCATTTAGTACATGGATAATAAGAAAATATTGTTAAAACTCAAAATACCATAAGATTGACCTACTCTTTTGCCCATCCTTTGAAGGTGTGCACTAAGCTCCCTAGATCCATAAAGGTAGAAACTTATAAGTAGTTGATTCATGATAAACATAGTCAACTTTTGAAAGTTGAGTAGATGGAGTATCATAAGCAATAAATCAGAATAAAAAATCAAGTTAGGAAATACCTAAACATTGTCAAATACTTTACGATAGACCACATTAGTTGTTGATGTGTATAGTCTTTTTTCTTCATCCAAAATCAAAATCTTTAAACCCTCCTTCAAGAATCTCTATTTCACCCTTACCATTCTCGTTTTCATTGTGATTATCGTCTCTAATTCGTAGAATCCAACTTGCAAAGTCTCTTATATCATCTCAATTTGCATTATTAGTTGTAGCACCTAGCCTCGTGTTCGTTGTAAGCCTCAATACCTTGCAACTGTTCCAAATGTTAGAAGCATTTATGGAAGAACCAACAACATCTTGCCTCGACCCCTTCCTAATCATAGGCAAAATCTGTCTGAAATCACCACCCAAAACAACCACCTTTCCTTCGAATAGTTTCGTCGCATTGTCCTTATTTTGAGACATTATAATATCCCGCAATGTTCGGTCTAGTGCTTCAAAGCAAAACCTATTCATTATTGGTGCCTCATCCCATATGATTAGTTTGGTGTGAAGTAGAAGTTCTGATTTAGCATTCCCCTGGTTAATATTGCAAGTTGAGTCATCTCTAATAACTAATGGAATGGAGAAAGTTGAGTTGGCAGTTCGTCCTTGAGGCAAAAGCAGAGAAGTAATGCCACTAGAAGCAACATTGAGGACAAGTAATCCCTTTGATTGCAGGCCTGCAAATAAAGTCTTCCATAAAAATGTTTTGTTAGTACCCTCATATCCATATAGGAAAAAAAAATCTACTTGATCCAGACACAACAGAGTCAATGATTTCTTGGTATACACCTTTTTGCTCAGTCGCCAACAACTCCATGAGAGAAGAATGAATTTTTGCCATCTCGTCTCGATCATAGCTTATTTCATCTATGATCAACTTATTCTGGAAGTTGAGTATATCCGACATCATGGGCAATGGCATGGAAGGATAGTCAGTAAGGGATTTCCCATTTGACTAAAGCAATTTCTCCAATTCAATAAGATAGAGATTCTTTAGCTCATCGTAAAAAATTCGAACATCTACACAACAAATAAATGTGTTAGTCGTTTGTTTAACTATTAAAAAACAGAATGACAAAGAAATGGACAAAAAAAATTGTACCTCGAATAGTTAGATCCCTCCTCTTGTCATAAAATATTTCATCACACAATAACTTCCATGTGCTGTTCCAAACAACAAATGGTTTTATCATTGTATTCATGGCTAACAATGTAATAAATAGCCTTCACAGCTGACTACTAGAAGCCAATTTACTTGCTTTAGTGATTGCATATATGAACTCTTTATCATTTGCTAATAAACCTAATTCATAACATGACTCTTGAAAAGTATTGTACTTTACACCACTAACTATCTTCAGGCAATCATAGCTAGTGAAACCCCTCTACATAGTAAGTAAAATTCTCATGTAATATAGTTCCCCAATGCTAGGAGGAATGTACTAAAGCCTCCCACTACTTTGTCATTTCTTCCTTGGCTGCCACCTTTTATATTTTTTGTAGTAAACAATCTTAGTGGGGTATTCTGAATATGT
Source organism: Spatholobus suberectus (assembly GCA_004329165.1). Taxonomy (NCBI): domain Eukaryota; kingdom Viridiplantae; phylum Streptophyta; class Magnoliopsida; order Fabales; family Fabaceae; genus Spatholobus; species Spatholobus suberectus. Next base: position 5,582,570 of record CM014729.1, on the reverse strand, counting down.
TAGATCCTTACCGGCAACAAAATTCTTATTTACCTCAAACCATGCAAGAAACATTGTATGAACTTGTTCATGTCCTTTGACAACTGACTTAATTTCTTAGTCATTGAAATAAATAGCCTGCTGATTTGGAAGGTGAAAAACTAATCTTTGCACCAGTGGCCACTTGTAATGTAGGTCAAACTTGAAAATTCTCCAAGCTCACTCACATGCTGAAACATACCTACAATCATAATACTGTCTGATTTCATTAACAGGTTGATTAGTATTGTTATTTTCAAAATCTTTGAATATTTGTAGTATGGCTCGGTCAGGACCTTTGTTCACATACTTAAACAAATACTTTATAGAGTTGGACTTATTACAATACTCAACATTCACATGTCCTTCATAACTCATTAGAAGACGAGGATTGTAAGGAATAACACTCCTATTGTTATTTTTGCTCCCATTTTCTGAACAGAGAGGCCAGAATCCCGAGATCTATAATTTGGATAACCTTCATCATCAATTGTGCTAAATGGTTCAAAACTCTTTGGGGAATACTTCTGACATCTCCTACCTTTCATGTATGAGGACTTAAGATTAGCCACTTCACATGGGCCATGAGTCATGTATTTGGTTACTGCATTTACCAATCTTGGATATAATGTCGAATTAGGCAACTTTACTGATATTACACCATCAATATCTTCCCCATTTGTCAATTTGCTTGCTTTACTTAGCCACAAAAGGATATAGGCAAGTGGAAGACCTCTCTTTTGAAACTCCACAGTGTACATTCCTAAAATCATAAAACAAAATAAAAAAGAATTATGAAGCAACCTTGAAACCTATGAAAATTAAAAGCAATATTAAAACGATATTGTTAGAACAACTTGCCTACATTAGCTGCTCCGAATATCTGATCTTTCTTGAAATCTGTCATCATTTGGTCTAGTTTTATCTCGAAACTCTACAAACAATATCAAGTCTATCTGATGGTTGAAGTCCTCTATTTGAAACAAAGTTCTGTATTTTTTTCCAATTAGAATTGCATGTAATCATTATACATAGATATGGGTATCCAAATCTTTTGCACACTGCCACTGCGTCCTGACATTTGTTGAACATGTACCTCATACCACCTATGAATAATGGTGGCAATATAGCATGTGTTAAGACAAAGGACAAATTTGTAACCCTCAAATATTTTGATAATAACAAACAGTTAAAATTATATATGTCCTTACACAATCGTCTGTTCATATGTTCGCATATAATCGGCTGATGTTTTTAAAATGAATATCGTCTTATCTTTTGATTAGATAAACTTTGTAACTAACACATCTTACAGACGATAACAACGTTCTAAAATGATCTGCACATCAATTAGAGCGTAAGCTATCTTGAAATGTATAAAGCCTACATACCTACTCTTGAAGATAGTTAGCGAAAAAGAAGGAATATATGTGTGTATGTCAGAACGAGAAAACGGACATGACAACTGCTACAAGATTGAGTACAAGAAGAGAAAAGATAAGCAGACTGCTTTATCTTATTATATGACAAGTTGGTGAAAGGCATTAAATACTGCATTTAATGCTCCAACAACTCTCTTCATCAGACGAAGGCCATCTTCTGCAAAGCACTCAACGGATCTCTTTATTGAGCCTATAAATAAAAGAAAATACCTCTTTCGAAAGTTGTTGTTGTTGTTGGTATTACTGCTGATCATAAATTACTTTAAGAAAAGAAAAAGCTTGTCTAAACTCTGCTTGTAAAATCCTTTTTATACTTCATTGTATATTCGTCTGTAAGACGTTAAACCCAGTGAGGTAACTCACACGTAAACCTTTTTCTTAATGAGATTGGTGGAAGCCTGAAAAGGCTTTAATTCAAAGAATACTTGGGTGTTTGCTTGGAGAGGCAAGTGAAAGACTACTTGGGTTGAGCCTGAAGAGGCTTGTGGAAAGAATACTTGTAACTTAAAAAAGTTAGTGGAACTTGGTTGTTGCCAAGAGCTGGACGTAGTCTCTAGGGTGAGACGAACCAGTATATATTCTATGTGCTTTTCAGTTTGTCTTTCAGCTTTCGTCTATCTTACAAAACGTTTTTGAGAATTTTTTTGATCTTACTTCAGACGATACGAAGTTAATGAAAGATTTGCGAAAATTTGCTATAACACAATTCAACCCCCCTTCTTGTGTTATCTTTGTGCTCTACAACACGCCTTCCAACCGAAGATGGATTTGTTTCTCCTCTAGTAATTGCATCCTGCAAACCATTTAGAATGTCACATGTAATGTCCTTTTGATTATTTCTTATATAGGTTAGCCACTAGGATTCAATCATGGTATAACAGTCCACAACGAATTGTTGGAATAACATCCTTGTGTTGGCAATATTACCAAACTCAACACTTCTTTCTTGTATCCTAAATGCGATGAACTTTGTTATTGATTTCGCTTATGATGTTGTCATCATCAGGTTTCCTATATGGAACATTTTCTTGAAAACCATCTTCTCCATAGGGTTTAAGGTTTGTGTCTCATTGAGTCTAATCAAACCTTCACCAAATTTCTCAACAACTGTATCTTTGCCCCTTTCCATGCCATTGTAATCACCAACTATCAATGCTTCAACTTCAACACAACTGAGCTTATAGTATAATCTCCCATCCTTAGAGCGATTTCTTATCAATCTCAAACAATAATTAGATATTTGTTCTTGTGGCTACAAGTCCTTTACTTTGCGAAAATATTTGGCTAAAAGGTTGTGCTCATCAACCATTTTTGTTAGGTCCTAAACCAAATAATTATCGAAGTAGTTGGATTGTCTATTTGATAAAAAAAAGGGCGTGTTAATTAGACATGAAAAAGGTGTAATTAACAAAAAAGAAATTGTAAAACAGAGGAGAAACACAAGAAGAGGGTTGAATTATGTTTCTAAAAACTATTGCAAGACCTTTTTCAAAAACAAGTATCGTCTGATCAATAGCCGAAATGTATAGCTCACTAAAACAGATTTCAAAAGAATTTCTAAAGAAAAACGATTCATTTTAAGAGATAAATGCTTTTAGTGAAACACGGGAGAAATAAAATAGAAAGAGACACAAAGTTTTATACTGATTTATCTCACCCTAGAGAATACGTCCAATTCTTGGCACACCGCCAAGTCTTACTATAACTTTAACAAAGTTACAAATATTCTTTTATCCAAGCCTCTTCAAGCTTATCGCAAGTAGTATTTTACTTGCCTCTCTAAGCAAACACCCAAGTATTCTTTGACACAAAACCTCTTCAGGCTTCCATTAATTTCACAAAAAAATGGTTAAAGGGTACATGCTCACATACTAGGTTGCGTCTTATCAGACAAATATACATTGAAGCTCAAAAACTTGACTAAGACACTTTTTACAAAGATTTCTTTTGAACTCAAGAAAGAGAGAGAGTTAAGCACTTAGATCTCTTCTTTTATAGTGCTCCTTAAAAGGTGTCCGTTGTGAGTGTTTCAAAAGCATCCTTTTTTGATGTTGTATAAAGAATAAAATGTTGGTTGGAGCATTAAATACCACATTTAATGCTCTTCACCAACCGGTCACAATGATAAGATAAAACAGTTTGCTTATCTTGCCTTTGTCGTATTGAATCTTGTTGTAGTAGGCATGTTTTGCTTTTTAGTACTGACAAGTACACTGAAGTTCCTTCTTTTTGGCAAATGTTTGTATCTTTTCAAAGGTAGGTACGTTGACATCTTTTTCGAGAAAGTAGGTATGTGAACTTCTAGACAGAGGTCAATACTTATGTAAAATATATCAAATAAAGACTAAAACTAGCAGTCCTTGATAACTTTTGTGTGTTGTGAATAAACAACATAATTTTTATGTATTTCAAAAGCAAATGTAACGACCCAACTGTCGCTACCAAACAACCCTACTAAACATACACCATATGCATATTATCAGGTGAATAAATTCATATAATATCTATATATGAACCATACACATCAACTAAGAGATCCACTTATCTCTCCTGGTACCATACATGCATATCTGTATATCTGTCATCAACATATCACACACAACAATGGGATAACACCAGCCTATATCAACAAATCAAAAAGTATATACATCATCGGGGAAACGGGATACAAAACTCACTCCCTATAGCTGGTCAATCTATACAATCCCATCAAAAGAATATAAAGAAATTGAACCATAACTAAAGCAACGAAACTTGGCTTTCCCAAGCCAAACATCTCCAGCTCTTAGCTCCATCCTCAGCTTCGAGTCGCCGGACCCACGGAAGCCTTGCCATCTGCTCTCACGCCATAAGACGTGATCATCACAGGCACATCAGCACAACAGCAACAATAGGACAACCAACAACAACAAAACATGGCAAGGGTAAGCTTACTACAACAATAACATAGCATCTGATTGTGGAAATCATCAACAATTCACAACATTCAATCACAAGTATATGGCACACCATCATATATCCAGAGATCTCAACATCTATATACAGATGTACATGTATAAAGCAATCATTTACATGGCAAAGAGTTCTCAATCTAAAACTCTATATCACAACCAATCCGTCACAACTATGTCAATGCATGATGACACGACTCTCGAGAGATTTACAACATATCGGGCGATCAACTAGGTCTCACCCCCTATTGTGGCCTATCTAAGCACCATTCAGGGATTGCCAAACTCTGATATGCGAATAAGCTTAGTGGTTTGTCAGGATAAGTGTATGTGGGTGGTGGCTTATTGCGGCACAAGGCCTGCATCACCATGGCCTCCTGCGGAGTCACCCATCCACCCATCCCCGAAGGCCCATCGTCAGCTGCCCCACGTCTCATCCAGCACTAGGTTGGAGGCCCATCTAAGTTCCAACTTTGGTCACCTTCCAACTTACGTGCCTACTCGCACCACGGCATGAGGTCCATTGTCAACTACCCCAGCTGCCAACTATGCATGAATGCACGTACTACACACCATCAACTACTTAACCACAACCAATAAACATACGACATATATATATGTATATCAATACAACTAGTGGCAAAGAGATCAATCGTCAGCTACGTCACATGATCACTCAACATCCATCAACACCATACCGGCCTAAATCATAATCAACAGGTAAGGCCCTATCTAAGCAGCCCACCTCATGAGGAACAATATCACACATAACAAGCGGAGGTCCTATCTAAGCAACCTTCCATTTCAAAGACTTATCCAACAACCAATTTATAATTTAAAACGAAGACCCTCTTTGAAAACCATTTGGAAGATAGATAAATCTGGAGATTTACAAAAACCCTTAAAACAATTCGTCTCTTTAAATTAAAGAAATCATATCCCAACTTGACAACTCTCCATTTTTCTCAAATAGAGCTTTTGAAAATGTATAATACTCTTTTTATATGTGTATATACAAAATACTTCGCGTTTTGAAATGAAAACTGTGAAATCTTAAATGGTACATTCAGTTATGAAATAACAGATTATGTACTGTAGTAACAGATTATATCTGTTTAGTAAAAATACATCAAATTTCATTTTTCAGCAGGGATAATCGATTATGGGTCTCCATAATCGATTATTGCAGAACCAAAATCGACAAGAATTTTTTTGAAACCCAGATAATCGATTATTAGATGCCCATAATCGATTATTGCCGAGCCAATTTCACGAAAATTGATCCTAAAGCTCCAGATAATGATTGTCAACTTCTATAATCGATTATCTGCGATAGGATTGTCGAAAAACACAGTTTTTGCAGCAAAAACTCGAACATCCATCATCCAAACTCAAATTTTTGAATCAATGAGTTTCCAATATCATCAATCCACCTCAACCAAGCTAATATGCAACAGATTTCACCACAAATTCAACATTTCATCACACAAATCATGGTTTCTCCTCAAAAATTCATATTTCTCCCTAAAACCCCTTTTCATTCAAAATCTTACCATAACTAACATATAATCCGAATTTGGACCAACCCAAAGTGATATTTACACACAAACATGTTTATACATCACAAATCTAGCAAGAGTAAGCTTCCCTTACCTCTTGTAGCTTCCGAATCTAAGCTTGGGGAAGGGAAAATGTGAGAGACATAGAAACTTGAGCCAAACTTCATGAAAGCAAAGCAATAACAGCTCTCCAACGCCTAGAAACGGGATTCCTCACTGGGTTTGGGTCTCACACTTCAAGAATCTCGGTAAGGATTAGAGAAAAGTTGAGAGAATGAGAGAAGAGAGTGAGAGAGAGACGGGAGAATGAGAGAAATGAGAAGGGAAGGGGGTTTTAAAACTCTTCCTAGGCCCCACGGAGGCTTCATGCCCACTAAAGCTCAGGGTCTGTCTATTCACTCTCCAAAACTCACAACAGGTCTAACTTAATTGTTTTTCTCCCAACAATCCAAACCAAAACCAATAACACTCTCAATTTGGCTTAAGCACATTTGTCTCAGTTCCCTAAACTCATATAGGAATTCCAAGTCAACAACATAAAACTAACACCACACAATAACAATCAACAACAATCTATTTGTTTATTTGTTTTAAACACCATAATCACATATTAATTTTCACTTTTAGTTATTAAACCACTAAATCATGCATTAAGAAAAACACGGCGTTACGACAAACATTCAAACGGTCATAAAAACATTAGTCTATTTGGCATAATCAAAACAAAATGAGGGTTATATAATCATCCATTGTCCTAACAAATTTGATATGAAAAATAAGGCTAACTAAAATACTTGAAGTGATTCACTCTATTAACTACTTCATTAGTAGTGTCATGTATGTATAGTTGTGCAAATTTTGGCTTAGATCCCTTTTCTAGCAACAGACTACTAATACAATGGTAATTTTGCCCACTAAGAATGAGTTGTGGTGGTCCACCCCCGTCATTGACTGAATCCTCTATCTTCCCTCCAATAGAAATGAATGAGAACATGGCATATGCTCTAAAATTGTCCTTGAAATGGTTACTTCTGTGATTGATACCATTATGTAAATAAAATAATAGATATGGACGTCACTAAGAAGTGGAAGACGTACCTTTCCCTTTATACAATAGAGAGAAAATCCATCTTTCACTATTTTTTTTTCTTGTTAGCCATTTCCTCAAACTACATATCAACGTGACATTTATCACAAATGAATGAAGGACTGCCTAAATCCAAATCCACCACAAGAAACACAATATTATGAATCGAAATTTCAAATCGAATAACTATTTGACAAAGTAGTTGTTAATTCATAAACAAATTAAATTAACTCGGCACTAAACACTGGCTTTCTGCTCTCTCGTATAGTTCTGATTCAAACTACAACATCCTCTCACCCATAGAGACACCTGAAATTATAAGGAAATATTTTAGATGAAGAACATGTAGACAAAGTTAAGGAATACATCAAGAGTCCCTTCACAAATGACGTTAATTGTTATATATTGGAACATATACGTACCAAGTTCACACGCGTTTAAGGAATAAACCTGCTTCTCCATGTCATCTGTAAAGGACAACCTTGCAGAATCAATTGATTGCATTACTCGTCTTAACTATACCCTATGCTTGTTGCAGACCCTGCTAGATGTAGGATTGATAACATCAGATAATGGTGAGCTAGTAGTAGAAATTTCAAAATACTCTATTGGTGCTTAATGGGATGTTCTTGTATGTGCATGAAATGCATAATGACATTTTTATCTCATTAACAACCAAACAATATAGCATAGAAGAAATTAGTTTGCACAGAAAATAACTGCAAAATTAACTAATCTATACCATCCACCGGTGTGGAAGATTCACAATAAATGTGTGGAGTAAAATTATTGTGATTTGTGTCCTTGATGACAATCTAACTGTCTAAACTCAAGTATTCATTTGTATTAAAGCATGAAGCTTGCGAATATAAGTAAAACATACACAGATTCCAAACAATATGTACACAAAGTGGAAACAACATGAAAAATACTTGTGACAACCCTTTTTTTTTTTTCCTTTTGCTTTTTGAGTTATAATATTCTTACTCCTTGCTCGAGAATTAGCACATTAAAATTTGTTGAATGACCTCTTATTCCACTGACCTCATTTAATGTTCCAGACATAGGGATATTGCCTTATTAAAAAGAACAAATGTATATGTGATGTGATAGCAAAATAGGAGTTGAAATTTAAAAGAAATGATTAATTATATATATCTATATATAAAAATATTATACTTGTTGATATTAAACTACACATTATACTGAAAAAGAAAATCACATACTTATAGGCAATTGTGATAAAGGAGTCCTATGACTATTGGCATATGGTGTATATTGTAGGTTAGATGGGTCACTTCGAGCACTGAAGTTTTTGTCTATTAAACCGATTAAACAGACTATGAGAATCAATGATAATACAGTAGTGAAACATCTTTATGAACAACATAGTAGAAGATAATCTAACTTTTTGGACTTATGTTTTCATCTATATCAAAGCATTGAACCTTCGAATATAAGTAAAACATACACAGATTGCAAACAATAGACACATATGAAATAGACAATACATGAAAAATACATGTGACATCCTTCTTTCTTGTATTTTTTTATTTATAATGTTCCTCCTCCTTGCTCAAGAATTTGCACATTTTGTAGGTCGAATGATCAAATTTATAGAGTGACATCCTATACCACCAACCACGTTAAATGCATTGGACATAGGAATATTGGCTTATTTGTTAAAAACAAATGTATATGTGAGGTGCTAGCGAAATATGAGTTGACATTTAAAAGACATGGTTAATTGTATATATGTAAATATATTATACCTATTGATAATAGATAACACATTATAATGAATAAGGAAATCACATACCTATAGTCAATTGTGATAAAGGAGTCCTATGACTATTGGCATATGGTGTTTGTTGCATGTTGGATGACTCAATTCTAGTACTAGAGTTTTCATCTGTTAAACCCATTTAATAGGTAAAGAGATTCAATGATAACACAGTTGTGACACATCTCTATAAACAACACGGAAGAAGAGAATTAACTTACCTAGTAGTCCCATGCACGTGCTTGCATATTTGTCTAAGATAACCATCTTGCTCCTTGCATGTGCATGTGCGGCTTTAATTGAATCCATTCAACCAATAACAAAGCAAGAAAGTGGATACAATGACCTTCTTGGTTGCAATAGGTTACCCCCTTTTTTTTTTACAAAAAGCCATTAGAAATAAACTTGTTGATTATTTTCATTTTCAATAAATGACAATACATAATGTAGAGATCCCTAATAGTGAATACTAAATACTAAAGAATCAACAACAAATGCTTATTAATATTTTTTTTCCATATAAAACTTGCACATTCCATATCACCCCTATCCATCCTACTTAAAACCAAATTAATAATAGAACATGTAGTAAAGGAAACAAAAATATAAAGAAAAAGGCCATAAGAGGTAGGAGTGTTTTACAATTGGTTTCAACAAATGCAAAGATGGCTATAATAAGGTATCTGTAAAAGAGCACAATGATAAACCTTATGAAGTCACGCTGAATGACTACCAAGTACAAATTATTGGCCTAAGTACATTTCTACATAAATTTAAAGAATGCAAAGAAACAAATTAGATGGATAGATTAAAGGCATAAATAAGACTAACCAATATCAACAACTTTATACAGTAATAAGCCTATGAAACACCAAACCTTCATCACCTTCTTGCATAACTCTCCAGTACTTGTATTAAACAATTCACCCTAAAAGTGAGGCATGTCTCATTTCTTATTCCTAATCCTACTCTCATTGGTAACTTTATCAAGTCAAACTCTATCACTACGCCTGATACTAAAACATACTTTAGTTATATTTTTATTAAAAATATTATATTATTAAATCAATTTTTCCTAAAAAGTAAACATTTATTTATCATTTCATAATCATGTCATTAACTTAATGGTGATTATTTTATTCATTACTTGATAAGTGAATATTCTAGTTTCATATTGTCATATTACGTGCTTTCAAGTTTGTGCGAGATAATCATCTTATTCCTTGCATGTGCATGTGTGGCTTTAATTGAGTCCCTTCAGCCAATAACAAAGCAGGAAAATGGATACAATGACCTTCTTTGTTGCAATAGGTTACCTTTTCTTAAAAAAAAAAAAACCATTAAAGATAGACATGTTGATTATTTTCAATAAATGACAATACATAATGTAGAGGTCTTTAACATTGAATATTGAGCACTAAAGAATCAATAACAAATGATCATCAATATTTTTTGCATATAAAACTTGTATATTCCATATCATCCCTATCAATCTTACTCAAAACAATTTATAATAAGAGAACAGGTACAAAGGAAAAAGAAAATAGAATAAAAAAAAGGTGAGAATAGGTAGGAGTGTCTTATAGTTGGTTTCAACAAATGCAAATATGACTATAATGAGGTATATATCAAAGAAGGCAATGTTAAACCTTATGAAGTCACACTCGATGACTGTCAAGTACAAATTATGGACCTAAGTACATTGCTAATAAATTTAAGGAATGGAAAGAAACAAATTAGATGGAAAAAATTAAGGATATAAATAGGACTAACTAATATCAACAACTCTTTATTGCAATACAACCTATGAAACACCAAACTATCATCCTCCTATAGTACCTACATTAAAAAATTGACACTAAAGGTGAGACATCTCTCATTTCTTATTCTTAATCCTTTCATTGATAAATCTTATGAAGTCTTTCACTCGATCACTGCCACTTACATCAGACATACTTTAGTCATATTTTTATTAAAGGTACTATTATAATTAAATCAATTTTTCTAAAGAATAAACATTTATTTATCATTTCATAATCATATCATTAACTTCATATTGATAATTTTATTTATTACTTGATAAGTGTATATCCAATTTGGTTGTGTTATATATGTGTGTGTGTGTGTGTGTGAATAACATTTTTAAATACTTATATAAACTAACAATTTAAAAATATTTATGTAAAATAATAACAATATCATTTACCAAATATATTTAAAACTCATATTTTTAATGTTTTAACTATATATTCACTATAAATTTTATATGCAATTTTTTTATTAATATCTCCCTAAAAATTTAATAAAATATTTGGCTAAATATTTAGATAATTAAAATTAGTACATTAGTTTTAAAATAACCGATTCAAAACATATCTATAACATATTAGTATAAAATTTCATTTAACAAATAAAAATATGAAACAAGTACTTTTTCAGTTAATCAATAATATTCGTATAACATAATTTTTCTACAAATCAGAACTTAAATCATATATAGGTACCAAATAATCACAATAATTAATGGTAATAATCTCAATCAACACCATAAAATAAAATAAAATAAAAACATCATATGATATTATAATAAAAAAAGAAATTTAAAATAATAGCACATAAAATAACAACTAAAGAATTTAGAAAGGAATGGAAAGAAACAATTTAGATGGATAGATTAAAGACAAAAATAGGACTAACCAATATTAACAACTCTTTACTGCAATATAACCTATGAAACACGGTAAAAGAATATATTGTTTTTATAATAGATTTATAATCTTTAAAATAAATGCAATATCAATAATCATTATACATACACACACACACACACACACACACACATATATATATATATATATATATATATATATATATTACCTAAATAACAGATTTTAAATACTTATATAAACTAACAGTTTTAAAATATTTATGTAAAATAATAACAATATTATTCACCCAATATTATATTTAAAACTTTTCTTAATCATATATTTTTAATTTTTTAATTGTATATTCACTGTAAATTTTATATACAATTTTTTTATTAATATCTCCCTTAAAATTTAATAAAATATTCAGTTGAATATTTATATAACTAAAATCAATACATTAGTTTTAAAATAATTGATTAAAAATATCTCTATAATATTTTAATACAAAATTTCATTTAACAAATAAAAATATGAAACAACTACTTTTTCGTTTAAACAATAATAACCGTATAACATAATTATTGTACAGAATTTAAATCATCTTTAGATACCAAATAATTACAATAATCAAAGATAATAATCTCAATCAACACCATAAAATAAAAACAACATCATATGATTATAATAAAAAAATAATTTAAAATGATAGCACATAAAATAACAACATATGGATTTGGAAAGGAATGAAAAAAAAATTAAATGGAAAAAATAAAGACATAAATATGATTAACCAATATTAACAACTCTATACTGCAATACAACCTATGAAACACCATATATTCATCCTCTTCTTACACAACTCTCTAGTACATGTATTAAACAACTACTTTCCGTTTAATCAATAATAACCGTATAACATAATTATTCAATAAATCAGAATTTAAATTTTATTTTAACCAAATGATTACAATAATCAAAGGTAATAATTTCAATCAACATTGTAAAATATAAACAACATCATATATTATAATAAAAGAAACAAATTAAAATAATAACACAAAAAATAACAACTAAGGGACTTAGGGGTCAAATCTCATCCCATAAACCTTTTGATTAAGTAATAATAATGAAGTTGAACACCCCACCCCCTTACCTTATTAAAGTGTAGTAGAAGAGAAGGGAAGAGTTGAGTTCCACTTGTTCTAGCACTACTGCAAAAAGTCAATTTTAGAGCAGGATTTTAGAGCAGTTCATATTCAACTAATTTAAAATAAGAAGCAATGGCATTTTTGCAATTTTAAGCGGACGTTTTTAACTCGGGCTCAATAGAACCGATTTAAAAACTATTTTTTAAATTGGTTATATGTGTAACCGATTTAAAAATAAGTTCCTTAAATCAGTTCCATTTAGTGGAATTGATTTAAAAAGTGTTTCCCTCCACAATATTTTGCACGAAACCACGAGACTCGTTTTGCACGAAACTCATTTGTGTTATGCTTCAAGTTGGAAATAGAGTTCTCTCCACCTCTTTCATGCTCTCCCCATCTCTTTCAAGCTCCCTCAAGCTCTCTCCCACCTCCAAACTCGAGTTCGAACTCCATTCGAAGCTCACTCCCTCCCATTATGAAAACGGTGAGCTCCCTTCTTACACGTGTTGTTCGAGCTCTCTTCCAGCTCACGTCTTGTTGCTACTCCAACCCCCAACTTGCTGTCCCTCCATTACTCCACCTTGCACTCCACCTCCATTAAAGAGCAAGATCAGCATTGCATACGCGGTTTGAGCCCCAACTCGCTTCACCTCCATTCAACACCACGAAGTTCAACATTGCATAGGTTCGAACTCCATTTTTGCAGTTTTTGTTTATGCATGCGTTGTCATTGTTGTGGTTTTGCAATTGGATTTTGTTGCTACTGGAAATTAATTGCTAAAGGCTATGCTTGAATATGTTGATGAATAGAAGAAAATTTTAGTTGATTGTACCTATATGGATTTGTGAATCTTTAAGGAAAAAAGAAGTATTATTTAAGTTAGTCATAACTTATATGAATATATAGTAAGGATTTTAAGTGTTGAGAATTGAATAACATAAGCTACAATCAATTAAAGTCGATTATTTTGGCTAGTATTTACCTTGATGTTGCTTAGTAATGGGAAAGGATAAAAGTTTGAAATTAATCTAAGGATATGTAAGGAATTAATTGTCACACAATGTATTATATTTTGTTTAAAATCTAAAGCCTTAGAGTTGGTGGATTACAAGAATCAAAGAATTGGCCTTAATCTAGATTGGGAACTTGTTAGGAAATTAAAACATAGTAAGATAAGTGAACTTGTATGCTAAGATACATTCTTCAGATAAAGTGAGCAAAAAAGGAGAATTAGATTAAGAGTGAATTCGTATAGGAATCTAAAATTGAATAATTTAAGTACTAAAGTTTAAGAGATTAAGAAGTTTAAATGTAATGATATAGGCCATGAGGGCCGATATGATATAAATTAAGCTTGAGTAATGATGAGAATAATGTTAAATATTGATTGATACATCATACCTCTGTCTTTTGTTGACCATACCATTGGTGAGGTGTGATGGATAATGAAGAAAACAGAGGAAACTCTACCGAATTTTTAAAAGAATTTTGATCCCTTGAGTATAAGATTTGTTATGGATTGGATTGTCTGATAGGTTAACCTTTAGTATTGTGATTGAATGCCTGTTAATAAGTCTCTAGGAAAGTACCAGAATATAAAGGAAACTCTACCGAAATTTTTGTATAAATTGTATGTTTAATTGTGTTGTTTTTTATTAAATTTATACATTACGAGTGAACCTTAGTTTCTCGTTTGATATTCAATACAATGATTAAAGTACTAATTGTTGTATTGAATCTTGAATTGTCCGATTGGACAGTTTAGAAAGATTCATTTTTTTATACTTTATTAATACGTAGTGGTTAAGTATCACCTTAAATTTGATTAAATTTCGGTTTAGTGTATTTCGTGCTGTGTCTTTGGGTGCATACTTGATTATGGTGAACTTGATGTGACCACTTTCACTTTGTGTACTTGGAGACCAATGCGAAATGTTGCCAAATTTTTTTCAAATTTAAGATATGAGACTAAACCTGTACATATTAATCAAGTTTAAAAAAATATCTTTCTAAGTGGGATAGGGCCACACCTTGTATAAAAAAGTGAGATTTACATACATTAAGATATGGTTTGTGGATCACAGAAGGAAGTTCTGGATTGTAGTTGGATTAATTCTAGACCCACAACTGATGAGTATGATGATGGAGTGGAAGAGTTTGTCCCACTTGTTGAAAGAAATCTTCCTGATAGTGGTGGGTTCTTCTATTGTCCTTATGTTAATTGTTTGAATGAAAAACGACTACAAATTGAGGAAATACAGGAGCATATTCTTTATGATGGGTTTTGCAAGAGTTATATAATATGGACATGGCATGGTGAATTGTTAGACATGCTGAATGTCTCAAACAAAGCAAGTTGATGTACTTATGGACGATCAACTAAAGAACATGATCCGTGATATTGGATCGAAGTCTTTTCAACGAGCTCATGTGTATGACACTTTGTGCAGTGATGTGGATAAGCCTTTATATCTGGGTGCACTAAATTCACACGGTTGTTAGCGGTTTTAAGATTGGTGAATATCAAGGCAAGAAATAGGTGGAGTGATAAAAGTCACCAAATTGCTTGAGTTATTGAACGAAATGCTTCTAGAAGATAAGACGTTACCGAGACGTATTTATGAGGCAAAGAAGGTTGTATATCCGATGGGATTGGAATACAAGAAGATACATGAGTGCCTTAATGATTGCATATTGTATAGAGAAGAGTTTGAAGAGTTGCATAGGTGTCCTAGGTGTGAGGTATCGCGGTATAAAGTGAAGAATGATTATTAATAATGGTGAGAGCACAAAGGAGGGTCCTCCTGCAAAAGTGTTATGGTATCTTCCAATAATTCCAAGGTTGAAGTGATTATTTGCTAATGCAAACAATGCGAAGAACCTTAGGTGGCATGCAGATGGGAGAAAATGTGATGGACAGTTTCGCCATCCTACTGATTCTCCTCAATGAAAGAAAATTGATCGTTTGTTTCTAGCCTTTGGGACTAAGGCAAGAAACCTTAGGCTTGAACTTGCTACAGATGGAATGAATCCTTATGGTAACTTATCCAGTAAGCACAGCTCATGGCTTGTTCTCTTAGTTATTTACAATTTGTCTCCTTGGTTGTGCATGAAGCGAAAATATGTTATGTTATCTATGATGATTGTAGGAAATGACATAGATGTCTACTTACGTCCCTTGATTGAAGATTTGAGAATGCTGTGGGATGAAGGTGTTGATGTGTATGATGAGTACTGTCGTGAAAATTTCATATTGCGTGCAATATTATTCTATACCATCAATGACTTTTCAACATATAGAGACTTAAGCGGGTATAGTGTAAAGGGCCATAATGATTGCCCTATTTGTGAAGAAAACACATGTTATGTACAACTTAAACATGGAAAGAATACAGTTCATACTAGGCATCAAAAATTTCTCAGGCCTAATCACCCATATTGTAGACTTAAAAAAGCTTTTAATGGATGTCAAGAGGATGGTATTGCGCCACTTGCCTTAATTGGTGAGCAGGTTTTTCAACGAGTGAAGGACATCAATGTCAAATTTGGAAAGACCCAAAAGAAAGCTATCGAAAAAAACTTGTGGAAGAAGAGGTCGATTTTCTTTGATCTTCCCTACTAGTACGATCTAGATGTTAGACATTGTCTAGATGTCATACATGTTAAGAAAAATGTTTGTGATAGTGTAATTTACACTCTTCCAAACATTAAAGGCAAGACCAAGGATGGCTTGAATGCTCGTCAAGATTTGGTTAA
This sequence comes from Spatholobus suberectus, assembly GCA_004329165.1. Taxonomy (NCBI): domain Eukaryota; kingdom Viridiplantae; phylum Streptophyta; class Magnoliopsida; order Fabales; family Fabaceae; genus Spatholobus; species Spatholobus suberectus. Next base: position 5,566,174 of record CM014729.1, on the reverse strand, counting down.
GATGGGTATACGCCTTTAGTTAGGTCCACAGTCAGTGGGTAAGCAGATATATTTGCCCCCAGCATGTCATACCTTGTCAAGAGAAGACAAAACAAGTTTTTGTAAGTGTCCGTAGGGTGTGAAAGTGCCACAAGGATACTCTTCAAATATCAAGAGCCTTGTGTCAATAAAAGATCTCAAATTAGTTGGGTTAAACTTTCATGATTGTCACGTCTTGATGCAACAACTCCTACCAGTGGCTATTTGGGACATATTGCCTAAAAAAGTTAGACATGTCATTACACGATTGTGCTTATTCTTCAATGCCATATGCAGCAAAGTCATTAACTTTTTGAAGTTGGATGAGTTGGACAGTGAAGCTGTTGTTATATTGTGTCAATTGGAGATGTATTTTCCTCCTTCATTTTTTGACATCATGGTTCATTTAATAGTGCATCTAGTCAGGGAGATTAGAATGTGCGGTCTCGCTTATTTAAGGTGGATGTACCCTATTGAACGATACATAAAGATCTTGAAATGGTACATTAAGAATCCCTACTATCCAGAAGCATCTATTGTTGAGAGGTACATTACTGAAGAAGCCATCAAGTTTTGTACAGAATACTTATCACAAGTTGAACTTGTAGGGCTTCCTAAACTTGTCATGAGGGAAGATGTTCGGGTAAGGTTACTTGAGGTGTAAACGTTAAACTAATGCGTCAGGAGGAAGTTTTGCACGCACACTTGTATATATTGAATAACACTAATGAAGTTGAACCTTACTTTTCTGCTCATAAAAATACTGTCAAGAAAAAAAACCCTCGAATGCTTAAGAAATAGCAGTTGAAAGAGTATAACAAAACATTCCTAAATTGGTTTAAAGAACAAGTTTTGAATGATGATAATGCTTCTAACACATTAAAATGGCTAGCACATGGGCCTAACTTTGATGTCATATGTTGGGCTGGATATGATATCAACAAGTTTTCCTTCTATACAAAGTCGTTGGATGACAAGAGTACCGTGCAAAACAGTGGGGTTATGGTTGTGGCTGAGTCCATGCACTTTTCTAGTTCAAAAGATAAAAATTTCGTTATAGCATCCATGTGTTACTTTGGAGTTATTGAAGACATATAGGAGGTTGACTACACTAAATTTAGAGTGCCTGTTTTTAAATGTAAGTGGGTTGATAGTAACACCGGTTTATAAACTGATGAATTAGGATTTACATTAGTAGATCTTAGCAAGGTAGGTTACAAGGAAGAGCCTTTCATTATGGCATACTAAACAAAACAAGTTTTTTATATCAGTGATCCTTCTAACAAGAGATGGTTAGTGGTTCTTTAAGGAAGAAACATGTATGGTAGTGATGAAAAACAAGATTCAAACATCGATCTTGTTGAGATTCCTTCTTTCTCAACACGGATGCCTACTTTTATTGATGAAAATGAAGTGAATGACGTACATGCCACACATGATGATCATCACTAAATTTAGAGTGTTTGTTTTTAAATGTAAGTGGGTTGACAGTAACACCAGTGTACAAACCGATGAATTAGGATTTACATTAGTGGATCTTAGCAAGGTAGGTACAAGGAAAAGCCTTTCATTATGGCATACCAAACAAAACACGGTTTTTATGTCAGTGATCCTTCTAACAAGAGATGGTCAGTGGTTTTCTAAGGAAGAAACATATATGGTAGTGATGAAAAACAAGATTCAAATGTCGATCTTATTGAGATTCATTCTTTCTCAACACGGATGCCTACTTTTATCGACTAAAATGAAGTGAATGATGTACATGCCACACATGATGATCATCACAAAGGAATGTGGAAAAACATTCATACTTGACAACGTTAGTAACTAACTTATGTTTATCTTATTGTTATTCTTGTTTTCATTATTTTTTTTATTTTATTGTTAATTTTTTTTAATTGTTATGTTTATCTTTAAAAATTACAAGTTTTGTGAATGTTGATATTGACATGTGTTTCTTTTTTTCCTTTTCTAAACAGGCACATGATTGATTCTTCTAGTAACTCATCTTATGAGTCTAACAAAAAAGATAGATAAAGTATATGCTTAAAGGAATTAACTCTCAGCTGGACTGATGACCGTCTAATACCAGTTCAGTTTAACATGATTAGTGGGGCACTTGAAGGGAAAATGTCATAAAATTCATTAGTTTTGTGGTCGTCCTTGCTCAGAGCAAGGTTTCTATCCTTTATGAGGATTGAGACCATGTAGAGGAGAGCGTGAAGAATCAAAGTTGGCCAACTATCACGATATTTTACTTTTATAGTCTCAACTATATATATATATATATATATATATATATATATATATATATATATATATATATATATATATATATATATATATATATATATATATATATATATATATATATATATATATATATATATATATTGTATTTAACCATATTATTATCGTACATTGACTATTTAATTTTATTTTATAGCTTACCAATGATGTTCACATAATGCTATCTTGAAAAGGAAATTGCTAATACTTGCGGCTGAGCGTTGAAGGGCATTTAAGACACAATTCACCACGAGATACATATATGAAAAATTGAAAGACACTTCTCATTGTGAAAAGTATGCATTTTTAGATGAGGAGACGTGAGCAAAGTTTGTTAAAAGCCGAGAAGATCCTGCCTTTCAGGCTTAGTTTGAAGCATATTTTTTTAATCGTATAACAACATTTGATTATTTTTTATTGAATTTAATAGTGTGTTATTGTCCACAGAAGAAGAGAAAAAAGGGGCAAATGATTGCATCAAAGAATGTCCACCCCCACAGATTGTCTAATGGGGGGTATAAGTTGCTTGAGCAGAAGATGATGACGGAGAAGGCGAGGCAACATGAACAAGAAGCCTCGACATTTAGTTCTGCTAGAGATATTGCTCCTCCATCACCACCGCAACATTGGGATAAATGGGGTGGCCCGCACACTACAATCTAGCAGATATACATCTAAGGAGACACACGTTGTTGTTGAAAAGATTGTAAATAATTTTTTACTTCAAATAGTAATTGTAACTTGCTACGTTATTTTTCTTACACATTTCTTGAATTATATGTTGTAGGATTATCTGGTTGAGCAAAGCTCACAGAGAACATTTGTTTCTCATGGACGTGAGGATATATTAAATGCTGCTATTGGGAGACCAAAGCACCCTGGTCAGGTTTGTGCTGTTGGACGAAGTGTTGGCATTCGTGATTACTACGGACCACCTTGACGTAATGGGCCCACCTTAGGAATTGTCACCAGGTAAGAAATGGAGCAAATCAGGCAGGAGATTAGAAATGAGATTAAAGAGTAGTTGAGACGGGAGATTAAAAAGAAGCTGGCATCTTTGGGTCTGTCACAGAAAAATACAAATGTCCAGCCAGAGCAAGCTCATACTCCTATACGTGTCAGCACGAAGGGAAGTTGTGCTGCTGCTGATCCTTTTAGGAAAGAGACTGACATTGATATCCCGAAGTAGTGTGGGTTGTATATTGATGGGGAGCCTGTTCGTTTAGTGATTTTTGGGAGAGTATATAATTTGGGGTCCACCATACACCACAGGACCATTGAGGATGATATGGCGAGGGTGGTGGTTCAACAAATTTAGGATGCTTATGCTCAAGTACCTGTGCCCACCGAGGAGGTTCAGACTGTAGGGTAGGCCCTTAAGCAATTCATTTAATGGCCGAGACAACTTATAAAGGTTACATCAGCCAAGGTATATTCAAATTTCATCTTAAGTTATTTTTTTCTCTAATTACAAATTGAAATAACTTAATTGTATTTTATAACATTATTTTATATATATTTTTTAGGATGTTTAACCATCTAAGAAAGATGTTCCACCTAAAAAATCGGAACCTCAAGTTGATCCGATGACACGCTTGTGGCCGATGGCATCTAGTATGGGGACAGATGTTGTGCAAATAGATTGGGAACCCATATTACTTGGCAAACCTCATGACTGTTGACCTATGGATCACCCAAAAGGATGTTTTAGAAATATGTATTGGCAATGACATGCTAAATATCTCAGTTCTACAATTATGGTTGCTGTAAGTTTAATTTTTTTTGTAAATCTATTAAATAAGCATCTCATTATAATAATTAACATTCATTTGAATATTTTAGGTACATGCATTGCCTCTGTCTTTCAAAGGGGCGGGAAATTGTATATGGATTTATTGACCCGTTCCCTATTCAAAAGATAGGAAATAAGGATGAAGATTCTTATACCTACATTCAAAATTAGATGTATAATGGATGTAAACGCTGTTACCTAGCATCGTACTTGCATTGGTAAGCACAAGTTATTTCTCACCCAAATAATTTTAAATGATATTTGAATCTCATCACCTATATTCTTTTTCCAATGCAGCTTGCATTGACAATTGTTAATTATTTGTCCTAGGGACAATGTTGTGGCCTTGTTGTGTTCGTTGCATAAGAAGCCCAACAAAGAATTGAAACAACTAGTAGAAAGGTAACTTTTTATTTATAATATATTTCCTTTGTGTTTTGTATTTTAATTTTGAAACTTATAACATTCTTTTTATATCCATTTTTTAATTAGGGTTATGATTGGACATCAAACGTTGGCAGGTAGGCACATGTCACTATGAAGGAAGCCTAGTTGGTTTTTTCCCTATGTAAGTAATTTACAGCTACATATTCAATTACAATTTATAATAGTTTCTACAACTCATTTTTAAAAACAATTCTCATTGGTAGGCTAACAAACAAGTAAGGAGCTATGAGTGTGGATATTATGTAATGAAACATATGTTAACCATAGTTTCAGCAGATATTGTGGATTCATGGGACAAGGTGATATAATTTTCATCCAGTTACAATAATACTTATAGTTTTTATAGTTGATTGGGTAATGAATTTATCTTATGTTTTTCTTACAGTTATTCATTGATAGGGAACCATTCTTACATGAGGACTTGCTAGACACCTGCCAATGTTAGGCAACATTCTTCCTTCAAATTAGTAATAGATAGTTTGTTTAGAATGTCTTTAGCTAGACAAAAGAATAGTAGTTTTTTATTTTATCTGTTTCAAAGCATATTATGAAGTTTTGTTGGTTAAAGTAGGTTATAACTGAATGTGTTGATGTACTGACTGTTTCTGTGATATCTGTTTGATGATAACAGGATTGGTTGTATGACAAAACAATGAAATTATTTTAAAAAAAAGTAATTTTTAACTCGGTTGTGCATTAACCCATTTAAAAAGTGCACTTTTAAAACCGATTTTACCTTAACCGAACACTTTTTAAATCGGTTGTTGCTAAAACCGGTTTAAAAAGTGTTACTTTTTAAATCGGTTTCCCTGTGAACCGAGTTAAAAAGTGTTTTTTAAATTGATTTAAAATAATAATACTTTTTATATCAGTTGTATTTAAATCGGTTGTAAAACCGATTTAAAAAGCCTTTTTTAACCGATTTAAAAAGTATTTTCTGCAATAGTGTAGGTCGTTCCTATCTTGCCTTAAGAGTTAGAATACTTCTCTAAATTTTTTCCAATTAGATTAAGAGATTTTGTGTGAGATAGGAAGAGAGATTTTGAAGAAAAAAAAGGATGGAAGAGAATAGACTAAAGAAGTCTCGGCCAGTAGAAAAGAAAAGAGAATGAGAGAATTCCATTTGTGTGGTTAAAATATATAGTACAAATAATTTATTATCATAATCATATTTAATATAAAATGAATTATTATCATAATTATCATTATAATCAATTAATCATTATAATACATAAATACATAATTAAGGTAATTAAGATAATAGTATAGAATAATAGAATGATTGTAATTGAGTTAATAATTAACATGTAATCAATTAGTATTTAAAGTAACATCAATTGTCATTTTTTATAATAGTATTACGGTAAGTTATTATTAAATCACAATAGTAAAAAATATCCTAATTATAAATTATTGCCCTAAATAAAATATATTTTTAGGCTTAATTGCAATTTGTGCCATCTAAGTTTCATCATTTTACAAATTTTGCCACCGTATTTTTTCTCTCTCGCATTTTATAACCCTATTTTTGAAATCTTGCGAATTTTGCCTAATTTTGAAAAATTTTATTTAATGAATACTAATGATTGGACAAAATTTGCAAGATTTTCAAAATAGGGTGGCAAAATGCGAGAGAGAGAAAAACACGGTGGAAAAATTCGCAAAATAATAAAACTTAGGTGACACAAATTGCAATTAAGCCATGTTTTTAACATAAATTATTGCCCTAAATAAATTAGCTAAGAAAATTAATTACAATAAAATTTATTTTTAGAAAAAATTATTTTAAATGCTAACAAGTCATAATAACATTAAATCTAGGATTTATATATAAAAATAAATGAATAGCATTTTGATGGACAAATTAAAATTTTGAGAAATAAAATCATAATATAATTCATATTGGAATATATTTAGGACAATAATTTAATTGCAGTTTAATTGACCAAAATTTATTTACAAAAATTAGCATAGGTTATCTTAATTATTTTCGAGCATGAAACTATAATTAAATTATTGCTCTAAATAAAATCCATTTAAAACATGAATTAATATCCTAATTTAATAATTTAAAAAAATTAACTAAAAGTATTATAACTTAATTTAAAATGGTATAGATCATCATAGTAGAATTCCGATTAGATTTTATTTAATACAATATTTTAATTGCAATTTAATGAACCAAACTTTATTTACAAAAATAACTTCTGACCACACTTATTTTGGTCCTCTACATTACAATTAAATTATTGCCCTAAATAAAATTCAATTTATATTCTATTATGATTTAATTTTTCAAAATTTTATTTTGTCCATCAACATATTATTAATTTATTTATATAAATAAATTCCACATTTAATATCATTATAACTACTTAGTATTCAAATTAAATTATTTCTAAAAATAAATTTCATCTTAATTTAATTTTTGTAAATAATTTATTTAATGTAAAAATTCATGTAATTATTTCAAAATTTTATTTTGTACCTAATCTTATTGATAAGCCTAGTATAATTATTGAATTATTGCACTAAATAAATTATTTACAAAAATTAATTTACATGAAATCTATTTTTAGAAATAATTCAAATTAAATGCTAATTAGTTGTCATAAGATAAAATATGAACATTTTTATATAAATAAATTAATATCATCTTGATGGACAAAATAAAATTCTAAAAATAAAATCATATTAGAATTCAAATTGGATTTTGTTTAGAACAATAATTTAATTGCAGTTTAATGGGCCAAAATTTATTTACAGCAATAACTTCTAATTGCACTTATTTTGTTCCATGAAACTGCTATTAAAATATTTCCATAAATAAAATATATTTTTAACATTAATTATTGTCCTAAATTAATTATTTAGAAAATTAATTAAAAGTATGATGAATTTGGGCATTAAATAAATTAAAAAAATTAATATAATTTATTTTAAAAATAATAACTTACTATTCGTATTTAATGTAATATAATAATGTAATAATAAAAAATTATACTAATTATATAATCAAGATCCATAAAAAAATTATCGAAATTATAAAATCAAGATCCATGAAATTATCCTAATTATAATATCTCATTTACTTATTAAAAAAATAGTTGCAAAGCTTTTTATTCACTAAATAAATTATTTATACTACCTATACATCTTTTTTTTAAAAGAAAGTTTGAATTTTCAAATCATGTAAAAATAATAGAAAAATATCCATTATAATAATTTACATCATAATTTATTATTATAATTATCATTGTAATCATTATAATACATAAAAACATAATTAAGGTAATAGTATAGAACAATAGATTGATTGTTATTCAATTTGTCTTACAGTACGTTATTATAGAATCATGATAATAAAAAAATTATCCTTTATCAATCGTTTGATAAATCTGAAAAATATAGTTGATTTTATATCATGAAAATTGAAAATACTTAGTTAAACAATAGCATTGGGTAGAACCTTGAACAAATTGAATTGAAATTTAAATATAAATTGCAGAAACTTAGAATAAAAATGAAAATTCAATAAAACAAAAATAACAGCTAATCTAAAATAGTCCCTCTTTATAAATTTCACAACCCTTTAGCTTGAACTAATCTAGTTTTTCTCAATTTTGATGTCTTGTTTAAGAATCTTGAGCAGTGCTAAATCCCTTCCTATAGAACAAGTCTTTTTTAACAATAGAGCATTAGGGGAATCTAAACATAAGTCCACGACATTTGCTTCAGTCTTTTCCTCTATAGAGTCAACCATTGATTCATCAAATTTACCAATTAGGTCCTGTTTACATAATATGACACATGTGTTAGTTGTTCATACTTAAGTAAATAAATTATTTACAAGTGATTAATAACATAATTACTTGTGCAAACTCCTCAATTGCTCTTGCATTTGATCCACCAACTTGTGGATCCAAATTTGGGACACCTTGGTATGAAGCCTTAATACAAAACAAAATTTTGATATATTAAAATTTGAAGTCAAATTAGTCAAATTTATGTAATCCACTCAATTCTAATGTAATCTAAACTATTACAATGTAATAAATTATTTTTGTTTTATCTAGGCATTATAGTTAAAAAAAAAAAATAACCTCAACAATCTTAGAATCTTTAAACTTTTGGATTAAATCAAAATCGGCTGTAACCCTCTTGATCATATAGGAAGGCTCAAATCTTAATGCAGACCCCCTATCACAGCCAACCTTCAACAAAAAGGTTTGATCCTATAAGTCAGACAACTTCTTTGGGATACCATGTGAATCAGTTCTCTGTTAATTTGTTTGTTATAATAAAAATGGAGCATTTAGAATGATTAATGGGTTGCTAAAATTAATTTAGCAAAACAGATGTATCACAATCAAACATTACAAATGTGGCAAAAGTAGTCTCGTCAATGACGCATAAGTTGAGGAAAAAACCTACAATGTAATTAAGTATGTCTCAACATTTGTTTAGTGCTTAATAAACTATCATTATTGTATGAATAAATAAAAACAGAGAACTATTGGAGTTGGTGAATAAATAAAAAATAGAGAACATTTAAAATATGTAGGTAGAATAATTAGTTACCTTGGAGTGACTTTTAAGATGTGCTTGTTACATCTACCATAATAGTACATTCCAGAGTCTAGGGATACCTTCTTATGGCAATGATATGCAGTGTAATACCAATTATTCTCATCAACAAAAGAATTAATAGTAGCTAGTATGACAAAATCCAAATCTTGCAAAAATACATTTAATAACAATCAGCAAAGAAATATGTTGTGAAAAAAATATTTTCTTATTCCAAATTCAAAAGCTTTCAAATACCTCTTTAGAATCCTTCATATAATTTTTTGCAGGCTTCCTTCATTGATTGAATAGTAGCCCTTGGTGTAAACTTGAGGAATTCATAGTCCTAGCTCATTTTACATTCATCTTGCAATTGGCTTAATCCCTTAGTAGGAGTTTCTATTGTGTCAGACATCTTTGATTTAAACTTAACGACCTCAGGAATGTCTAGGTTCAACATCAGTTGTGAAGTAAAGGTGCTGCTAGTGTTTTTATTCCCTGAAGACAAATAAAATAGAACATCACAAACAACATTAATTGGTATAAACGATTGAGGCAACAACATATGTTAATTGAGATAGTAGTCGAAGTTCACTGTTTTAAAATGTCATTATCATTCCATGTGACACCTGTTTTTCTCTTTTGTGATTAATAAATTGATTGAAAACAATTACAAGAGATAATTTAATTAATAAATATATGTGTGATTTTCTGTTAAAGTTTTAGAAGAAAATTCTACTAAAATTGGGATTGCGTTGCACACTAACAATACAAAAATACATGTGAAAGTAAGCAAACAGTCAAGAAAATTTAAAAATTTAATTATAATTAGTCTCTACTAATTATAATTAGGTATTTAGAAAATTTTTATTTTATTCTGACACCGATAATTAAAATAGTAATATTTTAATACGATTCCAAAGAATGCAAATTTGAGAGCTTTCCGTGAGTTGAAAAAATATACTATGACCATCTAAATTATCCTTAGAAATTCTAAATCAATATTAATGAGCAATTGGTTCATTAATTTTGTGATTAGCAATTGATATAGCTTAATTAGCATTTTTGTTACCTTTCCATTGAAAAATTTTCACCAAAGTTAATAATACACCTAACCTTCAACTACTCACGTCAACTTTAGCCAATTCAAATGTCGTTGGCCCTTAATCTATGCTAACCAAACATCTGGTCTATTGGAAGACCCATTTTTCAAATTCATTTTGAATTATTATTTAGCTCTATAAATTTAATTCAAAATATCTTACTATTATAAATACATTGTATCATCACTTTGGTTCTTTCCACTTCTATTCTCCCTTTTTATTTTTGTAAACATAGCTGCTCCCCACTCCCCCTCTTTCACGTTGCTTTTCTCTCCATCTCAAAAGCACTCAAAAATTTTCTAAGTCTCTAAGTTCCAAGTTCTTCCAAAACAAGCATCATTCTCATTTTCTTGGCTTGATTCTTAGTCATTTTTGGTAAGCTTAATCCCCATTCTCTCTTATTTTTATCTAATGGTTGAACACACCTTCTTTTCTTCTAACCATTTTCATTTTTGTTTTACTCTTGGGAATGGTTGTTGGCTGCAAATCCATGGTGGTTGTCCAAAGACTTAGTTCAAGAAACAAAGACTCTTCTATTTTCACTGTCTCAAGCTCTCATTTTTAGCATCTCTTTGGGTAAAGGAAGCTAGCTCCTACTGTTTTTCTTCCTTTTTAGCTAAGTAAAACATTATTTTAATGAGTATAATATGTTGTAAATTTTTATGGTATGGATTACTTGGTTTGTAGATGACTAAAGGCATGAAAAATGGCCTATTTTGATGGTTATTGTAAATCTTTGGAAGAATATTTTTATGGGTTGCCATTGACGTTTGAACTCATGGAAAATATATGTGATTGTGTGAAGAATGTACTACTGGAAAAATATTTTATTTTTCTACTTTTATTTATTTTTATATTTATTTAAAATAATTTTATTTCATTTGTGTATTTGGATGAAAAATGACTTAATATGGCTCATTTTGGTGACTCTTGAGTGTCACAAAATTTTCACGAAGCCCACATGATTTAGGAGTTGTTAAGATGTGGTAAAAGTTTAAGGCAGCTATCAAAATTGATTTATGATCAATTTTATGAATTAATGCTAGTTAAATGTCATTTAAATGCTTAAAAATCGTTAAAAATATCCAATAAATGTTGAGACAAAAATTTTGGTGAAGTACTGGTTGTTTTGAAATCCCATTGGGCTGCTAATTTATGTTGAATTTCGTGGTGGGCTGCACTTGAAGAAAAAGAAAAGATTTTTGAAGGTTTAAGACAAGTTAGCTATTAGAAAAATTGAAATAAATTAAAATATTGAAATAAAAATTGAAACCACAACCAATTAACCTTATTTTATCTCATTCTCATCATTTTATAGGAACTAAAAATATATTTAAGCCTATTATATTTACATAAATATTATTTATTTTAAAGTATATATTTTAAAATATATTTTATTTTATTCTATTATTTAATTATATATAATATTAAGAATGATAATAGAATATTAGAGTGTTAATTTATTAGATGAATCCGTCTTGTCTCATATATGATTTAATTCTCATTACATAAAAAAAAAATATTAGAGTGTTAATAAATCAAATTCAAATATCAAATTTCGGTTCAGATAAAGATAAAAATATTCCTATCAAATGGATATGATCAAACAAAGTAAAATATCAACTTAGATTTGCCTAAAAAGCTGAACATATGTGGCACCTTGATTTAGCTAAAGTATCATCAAATGATCAAATTCCTTACTATCGTGTAATACATCAAGGCAATTGTTAAGACAAAGGACGAGTTTATTGTTGGAAACAAAGACGTAGAAGCGTCTAAACCCTCAAAGTTTTAAAGATAACAAACTTATTAATGTTCAAGTTTTTGCCTAAGGACTAACCTTGTCACAGCAAACAAGTTACTTTTATATGGACTGTCCAATAGACGTACTAAAGAAGACCGTCCAGTAGACATACTAAAGAAGACCGTCTAATAGATGTACTAAAGAAGATCGTCCAAGTGAACAAGCTGAAGATGACCGTTCGAAGCTAAATCTTGTCTCTTAGAAGAAAATCAAATATCAGATGCATTTAGACAAAAGCTTCCAACGAGAAATCTTCAAACGGCTAAGTCTTATTTAAACATCCAATTTACTTATGTTCGTTTTTCCTCAAAACTAACATATTACCATTCTAGTGATCTAACGTTTAAATTGTTTTGAAGCATTAAATGTAATCAAATTTACTCTAGTACAAAGGCGCTGCAAAATAGATAAAGCAAGTCAACTTATCGAGCTGCCATGCCGAATGAAAAATGTTCAGAAAAGCAGACCGCCAGCACAGTCCTACGCTTTCTGTTTTAGTGCAAGTCTAAAAGCTGTCACGCTTGATCTTTCTGAAAGCATGGTTTGTATGCCCCTCCTTGTATAAAGAAATCAAGTCTTCCACAATGGATCTTTTTCCCTGAAGACTATATATATGCACCAAGGAAGAAGCGAAAATATAGAACGGTGATACATACTAATCTGTGATAATCTTAGCGAGACATCAAAAACTCTCTGTACATTAACTAGAAGCGTCTGTTGGACGATAGTGAAAAAGTCTTGTAAAAATATTCTGAGTGTTTTGAGCTTAATCTTTCAAATCCTCACTACGTGAGTTGATACCTTTGTATAAACACTTGTTTGTGTTGTGAAAGCCTGGAGAGGCTTAGTGAAAAAGAATACTTGGGTTAAGCAATCTAGGGTGATTACCTTATAAAGCATGAAGAGACCGCGAACAATGCTTGTAACCTAAGGTTGGTTAATGGATACTTTCTGGGTGAAGGGACAGGACGTAGCTCAGGTTGAGTGAACCAGTATAAAAACTTTCTGTGTTATCTTTCTTTCTATCCCTTAGCTTGAAAACGTTTTCAAACTTATTTATATTGTTTTAAAAAAAGAGAGTTTTGTACGCACAATTTAACCCCCCATTCTTGTGCGTTTTTTCTATTTCAATTGGTATCAAAGCTCGACCTCTTGAGGTTGAGCATCTAACACTGCAAGGGTAAAATGATCCTGAACACTCATGGAAAACGAGGGACAAGCCGTTAACAGACCACCTCTCTTTAAAGGTCAAAACTACAATTATTGGAAGCAAAGAATGATAGCATTCTTTGATGCATGTCACATAGACATGTGGGACGTAGTAGAACTGGCGACTATCTGTCCCTTGACCAAGATGGAATGGAGCTACCGAAAGTTTAATGAACAAAAACTCACAAATAGAGGTATCTTCTAAACTCAAAAGCTAGAAATGCTATAATGTGTGCCTTATCTGAATTTGAATATGAAAAGGTGCATAGTTTAAAAAGTGCTAAGAAAATGTGGGATACTCTCGCACTTGCCTACGAGGGTACTTCACAAGTAAAGAGGTCCAACTTGAGCTTACTCGTAAGACAATATGAACTCTTTACTATGGAAGAAAATGAAACTATCGAACTCATGTTTGGTAGATTTCAAACCATAATAAATAACCTGAGATCCTTAGGCAAAACTTATGATAATTATGATCACATTGACAAGATCTTAAGAAGTTTGCCTAGGCAATGGAGACCGCAGGTTACAACTTTAAGAGCATCCAAGGATCTAACAACACTCTCTATAGAAGAGTTACTTGGAACTCTTAAAGTCCACAAACTGGAGCTAAAGCAAGACGAAGGACAAAAGAAAAAGTCAATCGCTATAAGCGTCCAACGTCCACCCAGAGGATCATCGTCCAAAGCCTTAAACGTGGAAGAATCCTCTGAGAAAGAGTCTGAAGAAGACGACTCTAATGAGGATGAGATATCCTTCATCTCTAGAAAAATACAGGCTATGTGGAGGAAGAAAGGAGGATCCAAAGCCAAAAACTTCACAAAGAAACTTAACAAGGCACCAAAAGAAAAAAGTCCTCCAGTTTGTTATGAATGTAAGAAGCCTGGACATTTCAAGGCTGAATGTCCCAGTCTACAAAAGGACAAAAAGAAGACGTTCTTAAAAAAAAAAGGGTGTCATGGCTACCTGGGAAGACATGGACCTATCTTCATTAGAAGAAGAAGGAGAGGAAGAAGCTAACCTGTGTCTCATGGCGGAGACTAGCTCTGATAGCTCATACAATGAGCAAGACGAAGAGGTAAAATTCGATGAGTTAATCTCTCTTCAAGAAGCTTATAATGATTTGCTTGCTAACTCCTCAACTCTATCAATGGGATATAAAGAACTGAAAAAGAAATTTTCAGAAATAACAAAAGAATTTAATTTGCTCAAATAAAGCATAAAAATGTTTTAAAAGAAAATAAGTTTTTAAAAACTAAGAATATTTCAGAAGAGGCATCTTCTCATGAAGCCTTAGAACTTCAAAAAAAGTTATTCATCTAAAAGAAAGCTTGTCAAAATTCGTCAGCGGGACTGAAAACTTAAATAAAATTCTATCTTATAGACGAAGTCCAAATGACAAATCTGGACTTGGTTTTGTTAAGAAAGAAAATTACAAATCCAGTAAAAACATGACTTTTTGTAAAATATATGGAAAGAGTGGGCATAAACCAACAAGGTGTATACATCATCCAATACATTATAATTCAAATAATGTATAAAAATAGATGACAAGAATTTTAGAAAATAAGAAGCTTAAAAACTAAATTATACTTTAAAAAAAGAGTTTAATGGTCATGCATTGTCAATATAAAAAGTTTTACACTACCAACCAATCAGAAATCACCATTGATATGACTTTTAAAGTATTTATGATAAAAGTCAACAAACTTATAATAAATAGTGGTTTGTAATAGGATGACAGTATAAAACTACTTTACATTATTAGTGCATGGTCTGTTTTTTCTTAAAAAAATGTGTTATTTCAACATTGTTATTCACTAATAAATATAATTTAAATTATTTAATTTTTGTTATAGTTAATTTATATTTATAATAATCATGAGAAATAGAAGTGTAGAAATAAAATCCTAACTCCACCTTTCACTACGTGATGAGTTTAGAAAATAGGGAAGGTATTTATTTTTCCTTTATAAATAAGGAAAAACCAAATCCAAATTCAATCAAAACAAGTTTTTTCTATCAAAGTTGGATTAAAGTTGAACAAGTACTCACTAGTTCCAATTTAATTATCTTTGTCTAATAGTTCTTAACTTTTCATATTTATTTATATTATATTCCTTTCAGGTTTTATCCTTATGCAATAATAAAATTTTTGATTTATTAAGAAATGAAATGGGATGTGCTACTAGCTTCATTTATGCAATAGTATATTCTATAATCGATATTATGGATTAAGTTCTAAAATAAAAGATATATCATTATTAGTTTAAGACCTACATGTATAGTGAATATAGGTCAGATTAAGTCAGGTCGAGTTTAGAGGTGAACAAATCCTAAATTGAGTAGAGCATCTCGGATTAGGTTAGTTCCAGATCTTCTTATATGTTTGTGTTGACCTGACTTGATCGAAGTCAGGTCAAAAAGGATTAGGTCTCGAGTGACTTAACAAAAAAAGGGAAGGGGAAGGGGGGAGATATGGGCAATTGAAAAAAAAATGGAAAATTTTGGGTCAAGCCCATTACAAACCCAATACTCTACTAGTATACTAAATTTTCATGTCTTACTCAATGTCTTGTTACTAGACTAGAACATAGAGACCATTTTAACTAAAGAAAACATCTCATATCCTAAAAGCTCTTCCATGAACATATCATATTCAAACCCAATCAAAAAGTACATTTTAGTGAAAACATAATAAATCACAAGTCTTTAGAATTCATTTTATTATTATTTTATAATAAAAAATGTCTTAATCAAGTTGGGTAGGGTTACTCAATTTTTATTTTGTTTGGCACGAAACCCAACCTAAATTGGCCAAGTTGGAAAAAAATGAATTCGACTTGACTTGTCATGTAGTGACTTCTCTAGTGTTACGCTTCTTATTTTGTGCCACACTTCTCTCACCCCTTATAGTTGCACAACACACGTGGAAAAATCACCTTAGATTGATAAATTGTGTTGAATGTATACTATTCTAAACTCTATATCAAATTTTTAAAAAGGCCGCCACATTCAGACAAAATGAATTGAGAGATTGGGTCTAAGTAGGAAATTTAAAAAAGAAATTTTCTAGAGAGATATTTACTTAATCATTATAGCCAATTTAAAGGTAAATTTATTAGTTTTTATCTATGAAAATTTTAAATCAAGGACTAAATTTTTTTTCTTTCCATATAACATTATTCAATGCATCTTTAGTGTCATTGAAGAACTTCCTAGATGACTTATAAAAGCTTAATAATAATTGATTTTAGGTGAAGTATGTTTTTAGTCCTATATTACGACTTTATTTTATTTGGATCTCTTTTTTTTTTTTTTGTTAGATTTGATCCTTGAATATTTTTTTTAAATATCTATCACTTAACATTGATAAGTTTCATATTTTTTTTTTATTAATGTTAGGAAGTTATTTGTGTGAAATTGGTTACACGACGAGTACATTTTATAGTAATTGTGTAGTTTTGAGCCTATGTGCTAGTTGTTTGGTGTGTGAAAATTCGTGGTAATGTGTGGTATTTTTTTCTCTTCAAATGGTGGAAATCACTAATCCCATTTTTAACCCTTGGTTATAGGAGCATTTAGAAGGTTAAAATGCTTGTCATTTGGAAGAGTCATACTTCATGTAGGCACATGAAGTCATAACGTGGCCATGATGGAGGAATGAATTTTGGAGATGTAATTTGACTAGTTTATGTGGACACGCACACAACAATTCATGTGGTCACACAAAAAGGATAATGAAAAAAATGTGCATTTTTATCAAATTGTGTGGGCACATGACCATTTTTATGAGACCACAAGAGTTCACCAAAACTAGAGTTGTAGCTTGCGCATTGCCATGGTAAATGACATATGTGGCCATAATAGCAGTTAGGAAACTTCCCATAAATGCTTAAACTCATTCATATATATCATATACCCTTTCACTTTAGAAACTCAATCTATTCTCTAGATTCTCTCATAGTATAAAGTTAGGATTTGTGCAAAACTTGAAACTTAAGGAATTAAATTCCATTTTCATAAATTATAATGAAGTTTCTTCTTAACTCTTCATCGTCTTATTTTCTTTTCTTCTTCTACATCAAGTGTGACTAAATTCTCATGTTAGGGAGAGACGAGTTTCAATCTAATTTTTGCGTAAAATAATCTCATTTCACGTTTATTTTCTTAATTGTGTGACTTCTTATGTTCTTAATGTTTCTTTTGGATTGAACATTTAGGAGTTGAACCTAAACTCTATTCCGCAATTGAGCATTTATTTATTTATTGAATTTGATTGGTAAAGATTGTAGGAAAAGGATTAAGTAATTGAGAGATCTTTTGAATTCTCTTACTTAATGCTTGTTTGATTTAGGGTAATCTAAGAGATTAAGGTTCTTGAATTGAACAAGGAGGTTAAGTGTTAAGAAATTAAATTTAACCTAATTATGTAAATTTGATCTTCAATTAAGAGACACTCGGATTGAGAAAGGAATTAAATTATATATGAAGAGGAGTGAAAGAATTCTAACCCTAACACTTGTTGACCATAGTTTTTCAATTTAGTGCAACTTCTCTTGAATTTTGTGTATTGCTTACTATAGAATTCTTATTCTTGATAAAAATGAAATTCATTCATTCTTTACAAATTGTAGTTCAAATAGTGAAAAGCTTTGTGAAATTAGTAATTGAAATTCAATATTTGAGAGAACGATATCTTACTCATCATTTGTTACTAGAAACAATAAGTACACTTGTCAATTTTTCATACATTTGGGATACATTTAGTCATATCACGCCACGTGTCTTTTTAAGATAGTTGTTGATGTGACATAATTAGGTACATGATATGTCAAACACTAAGTGATAATATAAACCATTTTTAGAATTTGTAAAGATCAGAACTAGTAAAAAAAACCCTTTAAAGGATTAAAATGAAATGAAACTATATTTATAAGGGATCATGTGGTGTGCTGAAATGAACTTTTTTAGTCAACTCAGTACTTAATAATGAAATGAACTTTTTTAGTCAACTCAGTAGTTAATAAAAATTGGGTAACGAGAGAGACTAATATGAAAAAATAATGAATATAACATAGACTACTTTGAAAGAAAACTAAAATGACTAAAATGAAAAAAAATGAGTTTATTATAGAGACTAAAAAACATTTAAGCTGATAAATATAACATTTAAATATGAGCTTATTAGGTGCCAAAAAGGATTAATTTTTAAAAGATATTATAAATTTATAAAAAAAGGTTACAAATGTATGTAAATTTATATTTAGTAAAAAAAAATTAAATTATATGATTAAAAAAAGACAAAATCAATGTATCATTCTCAATTTTTCAGAAAGCAAAACTGAGCATTTTTAATTAGGATTTCTCTCCTCTAGAGTGACGAGTACACTTTAGAGGATAAAATACATTAATAACAATTAATTAAAAATTGATGATTGAGATTGTAGTTAAAATTAAATTTTGTTATATATGTACTTTATTCTCTAAAGTATACCCCCCATTCTAGAGAAGTGATGTCCTTTTAATATATATGATTCTTCAAGTTTTTTTTTTGAAGGTTTTGCCTCAAAAAAATACTGTTACGTGTCAGATGATTTTAAAATATTTATACATATTTATTTCAAAAAATAATTATGTATGGGATTTAAATCGTAAATGAGAAAACCATTACTCTGCTTGGTCGGTTTCATTTGGGTGCGGTCCCACCTCTCTGGGAATCAATGTTACATTGTAATGCTAGCGTGTTGTCTTTTTCTGTGACGTTTCTTTGGGACCTGTTAGATTAACTTTTTTCATCTACCCAGTTTGCTAATTGTAGTGGAAGTATTTATGACGACAATACTCGAGATGATATTGGAGATGCCAATCTCCTATACTTTTGAGAGTACCCGGAGTACCTAGTTGAGAATTTAGAATTTTAGATACACCCATAAGAAAGCAAAGTTTAGTGCATCAAATAATACTTCCAAGTTCGGTTTCAAAAGAAAAAAAAAATTGAAAAAAAAAAAGAAAAAAAATTTGCTTCAAAGTTCCAACGAAGCCACCGGACTGCATTGATGAAACATTGCAACACATGATTTCATTAAAATCTATGCGAGCAACACTTTTTTTTCTTTTTCTTTTGAGGGCATCTATGAGAGCAATGTTACAGATATGATTGGGAGCACTATTTAAGATTAAAAAAATTAATAAACTATTATAAAAGTAAAAATTATTAAAATTTTATTTATAATAAAAGTTAAAATATTAAGTTATAATTTTTATATTAAAATATGGCATGGAATATTCATTTTAAAGTAATAAATCATTATAGAATCTTTTGATAGTATATATCTATTTAAAGACTTAAGTCTACTGATCTTGTTATAAGTTTAAGCCAATCAACCTATTTAATTAGGATAAGTTTTTTAAACATATTTTAAAAAAATTATAACAAAATAAATTTTAATATAGGTTCATATATTAAACCAGGCTAAAAATATAACTCGTACAAAATAAATATTCAACCTTAAATTCAAAAGTTAAGTTATGCTCATAAATAAATTATCATTTTGGTCTGTAAAAATATAATGTGTTGTCATATTAACCTTTGATACTAAGAAAATTTCAAATAAATCTATAAAATTTTTAATTGTTTTATCTAAATCTCTAAACTGTCATTGTAGTTTCTAAATAAATGTTAACATTATTACTTAAGTTACACATTTTGAAAATTTTAAACTAAGATTTTTCTTAACTTTAAGAACTAATATAATAGTATTATATATTTTTAAGGACTAAAAATAATAGTTTACTCCATGTTGACTTTAGAAAGTCGAAGTCAATTCAATTGAACCTATTTTCACTATTAAGTACATTGCACGGATGATATATTAATTATTTGAAAAGAAATAGTTGGGGTAGGAAAAATTGGTCAGAGCACTGTTTTTTATGTTTTGGCATTCGATTAAAAATCTGGATTATAATTATTATTATTTTTTATCAAAGGGAATAACTTTTTCAACATAAATAAAATTTTAGAGTTTATAATTAAAAATCAATAATTTACTTGTTAATTGATTTTTATTTTTTATTTATCCTCAACAATTAATCATTTTAAATATAAATTTAAATTAAGTATTACAAATAATTTTATACATTTTTATATTTTTATTATAAAAATATTTTTTATACAATTTAAATTATGAATTTAACTTTGCTATATTGTTAATATAAAAAATTTTATACTGATAATCAATTAAAAGTTATCTTAAATACAATTTTTTATCATGGGGTCTAGCTCAATTGGTTAAGCAATGTGAGTGAGATATTGTAAACTCCTGGTATCAAAGTTCTACTCTTCCCTTTAAACTAAAAAAAATATTTTATTTAGGTAATTATTACAAAAGCCAATAATCTTACCATTCATAACAACCTATGGTTAAAATTTAGGGATAGCAACAGATAGCTGCCCCCATACTCGCGGGGGTATTCACAATGAATACCTGTGAATTTTTTCAATATCCATGGGTATCTATGGATATTTACTAAAAAATAAAAATAGTTTAAAAATATTTTAACTACAATTTTTAATTATTTTGACAGTTTTTTAAATAGTTTAATGGTTAAAAAATTAAAATTATACAAATATCCTACACAATTACTATATATAATTAGACTAAAATTATTCAAATGTTCTAAACAAATATTGTGTGGTATTATATATTTAACTAAGGACACTTAAGTAATTTTACTATAACAAGTAATGACAGGATACCTGTAGGGAGGGTACTTTGATACCTGTTTATTAACGATACAGATATAATTGTTTAAATTATCTGCAGGTACCCATTTAACTATCTTATCTTCTATCCATTGTTGGTTTTATCCGTGAATATCCGCTGGTGTGGATATTTTTGCCATCCATAGGTTGAATGACAAAAAATATATATATTGCATTTCAATTAAATTCTTTAAATTATATAGATTATTTTAAAATAACATTTCATCCAATATATTAAAATATAAAATTATTTCCTATTAATGAATTATAATAATATTTTATTATAATTATAACAATACATGATGATAAATATGATTTAAGTATTAAATCTATCAAGGTTCAAAAATTTAGTATTATTCTGTACCAAGAAAACAATTTAGTATTATTAAATTATTGAATCGTAATATAGTTAATACTTGGTCCATCTTTGTATAGGAGTTTAAGTCGGACTAGACATATTTACCAAAAATAAATAATTGAATTAGAAATAGAAAAAAGTTAGATGATTGAATATTAGAGACTTACAGGGTGTTTTTGATACGTACTAAGATATAGTATAAGGAGAATAACACATGTTAACTTTTTGTCTTGTACATTGTTTGATAGACAATGGACAAAACAAGTAAAATAATATAAAATTTATTGTGACACCCTTTTCAATATTAATTTTCTTAATACAATTTATATTAATTATCTTAATATGACAACAGTGGTGGTGAAGGCGGGAGTGCAGTTGTAGTGGTAGTGGTAACGGCGATGACGACAGTGGTAATGGAGACAATGACGTTGGTGGTGGTAGTGACGACAACGGGTAGTAACAATGATAATGATTGTGGTGGTAGTGAAGGTGGTGACAACAGCGGTGGTGGTAGTGGTAATAGTAGTGGTGATAGTGACGACAATGATAGTGGCGGTGGCGGCGACAGTGGTGGCGACATCAACAACAATGGTAGCAATGATGGTAGGATATTTTGTCCTTGAGACAAAAAATTGTCTCATAATTTATTGAGTAGCAAAAAATTGGGTTTTTGATCTATCCATTATTACTTGAGTTGTGTTGTCCCGCGATCATTTTTCAAATCAAATGTAAAACAATTATTTTTGAACTGTTTAGTACCATACTTTTTAACAAATTAAATGGACCCATAATTTAACCTATATTAAACCTAATTCGAACTAGACATTTAACTACTTCTTCAATTAAATACGTCAAATTTAGAACTATTTAAAAAGTCTTTTAATCTAATAGATTAACTTATTTAAATAAATATAAATAATATAATAATATTATTACGTAGGTTATTATTATTATTATTATTATTATTATTAATGTAATCATATGATATTATATAACTATTTAAAGACTTAAGTCTACTGATTTACTTATAAGTTTAAGCCAATCAACTTATTTAACTAGGATAAGTTTTTAAACTTATTTAAAATATTTTATAACAAAATAAATTTTAAAATAGGCTTATATATTAAACTAGACTTTTCAAGTGAAGCCTAAAAACATAACTCGTATAAAATAAAGATTCAACCTTAAATTCAAAAGTTAAGTAAACTACTATTTTGATCTTTAAAAGTATAATGTGTTGTTACATTAGTCTCTGATACTAAAAAAAATTCAAATACATTTCTGAAATTTTTAGATATTTTATTTAAATTTCTAAATTTAACTACTTATTGTCATTTTAATCCCTAAACATATATTAATATTATCACTTAAATCACATATTATTTTAAATTTTGGACTAATTAAAATTTCCTTAACTTTAGAAACTAATATAATAGCGCTATATTTTTTTTAAGGGCAAAAATAGTGATTTATTCTATATATTCACTTTAAAAAGTCTTAAGTCAATTCAAGTGAACGAATTTTCACTTATACGTACATTGCACGGATGATATATTAATTATTTGAAAAGAAATGGTTGGGGAAGGAAAATTTTGTGAGAGCACTGTTTTTTATTTTTTGGCATTCAATTAAAAATTTTTATTATAATTTTTTTTATCAGAGGGAATAAATTTTTCAACATAAATAAAATTTTAGAGTTTATAATTAAAAATTAAAAATTTATTTTGTTAATTGATTTTTATTTTTAATTTATCCTTAACAATTAATCGTTTTAAATATAAATTTAAATTAAGTATTACAAATAATTTTATACATTTTTATAATTTTATGACAAAAATATTCTTTTTATACAATTTAAATATGAGTTTAACTTTGATATATTGTTAGTATAAAATTTTTATACTAACAACCAATTAGAAATTATTCTAAATATAATTTTTTATGAATGATTAAAAAACATTTCAATTAAATTCTTTACATAATATAGATTATTTTAAAATAAAATTTCATCTAATTTATTAAAATATAAAATTATTTCCTATTAATGAATTATAATAAGAATTTGTTATAATTACAACAATACATGATGATAAATATAATTTAGGTATCAACTCTATCAAGGTTCAACAATTTAGTACTATTAAATTATTGAATCGTAATATAGTTAATACTGGTCCGTCTTTGTATATAGGAGTTTAAGTAGGATAAAATTAAAAGAAGAATATCAAGGGCATTTAACATAATAAAGAAAAAAATGAATAAAAATAATAATAAAGAAAAAAAATACCAAGAGCTAGACGTAAAAATAGGCGTTAAAAATATTACGCCGTATCGTTCAAATCTTATTGATTTTTATGATATCAATTTTTTATTCAATCAAAAAATAATCAAAACTGATATAAACTTTTTTATTTTTTGTAATTTTAATGTAATGATTCTTTTAAAAAAATCTTTTCTATTTCTAATCTGTTAACGTATATATTTGACACAAAATAACATGTTATTGGTCCAAGTAGAATTAGGTTCAAATTTCTTAAACAAAGTCTCAAGTTCGAATCTTGTGAATAAAAATTTATGTTGTGAGGGCAATACTTCTATTATATATTGACTTTTTTATATTGCATTTCATGTAATAGGAACGATTTATAATTACACATGTATATTATATTAAGAAAAAGAGTAAATTATACTGACATTTTTTGAAATTTTTTTAGATTGCACATAATCTTTTATTTTTTTAACGTTTACAATAATATCCCTTATAGGAGTATAAGATGTAATATTTTTCAAACAATTAAAGGTGGTTAGTGTAATGTATAATGGACGTCAATGTAATGTTTTTCAAACAATTAAGGAGATTAGTGTAGGAATAAAAAAAGGAACAGTATTGTGTGTAATTTGAACTCAAGGAATGTTAATGTAATTTTCTTTAAAAAAAAATAAAAGTTTATGGGGCCAATTGCCCCCAATATCTTTCAAGTAGATCCATTCCTGAACATATTCACATCTCTTTTCATATTTTCACTTTTTTTGCACCTCCATTGCTTATTCTTTGGCAGCATTCAATTTGTTATTATTTTTTTTTTTTTCATGTGTCACTGATTTGACTGAAACTAATTTTTGTTGTGTATGTGGACAAAATACACTATGGAAACTATTTTCCTTTATGTAGTCATACACAATAAAAACTAGTTTTCATAAAAGACATTTTTGTGAAAAAAAAATTACAAAAATTTAAATTAGTCTGAATTCAATTTCAAAAGAGTAGTCCAAGTGAAACTGCGTTCGATTGTGACATTATCTCGATTGAATTTACAATATCTCGAATGAATAATTTGTCTATTGCTTTTTAACTTATTTTTATTGGACCCTATACTAGCACATTAGATTCAAGAACTTTAGCAACTTTTTATTTTAATGGTAAACTCACTCAAGAATTTAAAGCGAGTCCCCGTATATTACCTCACATCTTTATATTTATTTTTGTTTCAAGATAATAATCCATTTGTATTTTAATTTTGAAACAATAAATATGCAAACAAAAATATATTATTTAAATAACTTTTTATCATCATAATTTTTTACCACAAAAACTAAATTTAAAATTATAACAAATTTATTTCAATAATGTTATCATAACAAATTAAAAATTGTAAGAAATACATAACATTATATATTTATAATAGAAATTAATTTTCATTGTAGAATGCAATTGTAATGACTTGCAGGAGATGAAATTACGAGAGGGGTTTTTCATTAATTTCACAACATTATATTTCATTAATTTTCAGTATATTGCAATGGTAAAATACGTTTTTTAGTTCTCTATAGTTTTTTTTTTCAGGTAATTTTGTTCGAGTTAAGGATATTAAATATGGACACTTCTTTCAACGAAAATTCGAATTTTGAGTCACTACATTGTGGAATACCAATCTTTTTCTCCAACTTCAAATACCAGTTGATTGGTAAAATACAACATTTAATTATCAAACATAAAAGTCTTACAGTTTTAATTGTTAAAAATTAAATTTCCCATTTCAATTCCAAAACCTTCTTCTTCTTTCACATCGTTCTTCTTTGCGCAATCATCCACACTTCTCATTTCTCAAACCTTCTTGCACAATCATCAATCATTCCCTCTCTTCTCAAATTGTGCACAATCTCTTCCTCTCTCTCTCAAATGCATGCTGTTGTTGCTGTTGAAGGCCCTGTCGTCGTCGTTGGAGTGCTCTGTTGTAGTGGATTCCAATGGCTCCGAAGGTGTCTAGTTGGGGTTGATTTCCAGTGATTGATTTAGAAAGAGTTTTTTCATTATGTTTAGAGTTCTTTAGAATGAGCCATTTCATTTGGGGTTGATTTTCGGTGATCTTGATTTTAATTTTAAGGTTTAATTACTCGTTTAGTCCTTATATTTACACTACTTTTATAATTTGGTCCTTGTACTTAAAAATTACCTGTTTTAGTTTCTATATATATGCTTTTAATATTGTTTTGATCTTTGTCTTCAAGTGCGTCTTAACTACATTAAGTAAAATCACCACAAAATGAAAATTGGATGTGTAAAACCACCACAAATTTTATGCGTTTTTTATTTTGAGACCAATTTGTGACAATTTAATAATCGCCAGAAAAATTTGTGGAGGTTCTACATCCCCAATATTTATTTTATGGCTATTTTACCTAACAAAGTTAACGCACTTAATGGTAAGGACCAAAACAATATCAAAAATACATATGTAAAGACTAAAACAGGTAGTTTCTAAATATGAGAACTAAAATGTAAAAATGGTACAAGTATAGAAACCAAATGAGTTATTAAACCTAATTTCAATTTATCATCTTTTTCATTTGCTGTTTTTTGGTTGTTCAATTTTGCTCTTCAATTCTCGAATTCGGCTGAATGTTGGTTCTACTTTCTTGAATTTCCCATTCCCTCTGTGATTTGGTGAAGAAAAATGATTAAATATTTAGAAGAATCAATTGCTTATAGAAGCAATGGTGCGTAAGTTTTGACACGTGGAGAACTCCAATAATTATACTTGGTTCAATTTATTTCTTAATGCTAAGAACTTCATAAACAACTCCTCTTGAAATTGCTCTTAGGAATTAAAACTTGAGAGAGTTGAGAAAAAGAATAAATATAATGATTAATGATTACCAAACGTCATGGTAATATATCTTTTCTTTTATCAATTGCAAGATTTTTTTTTCTTTTTATTTATTGTTTTAAAATTTTACGATAATATACAAATGTTAAAATAATAAATAAAAGACATATAATGCATTAAAAAAATTATAAGTAATCTATATATTATACATTTGTAATTCATTTTGGAGGAAACACATGTCCTCACCTAATGTAATGCCTTTTAAGGTACTCTTCTTTACACCTTGCTAAAAATCAAAATTCTACATTAAAACATATTTACAAATAAAAAATATTAATTATCACTTAAAAACGAAAATTCAACTAAGTTGATAATTAGAAAATAACAACCATATCAAATTCAAATAATAACGGAAACATGGAAATATGATAATCAAATAACGATGAAAATATAGAAATATATATAAATTGATATCAAATTTCATTGATATCAAATTTAAATTTACGTTTAAAGTAACTTATGTAATTATCAAATTTGTAATTATACAAATACAAATTAGAATATACAAATATTTATCTTTTTTATTAAATAGGATAATGATTAAAAATAAAAATATATTATTATTAAAAGGATAATGATTTGTTTTTTTCAACAATAAAATGATTAAACAAAAGAATAATATTACACTTTAAGTTTTTTTTAAGTTTGGATTTATTTTTTAAAATTTTCTAATAATAACAGAAACATGAAAATTTAAATTTACGTTTAGTTACATTTTAATTTTGAAATTTTATATATGATAGTTAACAAAAAAAAGTTGCATTATTGATTTGTATAAATTAATGATATACGTGAATTTAGATCAAGTAATAGATTATAACTTTGTTAGGGCTTAAATATATTTTAAGTCCCTACAAATATGGTTATGTTTGATTTCAATCCTTGCAAAAAAATTTGTTAGTTTTAGATCTCTGACATTTTTTTAATGTTCTTTTTTAGTCTTTACCATTAACTATGGTTAATTTAGTACTGATAAAACTAACAAAATAAAGAATATTAATTAAGATAATAAAGTAAGGAATAATATTTTAGATTAAGATAATTAGATTATTTTAAGTGTGTAATTCAATTAAGTAATATATTTATTATTTTATATAAATAAGGCAATTACATATATTTTGCTTTTATAAATTATTTTTAATTTTTAATATATTATGAACATCAATTTTTATTTTTTTTAATATTGTTCTTACTTTTCAATTCACTAATTTACTTTTAACATTGTAATTTAAAAAAAAATTACTTATACCCTTATAATTTACTTTTATTATATTACTATTAATAGTAAATATAATTATAGTTTTTAATGTATTAAAATTAAATTATAACATATAAGTAAATTATAAATTTTTTAAAAAATTACAATGTTCAAAATAAATAAGCAAATTAAAAAGTAAAAAAAATATTAAAAATAATAAAATTACTGTTCATAATATATTAAAAATTAAAAATAAATTATAAACTTAATTTACATGTAATTAAATTATTTGAATAAAATAATAAATACATTACTTAATTGAATTATGCATTTAAAAATAATCTAATTATCTTAATTTAAAATATTTTTCATTATCTCAATTAATATTCTTTATTTTGTTAGTTATGTCAATACTAAATTAACCATAGTTAATGGTAAGGACTAAAAAAGAACACTTAAAAAATGCCAATGATCTAAAATTAACAAAAAAATTTGCAAGGTCTAAAATCTGACAAATCCATATTTGCAAGGACTTAAAACATATTTAAGCCTTTTGTTAATTATTAAATGAAATTGTGAAGTGAAATTTATTTCAAATAATTGAAAAGTGATGAAGGTAAAATAAGAGTAATGAAAATTAAGATATATATGCAAGTAATAAAAGCTAAGATATATAAATTAGGATATACAAATATTTATCTTTTTTATTAAAAAGATAATGATTTATCTTTTTTCAGCAATAAGATGATTAAGCAAAAGAATAATATTATACTTTAAGGTTTCTTTTCTTTTTTTAATTTCAAATTTATTTTTTAAAATTTTTAAATAATAACAGAAACATAGAAATATCTTTAAGATTTCAAATGATTTATCTTTTTTCTTCTGATGGTTAGTTGTTGCACAGTTGCTCTGATACTGCTCTTTCATTCTTCTCTACTATTTTACTCTTTGTTTCAATTGCAATGGCATCTTTTGTGAAATATGATTCACTTTCATTTGTTTCTACTGTGAGAAAAAATTGGACCACCAATGCAAGATTGGTCCAACTTTGGTTGGTTCCAAAATTAAATTCGAATAAACCAAACAATTATCGCTCTATGGAGTTGGTTTTAATAGAGGCAAATGTATTTTTGTGTGATTTTTTTAATATATTGAATTGTTTTATATGCATTTAAATACCATGATCTATTTTGAAAAAGAAAATGAAAAAATAGCTTGAAGTTCTAAAAGGAATTATATTGTATTAGAGGTCAATGGGTATTGTTTCTACTAACTATATATTCTTTTACATAATTCTAATTTTTATATTTTTTATTTCTTATGTTTTTCATTTTTGTTGTAACAGTTATAAAATAGATTGCACTCTGTTTGAACCATATGTAAATGAGTTCAATGCATTTCTTAGTTATAGAGACATAGAAAATATCGTCATTATCTTTCATTGCAAAAGTTAGCACTTTCCAAGATTAAATTTCATTCATATGTACATGTATCCTGCCTTTATTTTGGAGATGGTCTTGACAATGAGTCCCAATGTGAAGAAAAGGAAGAAATTGATTTGTCTGAGGATTTTGGGGAATTTCTTGATTTGAAAAAAGGCTATTCTAAAAAGGTAAACAATGAGGACAATGGAGCTAAAATGAAGAAATTGAAAAATATGGTAATAATTTGTTTATTCACATTTTCTCTTGGTAGATTCAAATAAATGGACTTACTTGGTATTTGATAGAATTTTATTTCATAAAGCTTAAGTTCATTTGGGGAAAAAATTCTTCCATATGATGATTTTATTGCTTAGTTTTTAATGTTAAAATTAGTTATTTTGTTTGATATAAGTTTGCATGTCTTGAAACTGTTGATTCCATTGAAAAAACAAGGCATGCATTTTCTTATCTATTGTTTAATCTTCTACTATATGGTTTTGTAAACAACTGATTACATGTTCATGCATTAAATTAATAACATGTGTGTTGAATTATGATACAAATTTTCATGGTTATGAACTGTTATATATGTGTCTAAAAAAAAATGCATTATGGCAACCCCAAACAGAATGAAACTTTTCTCATTAGATTTAATGATTTTCTAAACTTAAACAAGACTTGATGACCAAATTTGGAGATGTCGTTGACAATGAGTCCCATTGTGAAAAAAAAGAAAAAATTGATTTGTTTAAGGATTTTGGAGACTTACTTGATTTGAAGAGAGGTTGTTCTGAAGAGGCAAACAACGAAGAAAATGAAGCTAAAATGAATAAACTGAAAAAAATTATCAAAGTTGAGAAAGATTAAGATGTTCTTTGTAATTTTCTTTGTTTTACTGTTAATGTGATGCTCATTGTGGTTAGGTTGATTTTTATTTTCTATTTAGGAACTTTTTTTTGTTACAAGGTTATTTGTTTTGGTTGTCTGCCTATGTCTCATGCGTGTTTTCTATTTTGAGTTTTTTATGACATTAATTTCTCAATCTTTATCTTCAGTTTATATTATCTATTTATGTTTTTTTATCTGTAAATCAATACATATGTATGTCTTTCATTATATCAAAACAAAATATACATTTATGTTAAAGAATGTTATTGGCAAAAAAAAAATTGTGTAATTTTATCATGACATCTATTCAAGCGCAATTTTTTAGTAAAACATATGGTTTGCTTTTTGGTCAATTTCTTCATCTTGGATGTTCTTTATTTTTTGTGAATGGGGCCTGTCATATTAGTGTGAGTTGACATAGTAATTAAGAAACTGTCACTCCAGTGTTTAGGAAATTAAGAAAATGAGTTTATCTTGTGCGAGTAAAGCAAGGGAATTTATCTAGTACCATGAAAAATGGAAGGATTTGGATACCTTGGAACGTGAACTAATAGCTATATCAGTTACTTATATTTGAATGATGTCATGCCATGTTTTCACTTCAAAACTCCACTTTTTTAACATTTTAATGACCCCATGTAACATGAGCTGATCATGATCAAATTATTGCTATTATCTCACCTTTAATATTTTCATAGTACATTACTAATCTACTATTTTTATTTTTGATATTTATAATTTGAATGATTATAGAATGAAACTAAGTATCTTTTCAAATACTATTAATATTATTCATAGTATTATTCTTATTTTTTTGGTACATATATTATTATTATTAGCATTATTCAACCTAACCATTAATTATAATTATAAATACAATCTTATTTTTATTACAAGTAAATTTTATTAATTAAATATTATATATTATTTTTTACGTTTTGTAAAAATAAATTTTATCCTTTAAAATTATATATCATAATATATTATATATTTTAACAACCCAAACAAACAAACTCTTTACTCCTTGCGTCGCACGGGGTTGCCACACTAGGTTTTATATAAATGAGAAGATTAATTATTTTTTAATATATATACTATATCTTTAAATGACAAATAAAAAAGATAAAAGAAATAAAGGAAATAATATTATTTTAATAGAGTAGGCAATCAATGTATGAGTCCAACTTGTACAAGGACCTGTGAAAGATACAATACACGAGACTTTTCTGTCAATATAGAGTAATTTGCTTTTAAAATTATTATATTAGTATAAACTTATCCCATTTATTTAAATTTTTTATCCAGGTAATTTTTTGTGATCTATAGCAGCAATTTCGCGGGTTCTAGATCGCCACAAATCTTTCTGACGCTTTATAACAGCAACAAATTGTTTGCATAAAAATAATTGGAGGTCGTACTATCCATGTTCGTAAATGGTAAATTTTTCAACAATTGCACTAATTTGATTGTTCTAAAAGCAAATTATTGGTTATATATATATATATATATATATATGAGTACAACCTTAGTTTTTTTTTTAATTTGGTCAAACAACCTTAGTTAACAAACTGCACGGATTATCATAGTTAGATCTACTACCGGGCCACACTCTCTTCTGCCTCCCAGAACATTTATTACACACTTATGTCTCCCAGAACATTCAGTTTGATAAAAGATTTAATAAGCTATAGAGCTTGTTAGTTTCAGCCTTGTATGTGAGAATATATGGAATATGTTTGCATTTAATGTCTTGGTTTGATTTGCCCCAAAGATTTAATGAGCTACTGAGCTTGTTTGTGCATTCGTATCAAACAGATAAGTAATAAAAGAAATATGCGACCCGAAGTTGGCTTCAAAAACATGACCTATGATTCGGTTTGATTTGCCCTTGCACCCAAACAACTTTTAGTGTGAGCAAATCTTTCACGTGCCATTTTTATTAATATTTGGATAGAACCTAAACAGTTACTCTCTCGAATCCTTTATATAAGAAATAAAAACTAAGTTGACAATTCTCTAAATGTAAGGTGACAATTCATATAACAAGATGATTAAGTTTGAACTACTAAAACACAAAGGAACCTTGAAGTTAATCTTATATATCAATAAATAAAAAAACCTATGAACTCTCCAAATTCCATACTACCCTTGCCTCGTGATCGAACCCAAATAGCTCCCCTCCCCCAATTTTGTTCATAATAACATTACATAATAGATGTAATATAAAAAAAATAAAAATAAACATAAACATACTATATATTGAAAAATAAATCCAACTAAAAATTTATTTATTAATTCAGCTAATTGATTTTTATACCTTTCAATCATGCATAACACTAAAAAATATTTATTTATTTATTTGAACACTAAAGTTATCAGTATATTTATGCTCACATAACATACCTTCGGTTAGACTTTCTCTCTAGGTTCGGCCAAGCTTTGTATATTCCTTTATTGGAGAACTTGATGCTTAGTAACTGATAGTTCCACTTAAGACATAACAGGGCATCTACCCTTAGTTAGCTATGTGACATTTCATACACATCTCATCATTCAAGTTGCGCGTCTTGGTGGATAAAGGAAGATAACATGTCAGTCTTCCAAACATTTACTTTTCATTTGAACAAAGACGACCTTCTAGACAAAATAAATAAATAAAATTGACAAATTAGTTTCTTAATTATTAGCAAACAGAAGAATATTAGATGGCCCCCCTTCACAACACTGAAGTTTCCTTCTTCGTTTTAAAGATATAATTAAACTTCATCTAATAAATATATAAACATTAGAAAAATGCTAATAACACATTTTCTGACATATTCTTTTGAACACATTCTCTTTTATTGGTTGAAATTTATTAGAAATAACAAAACTTGATAGGTTCTACATCCTATTTAATGAATCTCTTAGGATTTTGTAGTTTTTGATGAATTTTAACTAATAGGAAAGAGTACGTTAGAAAAAATGTGTTAGAAAATATATTTACATAGAAAAAAAGTTAAACATCCTTGTTTTTAAAAGCCTAAAATTACAAACGTTAATAATTAGTCTCACGTGTCATCAATAACCTTTATTTTTTTTGTCTATTTATAATAAAAATTAGTATCTATGTTAACCACAAATTTTGACAAAAAAGTCCAATTAATTATGTTCTAAAAATCTACTAAACCAAAATGAATTATGTTCGTCACCAAATTATCTTTTACAACGTAGTAGACTACAATTATTGAAGAATAATTTGTTTTTAGATTGTTCAAAAGTAAGAGAAGGAGCATGTTGTGTTGTGTTTTCCTATGGTTTACAAAGTAGTGTGTTTAAACCTGGGCACTTGAAGCCAAAACCACGTTAGAGCTTCACAAACAATGACAAGAAGAATAAAAACAAGAGGATAAAAAACAAAGAGAATATACGAAAAATATTGATAGGAATAGAGAATATTTGTTGGTGTATCTCAAAATTCAAGTTGTCAATCCATTAACAGTGTTTGTAAGTTTGTGTTATTAGCAAATATTAATAATAAATAGTATTTAACTCTCAAATTAATTATAATCAAATCAATATAAAGAGAATAATTTGATTGCAAATGCAATAATTTATACTCTTTAAAATAGCAATAATTGGCTATAAAAGGAAAGACTATTAAAAAGGAAAATTAATGATATTCAAATATTTTCAAAAAGAGAAAAATTGCAATTATCTTCACAATGAAAATTATAAAAAGAGAAATAAAATATTTGTCTAAAAAGAAGGAAAAAATATCACTATCTTTACAAAGAATACTATAAAAAGAGAATAGAATATTTTCTCAAAAAATAGAAAGAAATAAATAACATTTAAATATGATTACATTCACAACTAGGCCGCAAATAAAAATAATTATTCTAATATTAAAATATCATACCTTTTAAAAAAATTTAAATTAAGAAAAAATTAGGGTCAAGGCCCCTACCATTCATCAAATAAATCCGTCCCAAGATATAACACAATGTAACACTTGAAAGATTCATGGCCAGCTAATAGTGTGCTTGTTTTATTTCTATCTCACTTCCTACCCCAATCTCACCCTCACGTGTCATTGGATTGGATGATTGTGTCATACACTCTTTTGTTGGACTTCAGACTTTAACATACCTTATGCTATGGTTCACTGTATTCTTAATGAAATTCTCTTTGCTTTTCAAAAAAAAATATATCACGTGTCATTAGCATTCAAGGTGAGTGGAAAAATTTCCAAACACAGTCTAAATCTTGTGTCACATTATTTGTCAAAACACATTTTCGAGGAAAACTTTATAGCAAACTGAAAACCCAAATTTGATAACATTTACGGTGCGGTTTCTGTCAACAACTTATTTGCTCCACACATGTATTTTAGAATTATAATCTATATGGTAAGATTTCCAACAGCCAGCTTCAAGTCATTCAAATTGTATTTAAGATTTGCAGAGTTAAATAGATTCACGGAACTAACCCCAAGAGGAGAGAAGCATCCTTATTATGAGTGTGATCTTTAGCACGATTTGACGGGCTGCTAACCATGATTGACTTAGATGACTGCCCTTGATCATTTGCAAGACTTCTTATCTAAAACACACATACAATAATCTGATTCAATAATTAAAAAAAACTATGAATGATACAAAATTTTAAAACCTGTTATGTGTTACCTGTTTCAGTTGTTGGTTCTTTTGCATTAGTTCAACTCCCTGCATGAAGAATAATTTTAGACATTGTAAGAGTGCTGAGGAAGACTTTGAGACTGAGAGTGATTGATATAAATGAATCAACACGTTTTCTCTTGTGGTGTGTGATAAATCTACATTTTATTTAGATTTATAAAACAAGTTCACATGATTTTTGTATTAGTTCATAGGAAATTTGTAAGAAAATAGACCATTAATGAAGGATTTCATGTGATGTACGTTTCTAAGATTTTTATTTAAAATTGCATGAATTACCTTAATTTTGTTAGATTTTGTGAAGGAAAATTAGATGTGTAGAGAAAGAAATACAGTCCACATGCATCAGGAATAAATGAGTATTGTACTAGTCAAAGAGGACTTAAAAAAAACGTAAGAACCAAAGTGAGGATCGCAAAAGAGGCCCACAAGCACAAGAACATACCAAAAAAGAGATTAGAAGAGCAAAACAAAGTGTACGAAGTTGTACCTGCCTGGCAAACTTGGTAGGCCGCCCGACAGACCTTGCTTTAGTGGCACCCACCTGGCAGGGGGTGTAGTCTGCTCGGCGGGTCACCATGCCCGACGCCAAAGCAGAGCCGATTTCCAACCATGCCGGGCAAGTCTGAGGTCCATATTCTAATTTATTTTAATTCACAATGGGCCTGGGTTTTACAAGACGGACCAGGTTAAGTCTCATTCTCTAAAATTTTAGAGATACATTACAAATAACAAAGAGTAAACCCAGGAGAGATCGAATCTCATCTCTATTCTACTCTCACTCTTGGATTTAGATGGAATAAGGACTCCCCTAGAGCTTCAAAGGATTCTTCTTACATCCCAGTGGATAGAGGCTGAAGACTAGTCTTTTTATTAAGGTTTACCTTTAATTTCTAATGTTATATATTGTAATGGGATACTTTTTTGTTGCTATGGAGAACTAATCCCTAGGCTAGGATTGTGGTGTAGCCACGCTTGAGATAACTGGAACCCCATTTTGATTGTTAATTTTATTCCTTTTTTTCATTGTTAATTTTATTTCCTTTTTTCTTTCAATTGAATTGCCTTAGTGTTCTTCATTATATTATTTGGAATTGATCATTCTTTGCCTGTCTTTAATTAGTTAATTAATCGGCGACAATACCGTAATTAATTAGTAGACCTTTAAGGTAATTGAGTTTAAGATGTTGCATGATCAAACTGCGAACTAAGCTCTCAATCGAATTTGTTCACCCTCTTTGTTCCTAATCTTTTCTTGGATTAAACCACTGCATGACCAACCAGGAGTTTAATAGAGCTTTTATAACCCATGAACAAAGGTTGTGAAACAACTCGATAGAGGGATATTGGCAATTGAACTAGAAAACAAAATAACATTTTAACTTGGGGGAAGGAAATTGAAGACCCATAATCCTAGGTTCTTATCTCATTGAAATCCAATTTAATTTTAATTATTCTTTTTACAACTCCTTGCATTTTAATTCTTTGAACTCCACCCATAAAACTTGAATAACCTATACTACGTACATAAGAATTTCTCTGAAAGGTACCCCATATAAGTCCTTTGGGTACGATATCTGGACTCAAGTCTATTATTACTAGTGCGATAGGGTACGCTTGCCTTTAAGCATGTTCTAAACACATCGGTGCAGTAGAATTATTACAACAAAAGATGAAATATGAATATTTTCTTCTTTTGCAAGCAAACAATGGCATTTTAATTTGATGGGGTTACCTTTTTCTTGAGCTCAATGCTATCCTTAACAATTCTTTCATCCTGAAATACATATATAGACCAAGTATTAAGAGCATTTACAATATTTTCCACGAAGTGTGAAGATCATTCCAACAAATAATGACTAAGGAGATCTCTTTCAACTGGCCAAGAACAAAGCATACAAGTAGACTAAACATCACATCTAACTCAAATTCCTAAAAGATTAGGTATAGCAAAAAACTAGTTGACTAGGTGTAGTACCTTAAAATGCCAACCTTTATTGCCCTAGTAAAAAATAATACATATAAAATACTTAAGGTCTATACCTAAATTTTGTCTTTAGGTATACAAGTACTTATCAATAATATGTTACTCAATTGGTTCATTCTCATTTCAAATTTTGTTTTTAGCTATACAAGTTTTTGTCAACAATATGTTATTCAATTTCTTTGTTCCCATATCCAATGTGGAATTTCTTTCTCACATTTGATACTCCAAAATTTAAATTTGCAAATATACAATGAGTATAGAAGGGTACAAAACAAACCTTTGCTTTTGAAACACGGGCCAAACCTTTCGTTATTAGTTTCTCTAGTTCCTGTAATTCTCGAATTTTTAATCCTTGCAGCTCTTCCCCATTCAACTTCCTGTCAACGTAAAACAATGTTTCAGTAATAAACAACAAGGTAGCTTAACGAATCATAGGGACAAAGTACAAGTAGAGTGGATGCAACGTATATGTACCTCAGCTCATGAGTCCTGTCTGCCACTTCATTGCGCATCGCAACAAAGTAGTTGTAGGTGTCGCTGTCAAGCTATAGATAAATTTCCATGAAATTTCCATTCATGAATTTTGAATTTATTGGTTAAGAAATGTCAAAGGTAATTCTCTTTACGTAATTAACATAATTTTCATTTATTATATTAGCACTTGAAGCAAATTTTGATTTTCTTCTGCTTCCTTGGATGCTAGATAAAGGATTATCTTGTATTTGAATATTGTAAAGATACAGTCAGTGGTGAATGCTAGGTAAAATGTATTTTTGTTTCAATAATTGTTAATGAAATCTTATTAGCATCTTATTATTGATCAATTCATAATATCATGCAATCCTACATTTTGACAAATGACATTCCAAAATGCTTTGTATTAGCTAATTCTTCATGATATATTCAAATATAATTTTTTATTTGAGAAACTTGGAAAGGGGATGTTACCTGCAACTCTACAGATGGATGTTGTAATTTGTCAATCCTTGTATGGAGATTGTACCTTTTAATTACTTGCTGAACACTAAAAACAGCCAAAACAAAAACCAAATAGATTCACTTTATTTCTTGCACTCCATCTGTTCAACTTTAAACTCATTCAAGATGATTATATAAGAATGATTAGAATATAATCAGTACTTACATATATATCTACTACAGAATGGCAACGGTTACATGCATTCCCACCGTTATGTTGGAACATCAATTAAATTATTTTGCCTTTTATAATTCATTGGAATTTGGAACTTTCAGCCTCCAAGAAAGGATATATTCAAATATTTAGATAAATGAATCATAAAGCCTACAATGAAAAAGGTTGGAAATTTCTGACTATAAATTATAAAAGGCTTTATAATATAAAAAATTGCTAACCAATGCCCTAAGGGCACTGGTTAAGGAATCAAAAATAAAAAAAATTTATTGAAAAGTGTAGTAGTGCACTCTCTCATAATTTTCAATACAACACTTACAATAAATTTTTTCTATTTATTGATTTCTTAACTAATGTCCTTAGGGCACTGGTTCACAAGACCCTCATAATATATACAAAGATATGCTAGTAACACACTCTTTATTCCTATGTACTAATCAATTGTCCTTTTTTTTTATAGATTAGTAGTCCACTCTTTGATTTGTAGACGGTGATACTTAACATAACTATGCTCTTGATTTTCGTAGTCTGGATACTCCATGCTTACTTAACCTAGAGAAGTCTTCTTTACTCTATTTACTTCTTTGATTCATTGTAAGTATGTCTATAGGTGATTATGTTAGTTGTTGTTGTTTTTATACGTGCATATCATTTGAGAGTGTTCTTCCTTGCTCACCATGTTTCCCATGCATACTATACTTGGCTGTTACTTTTCTCTATCTTGCACTTACCGTAAAATTGATTGTCACTATCTTTTTGACTCACTCACACCACAAACATAGTCTAACTCTACTAGTCTCCAATTCCAAATGCTTTTCTCACTATCTTCAACCACAACTTTTGTCATGATGTTCTCTTTCCATGAATGACCAATTGGTGACTTCTTTTCACTAAGGAGTCGTATAAGGATGATTTGATTGTGATTCATACTAGCCTTTCATTGAGAATGATGCGAAAATGTAGAAGGAATAAAGCCACTTTTGTGGCATGAAAGTCAAGAATTTATGGTGCATTTATGATAAAGTAAAATTTTTCTTCATTTGTATAGGTGGTGGTTAGAAGTTGGAGGTCTTTTGTTCCTATAAATAGCACCTTCCTTCTATAAGCTTAGTGCATCCCATCTGAGAGTGAATTACATGAGTGTTCTCTAAGTATATTCTCCTATTATAAAAGAGTGTGTGTAATTGTTTTCTCCTTATTTTTAGAAAGAGGTTGTAATTTTTTTCTACTTAGTGAAATTATTTCTGTGATTTTGCCTTATTAGTTGGGAGTTTTTCACGTTAAAATATAGTGTGTCAGTTCCTGTTTTTCTCATCTCTTATTTTAGTTACAAGTCATTATTTTGTCCCTTTGGTACCTAACAATGGTATTAGAGCCAATAGGTTGTTGATACTATTCTACTACAACACGTTGGTACGATGCCGAATTCATAAGATAATTCTTAATATGCTCTGTGGTTACAGCTTAGTCTGATTTTCCACAATAGAAAAGAATTTTTCTTGCTACTGGTAATATAGTGTGGTAGTGTAGAAGTGCATG
Organism: Spatholobus suberectus; assembly: GCA_004329165.1. Lineage (NCBI taxonomy): Eukaryota > Viridiplantae > Streptophyta > Magnoliopsida > Fabales > Fabaceae > Spatholobus > Spatholobus suberectus. The sequence goes on along the minus strand of CM014729.1, from coordinate 5,526,787 downwards.
TCTAGGAAAGTCCTGACTAGGGAAGACTTGGTATTTAAGTGTGTTTATTGGTGACCCACCTCTCTTTCCTACCTCTTTCCTAAGAACTTACTTGGTGTAGTGATTCATGGACTACAGCCACTATTCTAGTATATGGTGCTATTTACGGTGGAAATTGTATAAGCTGGTTCAACTAAAGAATTATTTGGTGTAAAACTATGGTAGCAAAATACGAGATAGAGAAGTTTAAAAGGGGTAATTTCTCCATGTGGAAATTGAAGATAACGGCAATTTTGAGAAAAGACAACTGTCTAGATGTAATTAAAGGCAGACTTACAGATGTCACTGATGAAAATTGAAAAGAAATAGATGACAATGTTGTTGCCAATTTGCACTTAGCAAAGGTAAATTCAGTTTTGTCTAGTGTTGTAGAGAAGAAGATTGCGAAGGAGATTTGGGATGCTCTAATCAAATTGTACAATGTCAAATCACTTCACACCAGAATATTCTTAAAAAAGAAACTTTACACTCTTCGAATGAGTGAGTCCACATCGGTGACAAATCACATCAACAATCTGAACACTTTATTTGCTCAACTTATAGCGTCATATTTCAACATAGCAAAAAATGAACGTGCAAAGCTTTTACTTTAGAGTTTACCAGATTCGTATGATCAACTTAGCATCAACATAACAAATAATAATGTTGTTAGGTCATTTATCCTTTAATGACATTGCTGCTATTCTTGAAGAAGAATCTAGGCGAAAGAATAAAGAAAATAGGTTGGAGAATTCTAAGCAAGTAGGGGCTTTATCAATGAAAAGAGGCAGATTAACTCTAGTGGGAGTCAAAATCATGGCACATCAAAATCTCCAAGAAGAAAGAATCTCAAATGCTATAACTGTGGCATGAGAGGGCATTTGAAGAAAGATTATTAGCACAACAAAAAGAATGGAAGAAAAAACTCTTAAGCATCAACCTCTCAAGGTTGTTACAAGTACGTCAAATGATGGAGAAGACCTATATAGCGAAGTAGCAATTAGTTCTTAAGGTAATAAACAACTACATGATGTCTGGATAGTGGATTCAGGCGCAACTTGGCATATGACTCACACCAAGATTGGTTTTGTACTTATAAGCCCATCTCAGAAAGATATGTGTTCACAAGAAATGATCATGCCTTAAAAATTGCTAAAGTTGGTACTGTCAAATTAAAAATGTATGATGGTTTTGTTCGCACAATTCAAGGGGTACGACATGTGAAGGGCTTGAAGAAGAATTTATTATCCATTAGACAATTGGACGAGCTCGGGTGCAAGATCCATACTAAAGGTGAAATCTTAAAGGTAGTAAAAGGCAATCTTGTAGTGATGAAAGCAGAGAAGATCACAGCCAATCCATACATGCTTTTGGGAGATACGTTGCATGAAGCAAATGCATCAGTTGAGCAATAAGCCAAGAAGAAGCAACGATAATGCGGCATCGTAGACTGGGTCATATGTTAAAGTGAGGCCTGAAAGTCCTTGTGGAACGTAATCTTCTGTCTGGGCTCAAAACAATAAATTTATCTTTTTGTGAGCATTGTGTGATAAGCAAACAACACAGATTGAAGTTTGCTATAGTAACTACTAGAAGCAAACACATGCTCGACTTGATCCATTTTGATGTCTGGGAATCACTAGAAATATCCATGGGAGGAGCAAAATATTTTGTGTCATTTATTGATGATTACTCTAGGAGATTATAGGTGTACCTAATTAAGAAGAAGTCAGGTGTGTTTTCAGTATTCAAGGAATTCAAAGCACAAGTGAAGCTTAAAATTGGCAAAAAAATTAAGTGCTTGAGGACAGATAATGGAGGAGAATATGTAGATGGTGACTTTTTAGCATTTTGCAATCAAGAAAGTATTTTAAGACAATTCTTAGTTCCATATACACCTCAGCAAAATGATGTGGCAGAACGTATGAACAAAACTCTCTTAGATAGAACAAGAGCCATGCTGAGAACAGAAGGAATGGCCAAATCTTTCTGGGCAGAAGCAGTTAAAACTGCCTGTTTCGTGATAAATCAATCACCATTAACAACAATTGGTTTAAAGACACCAATAGAGATGTGGAAAGGCAAACCAGCTGATTATTCTTCTTTACATGTATTTGGATATCCTGTGTACGTGATGTACAACTCCCAAGAAAGAACAAAGCTGGATCCAAAATCCAACAAGTGTATATTCTTAGGTTATGCTGACAATGTTAATGGGTATCACCTAGAGGATCCCACTGGCCCACAAGGTTATTGTTAGTAGGGATGTAGTCTTTGTAGAAAATCCATTACAAAGTGAGCAAAAAAATGACAGCACTTCCCTAGAGACTACTTTGGTGCAGATAGAGGAAAGTCAAAAGAATATGATTCTTCTGAAGTAGAACCAGAGCATGAAGAACAAGAATCAAATGAGGTTAATGATGGAGATGTTTGACAAACAACACGTTAGATAAGAAAACATCTAGGCATTCAGACTATGTCATGGCAAGCCATGATGCGTAGTGTCTTCTAACTGAAGAAGGAGAACCATCAACCTTTTAAAAGGCTTTAAGGAGTTTAGATGCTTCTTTATAGATGACAGCAATGTACGAAGAAATGGAAGCCTTAAATAGAAACAAGACATGGGAACTTGTTGTACTTCCAGAAGGTTAGAAATCCATTAGGAGCAAATGAATTTATAAGATCAAACAAGATGGCAACAATCAATTGGAGTGATATTATGTAAGATTGGTGGTCAAAGGATATGCTCAGAAAGAAGGTATTAATTTTAACGAGATATTCTCGCCAATTGTCAAACTAACCACAATTAGAGTTGTTTTGGCTATATGTGTTGCATTTGACTTACATCTTAAGCAACTTGAAGTAAAGACTGTTTTTCTCCACGGAGAACTTGAGCAGGAAACATATATGCTCCAACTGGAAGGCTTTAAAGAACAAGGAAAAGAAAAGTTTGTTTGCAGGTTAACCAAATCTCTATACAGTCTAAAGCAAGCGCCAAGGTGTTAGTACAAGTGATTTGATTCCTTCATTGTTAGCCTTGGTTACAACAAACTAAGTTCAAACCATTGTACATATTACAATAGGTTTGATGATAATGATTTCATCATTTTGCTATTGTATATGGATGACATATTGGTGGTAGGCCCTAACAAAGGTCGAATCTAAGAATTGAAGGCACAGTTGACTAGGGAGTTTGATATGAAGGAGTTGGGACCAACAAACAAGATTTTAGGGATGCAAATTCACCAAAACAGAAAAGATAGGAAGATTTGACTTTCTTAAAAGAATTACTTACAGAAGGTCTTGCAATGCTTCAACATGCAAGATTGTAAGCCAAGTTCTACCCCATTTCTTGTCAATTATAAATTATCCTCAAGTATAAGTCCTAGCAATGAAGTGGAAAGGATGAAAATATCTCGAGTACCGTATGCATCAGCAGTGAGAAGCCTTATGTATGACATAATATGTACAAGACCAAACATTGCACAAGCAGTAGGAGTGGTTAGCAGATTTATAACAGATCCTGGTAAAGAGAATTGGAATGCTATTAAAAGGATCTTTAGATACATCAAAAAAATCTCAAGTGTTGCATTATGTTTTAGAGGATTAGAATTTATTGTCAGGGGTTATGTTGATTTGGATTTTGCAGGTGATCCTGATAAAAAAAAATCTACTACTATCTATATGTTTACACTAGCAGGAGGAGCGATAAGCTGGTTATTCAAATTACAGACCATTGTAACTCTATCTACTATGGAAGCTGATTATATAGCAATTACTCAAACATGCAAAGAAGCTATTTAGATTCAAAGATTAATGGAAGAACTTGGCACAAGCAACAGAAGATTTCTGTATATTGTGACAGTCAGAATGCATTGCACATTGCAAAGGAATCTAGCCTTTCATTCCAAGACAAAGCACGTAGGCATTTAATACTACTTTGTTCGAGAAATAGTAGAGGAAGAAAGTGTGGATATGCAGAAGATTCATACCAAAGACAACCTAGCAAATGTTATGACAAAGCCAATCAATACAAACAAGTAAAATTTTTCTTCATTTATGTAGGTAGTGGTTAAAAGTTGAAGGCCTTTTATTCTTATAAATATCACCCTCCTTCTATAAGTTTAGTGCATCCTATCTAAGAGTGAATTACATGGGTGTTTTCTAAGTGTATTCCCCTATTATAAGAAAGAATGTGTGTAATTGTTCTCTCCTTATTTTTAGAGAGACGTAATTTTTTTTCACTTAGTAAAATTATTTCTCTGGTTTTACCCGTGATTTTTACCTTATTAGTTAAGGGTTTTCCACGTTAAAATATTGTGTGTCAGTTCTTATTTTTCTCATATCTTATTTTAGCTACGAGTCATTATTCTGTCACTTTGGTACCCAACAAATCATACTAATGGTGACTACTCTTATCTCACTAAGGAGTCATGAGGTGATCAATTCTCCATAATTAAGTTTTCTTGTGGTTTAAAGCTTCAAAATGTTGTTCTTAATGAATTTGGAAATTTTTAGTTATTGATGTGTATAATTTGCTTGCCAACAAAATTTTGGCCAATGGTCATTTAGCAAAACCTCTCTTTCCTTGGTCATGTAACATTCCAATCAGCTTATTAGGATGATAATCATTCCAATTGTTCCACTATGCTGTCTTTCCTGCTATTGAATTTTACGATGAGGAATTAGTTGATTAGAAGATTAATTTGTTAATGAGGAAGAATGACTATGGAGAGAACTTTTAAAAAAAGAAGGATTTTATTACAAGAGAGAACAGAATACAAGGCATTGTATATAAGGGAGCTATTGCGAAGAACTTTTAAGGCTTACCTCACCTGTATGTGGTGTAGATTGTTTGTTCTAGGATTATCCACAAGCTTCTACATAATATTTAGATGTTTCTTATAATTTCTCCATGTGACTAATCTAGATACTTCTTAGTAAAATGTGCATCATATTTAACACCAGCAATGGTCATCCCTCCATTGTCTCCGAAAACATCCCTAAGTAGCCTCTCTAGCTATGACTAGACTAGGGTAGCTAACGTCCCTCTTTACTTAAGTTTTATTAGGTAATATAAATAATTTTAGTTTTCATATTATCATTTTAAAAAATAAGTAAAGACTATGTTTGGTGGAATCGATATTATATTTTCTTTTGCAAAAGAGTTTAATTGTAACAAGCTTAAGCCCTAATAAGCTTTAACTTGAAGGAGAGTATAATATATTTAGGTATTGACTATTGAGGGAGGAAAAAGAGAGAATAAAAAATGAATAATCTAAAATTGATATAGATATGATATGATATGATATGATGTGTTTAATTTGTTATGATAAGATACAAATTATAATCTTACAAGCTTAACGTTTAAAATAAGCTTTAACTTGAGAGAGAGAGTGTTAGAATACATAAAGAATATCTAATAATATCTACATTGTATATTAAAATAATTTAAAATATATTTGATTATTCGTCGGATTAGTTTCAATATTTTCTAACATTTCATGATTTGTTTCCTTATTTAATTAGAAATCTTATTTATTATTACCTTTTTTTGGCTGAGATACTATAAATAAGGATTAGTATTTTATGTTTTATATTTATTTATTTTTTTGTGTACATGGCAACAATGAGGATAGAACCTAAGTTCTCAATGCAAACTACCAAACCCCCTCATCCCTAGGTCAACCCCTAGTGGTTCTTTTATGTTTTGTATCTTATCATAACATATTAAACATATCATATCATATCAAATGTATATTAATTTTAGAATATTTATTTTCTATTCTCTCTTTTTAAAATACTTATTTTGAAAATAATTTTCAAAAGTTAATAGATTTTAGATTAAAAATTGATTGCTGAATAGTATGAAATTATTTTAGAAAATTGTTTTAAAACCAAAAATGTGAGAAGCAAATGAGTCAGGGCCATAGAGTTTTCTCCTGATTACTCTCGTAGGAAATTAGAAGGACCAAATTTTCTATTCGGTAGTTTCTTATTAGGGGCCGAGCTCCTCTTTTGCATAGAAACAGAAGGACCAATTTCGTGTAAGGATTTTTTTTTTTTTTTTAGGATACCTTTATGCATATTATCTCTAAGGTTAAATATATGGAATTTTTTTAGTATTAGGTGCTTCTATCTCGTGCTCATTGTATTCATTTTTTTTTTATAGGCAAAGAATTTTATTAAAAAGATTGGCTGAAAGCACCGTGCTCATTGTATTCATCACTTGCACACATCACAGCAGTCTCTTTCTTATTAGCCAAAAAACTACTATTAATAACAGTCTCTTTGCTTGAGCATAAGTGCCACTCTTTAGTGTTGAGTTAGTACTGCCCCTCAAAAATAATATATTTATCATAATTACTAAGCTATTGTTGAGAATTCAGCAACAGTGTATTAAAGTAAAGAACAGAAACAGAAAGCACACAAAAGATTAACGAGATTCAACAATTTGTCTATGTCCTTTGGAACAAAGCGCCTGTGTATATCTTATATTAGTCAGAAATAAGGTTACAACTCATACATAGTGTACAGTACATATATTAACACAATTACTCCTGTATCATACCGCAGGGGTGTCGCTCCGCTCTAGCGTCAGTCTGCTTATAGCTTACCATAAAATAAGAACACTGCCCAACAGCTATTTATTTATTTTTTAAAACTCACTCTTTTGGAAATTGACTTTTGGACAGAGTTCAGACTTTATTTAAATTTAAGTAAAATTTCCCTTGAGCATGCTATATAAAGTTGTTAACTTCAATGGATTCATTAACCGCCAAAAGTTTCAACATTAGTTGTTTGAGATAATTGGGAAGCAACAAAACTGAACTCAGCAATGCATGAAGCGTCCATATAGTGAAAGGAAAAAACCAAGAGTTTCAGGTATCAAAATAAATGTAACATCATTTGCAACTTTAAGTTAAATAATTAAAACAAAGTGAAACTTCAAACCACAAAGAATATTGTTTTTTTACTTAATAAACCTAGGATGAAATTAAGTTGTACGTTAGTCAATTCTCTTCATATATATTTATCATTTATCAATACTATTATTTTCTTATTTGTATCCAGGAAGATTTTACTACAGTCATCACTAGTGAAAAAAAATGAAAAGTTGAACAAGGCATTGACAACACTTGCACTAAAGAAGATTCATTATTGCATATTAATGTGAATATATAAGAAGAGATGATATATATAAGACAAAGAAAGGAAAAAAACCTTGAGCTAGCGTATTCGAAGAGCTTGCCAGCAGCAGAGAAGACTGTGACAGCTATCTCGGCATCACAAAGTGTAGAAAGTTCCTGTGCCTTCTTAAAAAGACCTCTCTTCCTCTTGGAAAAAGTCACCTGCCTAGCTGCAATTAATGTTATCTTTCTTCTTTATTTCTTTCTTCGATTTTGTCATTTTCCTGAACAGACAAAAAAAAGAAGCCAAAATTAATGTGTTTTTTCTCTGGAGAGCAGGGAAAAATATCACATGCAACCATATATCTTGAGAGAACTCCAGATTTCCTATGAAGTAAACAACAATGCTACACTATTCTCGACGGAATAACAAAAATAAACCCTCGGATTAAACCATTACTACAGAAAACTTGATTTGTTTTCCTTTTGCGGGATCAAACCTTGAAGATAAAAGATGATTACCAGAATCAGAACACCAGGATGCTGAACTACACTTTTGTCGTACACGGTGGTGATATATGCATGACCTACAAGCAAAAGATAATTTTTTTCAGGGCACAAAGACTAATTTCTAAGTAGAGAGAGGAAAACAGAGAATATTCTTCTGAAAGAAAAAGAGATAGGACTTTTGGTACCTAGAATGTGCGGAAAAAATGAAGGAGGTTCTCTTAATTAGAATCTTCAAACCATAACCTTGGAAAGAAACCAACAATATAAAAAAGAGAGTAGAAACCTTTCTAAAACATACCAGTCGTCCATTCATATGTTAAGGGAGCAAATGAGGGATATAGCGCGAGATAAAGACCGAAAACCATTTTGTACATTACAGATTCCTCTTTCAGGAAAGTGGGAGAGACCATCATTTTGTGAATGTTGCAGCTAAGATAAGAGAGACAAAGATTGGCCATTCCTCTTTCAAACCCCGGCCCCTTCCTTAGATTTACTTTTCTAACCTTCTTCTTCTTCTTCTTGTTTTAACATTTTTCTTGGCTGTACGTACATACATGTGTGATCGATGTTGCACCGTACCACGGTATCGGCCACCCTCTCCATTCTTTTCTTTTACCTTTTTTAGTTTGATCATTTTTATTTCATGACTTATTTACCCTTAAATTATTATCATAAAAATATCTTGAAGTAATTTAATTTTTTTGGTAAAATATCTTACAAGTAAATTTTTATGTGGAAATGACGTGTAAATCTAATCATGTTAACATAATATAAAAAAGAAAATCACGTCATTATCCTCGTGTGTTTGGATGAAAAACTTGCAAAATTTCTTCCTAAAAAATCGCAATTAATTTTTTTATTCAAAAAGTATTTAGATAATGAAATTTGACCACAATAATTTACTCTACAGAATAAAAAAAATATATAATTGCGTATATAAAACATGCAAAACAATAAGAATAAGCCATATAATATATTTTTGTATGCATAATAAATTATCATGTCATCATTCGTCAAACGTTTTAATTAATCTCAATTCGGCCTTATCATGTATATGCAAATTGTACGGAAGCGATTTTTGTCTATCATTTTTGGGGTGCTCTGATACATATATATTTTTTCTCTAAAGAGATCTACCGCCTTTTAGTTGTGGGAGCCAGGATAGGTGTAATTCTCATTACATAATATATATATATATATATATATATATATATATATCAGTGTGTTAATAAATCAAATTCAAAAATCAAATTTCGGTGCGGATAGAGATAAAAATAAACACGTTTCACACACTGACCCACATCCCTACTGAGCACATCCCTATCGAATGGATATGATCAAACGAAGTAAAATATCAACTCAGATATCCCCCAAAAGCTGAACATATGTGGCACCCTGATTTAGCTAAAGTATCATCAAATGATCAACTTCCCTACTAACGTGTAATACATCAAAGCAATTAACAGAAGTTACCTCTAAGGCCTATTCTGGCTATTATTCACCCACCCAACATAATATCTTAATTATAAAACATAACCAACAGAATATTTAACTAAATTTAAATCTAACATAATAAATTAATTAAAAAAATATAGTGTACCTCAAGTGTTTGTAATATATAAAGTAATTTAAATAAATTCAAACCTAACATATCAATATTATGAAATAACTAATTTATAAACTTGTAAGTTTGATACTTACATTTTTCAAGATATATAAAAAATATATTTTAAGACCAATTAGTTATACATAGTGATTTTGTGAAGCCCAAAAACACAAATATTTTTTTTATTATAAAGTAATTTGGGTAATATTTGTTATATAAAGAAATTTATGTAATATTAGCCTTTCATTTTAAATTTAATATGTCAAATAACATGCAATTACGGTGCAATTTGAACAATAAGGTATTCATATCTATAGTCATCTCAATAAAGTTTTGCAAGTAAATACTCATTACAAGACCTAGAAGTCTTTACTGAGTAATTAATTACCATTCTCATTTTGAGTACATTTTGTAGATGCCTATTGGATTTGACCTAATTGTCACCCCTAGAATAGAAGAAGGCTTGGAATTGAGTTTGGGAAGACAAAGGACGAAAAAGTTAAACCTATCTCGATTTTCAAAAGGGTTAGAAAAATCTATAAGGAACCTGTCATATTCTATTTTTTGTTAATTAATTCACTTATATATATTTTAAGTAAATTGTATATCAAGTACATTCTAATTCAAATAATGTATAAAAATAGATGACAAGAATTTTTGAAAATAAGAAGCTTAAAAACTAAATTATACTTTTAAAAAAATGTGTTATTTCAACTTTGTTATTTGCTAATAATTATAATTTAAATTATTGTTGTTACAGTTAATTTATATTTATAATAATCATGAGAAATAGAAGTGTAGGAATAAAATCCTAACTCCACCTTATACTACGTAATGGGTTTAGGAAATAGGAAGGGTGTTTATTCTGCCTTTATAAATAAGGAAAAACCAAATCTAAATTCAATCAAAAAAAAAATTCTATCAAAGTTGGGTTAAAGTTGAACAAGTACTCACTGGTTCCAATTTAATTGTCTTTGTCCAATAGGTCTTAACTTTTCATATTTATTTATATTATATCCCTTTCATGTCTTATCCTTTTGAAATACCAAAACTTTTGATTTAGTAAGAAATGAAATGAGATGTCCTACTAGCTTCATTTATGCAACAAGATATACTATAATTGATATTATGCATTAAGTTTTGAAATAAAATATATATCATTATTAGTTTAAGACCTACATGTAGGGTGAACACAAGTCAGATTAAGTTAGGTTGCGTTTGGACGCTAACAAATTCCGAATTGATTAGAGCATCTCAAATTAAGTTGGATCCAAATCTTCTTATATGTTTGTTTTGACCCACCTTGATCGAAATCAAGTCAAAAAGGGTTAGGTCTCGAGTGACCTGACAAAAAAAGGCAGGGGATAAGAAATACGAGTAATCAAAAAAATGGGAAATTTTGGGTCAAGCCCATTACAAACCCAATACTCTACTAGTTTACTAAATATTCATCAATTATTAACATATTTGTCTCACTCAATGTCTTGTTACTAAACTAGGACATAGAGACCATTTTAACTACATGTATGAGACAAGACAGGTTCATCTAATTAATTAACATAATATATCATTCTTAGTATTATATATAATCAAATAATAAAATAAAATAATATATATTTTCAAATATATTCTTTAAAATGAATAATATTTATATAAATATAATAGGCTTAATTATGTTTTTAGTTCCTATAAAATGAATGAGTTTTGATTTTAGTCCTATAAAATTTCTTCTTTGTTTATCATCCCTCTAAAATCTGAAATCATCATTTTTGGTCCTTGTAAAATGATTGAATTTTGGTCTTGATCCCTATAAAACTTTTCTCTTTGATTTTCATCATTTCAAAATTTGAAATCACTATTTTTAGTCCGTAACATTCATTTTAAGGTGATAAATAACATTCATTTTAGGAATTTAGAAAATTTTTTAAAGGTATCACATGTTGACGTGGTACCATAGACACTAGTGGATGCCACTTGGGATAATCACTTAATCTTCCATTAAACACATAAGTGGCTAACCAGTATCATATGAGTAGAGACCAAAAACAATTATTTTAGATTTTTGAATAATGAAAACAAAAAAAAAAATACAAAATATCTATTATATCAAAATATTTTATTATTATTATTATACAATTAGTTAAAAAAATTATATTATACAAATATAACTTGAATCCTTTCTTAAAAATATATAGGATCTAATTTTTAAAACTTGAACTATCGAAAGTAACATCTGGATGAATCAAGTTAGTGAGAGACGAGAAGAGTCATGCACACCCTTTTCATTTTCAATAAATTTTATGTCAATATTAATTTTGTTTTTGGCTTTCAAAAAAAAAAATTTACTTTTTTACCCACACAAGTATAAATTTGAAAACAATTAATTTTTTTAATGTAAATATAAAGGTATATAATACTTATTTATGGAAAGATATGTTTTTAGTCACTATACTTTTAGTTAAACGTGGTCAAGGTTTTTATACTTTTATATCGATAAATTTAGCTCTCAAACTTATGTGTGTGTGTGTGTGTGTGTGTAGATTTAGTCACTCCTTTCTAAGAATTTATCATGTTTTTTAAAATTAAGAGAAAATATATCCACATATATTTTTATAATTTGAGGATCAAATTCATCAATAAAAAAATACAGATATCTTAACTATGTTTGACCGAAAATTATAAAGATTAAAAACACATTTTTCTCACATATTTATTATCATTTCTATCCCATCCTTGAGAAGGGTGAGGATCGAGACGGCATACATTGCCATGCTTATTTAACTAAAGAAAACATTTCATATACTAAAAGCTCTTCTATGAACATGTCACATTCAAAACCCAATCAAAACATACATTTTAGTGGAAAACATAATAAATCACAAGTCTTTGGCATTCATTTTATTAATATTTTATAATAAAAAAATGTCTTAATCAAGTCGGGTAGGGTTACTCAATTTTTATTTTGTTTGGTACGAAACCCAACCTAAATAGGCCGAGTTGGAAATAATGAATTTGACTTGACTCGTCATGGGGTGACTTTTCTAGTGTTACCCTTCTTATTTTGTGCCACACTTCTCTCACCCCTTATAGTTGCACAACACACGTGAAAAAATCACCATAGATTGATAAATTGTCTTGTATGTATATTATTCAAAACTCTATATCAATTTTTTAAAAAGGCCGGCACATTCAAACAAAATGAACTGAGAGATTGGGTCTAAATAGGAAATTTAAAAAAGAAATTTTCTAGAGAGATATTTACTTAATCATTATAGCCAATTTAAAGGTTAATTTATTAGTTTTTATCTATGAAAATTTTAAATCAAAGACTAATTTTTTTTCTCTCCTTACAACACTATTCAATGCAATTTAGTGTCATTGAAGAAATTCTTAGATGATTTATAAAAGCTTAATAATAATTGATTTTAGGTGAAGAATGTTTTTAGTCCTATATTTCGACTTTATTTTATGTGGATCTTTTTTTTTTTAGATTTGATCCTTGATTTTTTTTTAAATTTCTATCACTTAACAATGGTGTGAAATTATAAGTTCCATATACATTTATGTGTGTGTGTGTGTGTGTTAGGAAGTTATTTGTGTGAAATTGGTTACACAACGAGTACATTTTACAGTAATTGTGTAGTTTTGAGGTTGTGTGAAAATTTGTGGTAATGTGTGGTATTTTTTCTCTTAAAATGGTGGAAATCACTAATCCCATTTTTTACCCTTGGTTATAGGAGCATTTAGAAGGTTAAAATGCTTGTCATCTGGAGGTGTCATATACACTTCGTGGAGGCATATGAAATCGTAACGTGGCCATGATGGAGGAATGAATTTTGGAGATGTAATTTGACTTTTTTGTGTGGACACGCACGCAACAATTCATGTGGTCACACAAAAAGGATAATGAAAAAAAGGTGCATTGTGATCAAATTGTGTGGGCACATGACCATTTCTGTGTGACCACAAGAGTTCACCAAAACTAGAGTTGTAGCTTTGTGCATTTATTGCCATGCTAAATGACCTATGTGGCCATAATAGTTGTCTGGAAACTTCCCATAAATGCTTAAAGTCATTCATATATGTCATATACCTTTTCACTTTAGAAACTCAATCTATTCTCTAGATTCTCTCACCGTATAAGTTAGGATTTGTGCAAAACTTAAAACTTTAGGAATTAAATTCCATTTTCATAAATTATAATGAAGTTTCTTCTTAACTCTTCATCATCTTATTTCTTTTTCTTCTTCCACATCATGTGTGACTAAATTCTCATGTCAAGGAGAGACAAATTTCAATCTAATTTTTGTGTTAAATAATCTCATTTCATGTTTATTTTCTTAACTGTGTGACTTCTTATGTTCTTAATGTTTCTTTTGGATTGAACACTTAGGAGTTGAACCTAAACTCAATTCCATAATTGAGCATTTATTTATATATTTATGGAATTTGATTGGTAAAGATTGTAGCAATAGGATTAAGTAATTGAGATATCTTTTGAATTCTCTTGCTTAATGCTTGTTTGATTTAGGGTAATTTAAGAGTTTAAGAGCATGTTTGGGACATTTTTTTTTTTGCAAATTTCAGTTGTTTTTTTAAGTAAAAAAATTGTTTGCAAAATAAACTGTGTTTGGAACAATAGTTGAAATTTGTAAAAAGCTTTTTTTTTTTCTAAAAAATAAGGCATTTTCTTACATCTAAAAATTTGAAGCTTATGATTATATTTTCAACAACTTTTTTTTCTCTAAAAAACATTATTCCCAAATTACCCCCAACTTTTCCAACAACTTGTTTTCCTCCTTCACCTTCATACATACTTTTTCGTAATTTACTATATAAAAGCTTCTTCTTTTTTTTTGTATCCAAATGAAAATAATTATCCTAAAATCACTCTTCAGCAAACTTATCCAACAAAAATTTATTATAATTATAAATCGATTACACATATAATCAATTATTAAAATAATTTAATTTTCTCAGCTATCCTAAACACACCCCAAGGTTCTTGAATTGAACAAAGAGGTTAAGTGTCAAGAATTAAATTTAACCTAATTATGTAAATTTGATCTTCAATTAAGAGACATATTCTTGGATTGAGAAAGGAATTAAATTATATACGAAGAATTCTAACCCTAAATTTTCAATTTTATGAAACTTCTCTTGAATTTTGTGTATTGCTTATGATAGAATTCTTATTCTTGATAAAATGAAAGTAATTCATTCTTTATAAACTGTAGTTCAAATAGTGAAAGCTTTGTTAAATTAGTAATTGAAATTCAATCTTTGAGGGAATGATATCTTACTTATCATTTGTTACTAGAAATGATTAGTACACTTGTCAATTTTTTATACATTTGACATATATTTAGTCATATCACTTCACATGTCTTTTTAAAATAGTTGTTAATGTGACATAATTAAGTGCATGATATGTCAAGCACTAAGTAATAATAGAAACCATTTTTAGAATTTGTAAATATCACAAAACTAGTAAAAAAAATCCTTTAAAGGATATATATATATATATATATATATATATATAAAGGAGACTTAAAGTTTGTATCGATGAAGTTTGAAACTTATAACTATAAGTTAATAATATATATTTCAAAACCAAAAAATGATAAAAAAATGTTAGATATATAAATGAAGTAAATTACTTACATTAATGATATTTATTATACATTTTTTTATAGTTGTAAGTTAATAATATATATTTCAAAACCAAAAAATGATAGAAAAGGTTAGATATATAAATACTATAATAATAACTTAAATATTATATTAATATTTATTCTCAAATTTATTTATTTTTTAAATTAGTTACTTTAAAATATATTTCACAAACAATGATAATTAAAAGTAATAATTTTATAAATATATATTTAGTTTAAAATAAATCATAATATGTAATCATGCACATTCTTCAAATAGTCAAAATTAAAATAATGAATTTTTTGAATATTTCAATGAAATCATGCCCTCTCATACAATTAAAACTATTAAATTATGAGTTAAATGCACTCTTTCTGTTTCCACTTTCCATTCCACCGCATTGTTTTTTTTATTTTTTGAAAATGAATATCAATGCACATTTTTTAATTCTAATTAACATTAATTGGCGACATTAAGGTTTCATATTTTATAAAATAAATTATTGAGATAAATAATTAATTAACCATCTCCACATTATTAGCTTAGGTATTCCTATTTTATAAAAAAAATCTTACTTATATATATATATATATATATATATATATATATATATATATATATATATAAGTAAGATTTTTTAGGACTTTTGAAGCATGAATTGGAGACATTAGTGTTTTTGGTGCATTAATTGGCGACATTAGTATTTATGGGGTATAAATTGGCAACATTAGGGTTTCGTATTTTATAAAATAAATTATTTAGATAAATAATTAATTGACCATCTGCACATTATTAGCTTAGGTATTCCTATTTTAGTAATAATATATATAATTAAATAATAAATAATATAATATATAATATTGATAAAATAAATCATAATACGTAATCATGCACATTCTTCAAATAGTCAAAATTAAAATGATGAATTTTCTGAATATTTTAATGAAATCGTGCCCTTTCATGCAATTAAAACTATTAAATTGTGAGGTAAATGCGCTCTTTTTGTTTCCACTTTCCACTCTACCACATTTTTTTTTATTTTTTGAAAATGAATATCAATGCACATTTTCTAATTCTAATTAATGTCTCTCCATTATAACGTAATATGAATAGCAACTATACCATGGCTTTTAGTCTCTACACTATTTTCCATATAAATAAAAACCTTTTCAGTTAGGTTTGATCTTCAAAATAAAAGGTGCTCACGCTCCATTTCTCTCTTTCATTAGCATACAGTTTCAGCCCTAATAGGACTTAGGGGTACAGATAAATGGTTTTTGGTCATTTTGATTTTAAGTAATTTTCTTTTACGTTGTCTTCTCATCTTTCTTCTTATTTTCTTCTTTAATTGTGTTTGTCGAAATGTTGCATTACTTATGATTCTAGTGAGTTTTTTTTTCTTTTGATTACAATTGTTGGGTTTGGTTTGTATTCTATACATGGGTTTAGTTTGTGTTCTATACATTAGTTTGTATTTTTTTTTAATTCTTGATTTTATTGAGAGTTTTTGTCATGTTGATTGAAATTCCTTTCTTGGGTGAATAGTTTATATCTTTTCTATTTCTTTTTTCTTTTTCTTTTCCCTATTTTTGTTCATTAGATTCGTATTTTTTTCACACAAAAAATCTATGAGGGTTGCTTTAATTTTTTTGAATGCTTTGCGTTTTTGAATTTTATATGGTTGTGAAAAAATGACATTAAATAAAAAATTCACCCAATTAAAGAAGTGATAAAGGATAATTAGATTAGAGGAGAAAGACTTATAATATCTAGTAAGGTAATTTTTTTGCTTTTATCTTTAAAAAGTTCTATTTTTCATGAATAAGTTGTTACATTTGTTTTTGGTTACAAGTTATGTTACAATTTAATTGTATAAATAACATTAGATGTTACACTTTTTATAAAATTCATTTTTAATTCCTTTACCATTTACTAAGGTAATGTTATTAGAATCCTTAAAAAAGAAACTATTTTATTTTTCATGCATATGACTTGTTTGTGTAATTATCTAGCTTGAATCTCAACATGTGTTATTGTTAGTGTCATTGACCTTATTTGTTGTAAAAGTTGTAGCAATTTTTGAGATTTATTTATACAGGGATGAAGAGACAATATCAACGAGAAAATGCGTGCACTATAAGAACTCATACCAAATTACAATAAGGTTGACCCTTCTTAAATCCTTTTATTTTAAAAATAGATTTTTTTTTTTTGTATAAACAAATTTCCACTCAAAACTATGTACATACATTGAAAAGGCACATATATTAACTCCAAGGTGTGTAGTATAATTTTTTATTCATTTTTAAGTATAGGTAGTACTAACGAAATACAAAATTAGAATTTATTTTTTTTCATGTTAGTTCTCTTCTTAAAGACTCGAGGAAGTGGTTTATATCAATTCACAACTTTATTTCATTTATCAATACTTTTTTTTCTAACAATTTAAAGTTATTTTCTTGGTGTTGATTCATTGCTCTTTTGCTTAATTTAAATATGAAATATAACCTTTATTTTTGTTATATATTTTTTTTAGGTTGCAATTGGATAAAGAAGAATTATGTAACAAGGAGTAAAGAATGAGATTTTAGCATTTCTAGATATATATGAAAAAAAGAAAAATTTATACCAACTTTAATCTTTGTTCAATTAGTTATTAATGATAAACATTTTTATGTTTGTGCAAGCAAAAACATTGTCCAATTAGTAAATTTTTTTTACATAATCAAACTTTTTACTTAGATTTTATTAGATACTATGAACAATGAAAGTTTTCATATTATCGTAATAAAAGATTCACACAAATTCGACTCAATTTGCATGAATTTTATTTTATTTGACATACTATTTTTTGCACTGTTAACACCACCAATCATAAATTTAATTTGAATAAAATCTAAAAATTATTGACTTAACTTTATATACTCAATTAAAAATGCAAAGAAAAATCATGATAACTAATATATGACATACCAATTTTGACTTTTGAAATATCCTAATTTCATGAAATATTATTTTCTTTTTTAAAATTGTTTTATGACTGAAGTTAAATATGATAAATATAGATAAATATAATTTTTTTTCATATTCAAAACCGTCAATTATAATAATAATAATAATAAATACAGTTTCTTCATGTTTGTAACAGCCAAATATGAAATTAATTTTAATTAAAAATCATAATGATTTATTATGGTATTAAATATAGATATTGTTATAATAATAACAATGATAATAACTATTTTAATTAAAAATAATTAATCATCATCATAACAATTTATGGTTAACATCAAACATAAATTTAATTTGAATAAAATCTAAAAAAAATATTTTCTCAATTTTGTATGTCAATTAGAAAGATACAAAGAAAAAAATAATAGATGGCTTACAAATTTTAACTTTTGCAATACTTTGAATTAATAAAATATTATTTTTAAAATTAGTTTATAAATTTGAAGTTAAATTTCAGTATTAATGTATAAGAAATTTCAGGTATAAAATCTGGTTAAAATGAAACGAAACTATATTTATAAGTGGTCACGTGGCGTACTGAAACGAACTTGTTTAGTCAACTCAGTAGTTAATAAAAATTAGATAACAACAAAGACTAATATGAAAAAAATGAATATAACATAGACTACTTTGAAAGAAAACCAAAATGACTAAAACAAAAAATGAGTTTATTATAGAGACTAAAAAATATTTAAACCGATAAATATAACATTTAAATATGAGCTTACTAGGTGCCAAAAAGGATTGTTTTTTAAAAGATATTATAAATTTATAAAAAAAGGTTACAAATTACAAATTTATAATTAGTACAAAAGTTTTAAATTATATGATTAAAAGAAGACAAAATCAATGTATCATTCTCAATTTTTCAGAAAGAGAAACTGAACATTTTTAATTAGGATTTGTCTTCTCTAGAGTGAAGGAGTACACTATAGAGGGAATAAAATACAATAATAACCATTAATTAAAAAATTGATGGTTGAGATTGTAATTAAAATTAATTTTTGTTATATATACACTTTATTTTCTAAAGTATACCCTTCATTCTAGAGAAGTGAAACCCTTTTAATAAATATGATTCTTCAAGATTTTTTTTTTCTTTTCGAAGGTTTTACCTCAACAAAAAACTGTTACGTGACAGATGATTTTAAAATATTTATACATATTTATTTCAAAAAATAATTATTTATGGGATTTAAACCGTAAATGAGAAAACCTTTTCTCTGCTCGGTCGGTTTCATTTGGGTGCGATCACACCTCTCTGGAAATCAATGGTTTGTACTTTGTAATGCTAGCGTGTTGTCTTCTGTTTCTGGGACGTTTTTTTTTTTTTTTTGTTATACAATAGTGGTAAAGTAGTTCGAACCTAAGATTTTATCCTAACTATCCAAACTCCTGCATCACTAGGCTAAACCTAATGGGGTTCTAGGGCGTTTCTTTGAGACCTGTTTGATTAGCTTTTTTCGTCTACCCAATTTGCTAATCGTAGAGCAAGTATTTATGACGACAATACTCAAGATGATATCGGAGACGCCAATCTCCAATACTTTTGAAAGTACCCGGAGTATCTGGTTGAGAATTGAGATACACCCTTAAGAAAGCAAAGTTTAGTGCATCAAATAATGCTTCCAAATTCGGTTTCACAAGAAAAAGAAAAAGGAAAAAATGCTTCAAAGTTCCAACGAAGCCACCGGACTGCATTGATAAAACATTGCAACGGATGATTTTATGAAAATCTATGCGAGCAACTTTAGAGATATGATTGGGAGCACTATTTATGATTTTAAAAAATAATAAATTATTATAAAAGTAAAAATTATTAAAATTTTATCTATAATAAAAGTTTTTAAAGATTATGTTATAATTTTTATATTAAAATATGGCATGGAATATTCATTTTAAAGTAATAAATAATTATAGAATCTTTTGATATTATATATCTATTAAATGACTTAAATCCACTCATCTACTTATAAGTTTAAGCCAATCAACCTATTTAACTAGGATAAGTTTTTTAAACTTATTTAAAAAAATTTATAACAAAATAAATTTTAAAATAGGCTTATATATTAACCATACTAAAAATATAACTTGTATAAAATAAAGATTCAACCTTAAATTAAAAAGTTGAGTTATGTTTGTGTAAACCATCATTTTGGTCTTTCAAAATGTAACGCATTGTTATATTAACACTCGATACTAAGAAAATTTAAATAAGTCTCTGAAGTTTTCAATTGTTTTATCTAAGTCTTTAAACTTAACAAATTACTATCATTCTAGTTTCTAAAAATATGTTAATATTAAGCTTAAATATACTTTTAATCCCTGTAAAATAAGTAAGTTTTGATTTTAATCATTGTAAAAAAATTTCTTTGGTTTTTATTTTTCAAAAATCTAAAATAATTATTTTTAGTCCTTACTATTATGTGACACTACTTAAATGCTTATGTGTTTAATGAAAGGTCAAGTAATCATCTCAAGTAATACACTAACTAGTGAATGTGATATCATGTCAATATGTCACACCTCTAAAGTTTTTCTAGGTCTAAAAACTAAATGTTATTTATCTTCTTTAAAATAAACATTAGGGACCAAAAATAGTAATTTTAGACTTTATAGGGATGAAAATAAAAAAAATAATGTTTTACAAGGACCAAAACCAAAATTTACTCATTTTACAAGGACCAAAAATTGTGATTTTAAATTTTATATGAATGAAAAACAAAGAAAACATTTTATAGGAATCAAAATCAAAACTCAATCATTTTATAAAGACTAAAAATATATTTAAGCCTTAACATTATCACTTACGTTATACATTTTTTTTTAGTTTTAAATTAATTAAAATTTTCTTAACTTTAAAAACTAATATAATAGTACTATATATTTTTAAGGACTAAAACGATAGTTTAGTGCATGTTCACTTTAGAAAGTCTAAGTCAATTCAATTGAACCTATTTTCACTTATACGTACATTGCACGGATGATATATTAAGTATTTGCAAAGAAATGGTAGGGGTAGGAAAATTTTGTCAGAGCAAAGTTTTTATTTTTTGGCATTCGATTAAAAATTTTGATTATAATTATTATTACTTTTTTGATCAAAGGGAATAACTTTTTCAACATAAATAAAATTTGAGAGTTTATAATTAAAAATTAATAATTTTTTTGTTAATTAATTTTTTATTTTTTATTTATCCTTAACAATTTATCATTTTAAATATAAATTTAAATTAAGTATTACAAATAATTTTATACATTTTTATAATTTTATGATAATAATATTCTTTTTATTCAATTTAAATATGAGTTTAACTTTGATATATTGTTAGTATAAAATTTTTTATACCAACAACTAATTAAAAATTATTCTAAATATAATTTTTTATGAATGATTAGAGAAATCTTTACATTGCATTTCAATTAAATTCTTTAAATATACACCAGAGAGTGACAGATACTCACATCCTCCAAAGCAAATAAAGTATTACAAGAATTGCAGGGAAATAAAACCACCCCACAGTAACTCCCAAAGTCCTCCTACCATGACCCCTGTCTAATAAGTCTTCAAAGATGCTTGGCATATTGCCAACGTCCTCCACTTACCTAGTAGCCCACCTCCAACATCAAAAAAATTATTAGGTGATCTTAGATCACTATGATTTTCATTAATCTCTATATGACATGTTATTGAATATTATTAATTATTTCTCGTGAATTGTAAAAGTTAAATATATGTTATATAAACATTGTTGGGGACCATGGATACTTAATAGTCTTTAACCACCTAATAATTTCTCCAACATCAGAGACCATCCCGGCAAGGATAGTCCAAGGGTAAAGCTACTAAAGCTACTTGTTTTAATCCCTACTCATATGTTTTTTATATCGTTTTAGTTCTTGTCGTCAAGTGTGTCTTAACTATATTAAGTAAAACCATTACAAAATAAAAATTGGAAGTATAAAACTGTCACAAACTTTATGCATTTTTTATTTTGTGAGACCAATTTGTAGTGTTTTAATAATCATCAAAAAAATTGTAGCAGTTTTATACCACCAATATCCATTTTGGGCTATTTTACCTAACAAAGTGAAGACACAGTTGACGGTAAAGACCAAAACAATATCAAAATTGCATGTGTAGGAACTAAAACAAACAATTTCTAAGTATAGAAACCAAAATGTAAAAATGATACAAGTATAGAGACCAAATGATTTATTGAACCTATTTCAATTTGTCATCTTTTTCATTTGTTTTTTTGTTGTTCAATTTTGCTCTTCAATTCTCGAATTCGGTTGAATGTTGGTTCTATTTTCTTGAATTTCCCATTCCCTCTATGATTTGGTGAAGAAAAATGATTAAATATTTAAAAGAAATAAGTGCTTATATAGAAGCAATTAGGGGTGTTCGCGGATTGGATTGGATCGGTTTTGAAGAAAAAAAATCCGATCCAATCACTTCGGTTTTATTAATTTATCATCCAATCGGTTTGGTTTAAAATTTAAATCTAATCCGATCCGATCCAATTTAAAACGGTTTGGATTGGATCGATTTTTGGATTTAATCATTTTTTTAAAAAAGTATTAAATAAATAATATGATATGTAATAAATATATTAAAAAATAATTTAAAATATCAAATATTTCGTTAATGAGCCATTATATAACTAATACTAGTATAACTCTTCAAATATATATTATTAAAAATAAAATTATACAACTTGATGATTATGTTTATGTATCTTTATTTAAATGGTTACTAAAAAACTATCTTTAAATAAATATATTATTTATAAACAAGTATAATTTATGTGATAATTTTACAAATATATAAGAAATAAAAACATAAACATGAGTGATATTAGAAAATTACAAGTGAAAATATATATACCTGTATAAGTTTGGTTTGGATTGGATTGGATCGGTTTTCAAAATCAAATCCGATATCCGATCCAATCCAATAAAAAATTTCAGTTTTTTCAACTTTCAATTTTTTCGGTTTTCGGTTTATTCGATTTTCGGTTTTTTGGATCGGTTTTTTTGATTTTCATTGGATTGGATCGGTTTATGAACACCCTTAGAAGCAATGGTGTGCAAGTTTTGACACGTGGAGAACTCCAATAATGATATTTGGTTCAATTTATTTATTAATGCTAACAACTTCATAAACAACTCTTCTTGAAATTGCTCTTACGAAGTAAAACTTGAGAGAGTTGAGAAAAGGATTAATGATTACCAAACGTCATGGTAATATATTATTTCTTTTATCAATCGTAAGAATTGTTTTTCTTTTTTTTTTCTTGTTTTAAAATTTTAAGATAAAATTATTTACTATTATCTCAATTATAATCTTATAGAAAAAAAAAAAAGAAACAATACAAATGTTAAAATAATAAATAAAGGATATATGATGCATTAAAAAAATATAAGTAATTTTAATGTAAACAGGAAGATTAATTATTTTTTAATATATATACTATAACTTTAAATGATAAATAAAAAAGATAAAAGAAATAAAGGAAATAATATTTTAATAGAGTAGGCAATCAATGCATGAGTCTAACTTGTATGAGGACTTGTGAAAGACACAATACACGAAACTTTTCTGTCAATATAGAGTAATTTGTTTTTAAAATTATTAAATTAGTATAAACTTATCCCATTTATTTAAATTTTTTATCTAGGTAATTTTTTGTGATCTAAAGCAGCAATTTCGTGGGTTCTAGATCGCCGCGAATCTTTCTAACGCTTTAACCGCAACAAATAGTTTGCATGAAAATAATTGGAGGTCTTACTATCCCATGTTCGTAAATGGTAAATTTTTCAAAAATTGCACTAATTTGATTGTTCTAAAAGCAACTTATTAGTAATATATATATATATATATATATATATATATATATAGAGAGAGAGAGAGAGAGAGAGAGTACAACCTTAGTTTTTTTTTTTTTTGGGTCAAACAACCTTAGTTAACAACTGCACGGATTATCATCGTTAGATCTACTACCGGGCCACACTCTGTTCCGCCTCCCAGAACTTTCATGTTGATAAAAGATTTGATGAGCTACTGAGCTTCTTAGTTTCAGTCTTGTATGTGAGACTATATGGAAAATGTTTGCATTTAATGTCTTGGTTTGATTTGCCCCAAAGATTTAATGAGCTACTGAGCTTGTTTGTGCATTCGTATCAAACAGACAAGTAATAAAAGAAATATGCGACCCGAAGTTGGCTTCAAAAACATGACCTATGATTCGGTTTGATTTGCCCTTGCCCCCGAACAACTTTTAGTGTGAGCAAATCTCTCACGTGCCATCTTTATTAATATTTGGGTAGAACCTAAACAGTTACTCCCTCGAATCCTTTACATAAGAAATAAAGAACTAAGTTGACAATTCTCTAAATGTTAGGTGGCAATTCATATAACAAGATGATTAAGTTTGAACTACTAAAAAACCTATGAACTCTCCAAATTCCACACTACCCTTGCCACATGATCTAACCCAAATAGCTCCCCTTCCCCAATATTGTTTATATACACATTATATAATAGATGTCATATATAAAGAAAAATAAACATAAACATACTATATATTGAAAAATAAATCCAATTAAAACTTTATTTATTAATTCAGCTAATTGATTTTTATACCTTTCAATCATGCAGAAAACTAAAAAATATTTATTTATTTGAACATTAAAGTTATCAGTATATTTATGCTCACATAAAAGAACATACCTTCGGTTAGACTTCTCTCTACTTTGCTGGTTCGGTCAAGCTTTGTATATTCTTTTGTTGGAGAACTTGATGCTTAGTAACTGATGGTTCCAACTAAGACATAATAGCGCATCTACCCTTAATTAGATATGTGACATTTGATACACATCTCGTCATTCAAGTCGCCCGTCTTGGTGGATAAAGGAAGAGAACATGTCAGTCTACCAAACATTTACTTTTCATTTGAACAAAGACAACCTGCTAGACAAAAAAAATATAAAAAATTAGCAAATTAGTTTCTTAACAATTAGCAAACAGAAGAATATTAGATGGCCCCCTTCACAACACTGAAGTTTCCTTCTTCGTTTTAAAGATATAATTAAACTTCATCTAATAAATATATAAACATTAGAGAAATACTAATAACACATTTTCTAACATATTCTTTTAAACACATCTCTCTTATTAGTTAAAATTTATTAGAAACCACAAAATTTGATAGGTCCCACATCCTATTTAATGAATCTCTCATAATTTTGTAGTTTTCAATGAATTTTAACTAATTGAAAAGAGTGTGTTAGAGTGTTGCTAACACTCCTTTAAACATTAAATTTCATACAAGATATTCACAATTATGTATTTTTCAAAGCAATTCAAGAACATATAACAAAAAATATATTTACACAGAAAACAAATTAAACATCCTTGTTTTTAAAAGCCTAAAATTACAAATGTTAATAATCAGTCTCACGTGTCATCAATAACCTTTTTTTTTTTGGTTTACAATGAATGCAATGAGGTTGAAACCTCATGCTAAAACCCCCCCCACTAATAGGTCAACCCTAGTGGGTTACCAATAACATTCATAAATTTATAATAAAAATTAGTATCTATGTTAACCATAAATTTTTACAAAAAAATTCTTTTAATTATGTTTTAAAAATCTACTAAACTAGAATGAATTATGTTAGTCACCAAATTATCTTTTACAATGTAGTAGACTACAATTATTGAAGAAGAGAAATAAAAAAGACCCCCCCCCCCCCCCTCAAGACCAAACAATGGTCAAACCTCATCCCTATCTCTCATGATAGGCCCTACCCAATACATCACAAAAGAAGAAAAGGAAAATTTGTGTTTGCAACTTGCGCTCCTAGCCCTACAGTCCCAACTAAATTGCACATAAGTCATACACCAACCCCTTGCGATACATACCATTCCTCTACATAGCATGTTGATTGCCTTTACCTAGCAAAGTCCTACTAGACTCATTGTATACTCCTGTCCTGGCCACAATGTTTGCTTTTAACTCCGTGCAGCCCAACTCGACAGCCATTAGCAAATTTCTTGTTGTGCCTTGTGAATGTATGTGGCCTTTTTTTGCGTGTTTAACCTCCATTATTGCACCCGAAAAAAGACACACGTCCCACACCAAGAATTATTCGTCTTGGCTAATCATACTTGCAAAGCCCTCCATCTATTACATGTACAGGACCACTATCATACGTGCTTATGCATCATGAAAAGTGCCCACCACTGCTATTACGTCCGCCATGTCAAGAAAGTCCTGAAGCTAATGTGTGCTTACACCACTTTTGAGATAGCGCGCATATGATACTGATGCACGTGGCACCCACCAGCAATATCCTTGTTGTAGAGTAATTCAAAGTGGGTTAACTATGTTAGTTATAGTGGTTAATTCTGTAGAATAAAGGGTTAATATTTTTTATATGATATGTGACTTGTATATAAATACATGTTATTAGTTGTATGAAATTGACATTGAGTGATCAATAAAATTTTCATTCCCCTTCTTCTAAATTCTCTCATGTGTGTGTTTATTTTTTCTCATCTTTAGTAATTTGGTATCTAGATCTTCTTGCGATCCAAGACCTATGTGTGAGAGTGATCTAGATAGCAACTTTTGTTCTTGATGGTTGGTTCAAATGGCAATATCCCAACATAATTGTTAGCTCTTGATGACAAGAATTGGGAGAGGTAGTGTGTGCAAACGAGGGCATTGTTTGGGTTTCAAGATGTGTTGGATATTGTGAAGTATGGTTATTGAGAAGCGGGTGAAGGCTCTTCAGATGCGCAGAATGTAACACTCCATTAATTTTAAATATAATTCATATTAATTTAATTATTACTTTAAGTTGGTGAAAATGTGAGTAAATTTATTTATTTTTACAATAGAAAAACAGAATTTAGAAATAGAAGTGAAATGATAAAAACTGCTTATGTATATATATATATATATATCCAACTATACATCATGGTTTGAGTAATACATAATAGTTAAAGAGAAAATAAAAGTACATCAAAAGACATATATTACCTAACCCAATATATACATAAAAAAAAGATCCTACACAGAGCAGTATTTATCTACCATATCCCTTAAGAAAATATTATAAACTAGGTCTTCAAATCTGGAGAAGTATCCTCTGGCTCTTCCTCAGCATCATCAGGCATTGTTATTATCTTCAATAATCACGATTCAACATGCATAACAAAAGTAATGGAGTGAGGTGATTTGTTTTAAATCACTTTCACATGTATGGTAGGAATTTAAATACAATTAATGAAGGGAACCTAGGGTTTATTCTAAGTTGTACTACACTACCCTTGACTTGGTATGGATCCATACTTCCCATCAGTGAGTAATAGTTCTTAATAGAACCTAGGAAGTGACTGGGAGTACATATACCTCTCTCAACATCATCACATGGTACAGTCCTCATTATTATTGAGGAAAAAACAGTCAAGATATCTATTTATAGATGTATACTCTCAAACCAATCTTGGAATGCTGAGCAGTTGTCGAGGTTATCGAGCTTGGTTAGGTGAATATTCCAGCTCACGGGCGCTACCCTGGCTATTAGGACTTTTACCACTCGATGCCTACCCCCGAGACCTTCCCAAATGGGGCAACGTACCAAACTGTAGCTTCCGTAACAGGGTGTCATGCCACTGCATGTCCCTTGCTTTACATTACTCACTAATCTATTAATTTCTAAATGTTCATTCTGGTCTCAAATATTTGAGCACTAGTATAATTTCTACTAATATCTCTGCCTTATATTACAGAGATTTAATCCATACATATCATTCACATAATTCATAATTCAAATTAAACCACATAAGCAATAATTCAATAAAAATAAAGATATACAAATTAAAATAAAGACTGATAATTAAGAAATAAATCATAGAATGGTCAAAAATTTTCATAAAAATAATTTTTAAACTTAGAAAAATAATTAGAATCTTATCATGAATTTTTAGAATTTTTTTCGAAATTTAGTATTTCTAAGAAAAATGTATCCACAAGAACTTATAGAACACAATTAGAAGTACTAAATAAGCTTTAAAATTTATGAAATTTTTACAGATGGTCTATTAGTGTGTCTAGACCTTACCTGAACGATAAGAACTTAAACTGAAATTTTTATAATAGTTTTCTAAAAATAAATTCATAAATAGCTCATAAAATAATTTCTATCTTTAGTTCCATATTATGAGATTTATGGTTTATTTCTTCTACTATCTTTGCTAAACTAATTGAGTATTACTAAAATTTGATAATTTAATTATTTATTATAATAGCTAAAAATATTTTTTTAAAATTTGGGTAGTATAACAGCTTAGTAATTCTACTATAATTGTTTGAATTCGAGCAGTATAACAACTTAATAATTATACTATAGTTGTCTAAATTTGAGCAGCATAACTACTTAATAAGAGTATTTTAATTATCTAAAATTGAGCAAAGTAACATTTTAGCAAATGCATTTTAATTTTCTAAAAATGAGCAGAGTAACAAGCTTAGCAAGTGCATTTTAATTTTCTAAAATTGAACAGAGTAACAGCCTGATATAATTTAATAATTTAAATTTGAGCAAAATAATAGCTTAGCAAAAATTAAAGTTTAACATTAAACAATATAACAATAATATTAATAATAAAACTAAAGCCTAAACGGGTTTAGGGAAAAACCCTTCCTACCAACATGCAAAGTAATTGAAAATTAGAACCAACCCCACTCCCCCTATTACCTCAAAGAGTTGGTGAAGTTGTTGGTGTAGAGCTCCTAGGAAGAGGATTTTTACTAGTTATTGGAAAACTAGTAGAATTTTAGCATAAAAACAAAGTAAAAGAAATTTTTTCTAGAGAGAAACTCTCTATGGAGACTTACGGAAGAGAAGAGGAGTGAAGAGCTTGGTTCATGTTTCATGGCTATTTATAGGAAAAAAAATGGCCTTAGGTGTCCATTGATGAGATCATCCATGATGTCAAAAATACAATTTTTGCTTTATGTTTAATTGAAAATTAGGGACACATATATAAGTAGATGGTGAATCACCTCTTGGTAGATCAGAAACGTGGGATAGCAGCTGTCCCAACATTTTCCAGTGTAAAATTTACCTGTAATTAGATTAGTCGGTACCGATAAAATCACCTAAACTTGAAAAAATTAACTTTTAATACCAAAATAATTAATTTAGATATAAATCTGAACAAATGTAATATTTTTAATCAAAAATAATTTCTAAAACTAAATTTTAATTTTTCTCGAATTATAAATATATATATTATATATTTTAAGCTTAGAAAATTCATATTAAATTCATTTTAATTCAATAAATGCTCAAATTTTTATGAAAATTCTAAAATTACATATTTTACCTAGAAATGTGATAAAATATCATTTTCATCATTTTTGGATGTCAAACCAATACTGAGTTGGTTATTTGACAACTAGGGGTATTTTGGTCATTTTATACAGGAATTTCAAAAAATTCCCAAAAAATTTTCAAAATTATATTTTAATACCTATGACATGATTTTAAACTCAATTTGACATTTCAATATCAATTGAATCTTTTTCTCATGTCAGCCTTTAATATTGACAAATAAGGACAAAATCGTCATTTTCTAATTTCTCCGGGCATCAACTCGAAAAAATTATTGAAAATCACGATTAGATAGTTTTCTCTATTCTGAGTTTAATTGTGGGGATCAGAATTTTTAGATTCATTCCCGATTTTTCAGAATTAAATATAGAAAAAATAAATAAATAAAACAATTAATTAAGTAAAAGTGAGGGTGTTACACAGAAAGTAATCGATAAGGAGAATAATAAGAAAGATTGCACGACTCTGTTCTTGCTACACCAATGTGTGGACATAACCAACTTTGATAAGATAGCAACTACAACCATTGTGAAGAAGGCACAGGAGATCTTAGAGAAGTGTTTTGCTGGTGTTGAAAAGGTGAAGAAAGTGAAGATTCAAACCATGAGAAGATAGTACGAGCTATTGCAAATGGAGAACAATGAGTAGATAACATATTACTTCACAAAGGTGATCAGTCTAACTAATTTTATGAAATGTTGTGGTGAAGAGATCTCAGATGTGAAGATTGTAGAGAAGGTGCTTCAAACTCTTCCCCCCAAGTTCAATCATATAGTGGTGGCTATTGAAGAGTCCAAGAATCTTGAAATCTTGAAGGTGGAAGAGCTCTAAGCCTCTTTGGAGGCACATAAGCAGAGATTGATTGAATGAAGTGTAAAAAGATTTGTTGATCAAGCACTTATGGCTCAAGTCTAAAGAAAGGGTGGTGCTAATAAAGGAAATGGCAAGAAAGGCGAAGGAAAATGGAAAATTTCAAGAAGCAATTCTGGTGTTGGCAATTTTCTTGGTCAATATCAGCTTAATACTGATCAAGATCATCAAGAAAGTTTGTCAAGAAGGAATGAGTCGACACAAAATCAAAATAAAGCTGGAAGAAAGAAGTTAAATGAGAAGAAAGTGTAGTGTTTTAATTATCATAACTTCGATCATTTTGCTGATGAATGCAACAACAACCGTAATCAACAAAGAAGATTCGATGATGTAGCTCACATGGTACAAGATGATGATTCGGGTTTAGATCCAGTTGGGCTTATGGTGACTACCAACACTGAATTTGGTGATTTAGAGATGTGGTATCTTGATTCGGGGTGCTCTAATGATATTACTAATCATAGAGAGTGGTTGGTTGATTTTGATGACACCAAGAAAAGTAAAGTCAGATTTGCTGATAACAAAACCATGCTTATTAAAGGTGTTGGGAATATGATGATTCGAAAGAAAGATGGAAGGTATGCTTTAATTACTGATGTGTTGTATGTACCTAACATGAGAAACAATTTGTTGACTATTGGACAATTGCTTGAGAAGGGGTTTATCATACATCTGTAGCATGATCATTTGAAGGTGTTTGATTCCAACTAGAGAAAGATTTTGAAAGTTTTTTTAGCACAAAATAGGACTTTTTAGGTTCGAATTAATGTTGCTAAAAATTAGTGTTTGTCTGTAGAAATGGTTAGTGATTCATGGTTGTGGCACTTGAGTTTGGTCATTTGAATTTCAGAAGCTTAAACTTGTTCAAGTCAAAAGGGATGGTGATTAGACTCCCTGTAATTTAAACTCGAAAAAAGATATGTAGCAAATGTTTAATCAGCAAGTAGCCTAAGAATTCCTTTAGTTCCTATATTCCAATGAGGATAACTGATTTGCTTGGAGTAGTCCACTCCGATGTATGTGGACCATTTGAGGTTCCTTCACTTGGTGGGAACAAATATTTTGTTTTCTTAGTAGATGAATTCAACAGAATGTTGCGAGTTTATCTTATTCAGACCAAATTTGAAGTATTTTTAGTTTTCAAGAGCTTCAAATTACTTACTGAGAAGTAATTTGAAAAACAGATCAAAATGCTTAGAATTGATGGTGGAGGTGAGTATACTTCAAAAGAGTTTGAAGATTATTGCAAGGGAGTTGGTATTCAGCATGAAGTGATTGCACCTTATACTCCTCAACACAATGGTTTAGCTGAGTGGAGAAATAGGACAATACTTAATATGGCAAGGAGTATGTTGAAGGAGAAAAGCCTTCCTCACTATTTTTGGGGAGAAGCAATTGCCACTACTACTTATATTCTGAATAGGTGTCCCACAAAGAGAATTCAATCCATGGTTCCTAAAGAAGTTTGGAAAAGAGAAAACCTTTTGTGAAGCATTTAAAAGTTTTTGATTCCTGGTGCTTCAGGCATATTTTGAATGAGAAAATAAAGAAGGTGGATTATAAGAACAAGCCAATGATATTGGTTAGGTATATAGCAGGGTCATACAAGTTGTACAATCCTATAAATTAGAAGATCACAATCAACAAAGATGTTTTGTTAATGAAAAGAGTAGTTGGGATTGGAAGGTTTAGTCCTATGTTCCTATGACACTTGGAGAGGATCACACATATGAAGATTAAAGGAGTGAGCAATGTGATTCACAATTGGAGAATTTGAGACCTCAAAGAAGTAGTAGGCTGCCACAAAGATTTGGTGATTATCAAATGATTCCTGATAATTTTATTTCAACTGATGGGGAATTGGTTCACTTGGCTTTGCTAGCTGAGGGAGAACCAATCAGTTTTGATGATGCAATTAAGACTGATGTTTGGAAAAGAGCTATGATTGAAGAATTGGATGCAATCAAAAGGAATCAAACTTGGGAATTGGTTGAGCTTCCATGGAATAAGCAACCGATTATTGTCAAATAGGTCTTTAAAGTGAAACATAGACCTGATGGTTCAGTGGCTAAATATAGAGCAAGATTAGTTGTAAAGTGGTTTTTGCAAAAAGAAGGCTTGGACTTTTCAAAGGTTTTCAAACCAGTAGCAAGGCTTGAAACATTGAGGTTAATGGTTGCATTGGCTAGTTTTAAGGAGTGGAAACTGTTTCAACTTGATGTGAAGTTAGCCTTCCTCAGTAGACCTCTTGAGGAGGAAGTCTATGCATCACAACCTCCCAGATTTGTGGTAAAGGGTAAAGAAGACATGGTGTTCAGATTAAGGAAAGCCTTGTATGGCTTGAAACAAAGCCCCCTACCATAGAATAAAAGGATTGATTCCTTTTTACTGCAGCTTGATTTTATCAAATGTTTTGTGGAACATGGAATATACGTGAAGGAAAAAATAGATGTGCATCATATTTAACACTAGCAATGTTCATCTCTCCATCGTCTCCAAACACATCCCTAAGTTGCCTTTCTAGCTATGACTAGACTAGGGTAGCTAACATCCCTCTTTACTTAGGTTTTATTAAGTAATATAAATAACTTTAGTTTTCATATCATCATTTTAAAAAATAAGTAAAGACTATGTTTGGCGGAATCGATATTATATTTTCTTTTGCAAAAGAGTTTAATTGTACAAGCTTAAGTCTTAATAAGCTTTATCTTGAAGGAAAGTGTTATAATATGTTTAGGTATTGAAGGTGGAAAAAGAGAGAATAAAAAATGAATAATCTAAAATTAATATAGATATGATATGATATGATGTGTTTAATGTGTTATGATAAGATACAAAATAAAATCTTACAAGCTTAAGGTTTAAAATAAGCTTTAACTTGAGGGAGAGTGTTAGAATATATAAAGAATATCCAATAATATCTACATTGTATCTTAAAATAATTTAAAATATATTAGATTATTTGTAGGATTAGTTTTAATATTTTCTAACATTTCATGATTTGTTTCATTATTTAATTAGAACTATTATCTATTATTACCTTTGTTTTTTGCTGAAATATTTATTATTACTATTAATAAGGATTAGTATTTTATGTTTTGTATTTTTTTTACCTTTTTTTAGTATACATGGAAACAATGAGAATAGAACCTAACTTCTCATGCAAACTACCAAACCTACTCATCACTAGGCTAATCCTAGTGGTTCTTTTATGTTTTGTATCTTTTCATAAAATATTAAACATATCATATTATATCAAATGTATATTAGTTTTAGAATATTTATTTTCTATTCTCTCTTTTCAAAATACTTATTTTGGAAATAATTTTCAAAAGTTAATAGATTTTAGATTAAAAATTGATTGCCGAATAGTATAAATTTTTTTAAGAAAACTGTTTTAAAACCAAAAATGTGAGAAGCAATTGAGTCAAGCCCATAGACTTTTCTTCTCAATACTCTCGTAGGAAATTAGAAGGAGCAAATTTTCTATTCTGTAGTTTCTTATTAGGGGCCGAGCTCCCCTTTTGCATCGAAACAGAAGGACCAATTTCGTGTAAGGATCTTTTTTTTTTTTAGGATACCTTTATACATATTATCTATAAGGTTAAATATATGGAATTTTTTTAGTATTAGGTGGTTCTATCTCGTGTTTGTTGTATTCATTTTTTTTTTGATAGGCAAAGAATTTTATTAAAAAGATTGGTTGAAATCACCGTGCTCATTGTATTCATCACTTGCACACATCACAGCAATCTCTTTTTTATCAGCAAAAAAACTATTAATAGCAGTCTCTTTGCTTGTGCATAAGTGCACTCTTTAGAGTTGAGCCAGTACTGCCCCTCAAAAATAATATATTTATCATAATTACTAAGCTATTGTTGAGAATTCAGCAACACTTTATTAAAGTAAAGAACAGAAACAGAAATCACACAAAAGATTAATGAGATTCGACAATTTGTCTATGTTCTTGGGAACAAAGCGGCTGTGTATATCTTGTTAGTCAGAAATAGGGTTACAACTCATATATACAGTGTACAGTACATGTTAACACAATTACCCTTGTACCGTACCGCAGGGGTGTCGCTCCGCTCTAGCGTCTGTCCGCTTATTGCTTACCAAAAAATAAGAGTAGTGCACAAAAACTATTTATTCATTTTTTAAAAACTCATTCTTTTGGAAATTAACTTTTGTAAAGAGTTCAAATTTTACTTAAATTTGTTGGAGAGACACATTTTTATTTAACGTGATTCGACAACTCTTGTCTACGTTCACAAACATCTCAATTTTATTCATCTCAAATATTTAATCCAATTACAAGTTTTCTGGATAAACTTGAAAAACTCTCCCTTCACATAACTCCCTCTCTCTTAGGGTGATGACCCCCTCTATAGGTCAAGTGGTTTTTCTCATCTCAAAAACTCTTATTTGTACAACTTGTATCATAATATTAAAAGAGAAAATAAATTCCTAAAATAAAAAGAATGTTTTTAAATGTAAACAATATCTTAGAGATTTTAAATTAGAAATTTAAATTGTTTCCCAACATTTTCTCCCTCAATTAAAATTTTTAAATTTCCTCTTTAACTCCCGTTGTCATGGATACTTGTCCCAATCATTTCTAATCATGCTTTCGCTCTGCAAACTTTGGTATGCTCCCCACCTCTGCTCTATAAGTATTGGATGGTGACACTTCTTATACTTATACCGCCAATAACTACTAGGACATGCTACTTAACTTTCCCATTGCCAAGAAGACTTTCGACACAAAAATTTACATCGCTATTAGCTATAAGACAAGTAGCATGACTTTCCATTGCCAAGAAGACTTTCGACACAAAAATTTACACCACTGTTAGCTACAAGACAAGTAGTTTGACTTCCCACTACCAAAAAGACTGTCGACACAGGGATCTCATACAAATTTACCATTAGCTTCATTAAGCTTTAATATTCTTCCTCTGACAGGTCACTAGGTTGCAAAACCAAACTCTAATACCATTACTGGGGAAACACACATTTTATTTAACATGGTTGGACACCTCTTGTCTACATCCACAAACATCTCAATTTTATTCATCTCAAATATTCAACCTCATTACAAGTTTTCTGGACAAACTTGAAAAACCCTCTCTTCACATAACCCCCTCTCACTTAGGATGGTGACCTCTTCTACAGATCAGGTGGTTTTTCTTATCTCAAAAATTTCTATTTATATAACTTGCATCTTAATATTAAAAGAGAAAACAAAATTCCTAAGATAAAAATAATATTTTTAAATCTAAACAATATCTTAGAGATTTTAAATTAGAAATTTAAATTGTTTTCCAACAATTCCTTCCTCAATTAAAATTTTCAAATTTCCTCTTTAACTCTTGTTGTCACAGACGCTCATCACAATTATCTCCAATCATGCTTTTGCTCCGTAAACTTTGGTATGTTCCTTACCTTCGCTATGCGAGTATTGGATGGTGACACTTCTTGTACTTGTATCATCGATAGCTACCAAGACACACCACTTGACTTATCCATTACCAAAAAT
Source organism: Spatholobus suberectus (assembly GCA_004329165.1). Taxonomy (NCBI): domain Eukaryota; kingdom Viridiplantae; phylum Streptophyta; class Magnoliopsida; order Fabales; family Fabaceae; genus Spatholobus; species Spatholobus suberectus. Next base: position 5,491,035 of record CM014729.1, on the reverse strand, counting down.
ATTTTCAACACAAAAATTTGCACCGTTGTTAGCAGGAGACGCCGCTTGACTTCTTATTGCCAAGAAGACTTTCAACATAAGAATCCCACACAGATCCACCATCAGCTTCATCAAGCTTTAATACTTTTCCTCTGATAGGTTACCAGGCTGCACAACCAGGCTTTGATACCATTGTTGGGGAGACACACACTTTTATTTAACATGGTTTGGCATCTCTTGCCTACATCCACAAATATTTTAGTTTTACTTATCTAAAATATTCAACCCCATTACAAGTTTTTTAGACAAACTTGAAAAACTCTTCTTTCACATAACCCCCTCTCACATAGGGTGGTGACCTCTTCTATAGGTCAAGTAGTTCTTCTCATCTCAAAAACTCCTATGTATATAACTTACATCCCAATATTAAAAGAAAAAACAAATTCCTAAAATAAAAATAAAATTTTTAAATCTAAATAATATCTTAAAAATTTTAAATTAGAAATTTAAATTGTTTTCAACAAAATTTAAGTAAAATTTCCCTTGAGCATGCTATATAAAGCTGTTTACTTCAATGGATTCATTAACCGCCAAAAGTTTAACATCAGTTGTTTGAGATAATTGGTAAGGAACAAAACTGAACTCAGCAATGCATGAAGCGTCCATATAGTGACAGGAAAAAACCAAGAGTTTCAGGTATCAAATTAAATGTAACATCATTTGCAACTTTAAGTAAAATAATTAAAACAAAGTGGAACTTCAAACCACAAAGAATATTGTTTTTTTACTTAATAAACCTAGGATGAAATTAAGTTGTACGTTACTCAATTCTCTTCATATATATTTATCATTTATCAATACTATTATTTTCTTATTTGTATCCAGGAAGATTTTACTACAGTCATCACTAGTGAGAAAAAATGAAAAGTTGAACAAGGCATTGACAACACTTACACTAAAGAAGATTCATTATTGCATATTAATGTGAATATATAAGAAGAGATGATATATATAAGATATAGAAAGGAAAAAACACCTTGAGCTAGCGTATTCGAAGAGCCTGCCAGCAGCAGAGAAGACTGTGACAGCTATCTCGGCATCACAAAGTGTAGAAAGTTCCTGTGCCTTCTTAAAAAGACCTCTCTTCCTCTTGGAAAAAGTCACCTGCCTAGCTGCAATTAATGTTATCTATCTTCTTTATTTCTTTCTTCGATTTTGTCATTTTCCTGAACAGACAAAAAAAAAAAAAAAAGAAGCCAAAATTAATGTGTTTTTTCTCTGGAGAGTAAGGAAAAATATCACATGCAACCATATATCTTGAGAGAACTCCAGATTTCCTATGAAGTAAACAACAATGCTACACTATTCTCGATGGAATAAAAAAATAAACACTCGGATTAAACCATTATTACAGAAAACTTGATTTGTTTTCCTTTTGCGGGATCAAACCTTGAAGATAAAAGATGATTACCGGAATCAGAACACCAGGCGCTGAACTACACTTATGTTGTACAAGGTGGTCATATATGCATGACCTACAAGCAAAAGATAATTTTTTCAGGGCACAAAGATTAATTTCTAAGTAGAGAGAGGAAAACAGAGAATAATCTTCTGAAAGAAAAAGATATAGGATTTTTGGTATCTAGAATGTGCGGAAAAAATGAAGGAGGTTCTCTTAATTAGAATCTTCAATCCATAACCTTGGAAAGAAACCAGCAATATAATAAAGAGAGTTGAAATGAAACCTTTCAAAAACATACCAATCGTCCATTCATATGTTAAGGGAGCAAATGAGGGAGATTGGGAGAGATAAAGACCGAGAACCACTTTGTGCATTACAGATTCCTCTTTCAGGCAAGTGGGAGAGACCGTCATTTTGTGAAAATGTAAGGTTGCTGTATGTTACAGCTAAGATAAGAGAGACAAAGATTGGCCATTCCCAGCCCCTTCCTTAGTTTTCCTTTACTTGCCTTCTTCTTCTTCTTATTTTAACATTTTTCTTGGCTGTACATATATGTGTGATCGATGTTGCACGTACCACGGTATCGGCCACCCTCTCCTTTCTTTTCTTCCACGTGTTTCAGTTTGATCTTTTTTATTTCATGACTTATTTACTCTTAAATTATTATCATAAAAATATCTTGAAGTAATTTAATTTTTTTGGTAAAATATCTTACAAGTAAATTTTTATGTGGAAATGACGTGTAAATCTAATCATGTTAACATAATATAAAAAAGAAATCACGTCATTATCCTCGTGTGTTTGGATGAAAAACTAGCAAAATTTCTTATTAAAAAATCGCAATTAATTTTTTTATTCAAAAAGTATTTAGATGATGAAATTTGACAACAATAATTTACTCTACAGAATAAAAAAAATATAATTGCATACATAAAAAATGTAAAACAACAAGAATAAACCATATAATATTTTTTTTGTATGCATAATATTGTAAAATGAATGAAATAAAATAAAAATATAGAAAGAAATTGAAAATAAATATACTTTATATTATAAATTAAAATACACATCTTGTCATCTTGAACGGTGAGATTCTTATTCTTTTCATTATCTTAATTAGACATTTTCAATGTTGCAAAATAACTTTTCTATCAAACATCTCAAACTATCTTCACTTTTATCTTTATCTATATATTTGATTTTCTTAAGTGTCTATCTCTTTTAATTTATCTCTATTTCTAAATTAAATTTCAATGGTTTTTTTTTTTTTAAATTGTTACCAGTTAAAAATAACTTTATATCATAGTTTCTTGTTATAAAATTGTAATTAATTTTTATTCAAAAAATATTTAGATGACGAAATTTGACAAAAATAATTTATTCTACAGAATAAAAAAAATATAATTGCATATATATATAAAATGTAAAACAATAAGAATAAGTCATATAACTCTTAAAAAAAAAAGAATAAGTCATATAATATATTTTTGTATATCCATAATAAAGTATAAAATGAATGAAATAAATAGATATACATACATATATATATATATATATATATATATATATATATATATATAAAGAAATTGAAAAAAAAAATCTACTTTATATAATAAATTAAAATACACAACTTTGAGAGTGATCGAGACTCTCACTCTCTCAATTAGACATTTTTAATATTGACTTTCTTCTTTGAGGTATATTTCACACATTATTCTCATAACTAGCAAAAAAAAAATTCTATCAACCATCTTAAACTTTCCTCACTTCTCTCTCTCTATATACATACATACATACATATATATATATATATATATATATATATATATATATGATCTTCTTAAGTGTTTTTTTTTTTTTTTTGTATAGACAATGGTCACATTGAGGTTAGAACCTATAATCTTATGTATACTATCCAACCTCTTACTACTAGGCCGTTCTTATAAGGTTTTTCTTATGTGTGTTTCTCTTTCAATTTATTTTTATTTCTATATTAAATTTCAATAATTTTTAAAAAATTGTTAATGATAAAAAATAACATTATATCGTGATTTAAATTATTCATTATAAATCTTAAATATAATTTATATATTGAAATATATTTATTATAAAATTTAATTATAATTAATTTATATATTTAAAAACATTTATTTATTATTAATTTTAATTATATAAAAATAACACTTATATTGTTTTTATATACAAATTTTTCATCTTTTTCTTAATGAGTTTAATTTTCGTGACTTATCAATGTAAAAATTTTATATTATTAACTAATTAGAAATCATATGAATTAGTATAACTTTTAAATAATTATTATAAAAGTAAAAAATCATATTATCCATGAAAATCTATAATTAGATGACAAGTTGATAACGTAAAAAATGCTTTTATTATCAATGTATTCTAATTAAATTCTTTTATAAGTGACATATGCCGTAATGAGTATCATAAATAAGCCCTAATCATCATGCATCAATATTTGCCTTAATTTTGGATAAAATGCATTTATAAGAGGAGATTTAAATTTTTCATTTTTTCTGCAAAATCTTAATTTTTCATGTTTAATTGAAAAACTTTATTGATAAATGTCACTTCAAACATATTATTAATTGTAAAAAAACAATAACCTATAAAATTACACTGGAAAAAAATACAGTGTAAATAAATTAACATCATGATATTATGAGTGTACCAAAAAAGAATTCAATTACAAAATTTAACTAAAATATTTTTTTTAACCGGCACTTTAAAGTATGTTGCATTCTATTATTCAATTCGAGTCTCTCCCTAATGTTTTTTAGAAAATGGCAAGTTATGCGAGTGTGTGCCCTAGGGTTTTCCTAGAAATTAAAGCTAGCCATCATGTGTGTTGTATATGTACATGCTATATCATGTCCGAGTGTTTTGATCGTGCTTCATGGATCATGGCTTGGTTTGTTCCGGAAGGGAGAGTTCTTGATTGCAATTAGATCGAGAAGAGCACCCAACGGGATGCTGATCCGCTAGATACTATGTCGATCGTACCAGATTCGAACGTAAAGTAAGGTTTTGGTAGGTTTCCTACTAACTCGTGTCGATTCTATTAAGAATTAATGTCTTGTTACGTCTCATTTACCTATACACAAAAGTTATCACGGAAGAAGACCGATTCATTTTGGACCCTTGTTGGCAATAAAGAACAAAGACCGATGGATTGAGAGCCAAAAAAGAGACGGAATGAGTGAGGAATAGCAAATTGGTTAGTTAACTGATCACTTAGGTCAAGTGAGAGAGAAGGAAAAAGAGAGATTAATTAGGTCAAATTTTATGGGCACCCAACTCACTTCATATAGTCAGTCTGTCGCATTTACGATTTTTCCTGGCAATCCTATTCTAATCCCACTAAACTAAGATTTTAGGTGTGCACAAGTTCAAAATATGTGCGAATTTGTTAAGATAGCTCTTAGAGGAAATTAAGATTTCTCTTAAACATTGTTTTATAATTTTGATTTGATAGAGAAATTGTTCTCTTTCTCATCATAAGTGAGAGGGGTCAAACCACACTAAACTTGTTTGCATATATTGTCTCCTTTAAAATTTGTTGATGCCTTTTCTTATTGCATGCCTCTCTGTGGAATAAAGACCTATTAGCAACAATGCAACACTTCCCAACGAAAAAAAAAATGGTCCTTTGAAAGAAGATGTGGCTAAATAATTGAACCTCAATTTGAACCAAAATCTAATATTTTGCATTATACTAAAGGTTGACATTATGTTTTTATTTGTGGTTCATTGAAGGTGCAATAAGGGCGAGCCTTGACATGATGATAAGGTTATTGTCTTGTGGCCTACAGGTCATAGGTATAAATTCCAGAAACAACCTTTTTGATGTCAACTTGTTAAGGCTTCATATAACATCCTTTCCCAAACCTCGGTAGATGGCAGTCTTGTGCACTAGATCATTTTGAACCTTAAATACTAATATCCCATCTGAGTCTAAATTCTAAAACATTTGGCTGTCGAAAACTTTATTGGCTAAATACTAAGCGGCTCCTTGACTGTTCAATGACTATAACAGAAGATTTTCTTCCACCAATGTCAATCAAGAAATGGAACACGGCCCGTAGATGATTGTAAACCTTCCCTGTTAATAGTTAAGGTCTTTGAGGACTCAAGAATGTTTTATTCTTTTCTATCCTTATTTTTAGAATTGCTATTAACGTAAGAGTTAGAATGTTTTCGGCAGGTACCGCCACCATTAACCGCCCGCATGACTAAGGAACTTTGACGACACCCAATTAATAAAGCACCTACTCAGGTAAATTCCAGAACAATATTATTATTGGGAAAAAAAAAACATAAAGATAGTTTACTATGATAATTACATAGTGTGTCTTGTTTTAAGAATTTAACGACTAGTGCTATTTTCCATGAAACTATAAACTATGGATTTGATGCAGAGGAGAAAGAACAATTAGAGATGCAAATAGAAGAAAAATAGCCATGAACAATTATTTATATTTTTCTTACAGCACAAGTCATTTTCTTTCCAAACAAAACTTAGATGCAGTTCTATAGATGCTGTTGGTATTATTTTCCAATCAAAAATAGAATTTTACTTCAGTAATCTACATAATAAAAGATTTTATTAAATGTCAATGTATATTATCTAGGTAAAATTCTAATTTTGATTGGAGAACATTATCAACAGCACCTATGAAACAACATCTAAGTTATGTCCTTTTCTTAAACGGAGACTCCAAATTAATACAAACAATATTAAGTAAATAACACATCCTATGACTCGTTATTATTAAAAATATAAAATAAAGCATGGGAACTATTTAAGAAAACATTATCATGTTTGTTGGGAAAAGTGTTATTGATACATCTAAGATATGATTAATGAGAGAAAATGTAGACAAAATTTATGGAACAAGACATATCACACAAAAGTTATATACGTAGGACAGTGTGAGAAGTGCACTTTAGGATAAAGTATAATTATAACTATTAATTAAAAAGTCAATAATTGAGATTGTAATTAATTTTAGAATTTGTTAAATATGTATTGTTTTTATTACAATGCTCAACCGTTGATTTTCTAATCAATGATTGTGTATACATTTTATTTTTTAAAATGCATTTTCTTATTTTAGAAGAGTCAAATTCATATAAGACATATCTAGTAAGAATAATTCTCATTTTAAACATATGAGAATTATAAATCTATGTCCTAAAACTGTACATAAATAGTCAAGATTAAAGGTTAGTATAGTCAAATGGCCACTTGAAAAAATTATGCATTTATCTTTTAATCTTCATCATTCGGATATGATCTAGTAGTTTATATTTTTAATTCTGATTTCCTACAATTATAAAAAATAAAGAAATTACGTCATATAGCCTATGGTTGAAACAAGCAGAAAATGTGAGAGAATTTTTTATATTAAACTTTCATTTCAATCATGTTTTTATGCGGCTATGGAGAGCTTATGTTCATTAGACTAGTGTGTGAATGAAGGCGTATAAAAAAGTAACCCCTTCGCCAGCCCCTGTATAAAGAAACGGGAGGCAATTCAATCTTTCTTCTGATTGACAAATGGTATTATTGCCTTTACCAAAGTTGGGAGGACATATGGTCTTTTTTGACCTTTTGTGGAACTAGTAGACCTTTTCGTCTATTGGACATAAGGTTGGATCGGATGGCTTCCTCCTCGAGCTTAAGTAGGACTGTAATTTGGTTTGCCTTGACTTAATCTAAATTAGGTTAGAATGAATTAATTTAATTACAAGTTAAAAAGTTGTCTGTCTAGCTTATTTTTTTTGTAGATTACTGGTCAAATGAGCCCATTTTTGGGTTCACTTAATGAATTTTTAACCTTAAATGCTTATGGACCAAAAAAAAAACTTATAAATTCAAGTTTCCAACTCATATCTTGCTGAATCTTGCTCCAAGCTCAAAAATCTAACCCCAAGTCAATAAGGCCAATAAAATAAGTAGGCTAGTTGTAACAATAATTTAAACTTTTAGAAAATGTTTAAAGAAGATTTTAGTATCCAAGAATATAAGTTAATTGCTTATATTTTAGTCATTGCACTTTTTCTTTTTTTGTAGATATTTGATCTCTTGTTCTGAAAAAAATAATCTAGTCCTTATCATTAATAAGTTATATTAAATGAAAAAGTGAGCAATGAAGAGTTACATCATCATTGCCACATGGCAAAGTAGCTAAGTAAGGACTTGTTTATTTTGTTTTTATTTTCTGATTTCACTTTTTAATTACAAAATTGTCACTTTGTTTTTATTCTATTTCTTGTTTTCAAAGATCTAAACAAGAATCAAAGAAAACCAAAAAAAGTTGTTTTTGTGATTTTCCAGTACAAATATCTGAAAACAAAAAACAAATTGAAAATAAGGTGACAATTGTGTAATTAAAAGGCGAAAACAAAAAATGAAAATAGATTGTGACCACGTTATTGCATGAATTGCCAAGGTATTTCTATTTCCCCTATCCCTTCACCTCTTTTATGTTATCTCTTGTCTCCTCTTCACAAAATTTGTCACTCACTCACTTTGGAGAATCGCTACCCTCTTTCACACACTATGGATAAAGATCAACCAAATAAGACCAACATTCTTACTAATGAAAGAACCAATTAAGATATACACCTCTATGTGGGTCAAATCTTTATCCCTCCAACTCTTACCTTTAGGTGGGTTTTGCCTACTAGCGCTTTTGCACCCATGCCTAGCGTTACATTACATGGTGCGTTGTATGATTTAGGGGTAGTTTGAAACCCTTTTTGGAAACTTCCAAATTCCAATGCAGCAAATGTAATGTGTGTTTGGGTTGTTGTTAGGAGTTTGAAAAACAGATATTCACACTTTCCAAGACAAGAAACGAAAAGCAGGAGTAACTCTTCATTGAGTGAAACGTCCGCTTATGTTGAGGGAAACTTGTTTCCAAACATAACTATAGAAGGAATGGAAGTGATAGATTAACATTACGTTAAACTTAACTGAGTTCCAAACACACTTTTAAAGTATGTTCGGAACCACATTGAAATCGTGGTCCCATCACGGTTTTTCCACCACGTCGGAGTAGCTTTAAGACCACAACGGTTTTTCAGCGTGATTTACCATGTTTTCAAACATACTATAATATGTGGTATGAGACTTTTTTATGTACGTGGAATACAACAATATACATACTTGGTACGGGACTTTTTTAGATCGCTAGGCATGAACATATACTATACTAATAAACAATAAAAATTAACAAAACAAAAAACAAAACTTAGAAAATAACATGATGCCAAAATACTTTCAATAAGTCATAAATAACAAAATCATAAGTTTCGTAATTCAGAAATATAAATATATAATTTTTCTAGGATTAAATATGTTTTTGGTCTTTCAAAAATATAATAGAATTAGTTTTAGTCCTCAGAAAAAAATTTCCTTAACAAAGTTCCTCAAATATTAAAAATACTATAATTAGATCTCTGTATTAAATTCTGTGTAACTTTTCTGTTAAATGATAGTCACATCAGCTTCCAAATAAAGTATTTTATTACCCATAGTACCCAGTGATAATTTTTGATAAAAAATTATATAATTTCTTTTTGTTTTATGATTTAGGATTAAACATGTAATGATTTTATTTAAAAAATATATTACTAATCTGACCTGACATAATAGTTGACATAGAGAACCATATCAGCAAATTAACGGCGATTGTGATGCTAGTGTAACAATCATTTAACAAAAAAGTTAAACAAAATTTAATATAATAATTTAATTAAGGTATTTTTAATATTTGATAGATTTTATTCAAAAAATTTTTTTCTAAAAACTAGAATCAATTTTGTTACAATTTTAAAAGACCAAAAATGTATTTAACTCATTTTTCTAATTCTAATTCTAGATCTAATAAAGCAATACCCTATTCTCGTGACCCCTAGTTCAATAGACCTAGGCCCGGGCGCATATAAACGATGCTGGCTTTTTGTTTGTCCAGCGCTGCCACTGTCGCATATGCAGAAGTCAAGAAGATCAATAGTCGTTGTACCTCTGGAAGTCTGTGATTTTCTACGAGCGATTTGGGAACGAACGTTCCAAAACGTGTTACTGAGGAGATACTATTGAACCATGTCACACTGCCCACAGCCACCACCACCTTTCTTCAAGGACAAGAACCACCAATTGCTTTACAGTCCCAACGACAAATCTGTTGACGATTTTGAAGAGTGTGGGTGACGGGGTTGGTTGGTGGTGCGGGTGGTTATTATGTGCACCTGGGTTGATGTGGATGATGGGTTCAATATGCTAAGGAAACACGAGCAGATCGATGAGTTTGCGTGCCTGCCTTTGAGCTTATTGTTTCTTTCTGTTTGATTTGCCTTATTTTTGTCATATGGTAGTGACTAGTGTTAATATCATCACAAAATGTTGTTAACGGCAGGAATTGAATTAAAATAACTATAAAAAAAAATAAAATAGAGTCATCGAGTTGTTTGGATTTATGTGAAAAATTGTTAATATATATATATATATATATATATATATATATATATATATATATATATATATGGGTCAGGATGTGTTGACACCAGGTGTCAAAGTTAGTCAAATTACACCTTTAATAACTTTTTATATAATAGAAATTTAACCAATTCAACCGTTTAATTGTGTGATATTATATTCATGAACATGTATGTCAAATTTCACATTATTTGGACTTTGTTAGATGTGTCATCTAACATTGAATATTTATATATATTTTAATTTTTTATTATAGGTTAAAATAAAGTGATGCAATGAACTACCAAATAATATATATATATATAGCTCAGGATCCGTTAACACCAGATGTCAAAGTTAGTTAAATTACACTTTCAATAATTTTTTATAGAATACAAATTTAACCAATCTAACCGTTGAATTTGATGTTCTTGTTAATTAGATTACGTATACAAAATTTCACACAACTTCAAAATTATTTAGTAGTTCATCGCACCACTTTTTTTTAACATACAATAAGATATTAAAATATATGTAAATATCCGATATTATATAACATATCTAAAAAAGTCTGAATAATATGAAATTTGATACACATGATCATGAAGATGTTATTACATAATTCAACGGTTTGATTTGTTAAATTTGCATTCTACAAAAAGTTATTGACGGTATAATTTGATTAACTTTGATACCTAGTATTAACGAATCCTAACCCTATATATATATATATTGCAAAATTCAAAAAATCCCATGAACTGTAAGTCAAATTTTAAAGCTTAAGTGTGATTCAATAGTCAACAACTCTTCTTCTATTTATCAAAACATACATATTAATTTCTTAGAGTTTTCGGGTGTATTACATCACATTATACAATTTAATAATTTTAAATTTGAACTATTAAGCTTTAAAATACTGAACAACTAAAGCAGGAAGAATTCCTTATATAATAACCTAACTTTTCTTCAATATATTAACCCTGTACTTTTTACATTTCCTAAAGGAATGAGGTGCAGGGTGTGGAGTAATTACCCGAACGCGTACAGCAACTGAGCCAAGTTTTTCGGTCCCACACTTTGTACACTAGACTAGATTATTGTCGTTGTTGTTTACGGGAAATGAAAGGGTAATCCAAAATCTGCACATCCATCCATATATATACAACATGGAATTGGATCCCCTGTAACCGGTATCTCTACAGGCTACAGCCCTTCTATAGCTTTTCTAATTTTTCTTTATTTCTCTATTATTTTGCTTCATTTTGTTACAAGTTACAACGTTGAGATGCAGCAGAGCAACAGGTTTTTAGAAGATAACACTCTTGCAAATGCAAAAGAAGCATAACTGACACGAAACCAATAACAAAGACAATGGAGGAAAACGTAAAAGTTTCATAATTTTGTTAAACTTAATTACGACAAGAAAAGATATGGAATAACGGGAGAGTGAGAGAGAGAGGACGAGAGTAATTACATTGAGGTAGCATATTGGAGGGTTGAAATCTTCCGAGTCCCCTGTTCCTCCTAAAGTAGTCATCTACATCCTCCATGTATTTTTGCTTTCAATCATTTTTTCTCTAGACAAAAAAATCAAAATAGGAATTTTACACCAAGAGTGGAAAATATAAGCAATATTATAGGTTCTAGATGATATGATGAAAAATAATAATAATAATAATAAGATCCAATATTCAGAATTGCAGAAAATTTGATTGGTGGGAAGAGAAATCTTGCAATTGCATAACAATGGTCTCCAATCAGAGAGGGAATTAATTTGGCAAAGACAAAGGTTTGGGGTGTGTGAAAGAGGAAATACAAGGGTTTTTTAACCAACCCTTCATGACAGTTGAAGAGTGTAATCATGAAGGGCAATTCCTTCGGTGCAGGTTCATTTCAACTGGTTTCAATGCTCCCTTGACATGGACCAATGACTTTGGGATAGCTAGAGTAAGTTTTTATCTTGGTCGCCGCTCAATATGATTGAAGAGATCTTTCTTATTAAAGCCTAGACCAATATGTTCCCCATTTTGGTCTAACATGAAACCCATTATCTAACATGTTCTAACACCTTGTGCATGCAAGCAATCAACCAGAGCTTTGTCTGCATTTGACAATCCACGATATGAACAGATTAGCCAAACAAAATTAGAATCACACAATTCATGATTATGACTCTCCTCAAATGACACCACTTTCCATTTACCTGTAACTTCATCAACTCGTACTCTAAGCTTTGCTTTGCAATTGGTGTGCGTCAAAGGTCTGTGATCCTTCTTCCTATCATCCCTCATCAAGTGCTTCTTGTCCCTCAAACCGGCTTTATTGCACAAGTACTGACGCATTATAATACTACCATGCAAATCACGTGCTATCTCATCTTTTCTAATTGCGAAACCATGACATTTTCCATAGGCAAAGTGAAATTTGTAAACATCATGTTCACATGAAAACTCCATGCTACGAATGTCATCCCCTGTCAAATCAATCAAGCTTTTGAAATCAAACCCACTAGTATTGACATCTACATCTTCGTCCTCATTATTAACATCATCATCACATTCACTTTCACTTCTACCACATCTGTCTATATCACTATAGCTAACATCACAATTGTCATCAATATTAATAAATAATTCCTCATCAAATTTGTCCATTTGCATTACAACCAGACGACACATTTCATTGATACAAATATAAATGGTAACAAGGTTGTTTCAAATTAGCTAATGTATAAAATTCATATGATAGACTCATCAAATTTCATGACATATAAATTTACAGAACTGCCGTCATTCACAAAATGCACCCCCAACATTTAGACTCAAATTAATCATTGCAATCTCACATGTTGGTTTCATTGTAATCTCACATTAATCAACATATAACACCAACACTAATCAAACATTGCAACTTCACATTAAAATACAATTACAACAATTCTCATTAAGTATAAATTGGTCTATAATGTATTCACCTGAACTAATCAAAAAGACACAATTATTGAATGTAATCAGTTTAACTAATTGAAAACAAATATAAAAATAATAAATTCATCAAAATTGCCGACCAATAATGCAAACAAGCAACAATCAAAAAAGCACTTTTTCTACTACTACTATCCATTTAAAATGACATGGATTCATTCATTCCTTATCTCGTGTATTATAATCTTCATTATAAAACAAGACAACAACATTCAAAATTATATGACCGTTGACACCTATCAAACAATATAATTAAAAAAAAACACATTAAATTCATTAAAATCAACACTAATCTATGATTCCACTTAATAGGACATAAGAATAAATAAAAGATAAAATTCATGAAACCACATTTAGTCACTTACTACTTTCCAATAGCAATGACCATCAACTTCGACAAAAAATGAAACTGAATCACGGCAACAGAACCACGTCCATATGAGTTAGAAGCCCACGTTCGATGCTTCAGACAAAATGTTTGTCCGAGACGCAAGCTCCGTGCTCAGGGGAAAACGAAATCCATCCAACTCCACAATGTAACCGTTCGTTGCTCCGTTTGCAACCTCTTAAGCCACTACTTGCTGCTTCTCAAACCACGCAGTTTCATCCACAGTAACCAGACACTACACTAAGAGAGATGAAGTTTACTAAAAAAATGAGAAAGTTAACTCTGACAAAAGAAAAAGTTATCCTAACAAAAAGATATTCAAATATTAATGTCAAGTAAGACAAAACAAGCAAAATGACTGCCTCACCCTTGTTTAGTGTCGTGGCTACGAGAGTAACTATTTGACCAAGATAAAAACTTACTCCAGCTGTCCCAAAGTCATTGGTTCATGTCAAAGGGGCATTGAAACCAGCTGAAATGAACCTGCACTGAAGGAATTGCCATCATGAAGGCAATAAAAGTGGAACCGAAGTTGATGGTGTGATCGGTCAACCCTGTGATCTGATCCTACAAGAGTATTCTTACGTAGTAAAAGGGCAAAGTCGGTGTGTGTGAGGAGGAAGGCACATCGTGCCCGGGTCCGTGCAACATTTATGGAGCCTTTTCTTCATGAAAAATGATGTATGGATGTGCTACTACAATGTCAAAAAAAAAGTGCTACTAAACATTTACCTTTTGTTTCGAAGAAAGGAAAATAGGAGAACGAAAAATTATTTGTCAATAAATTTTTAGACCTTTGGCACATAGGAAAATAAAAGAAAGAAAAAATGTGGATACTATATCAAAAAAAATTCTCTCCAATTTGGGAAGTGTTAGAACAAAAGACGAATTATAGGTCTCAAATGATTTTGATTTAAACAAACAAAAAGATTGAGAGTTTTTATTTCTATAGACTAAATTTTTTAATATAAGACTAACCTTATTGTCTCAAGTTGTCAAACGCAATATTTTACTATTTGGTCTTTCGTATATATAGTCTTACAGGTGTTTCAAGAACAAAGGTGCAAACTAAAGTCATATAAAAATTAAGGCGTATTGAAGAAGTTTGTATAGAAGTCAAATAGCAAAAAGCTCACCTACCTCATCAAAAGGCACACCCAACTATTTAATTGAGTAAACACCTTTTCTGATCAAAAGAAGATTTGTCCTTTGAAGCACGATAATTATACGAGAAAAGAAATATAAGCTATATGTTTTATTTAATCAGTGTGACCATAGTTGGTGAAAGATAATAAATGTTCCAACATTCACATTTTGAACAAAGAAGGAAAACTCAACGATCTTATGATAGATAACCAAAAGAAGTCTATAAATACAAAGGATTTGAAGAGAAGATTAAAACTTATGCTTAAGTGAACTTTAGAACTCTCTTTGTGCTAGAAATTTTCTAAGTATAAAATCTCTGAATGCAAATCAAGGACTAGAATTCAATGTTGTATATTCGTCTTACATAAGATGTAACAATCTGTGAGCTACTAGCCTTAACCGTTTCTTAGTGAAACTGGTGTGAAACTTGAAGAGGCTTTGAGTTAAAAAAAAAATACTTTAACAATTGCTTGGATAAGCAAGTTAAAGAATACTTATTGTAGAGCCTGAAAGTGGGAAGCCAAAGATTGGACGTAGTCTTGGATTAAGACGAACTAGTATAAATCTGTGTGTTTATCTTATTCTTTAACTCTTAAAAAGGATTTCAAGTGTTTTTAAAACTTTTGAAGTTTTTGTATAAACTAGTTGTTAAAAAGAGTTCTTTTACATAAAATCAAGAAAGTCTTATCCTATAGTCTTACATTTCTTATTAGACCATAAGATTATATAGTTTTGTGAAAATTTTAATTAAAACACAATTCAACCTTCTTCTTTTGTTTTCTTGTGTTTTACAAGAAGAAAGCAATAATAAAGAATTTAAATTTGATAAAATTACTATTATAACTTTTATGATGGCAACAAATATAAATAAAATTATTGTTTTAAGAATTATTATTTTTTAAAATTATCATTTCTATTTCAATAAACAAAATATATATTTTAGAATTTATTAATATTTTTAAATTTATCTTACATATTTTTTTTTTATTTTTCTTGCAACAACTTTTTTTTTTCTTTTTTTAATCATATAATAATACAGACATTCACTATAAGAAACAAAGACTTATTTTTAAATATATTAATTGGTCAATTCTTTTTATATTCTTAATTTATTAAGAAGTCTATTTACAAGACATTCGCCAATTTCCCATATAAGTGAATGCACTAGCCTTGATTTTTAGCAATTTTGGTGGGAAATCATGATTTCTAGCAATTTTTAGATTTAGTTTAAATTAAATTTTGCACCAATTCTTGAGTTATGAACAATGACATTAAATACAGCCAACACTTTAATCATTTCATTCCAAGGATATTTTTTGAACAAAATTTAAATTTACAGAATTGTTAATTAAAATTAACTAACCTAACTAATTTTAATTGTTATATAAAGGATTGAAGGCAGTATTTATTAAGGCAATAAAAGTAGAAAATAATTAATAAAAAGATATTTAATATACTAAAAGTGTAAAAATATTTAATATCTTTTAACTAATTAAAAATACTTAATACAATGTATTAAATTTTTTAATAAATATTTTTAGAAATTTATTAGTAAGACAATAAATAATTTATCAATCCAATTTAACTTAAGTAGCTTAAAAATTTTGGATAAAAATATGAATATGTCCAATGATATACATGAGTTCTAACTGACCCTTGAATAGAAATCATGATTGTTTTAATCCTTTCTCAAAAAGCTCAGACGAGTTGTATTTTTTTTATTTGGTCTTATTTTTTGATAGGATCAATTCTTTAAATCTAAAAAAGCTCAAGAATATATAAATTTAATTAAAATCAGGTTTAAACTAAACATGATCGGATTGACATAAAGTCATAAAGTATTTTGAAATGTTTTAACTCGTCTACCTAAATAATTATTACATTCAATTTGAACCAATAATTCAGAATTAACTTTAATATATTGCATTTTACATATATAATAAAAGTCCGAATTTTCCTCTATCACGTTCATTATATAATATTACTTTGAATACAAAATATATGCAAAAACTTTGAATTTATATGTGCTGTAATATATTTAAAAAATTACAAATATATGGTATGCATGCTGAGTTGAGCGACCCAAATATTGGTCTAAACCAATCATTAATAATAAAAAAAATCAAGTCATTAAATGAGATATTATTTTATTTTTTCTTCTTGAAAGGCAGGGTCAGAGACCTAACCTAAAAAAATTAAATATACCCGTACTAAAAAGAATTAAATTGAAATAAGGTATCGCGACGAGCCGAGAAAGACTATTGAAGAGTAGAAATTAAGATTACATTATGTATAAAGAGATACCGCTAATATATACAACTTCGATAACTAAAGTGAAAAAAATTTAAACTTGTTGTTAAATTAATTAAAGAAATCAGTTAATGAATATAGTTTTCCCAAAATACTGAGAGTAATATTATTTACTTAAATGGATGGCGGAGGAGTTGCTAACGTAATAATCACTGTTGGTTAACACGTATCACATATGATTGAGGATTCCAAAGAAAATTCTTAGTTTTTTTATAGGCACGAGTTTGAATTTCTATAAATCTTGTTTGGTGGGTATTATTCTCTGACGAAAACGAGATCCTCTACCGTCCAATTGCTAGTTTAATAGCTGCATTTAAGACAAAATTGCATTTTCTTTTAGTGTAGGTATATAATTTTCAGAATTCAACTTCAGTTAGTCCTCTTAATGTTTCACTGACGTCCTAGCTGATAAAATTTAGGATTTTATCCCCCTCTTGTCATTTTTATTCATGAAAAACAGAGTTCGTCTATAAAAAAGGAGTTGCTATCGTAACAATGGTAAAATAAATTCAATGCGTTTCTCTTAAAACACGACAGTGAAAGCGTCAATATAACTTGCAATTAAATATAAGGAAAACGACAATGAATATTTCTAAGATATTTATTAAGGTAATAAAAGTAGAAAATAATCAATAAAAAGACATTTAATAAATTAAAAGTATAAAAAAAATAATTAATATATTGCATTAAATGCTTTTAATAAATATTTTCAGTACATTTATTAGTAAGACTTTTGAAGTAATTTATCAATGCAAGTTACATTAAGTAGCTTAAAATTTTTGAATAAACACACGAATATGTCCCATGATAATGTGATATACATCAGTTCTAATTGACCCTTGAACACAAGTAATGAACAGTAATCGCGGTTCTTATCATCCCTTCTCAAGTAGTAGGTTAGGACGAGTTACGTTTATTTTTTTAGTTGGTCTTAATGTTGGCTAAAACTAAAAGGTCGATTCTGTCAATTTAAATTTGATTTTAAATCTGACAAAACTCAACCGTGTATGAATATAATCAAAACCAGTTTTAAATAAATAAAAAAAGGTTAAATCAAAATTAGTCTAAGCAAATCATTAATTAAAACATGATTTTTTTCCCATAAAAAAAAAAAACAAGTCATTAAACGAGATATTCTTATAATTTTTTTTTCTTAAAAGACAGGTCAGATCCAACCTAAAAAGACTAAATTGACCCGAACTAAAACAATTAAATTGAAATAATTGACGCGACGAGCCGAACTATAAACATTGCAGCCATTTCATTTCAACATAGGAAATAGGAAATATGAAAGAGAATGAACGAAATTGATTATGGTGTAGTAGGAAATAGGAATGTAGTTGTAGTAAATTTTGAATAAGACACCGGAACAAGAAACAATAAAAAGCGGACAAAATTAAAAGGTGCACAGCGTGTGAGGAGGAGCGAGATGGGAAGTCAATTATGGTCCTACCTTTCAACTCTGTTTGTCTTTCTTCCGAGAGCCCCTATATAGGACACAATACAAACCAATCCATTAGAACCTCCAAAGGCGTTTTTTCATGTTTCGGCCCCCAGGTCAATGTCAATGCCATCACTGCACCGCCATGTGATACTCGTTTGTAGTTTGTATAAAACCCCGAATCACAATGACCAAAACACCCCCTCTCACTCACTCTAAGCTAAGCACCGGTAGTAAGTAAGTAAGTAGTGTGTGTAGTAGTCACTAGCTGACCCACGCAGCAACCGATTTTGGTTTTGAAATGGAGGGTCACGGAGGGGGGAACAGAGGCGAAGCGGAGCGGTGGCTGTACACCGCGAACAAGGTGCTGAGCGCACGTGACCTGCACGGGGCCCGCTCGTTCGCGATCCGGGCCCGGGAGTCCGACCCGAGATACGAGCCCACGGAGCTCCTTTTAACGGTGATTGACACGCTGATGGCCGGCGAGGCCCGGATCAACGACCACCTGGACTGGTACGCCATCCTGCAGGTCCTCCGTTACACACAGAACATCGAGTACATCGCCGCCCAGTACCGCCGCCTCGCCACGCAACTCGACCCTCACCACAACCCTTTCGCCTTCGCCGCCCACGCCTTCACGCTCGTCCACGACGCGTGGTCCGTACTCTCCAACCCGACCAAGAAGGCCTTCTACGACAACCAGCTCAGGCTCCTCACTCAACCCCCTCCTCCTCCCCCTCCGCCGCATCCTCCCGCTTCTCCGGCACCGGCGGCCTTCTTTCCGATTCAGCCGCCGCAGCCGAACCTAAATCCGAACCCGACCCCGACCCCGACCCAAGCCAACTGCCTCAGAGGGAAAGCCCTAGGGTAGAGGCGCCGAGTCAGGAGGACAATGCGAGCGAGTTGACTCTGGCGGGTGAGACGGAGACCGAGGGGGCGAGTTTCTGGACCGCGTGCCCTTACTGTTACGTTATGTACGAGTATCCGAAGAGGTACGAGGATTGTACGCTGCGGTGCCAGAGTTGTCGGAGGGGGTTTCATGCGGTGGCTGTGCGGTCGCCGCCGACTCTGTCGGGGAAGGACGGTTCGTTTTGCAGTTGGGGTTTTTTCCCTGTGGGGTTTTCTGGGGATTTTAAAGACATCAATGGGTGTTCTTCTAAGTGGAACCCGTTTTCCCCTTTGTTTCCTTGCGCTTTAAAGGGTGGCTCGAGCAGTAGGAGTTATCAGAAGGGACCTTGGGTTTTCTATGATGATGACGAGTCTGCGGAGTTCGTGGAGCTTTCCGACACGACGGAGGACGATTCCGATGACGACGACTGGCGAGGCGGGAATCAGAAGGGGACCAAGAGGAGGAGGAGGAGGAGGAGGAAGAAGAGAAGAAGCAGTGATGGTGTTCATGTTAGGATGGCACCAATGATTGAGAGGCCTAGGAGGGGCGTTCATGGGGGTACTGGTGCTGATGGTGATGGCAATGTGGGGAATGGTGAGTCTGTGGATGGCGGTGCCACGGCGGTGCCGGAGTCTAGTAAGAAGGGTGCGTTGGGGGGTTCCAGGAGGAGGAGTGAGAGGAACTTGGGGAAGTTGGATTTGAATGTGGAGTTTAGCAATGAGGTGGAGGAGCCTGTGCATGGAATGGGTGAAGGGAATGGGAATGGGGCTGGGAATGCTGAGGATAATATTGAAGGGATTGGGTTTTTTGAGGGGCTGGATGAGTTCCTTAGTAGCTTGCCAATTCTCAATGTTGTTGCAGATGATAAGGTTAAGGGTCATTAGTGCTGTAGGTAGGCCCCTGCTTTTTTGTTGTCGTAGATGTTTACTCACCTGTATGTTGCTACTTGTCGCACCAAATGATGCTGATGAGCGCTTCTTTTTTGAATTCTTGTTCTTGTTAGTCTTTTAATAATTTGCGGCAATACTTCCTCTCTTTGTTTTGAACTATCTGGGGACTCAGGAGGATTGGATTGGATTTCTTTGTCTCATGTTCTGTTGAGGAAGGATATATATTACTCGTTCAAGTTTAATCAGGTCTCCTCTCTCTCTGTCACACACACACAAGTAACCATGAGAGTTCGGTTTCGAGTTTTACCCAGCCCTGAACTCCAAAGTCCAAACTCCATGCGTGATAGTCATCTACTAATGTAGGTATTTTTTGTTGGCAGACTAACCATCTTGTTAGCAATACCCTATATGCAAAACATTTCCCTAATGCATATAGGTGTTTCGTTTTGTGTTCATGTTTTGTTGATTCATGTTGATGATCGTAATTCCTCCCTAATGATATCTTAAGGCTTTTTCTTTTTTCTTTTTTTCAATTGTAGTGGTGTTTCTTCTGTTGTGTTCCTGTTTGGTAATCTTGTGGCTTTGCTCTCATGTTTTGTAAGGTAAAGATTTTGTAAACAAAAAAGTTATTGCTTGCTAATTGTTCCCCTTTGTTCAATTTGTTCAAATGTTGTGAATGGTAAAAGTTGAAAGAAGTTAAAATTCTCTTAGGAAGCTTTTATCTAGGAGTATCAGTCATTCAGTTGTGCTCTCACTTAGTATCTTGTTGTTTTGCCTATGTCTAGTCTTTTTTTTCTTTTCATTTCACCAAAGTAGTGTTTTTTTAAATGCAATGCCCGGGTGTGGCAAATGACAATAACTTTAGGTCTTTGGTACTGTTCAATGCTCCTGTGGTTTAAGGGCACGCGCATGTTTATTAGAGATACGGAGATCTACTTGACCAAGCTTTTAAAAGTGCCAACTAACTGGTATTTGCCTACAAGTCCAATGGGGTATGTGTTTGGTATATTATTCTTCGAGAAATGCTAGTAAACACTCTATAGCATACTCTTTCCAAGTTCCAACTCACTCCTTATTTGTCGAAATGAGAAATGCTAGCAATACTTGCTCTAACATTTTTTTTAACACTTCCTCTATTATTAACTAAAATTTATTAGAAATCACAAATTTTGGTGGGTTTTACGTTTCATTTAATGAATTTTTTTCCTGATTTAGAAGTGGAATCCACTAAAATTTGTGATTTTTAATAAATTTCAGTCAATAATAAAAAAAGTGTTAGAGAGAGTGTTGTTAGTATTCCTCTCATTGAAATTGACTGAGATTCATGAAATGATATGGGTTCCACTTCATATCTAATATATCTCAACTCATTCATAAATTCATTTCTCATGAGCTTCAATAAATTTTAGTCAGTTAGTCAATGTTAAAGAGTATGTTATTAGCATTTTTCATTATTTTTATATTTACGTATGAACTGTTGAGTTTATACCTGGTGCTGCTTGTCCTTTTCAAATTGATGGTCCTGTGCTTGTGCTTTTATTCCCTTTCAGAAATAGGCTAATATAGTTAACATCTCCTTTATAAATTTTACTGGTGGGTAATGATTGTTAAAGCTTACACTTGGTTCAGATGTGGCATTTTCCTAGGCTCTTTAAGCATTCTGTTTTTAGTCCTCTACTTGATTTTAAGCGAAAATCAATCAGAACAAGTTATATTTCCTTTCAGCATTTCGGTCATGGGAAGGAGTCCATAGTGATTATCGAAACATGTCATGGACAGGGATCATAGCAGGAGCCTCAATGAATTCCAAAAGAATGGCATTTCTATGTGTATGTTCTGTTGATCCGTCTCCATTTTCACGTAGTTGGATGTGATTATCTTTTGCTCGCAAAGATTTTTTATTTTTTTTTCTTCTCAAAGGTTTGTTAGTAGTATTTATCTTTTCACAAGGTTTTGCGTTCTTCCTCACCAAGCCCGTTTATTTGCTACAAGCATGGTCCACCGATGGGCTTGTGATAAATATGATGAATTCTATGAGTTGAATTGTTATGTTGATTTTCCTTTCTTCTAATGCTTTCCTCCTTCGGTATTAATTTGGGCCTGGTGCTGCACTTTTTCTAGACCCATGTTTTTGTCAGACCAACTAGGCTCAGCCCAAGAAAAGGGTATTGCCCAAATCAAACATCGTTATTTGAATATGCCTGCATTTTTACATATATGGTGCCTGTTATTCCCACCTCAATTTTCACTCTTTTCACTCCAAGATTTGTTTTTTAATTTTTTTTCTAAAATATCATTTGATGGAAATGCGTTTTTGTATGTTAGGGAGTGCGCCTTCTATACACAAAATGTGTTTTTGTTGTGTCGAATTTTTTCAAAAAATTAACATAACGAAAACGCATTTTTGTTGCGTATCAAATTCGATATATAACGAAAATGTGTTATCATTATGTTAATTCTTTGAAAAAAATTAATTAAAATATTAATTAATTACGATAAATTATTGTTTTTAAGAATAATCGAAATAATTGTGATATAATTTTTTTTAATAGTAAATAAATTAATTATGATATAATTTTAAAAAATATGAGACAAGTTACCATTTTAAAAAAGAATCAAATTAATCATGATACAAATTATCTTTTTTAATAGTAATTGAATTAATTATGATGTAATTTATGATATTATTAAAAATGATAATTTGCATCATAATTAATTTAATTATTATTAAAAAGGGTAATTTATATTATAATTAATTCAATTATTATTAAAAATGGTAATTTGTATTGTATATTTTTTAAAATTGTAACATAATTAATTTGATTATTAGTTAAAAAATAAATTTGTATTAGAATTATTTCAATTATCATTAAACATAGTAAATTGTATCATAATTAATTTAATTTTAATTAAAAAAGATAATTTATATCATAATTAATTTAATTAATATTAAAAAAGGTAATTATATTATAATTAATATTTCAATTAATTTTTTCAAAAAAATTAACATAATTAAAATGTGTTTTCGTTGTGTATTTGATACACATTGAAATGAAAACATGTTTTTGTTGTGTATCGAATACACAACAAAAATTTGTTTCTATTAATAAAATAGGGGTGAGAAGAAGAGAAAGAAAGAGTAAAAGATGGTGAAGGTAGAATGAATATTTTACCCTTTTTTATAAAAGTTAAGAGGTAAAAAAAAAAGACAGGGTAAGAATAGCAAAATCCTACATATATTTGCCTCAGCTTGTCTGTTCTGACCATTTCCCTTGACGTGGCTACTTTTGTAAATCTAGTGAAACATTAATTTAGTATTCCTGATTAATTTGGTCTTTAGATATTACGAAAAAAAAAATCTAGTTTCTGATTATAATTATAAATGAATTTGGGTTCAAAAATTGATATATCAGTTAATTTAATTCCTTAATATTATTAAATTAGTTAATTTAATCTTCAAATTTGATAATCGTCAGTAATTTAGTTCTTAAACTTGATACTTATTTAATATTTGAATTTGATAATCATTAATAATTATTTGTTAATTTAGCCTTTTAATATTACCGATTATTTAAGCACAAAATTTAGATGCTTTTGTTGTTATTCTTTAATTAAAATTAGAGTTATACATTGTTATTTAATAGAATGATTGATATTGTTTTATTAACACGTAATCAATTAGTATTATATTTAGGGTGATATAGATTGTTATTTTACAATAATAAAAAAATAACATAATTACTGTAGTTATAAATAATATTATATAATATCTAACGAAACATGTAACGTAAGGTAATAGGATAATAAAATGAGTTATAGAAAACACGCAATATATGAGGAAATATGTTACTAATAAAAAAAATTGTTATCATTACCATAATTATAAATATAATTTTATAAAATTTGAAAAAGAAAAAATGTTTTTTTTTGTTGGATTTTTTTTTGGTGCAAATTAAGGGTATCTAAGTCTACAGTCAAATTTTTTTATTAAGATGATAAAAAAAGAAGAATAATGTTTTTAAAATGTAATATGTATAGAAGAATATGTGTCGAAAGAAGTGAATTCCTAAAAAGATTTCATTATTTTAAGGAATTAATCTTTAATCACCCACATAAAAATGTCCTGACTTAAAATAATGATAATAATTTTACCGTACGCTAAATTATGTTGAAACTAGTAATTGGGAATGTAAATGCCAGACGATAAACTGCAATATAGATACCATTTTCTTTTAAGAGTAACGATAACTCACCTTTACCGTACGCAAGTCCAACCCAATCCTAATCCTAGAAAACTACAAAGCCTGGTTGTTCATGCCTTTGTATATGGCTCAATCTGTGCTATTATTCACGGCCTCTTTTGCAGCACTTGAGTGTCATCATTTAACACGTGTAAACAAACCACCGTACAGATGTCTTGGCTAAATAGGGACCTACAAAGACAAAGATTCTCAATTCTCAAGGCTTTGAATTTTCCCGTCTTTTTCTCGTCGTCTTTTGCTCTGTTTAGATGAGGAATAATATAAAGTAAAGAGGGAACAAAGGACAAAAAAAGAGAGTATAGAATTAAGATGCATTGATTAAATGGATGATACAAATAAAAATGAAAAAAATGTAATTTTATTTATTTATTTGGATCAGAGTAACAGAATAGAAAGTGATAATTGTAAACAAAATTTATACAAATAAAAATGTAAATTTAATCCTAAAATTTTTGAACCATTTACTTCATTGTTTTTTAACATAAAATTGTTTTTTATTTTCTACGTTATAAAAAATAATTATTTTTTAAAACATGAAAATAAAAAACAAGAACCATTTCTCTTTGTTTCACATCTCTTGTGATGAAAAATGTTAAAGGTGAGACTCTTACTTTCCTCACTTCTTTTTTAATACATTCAAACGGAAGAAATACCCTTTTTCTTCTTTATTTTTGCCCCCTTTAATTCCATCCCCTATATTTATCATACAACATGCGGAAAGGAGTTCAATATCATTATCATATTATCATCCAACATAGACCTAACTCAAGTTAACAAAAACTAAAGATACCTATGTACAGTGCATGGATGGACTTGCTGGATATAACTCTAGAGAACTTCTAAAGTTCTAATTCCCGTTTATTCAAATCAGCCTTACGAAAAGAATCTCAATTGTACACCGTCCATGTACAGTGCTTAGAGAAAAAAGGCATAAACATATTTTTAGTGATTATAAATAGTAATTCATTCAATTTTAGCCTTTGTTTGGTAGAGAAGACAGAAATAAATAGGAAAAAAATAGATAAAAAATAAGTTAAGAAGTAAGAAATAAATAAGAAATAATTTAAAATTTTAAATTGTTTGGTAGAAGAGAAATAAATGAAAAATAAGAGAGAGATAGAGAGGTGAATAAAAATAGATAAAAAATAAAGTAAAAATAAGTAATGAGACCCAATGGGACCCACCCTTATAGTATAAAATTTCTTATCTATTTTTCTTGTAACAAACAAAAAAAATTTACACAAACTTCAATGGTTTCTTCACCTCTCCCTCTTTCTCCTTCAAACCAAGCAGAGCATTAGTCTTTCAATATTTTTTTCATTGATTTTGATGTTCACAAAATTCAATTATTTTTTTAAATGATTATTATATTATTTAATAGTGATGTATCATGTATTTAATCATGTCATACATATAGTTATTAAGGTAATATATGATGTAATATATATAACCAACATGTTGTTATTCTAAATGGAACCGAGCTTGGATATCTTAAATAAGGTCTCAGATATGAGTTTTATAAATGAAAAAATATTGTTGGGAGGGAAGACTCCACTAAATATGACTAGTCAAGTTCTTTGACGAAATTAATCACTGGCTTTGCTAATCGATACTTTGTATCAATAATATAATTACCTCAAAGAAATAAGACGATATATATATATATATATATACACACACACACACACACACACACACACAAAATAAGTGTTCCCATAAGATACTCTAACTAAAAAATAAATGCATATATAAAAAAAGTAATGTATGACGTAACATGATTTATATGCATATTATATCATTATTAAATAGTAATAGGTCAAATTATAATTTTTGCCACTCTTTTTGTTTATATTATTTAATTTGATCTCTCTATTTTTATAATGCTTAATTTGGTCTTTTAACTGTTAAAAAAATGTTCAATATTGTCCTTTCATCCAAATTGAATTAATGACGTTAGGAGATGCATGCGCAATATGACTATTTTACAATTTGTGGCAGTTATGAACTACGAGAAAGCAAGATACAGAGAGCAAGGAGCGAACCAGCAGAGAGAGAAGAGGAGGAAGGAAAACAAAAGGAGAAGACAGAGAGAGACGCGGGCAAACCGCCACGAGGGGAGAGGGAAGGAGGAGAAGGAAAGAAGAAGAAGGAGGACACAAAGGAGGGGAGGAGAGGAAAGGGAGAAAAGGAGAAGAAAGGAGAGGGGAGAAGAAAAAGAGCAGAAAGGAGGGGAGCAAAGGGACAAAAGGGGAAGCAAAGAGAGGAGGGAGGAAAGGGGAAAAAGGAGAAAAAGCGAGAAGAAGAGGGGGACGCAGAGAAGAGAGGAGAAGAGGAAGAGGAGAAGGGGACAAAAAGGGGAAGGGAGAGAAGGAAAGGAAAAAAAGAAGAAGAAAGGAGGAGAAGGGAAGAAAGGGGAGGGATAGAAGAGGACAGGGGGGAGGAAGAGGAACAGGGGAAAGGGAGAGAAAAACGACAAAGAGAATAGAAGAGAATAAGGGAAGAGAAGTTAAAAATAAGAATAATATAATATAATCAAAGGGAATTTCTAAATTTAAAATTTAATATTAATAAATGATAAATAATATAAGTTAAAATTATTAAATTGTTGTAATTTGATTATAATTTTTAAAATTAAAAAAAATTTATTAAGATTATTTTAATATAAAAACCTAATATAATTATTATTTAATATAAAAAATTAATAATAAAAATATAATATATTAATTATTTTAATGTCATATTTTAATATTTATTATTAATATAAAATTTTATTGATAATAATTTAAATAATATATTAATATAAGATAAGATAAATAGTAATATAATATATTAATATTACCTTTTTTACATTTTAAACAATTATGTTATAATATTATAATTTTAATATAAATATAAAAAATAATTTTTTATAGATTTTAAAATATTAATATAATAAAAATGAAATTATTATATAGCCAAAAAATATTAAATTAGTATAATTTTATTATATTTCTAATTTTTTACATAAAAATTATTTAATTATTATAGTGGTAGTTTTAAAACTGCTGCTACGTGGAAATTATGTACCGAAGTTTAAAATCGCATAAAAGTGTGAAGTTGACAAATTTTATTAACGTTATTAGCATCAATTTGGACGAAAGGGTAATATTGATTTTTTTTTTTAAAATTAAAAGACTAAATTGAATATTTAAAAATAATAAACCAAATTAAATAATATAAATAAAAAAGAGAGATCAAAAATATAATTGAACTAATAGTAATAACATAAATAAGAAATTATTATTAAAAAATTTAAAATTTATGTCGATCAAAATTGAAAATAAAAATATATTTATAAAATTTAAAAATATATTTTACCCTAATAAATTAATGGTTTAATTACTCATTTGGTCTTTATAGTTACAAAAACTTTTTTTATTTAGTTTCTATAGTTAAAAAGATCTTCTTTTAGTTGTTATACATACTATTTTTAATCTCTTTTAGATCTCGCAATAGGAATTAAAAGAGATTAAAATGATATGTGTAAAGACTAAAAAGAATTAAAAATGTTATCTATTGAGATTAAAAGAAAATGTTTTTAAAGACTAAAAGAGAAAGTTTTTGAAACTATAAATACTAAGGTTGTGTTTGGCAACGAAGAAAGAAATAGAGGAAAAAAAAGTAGATAGAAAAGAAGAGAAGAGAAATAGGTAAGAAATAGAGAATAATGAAAGTTGTTTGATTTAAGAAAAATAGAAAAGAAATAGAGTGAAAATGTACTTTTTTGACTTTTGGGTATTTTAAATAAAATTATAAAATGGCACTTATACATTTTTTTTTTACTATTATTTGTCAAAAAAAATCCAATAACAGACACAAATGACACATATATTCGATTATGCTATTCACATAATCGAATATATGGCACTACAAAAGAGAAATTTAAAACGGTATATTCGATTACATGTTTCAATCTTTATATATATATGTGTGTGTGTGTGGTCAGGATCCGTTGATACCCGGTGTCAAAGTTAGTCAAATTACACCTTCAATAACTTTTTGTAAAATGCAAATTTAATCGATCAAATCGTTGAATTTGATGTTTTTATTAATTAGATTAAGTATCCAAAATCTCACACAATTCCAAAATTATTTAGCAGTTTATCAAAGCACTTTATTTTAACGTACAATAAAAAATTAAAATATATGTAAATATTCAATGTTAGATGACATATCTAAAAAGTTCAAATTATATGAAATTTGATATATATGATAATGAAGATAATATCACATAATTCAATGGTTGGATCAATTAAATTTGCATTTTACAAAAAGTTATTAAAGGTATAATTTGACCAACTTTGACATCTGGTGTCAATGGATCTTGACCATATATATATATATATATATATATATATATATATATATATATATATATATATATATATTCTGTGTGCTACTTTGACAATGGAAGACGCAAAGAAGAGAAGACAAGCTTAACACAACGAGAAGCGAGAAGGAGAATGACGGATTGCTCGAGGTTTTTAGGTTCCCGACAAAGTGAGAAAAAGAAATAGGGACATTAACGAAAACTTGATACTTCTTTGCTCATTTACGAAGGCAAAA
Source organism: Spatholobus suberectus (assembly GCA_004329165.1). Classification (NCBI taxonomy): domain Eukaryota; kingdom Viridiplantae; phylum Streptophyta; class Magnoliopsida; order Fabales; family Fabaceae; genus Spatholobus; species Spatholobus suberectus. Next base: position 5,462,170 of record CM014729.1, on the reverse strand, counting down.
ATTAACGTGGAATCCACAAAAATTTTAAATATTTTTCACCTAATTCATTGTTACCAAACAAAACAAATTTTGTAACTTCATCACACTTCCACATTTTTCTTTTTCATTTCCTCCTATTTTATCGCTACCAAACGGAGCGTAAATGAATAATTAAACCTAAATTAATAATAATAATAATAATAATAGGCTGCATTGTTGATCTGATCTGATCATCCCCTTATCTTTAGGCCTTTATCTATCTGTCACCATATTGATGTCGTTTGCCTTTGTGGACTTTCCAATTTCACCGTACATGCTTAAATTCCAGAACTTTCCACAAATTACTTGGTCCTCTCCTCGGCTAAAACGGAATCGTGAGAGAAGTCAGAGAGTCAAAAGCACAGCTTGACAGTATCATGTCATGGGGAAGTGGTGGCGGAGGTGCAAAAGAATAACCTTTTTTTTGGTCCCCTCAACTTTTATTTAAGCAACCTTGGTTTCTCCGTCTTTCTTGGAGACAATACGACGCACGCGGCTCATGACTGTAACCAACTTCACCCACCAACTACTCTTTTAATTCCCAACCGAACCATGCCTCTTTTTTTCACTTACTACTACCAATCTTCATTCGAGTTTGGGCTCTCCAATGGCAGTTCCTGCACCATTCTCTCTTTCATCTGATCCCCTTGCTTCCAAGCCTGCCACATCAACGGTATTTATTGTTGTGTTTTCACTTGTCGTATGCTCTGTCTCTTACATGCCCCCATTTTGTTCCTATATATGTGAGTGAACTAAATAGAGTCGCGCTGCTGTGGCAGATCTTTGGTCGTGACGCGTTGAAAACAGGGAAATTTGAGCCAACCCATTTCAGATTCTTCACGGCATCAAGGTTAGTGCCCAACTTTCTCTGCTTACTTTGCTTCGATCGTGTTGGATTCGCTTACTTTCTGCTCTTATGTTGATTTTCATGTCTGGGGTGTTCATTCCTAGCTAGTGTAATTATCTGAAAACTTGCATCTTTACTTTGTTTCTAGGTTTCATAATTGGTTTGTAAATATTGATCTACCAATGATAAATGAAAATGGTTATAAACCTTGAATCTCCTCTAAACGTTGAGTTAAAGGGTTGCAGATTTGCTGATTCCTTATGCTTAATTCGTTATTGATATTGCAATCCTCTCTTGTTTGATAACTCCAAATCTTTTAAATTTTAATATATGTTCTATAAATGAGTCTGTAGCTGTAATTTTCTTTCTCTGTAATCTGTTTGTATGGGCCCTGACTCTAATATTTGTCTGACTAGATTACAGTTTTTGCGGCTATTTCTTAGAAGTAAGAACAGTTAAGTAATTGAATTATTCTAATATTCTAATGTCTGCAGGAGAAATCAAGGTTTCACCTTAAAGGCTTCAATGGGGCCTCCAGGATTTACAGCAGAGAAACTGAATAATAACAAGCTACAGACTTTAGCTGATGTTGAAGATGGGTGTGATATATTTCATGACCTGAAAGATAGGTTTTTTAGTTTTAAAAGGAATAAATACTTGTAAGCTTCAGAAAAACCCTTGTCATAAATGTTCATTTCTGATGCCTAATATAGGGAGAAGTTATTTTATTCTGACTTTGTTTTATGGCAGGAAAAATATTGAACAGTTTGAAAATCTTGCAAAGGCTCAAGCACCAAAGGTAATTGTTCCCTATCTTCCTCTCTATTACACACCTTCCCTTTTTGACCATGCCTCTTGTTGTTTATTAATTTATCAATTATGGTTTGTTTCTTATTCATTTCAGTTCATTTCTTCAAGTTGTATACTGAAGCATTAGCAAATAAGTATTCTTTACTAACAACTCCCAGAACAGTTCATGGTTATTGCTTGTGCAGATTCTAGGGTATGCCCCTCTAATATTTTGGGATTTCAACCTGGAGAAGCATTCATGATTCGCAATGTTGCTAATTTGGTTCCTTCCTTTGAGGTATAAGTCTAACCGCTATTGATTTGGTTGCCTGTGTTTACTAGATAATTATCATTGATAAGGGTGAATGACAGAGATACACTACTTGCTTCTTCTAATTCCTTTTTCCTGATGCAGAGTGGACCCTCAGAAACAAATGCTGCTCTAGAATTTGCTGTGAACACCCTTCTGGTAAGCATTTTTTTACTTAATAATGCAAGACATGATTTATCTTCTTCATTTGGAAACTTCTAATGCTTTTATTCATTTATCCATCGTCTATTTCACATTTTCTTTTGGGTGATTATATAGTCATTTAAAGAACAAAATGATTTTGGTTAAAATAATGACTGATTTTATGTTATCTACAACTTCTATGGAAAGATTGAATTTGAAGAGTTGGGTATTGGAAATGAGGCAGCAGGAATATGATTTTTTTTTTTAATTAATAGCGACATTGTTATGTTGATTGCAAAATTCTTATTGAGCTTGGGCACAAGTGAAGTCTAACCGATAACATATCATAAGACTTAGCTTCTAATACTTGGGACTTGCAAGAAATATCTGTAGAATATTTGAGTGCATAAGATTCTAATAGCTTTCTAAATTACTGGTCCAAAAACTGTAAGATTTGTACTTATTTTTAAGGAGAGACAAAATTATTTTCATTGCAGGTTGAGAACATCTTAGTCATTGGACACAGCTGCTGTGGTGGTATACGTGCCCTGATGAGTATGGAAGATGATGATGTTGAAAAAAGGTGCTTAATTCTAGATGTTGGTTGTCCTTTTTGCTTTCTTTGATCGTATAAATTTTTCACTTGAAAATATTTTTTTTTCCTGGTAGTTTTATAAAAAGTTGGGTTGTTATTGGGAAGAATGCAAGAATAAAAGCCAAGGCTGCTGCTTCTAACCTCAGCTTTGATGAGCAGTGCAAGCATTGTGAGAAGGTGATATATTTTTGTTCTTAGATTTGAATGCTTGATTTGGCTGTTGAAATGAACTGTCCCCAAATAGTGCAAGATGGCTTATGACAGCCCCCAGATTTTTTTTTTTGGGGAAAGGGGGTGGGGGTGAGAAGGATAGGCTCTACTTGTATTTTGACAGAAGTAACAAACTAAGATCTAAATCTAGTTACACCCATAACATCAGCTAGAAGAAGAGGGTGTAACAGAGGGGGCCATAAATATCCCAAGTGAAGAAAGTGTATTCCGAACCAGCTCCATTCTTTGCTAGCCAATCTGCACGAGCAGATTTTGGTGAATATTTATTTTTTTATGTATTCTATTGCTTTTGCATTTTGTTAATCCTTCTCCTCAGTTTTGGATTTTTGTAGCTAACAATACTTGATTGTAATGGATAATTGGGGATTGCCTACATGGAGGTGTATGTTGACTCCTATATTTGGTTACAAAGTATTGTAGAATAAAATTAGTCAAGATTAGTGCCCTGATGAATCTCATAACTTTGTTGAAACAAACTCTCCCCTATTTTCTGATAGTCCTAACTCCTTAACCTGAGTTCATGTTGAGAATTTCAAACACCCATCATATTTTGCCCTTATGAGAATAGGATCTGCATCCCTCGAAACAAAATGGGTATTTCTTTTTGAATTCTGTCTTCTTGTGGTTTTCATTGAATGTCTCCATTGCTATCATTTTCTGCTGCTTATTAATTTATATGATCCAACTAGTAGGAGTCATGCATATGTTAATCCATAAAAAAGTTGATTATGTTGAATATTTTCAAGTTTTAATGCTTCAAGTGTTTTCTGTGCAGGAATCAGTAAACCATTCCTTATTAAGCCTACTTACTTACCCCTGGATAGAAGAAAAGGTGGCGAATGGAAAACTCTCTATTCATGGTGGTTACTATGACTTTATTGACTGTTCATTTGAGAAATGGACATTGGATTACCGGGGAACCAAATTGGAGGAAAATGGGAGAATTGCTGCCAAAAACAAAATATTTTGGTGTTGAAGTTTTTACTTCTATTTTCCTGTGTAATGCATCGTATTGCCTTTGTAAAATTTGGCAGGACTTTAAAAGCATAGGCTGAATTTTGTATTTTTTGTACAATTTATAAGATATTTAACTCGATTGATTTGAATAAAGCCCTACCATTTCACGTGTCTGTTGGGCTTTCTGAAAAAACGTTAAGGTCATAATTTACTACGGGCTTGGTGATCTTTTATTTTTTAATTCATATTCTGCTGATGCTAGAAGGTAGAGTTATGGACCTATCTGTGTTATATGATTCCTTCTCAAATATTGTCTATGCTATTTCACCCCATAATCAACACGACTTTTGTAAATGTTGTTTAAATCAAATTCCTTCGCCATTCATTTCCCACCAATACACCGTCTCTCTTCTAAGGGAATGGCGTGGTTACTAACCGCTCAGGACTACCTGAAAATTCTTATCTGCCAAGTGAGGGTTCCTCCACTAAGCCTCTGCAAAATTCATTGCCAAATGAATTTAACTACAGACAGATCATAAACCTTGAAAACTTACCTAGTTTCAATTTTCTTCTTACAAATATGTAAACCTAGTAACAATCACATAACAGGAGTACTCTCTTTTTAACTTTTGGTGCATAATTCTCTTTTTTGACTTGGGTTGTATACTTAAGTACAAAGAAGATCTTGGGCCTGAAGCTAAACCTACCCATTTGCTTGTGCAAACCTTTTTAGATAGTATCATAGCTGACTAGTCGAAGATGAGTTAAAAGTTGATACTGATAGACACACAAATCACTCTTTTATGATTTATGTAAGTTGCTGTGAGTTTCTTTTTTCTTTCTTTCTTTTTTTTAAGCTACGGAAGCCTTTTACGAAGTTAGTGAGAGGAACTTGGTTTCATGAAATTCATGCATGGATTTCGGCTGCTCAAAATAGGTTAAGCAAAGGAGGAGATGGATGGTTTGTAGTGAAAAACACGATGACGATGACCCTGAATTCCTATATAGGTGCTGCATGGTGCATGTCTTTAGTAATTTTTACGAAAAATATGGTGAATGCATATCGGCCAGGAGTTATCTTATTGTGTATGGCGGAAAAAAGATGTTACATGCAATGCCATCATGAGGTGGTAAGCCAAACAAAAATTCTTCCTGAAGCTTCTCAATTGAAGTTAGTTCATTCCATTTCTTTCTCATTCTTAGCTCTGTGTTTATTCTGACGAGGTGAGGTCTATAATTGCGCTTCACACCTCTTGAACCATAAAAAAATGTCACATCTTATTGACCGAATTCAGGTTATAGCTGTTCTATCCTATTGCCTGTTATATGATTCTTTAATGATTATGTTATCACTGTAGCCTTACAGAACATGCATTTGTCTGCACTTCAGCACATGAGCATGTTTGGTATTGGATATAGACATGCATGTTGGACATAGAAGATTTATAAACGCCTTATTCACATTTAGTCACTTTTCTGGTTGCGAATACATAACAAATTGATTTGCCTGCATTTTCATTTTTGTTATTATGCCATTTTATGTGATGGATATCAGGATATGAGATGTGTCATGTGCTTAAATGGGACGACGGATGAAGAAATTGTGCTATTTCATGGCATGAAAGAGGACCGTGTTAATGTCAGGAATTTCGTCTTCATGAAAGGTTCTTGATCTGATGAAACAGAGTGATGAAAATGCATTATAAAGACAACTGCCGATACATGGCGTTTTTATGGCTACTGCGTTAATTGATGATATGTATGCTCATTGTCAAAACTACAAACTCTCTTAGAAAAGGTAATTTTGCATTGTACCATTGGTGTTATACTTACTACTTTATAGGAGCTTTTTATTATATGATGTTTCATATTGACTTGTTGAAAATATTTGGAGCTGTTCTTGTGGTAAGTAGTATATGTATAAACGCTATTCTTCACTACTTTTGTTTTAGCTAGACCAAGGCTTAGAATCAATACATATATATAATCTTTGGAGTTTAACATATAACTCGATTAATAAAACTTATTTATTTAATTATATTAATCAATGTCTTGCTGTGACAGAATGTTAGACCCTTAAATTTTTTATAAGTGAGTTTTTACAATCTAATGGCACACAAAATCATGCAAACGACAAAAGGGTTCCTAATTCTATTGAAAATAGAATTTTCTCCAAGATTAGAATGCTTGATTAGTCTTTGGCCCATACTTGAACAGGAAAATTTACAAGGTTGAAAGATGGTATTTTCTGCTTCTAACTTTTTCAACAATGACTGGTCACTCAAGGTTTGCAGAGGCAGGTATCCTACTACAATCCACATCGCCATTGCCAAAAGTACTGAGCTTTCCAAACTCGAGTTGCTTCCACCACTTGTGATCCCAAACTCACCAAGGTTGATCTGCCACTGCCACTACCACCACTGCTTGCGCCTGAGTTGCCTGCTATTCCCATCCCTGAAGTGTAGGTTGAGCTGCCATCACTGAAGAAGTCAGAGTTGCCTACAATAGCAAAGCTGCCTTAGTACCTGAGATTCTTGTAATCCTACTCCAGAGTTGCATGCTGTGACAAAGCCATAAGTGCCTAAGTTCCTGAAAATCCTAATCCCCACCCAGCCACTACTCCTTAAACTAGTATTTTGCTGTAGTAACTTGTACTGTTTAATGCGTTTATTATTTCTAATTTTTGTTGCCATTATAGGGTGGCTCTATTGAGGTTTCATTTTTACTTTATGTATAGTGTAATATTAAATTACATAACACGGTCAGTTTTTAGGTTATTTGAGTCAGTTTTGCTGCAGCATGTTGATTGTATTCATTATTATATCAGACTTTCATATCTTCCAGTTCAGCAAAATCTTGAGTTTCTGAATACTGTAGTTATGAATGCAGAAATTCCTTCCAATATAGCCAAATTAAGATATGGCATACATATGTTTCTTAACTCCATCTATTCTCTTCAGATAGGTAAAAGTTGTAGGATTCGTTCATTATCTATACACCATAAAGGAATTATCTAAGCATACATTGCCTTCATAGCTTGTATTGTATTTCTCTACATTATTTAAAACTAAAGAACAGTTGAAGTTCCAGATGTAGGACATTGTATTGTATGCATTTCAATTAAAACGTTCCTGTAATTCATCCTCCCAATTAGAGGTCACCTGCCCGTACTGCTAGATGATGAATACTTTTTATCCTGCATTTAAGAACTCGCCATTACATAGAACAAGTTGCTTCTGGTTTCATTGTCATTTAACAAAAAGCACAAGTTTTACTAACACAAGTTAATATTGCATCTTAGGTACAAGAGGCTAGGATTTTGAAGATTGAAATTTATTACTTCTATTGAATGGTGCATTGAAATATTTTATTTGACCCTGACATAGTTAACCATTAGTGATGAAAACCAATCACTAATATTTATCTCAAAAAAATAAGAGTATTTTTGTGATGGCAGACGGTAAACTGCAATGGTATTATTAATAGGGATGACATTTATATGAACTAGTTTTACATCTGTCTCGTTAATTTCATGAAAATTACTAAACTACCAATTATTTTCACGGAAAACATGAAATTACTTGAAATAATTAACAGATCTTTTATCACATATATAATATAATAAGTAATTCAAAATAAATATATACGGTTAATGAATCCAGCTGTTTACAGAGAAGAACCTGATAGGCTGGTGTGTATGTGGCTCTATCTGAGTTTAAAATACTATCATGATAACTTCTACAAAAGCCACAAGTTATCCATAACGGGACAATTTACTCTACCATGTTCTTTTGGTTTATTACATGTGCCAGCCTCAGTCAGTGGATTTAAGCCTCCAATATGACAAAATGTTTCATTTTCACGTCTGGTAAAAGAAAAACTAGAACCAACGAGTTCTTATCTCAATAGCTACCGGCCCAAATTTTTAAGGCTCAAGTTTGTTGTTGTCTGGTACAGGTTCATCCTCCACCAAGTCACTTCCACTCCTCCACTCAAGTGCCCACACTTCCAATGTAAACATTATTATTATTATTTTTTAAATAACTAGTTGGGCACCACGTGCTTCAGTGACGTGAGGGGAATCCAAAGTATGAAAATGGGTATGGTTCAGATATCATACTTGAGGCACTACACGCTATTATCATATTTTGCGTGTTGTGCATGGAATGGTATTCCCGCGAATGCCGGTAATACACCGAAAAGTTTATTTAATTTTCTTGTTGACTAAAAGCTTATATTTACCGGGTATAAACAAAACCGAGCTTATCATCATATGAAAAGGAAGCAAATAAGAAAACTTCTAAAAAATAAGGCATTATTTCTCTAAATTTAAACATTATCAAAATTCAAACATGCATTAAGTTTAAAATATTGTAATGACTGGTATTATGGACATTTGACTAGCTAATATTCATTTTAGTTATATTTATGTTGCCATGATGTATATGTAAGCATTTGAACTAACCATAACTTATCCTCAATACCTATCCTTGTGTCACAGGATTCACTACCTCGTCTATAAAAGCCCACATACAACATCTCAAGGGCATCACCTCAAGCATACCAAACTCACCTTGCATAGATTATTGATTAAGAAAGCTCTTGTCATTTGCTAGCTCCAACAATGGGTTCTAGCAGTTTCTCATTCATTTTACCACTTCTGCTTCTAACATTGTCATCCATGATGATCAGTGACACAAGGGTTGCAGAGGCACGTAACCTGCCAAAACCAGCAAAAATACACGAAGGTTCCAAAGTTGAGTTACCTCCGCTACCTACTGTGCCAGTGCCACTGCCACTGCCACTGCCACCACTTCCATCAGTTCCACTGCCAGCGTTGCCTCCACTGCCACCACTGCCAATGCCAGAGTTGCCTGTTCCAATCCCTGCAGTTCCTCTGCCTGGCGTACCAATTCCTAGCGTACCAATTCCCAAGCCAAAAGTTAATAACGTGGTCATAAACCCATAAGTACCTAGAGTTCCTGAAATCTATCCAGTCACTGCTCTACTTATTTTGCTCCAGTAACTTGTACTGTTACTTCTTAAATGTATTGTCTATAATTTGTTGTCGCTATCCCAGGGTGGTTCTGTTGGGGTTTAATTTGTTCTTTATATTTGTGTTATTCATTTACATGTTATGTTCAGTTTATATGTTGTTTCAGTCAGTTTTACTACAAGCACATTATTTATTGTGATCTGTAATGTACCAGACTACTTATCTTCTAGTTCAGTACAATCTTGAATTGTTTGTGGTACAAATCTTGAATTTCTGAATACCGTGATCATCGCGAGGCAGAAGTTTCTTTCAATATGACCTATTTAAGCTTATGTTTTAAAAATCGGACCGGACTAAAACCGGTGAACCGGTTCTATGTCTGATCCAATTGAATTAGAAAACCGATCAGTTAAAGAACCGGTTTATGAACTGGTCAAAACCGGTAAAAAACTGCTTTGTAGCAGTTCAATAAAAAATGTTTAATAAAACATTATTTTAATATTTTTTCTTAAAAAAAAAAAATCAACCTAAAATATTTGTTATTTTTTCTATTCTAAATATAAACTTGTTTTTATTAATAATATATATGTGTATTATTAAAACTTAGAATTAAGTATTATGACATATTTAATTTGAACTTTTTTAAGTATTGTATATGTTAAGAATCTATAAAATTATATTTTATTTTTAGTTTTTAGTATTATAAAGTTATAATATATTTTTTTAATATTATTTTATGTATTATTTAATAATTATTATTATTTTATTAATACCGGTTCGACCATAATTCAACTAAGGTTAAACCATTGAAGCTTGAATCAGTACCTTGATTGGTTCAATGACCAGTCCGGTTTTAAAAACATTGATATTAGCTATGGCATATATTTAGCTCTGTCTCGTTTCTCTTTAGACATGCAAGTGTTGTGGGATTCATTCATAATCTACAGACCGTGCAGGAAATATCTAATATTAATTGTTAACATTCTTTCCAAATTGCAACTAAAATTAAATGTCTATGTATATCGGTTCTCCAAAGATATACGCATCACATTGGTGGGTCATATTGGTCCTTCGTTTATTAGGTATACTAGTTTTAGTAGCACGGGGACATAAAGAGTTTATTGATTAGTATTATAAATAGTGTGTTAATAATATATTTTTGTGTCATATATTAATAAGAGAATAAAATGAAATTTCTGTTAAAAGTAATTTGATGTCAAATTGGAGACCTCAGTAATGTACCCAAAAACAATTGGAGACCTCGACATTGTGTATGTAATATATAATGTCTAATTTTGCTACCTTTAGAAATAAAATAAATAAATTTGAAGTATAAATTATAATAAAATATAAATTTAATAATAATTCATACGCTAATGTATTTTGTGCAATATGTTTATCCTCTTATGTTATGTTTTATTCATATTTTTATACTGATCAATTTACATATAGATTTTAACATGTAAAAATAAGAAAAGAATAATGATTTATTTATAATTTTTTAAGAATTTAAATTTTAAATATCATGTGAAAAAATAGAAACAATTTTTTTAATTGAATTTTAGTTTCTATCGTTTAGTTAAATGTAAACTAATTACTTAAGAGAAAATTAAATTTTGATTAGATAAAAGAAAAGATACATTAAATTAATTAAGTCAGAAGATAGTAAGCAAGAGTAAAATAAATTTATTTTAAAATTAGAGTTTAATTTTTATGTACTATCAGTGTAAAAAATTTTACACTGACAATCAATTAGAAATATTGGTAAGTATGACTTTTAAGGTACTTATTGTAAATGTCAACAAAATTATCATACATGATAGTTTGTAATTAAATAATAATGTAAAATTTCTTTACACCGTTAGTGCATACACTATTCAAGTAAATTGTTCATCATGTGAATCAAGTATAAATTTCCCTACTTGCTTTCATAAAAAAAATGCTCATATCCATGTGTTATATTTTATATATAATTTCTATTTTAATAGATTTATATATACATATCAATATATAAAAGTAAATTAAAATTTTTCTAAGTAAAAAAAAATCTTGAATAAATTACTTAAGTGAAAAGATAATAAATAAAAATTGAATAATGATTTGCTTAAAAATTAATTTTACATATTAATTTTGCACGGAGAAGATAATAAACGATTATGTGGGTTTAATTTGATTTTTGTTATGTAATTAAATATATTATAATTAGGTAAAAGAAAATTTAATTTTGATTGGACAAAACTTTTTAGTAAAAAAGTTCATTCCCGTAAATTAAGTGTAAATTTCCCTACTTATTTTAATAAAAACATATTCATCCCATGTATTGTATTTTATATATACTCTCTATTTTAAGAAACTTACATATACATATCAATGTATAAAAGAAAATTAAAATTTGTTTAGGTAAAAGAAAATCTTGAATAATTTATTTAAGTGAGAAGATAATAGATAGGAAATGAATAATGATTTGCCTAAAAATTAACTTTAGACATTAATTTTGTACAGACAAGATAATAACGATTACATGGATTTAATTTGATTTTTGTTATATAATTAAATATATATTAATTAGGTAAAAGAAATTTTAATTTTGATTGAACAAAAATCTTTAGTAAAAAAGTTCATCTTCGTGAAAAAAAGTGTAATTTTCCCTACTTGAATACATAAAAAAATGTTCATCTCCATGTGCTATATTTTTATATATAACTTCTATTTTAATAAATTTACATATACATATAAAAGTATAAATAAAATTAAAATTTTCCCATGTAAAAGAAAATTTTGAATAATTTATTTAAATGAGAAGATAATAAATAAAAAATAAATAACGATTTGCCTAAAATTTGATTTTAAATATTAATTTTGCACAGAAAAAATAATAATGATTACATGAATTTAATTTGATTTTTGACATGTAATTAAATATATATTAATTAGGTAAAAAGTTTAATTTTGATTGGTCAAAAATCTTTAGTAAAAAAGTTCATCTCCGTAAATTAACCGTAAATATCCCTACTTGCTTTAAAAAAATGATCATCCCAATGTATTATATTTTATATATAATTTCTATTTTAATAAAATTACAGATTTACATATAAAATGTATAAAAGAAAATCAAAATTTGTCTAGGTAAAAAAAAACTTGAATAATTTATTTGAATGAGAAGACAATAAATAAGAAATGAATAATGATTTGCCTAAAAATTGACTTTAGACATTAATTTTGCACAGAGAAGATAATAACAATTACATGAATTTAATTTGTTATGTGATTAAATATGTATTAATTAGGTAAAATAAATTTTAATTTTGATTGGGAAAAATCTTTAGTAAAAAAATTCATTTCCCGTGAAATATGTGTAATTTTCCCTACTTGCTTACATAAAAAAATGTTCATCCCCATGTTTTATATTTTATATATAACTTCTATCTTAATAAATTTACCTATACATATTAATGTATAAAAGAAAATTAAAATTTGTCAAGTAAAATAAAATCTTGAATAATTTATTTAAGTGAGAAAATAATAAATGACAAATGAAGAATGTTTCGCCTAAAAATAGATTGTAAACATTAATTTTGCATAGAGAAGATGACAACAATTACATGAATTTAATTTGTTTTTTGTTATGTTATTGAATATGTGTTAATTAGGTAAAAAAAAAATGAAAAAATAGGCTATGCATTGACGGTGTAAAGCAGTTTTATACTGTCATCCAATCACAAACTATCATATATGGTAAGTTCGTTGACTTTTACAATAACTACCTTAAAAGTCATATTAATGGTAATTTTTGATTGGTTGACAATGTAAAATTTTTTACACTGGTGGTGCATAAACATTAAACTCAAAATAAATTGTAATTTTGATTGGTCAAAAATCTTTAGTAAGAGCAGTCATCCGTTCTGGAGGCCACCCAATGGGACTTTTTATTATAAACGGACAAAAATGGATATATTTGCAGCAGAAATTGCTCCAACCATTCCTCCATCTTCAAGATAGATTACCACTCGTCACACACCCACTTAAGATCCACTGGGTGTCCTGTAAGTACACACACAAAAACACACATTAATAACACAAACACAAAAATCCTGAAGCCAAAATGATACGGATTAATTTAAATAAAACAATTACTTAAAATAAAATAGCATTTAATTTAAATTTAAAGATAATAGCATACTCATAATAATCATAATTAGTAAGATTTAATTTAAATTTAAAAACAATGATAATTGTTATAATTTAACATAAAATATAATTTAATTTAATATTAAATTTGAAAATAATAACATACTTATAATAACAATAATTTAAATTTGAAAAAATTATAAAACCTTAAAAATTAATTTTACTCTCATAGATTATGTGTAGAAATTACAATATAAAAGTGGAAGAGAAAATATAAAAATGAGTTAATGAGACAATAAAAAGGATGAGTCGTCTCACTTTTTAAAACAAGTACTCAAATTTATTATAAGAGTAGATGTTTTTGAGCAAAACTAACATGTGTTTAGACACTAATAATATCAACTCATATTCAATCAATAAACAAATTCCAATATTCATAACATTGTTTTATTTTTCTATAAACGATCTCAACGTTGGACTACCAAACACATTGTAAACCCACAAGTAAAATTCTGCTTTTCCCTCTTATCATAAATTATTCTAAATTAAAAAAGTTGGATGTCCTACTTTTGAATCCCCAAGGTTATACTGGCCAACCACTACACCAACAAGGTAGTCCAACAACGTATTGAGCAGTCCAAGGAAGGTTAGCAAACACAAAGAAAGCTCAAAGGCTCTTGGCCACAAAGGGATGCAGTCATTAATTTTTCTATAAAAGGCCTGTCGTATCTGGAATATGCACACAAGCTCAACTCAAAGCAAAAGTTCCTTGCAGACTTATATATTTATCACTCAGCACCAAGCAAATTAAGTCTTTTGCCATGGCCTCCAACAGCTGCTTCATCTTGGCTTTTTTCGTTGCCATTTCCTTCTCAAGCATGGATATTGGCCTAGCAGCTCGCCATCTTCTGCAGACAACTCCATCTGCACCTTCTTTGCCAAAACCAACATTGCCTACAATCCCAACACTGCCTCAGGGCAATGTTCCACCTTTGCCCCCAATCCCATCTCTCCCACAGCCATCTCTTCCTACCATGCCAACTGTCCCACAGGTCACTCTTCCACCACTTCCTGCCACTTTACTTCCAAACTTTCCCACAATCCCAACCACTATCCCCTCCTTCCCTTTCCTCTCCCCACCACCATCAGCCACCAGTCCCTGAATGACGCTACTCTACTTATATATGTCGGATTAAGCACTCATCTTTGGAGTTTGGTTCTGGCTTTCAGTGATCATTAGCTGCATTTCGTGTTGTTTGATCGATATGTTAGACATGGGATGATGATATCATACGTTGTTCGTTTATTGCTGGCGTGTATTTATTTTAATCTTTCATTTTCCTTTGTTATTCGATCTTGTATGCATAGGATTATTGTTTTTTCTTCCCCCTCGTTACTTTATGTACTTGGAGTTCTATTGTTATAGGACACACGTGATAATAAATAGTTCATGTTACCTTATATAAATATATACACACTGCTTTCCTAAGTTGCTAGGCCTCCTATTGAGTTATATCTATTCAAAGGGTAGCATAATTTGACAAAATATAAACAAACAAAAGCTTAAATACAATTGACATGGGTACTTAGAAGACATTCGCATAAATACCTTAATTAAAGTATTTATATAATAAACTTTTATTAAGTGAAAATTTATTCCCGTAAAATTTGTTGGTATAATGGTATTCAAGTTATCTTCTATTTAAAGTCTTAAATTGCTTACTTCAAGTAGAATTTTAGGTTTTATATACTCTTTTACTTCATATAAATAATCTTATGTGATGTGTGGTATTTTGGATTGGGTTAAGGGCTCAAGTACCCCCAAAAAATCAATTTAATTCTTTGAAATTATATGTCTCACCACATTAATCTTTCAAAGAATTTGATTACCAATGGATCGGGGCAATAATTGTTATAGGATGCTTAAATAGTTACTTTACGTCATTATATTTGGGTGGCATAAATATCAAATAAATATAATTATATTTTTATCTTCTTATTAAAATTTATGTGCAATTTTTATTTTTGATAATATTTATATAAATTTAATCTCTCAATTTTTTAAATTATTATAATTAATTCTTTTCATCATTTTTCCTTTATATAAAACTCTTGAATCTTTTTGTTTTTTTTTACTCAAACAATTAGAGATTTAGGACAAATTTGAGATACAAAATGATTTAAAAGATTGAGAAGTTAAAATTTTGATCAAATTTAAAAGATTTAACATAGTGTGAGATTAAGATTTTGAAGATAGAGAATTTTTGAATTTTTAAATTTTGGATGAAATATGATATTTAGATCGGTAAAAAAAAATTTCGATTGATTGATTTTTTTTTATTATTGAATTTGCGTGAGAAAAAAAATCATTTTGATTGATAGGTAAATTTTGAATAAAGATGGTTTAAAATGATTTAATAGATTTGGCTCATGGAGTCTTGAGATTAAAAATAAGAATTAAAAGGAACTAATGGAGAGACTTGATTAAACAATTTAAAAAATGAAGGACTAAATTATAATAATTAAAAAAATGAAGGATTAAATTTGCGCAAGAAAAAAATTATAAAGAGACCAAATTCACACATTAGTTGTATTAGAGGAGCCAAAAATATAATTAAACCTACTAAATAATAGAGAAAATAGGTTATGCATTGACAATGTAAAAACAATTTTACAGTGTTATCCAATCACAATCCACCATATATGGTAAGTTTGTTGATTTTGATAATAACTACCCTAAAAATCACACTAAAGCTGATTTTTTATTGGTTGATAGTGTAAAATTTTTTACACTGACAGTGCATAGCAATTAAACTCTAAATAATATGCCAAGTAGAAAATTACATTAAGCCTATGTGTCATCTACACTAGAATAAATGATTTTTTTTGAAAATAAATCTACTAGTGGAGGAAGAGCTCCTAATTAAAGATAAGAGACATAAGGTAAAAGAGAGAGCAAAGAAAGAATCTATCAATTACCTATGCAAGCAAAAGTTTCTAGATTTATAGAAATATAAGGTGCGTTTGATATGCACTAAGGTACAACATAAGGAGAACAACATAGGAAACATTTAAGTTACATGACAACTTTTTATCTTATATGTTGTTTGGTGGATAATGGATAGTACAAGCAAAATAGTGTGAAATTTATTACAATACTCTTTTTAATATTAATTATCTTAATACAATTCATATTAATTATTTTAATACGATGACGATTGTGGTGGGGGTGAGAGTGGTAGTTGCGGTGGCGGTGGCAATGATGGTGGTGATGACGATAGTAGTAATGGAGGCGACGACAGTCATGGTGGCAGTGATAACAATGGTGGTGGTGACAATAGTGGTGGCAACAACAATATTGATGGTAATGGTGGCGGTGAAGGTAGCGACAACAGTGGAGATAACAATGGTAATGGTGGTGGCGGCGACAGCAACATTGGTGGTGGTGGTGGGGTGTTAGCAACTGTGGTGGTGACACTAACAACAATGGTGGCAGCAACGATGGTGGCGGCTGCGGCGGCAACGATAGTTGGGTATTTTTGTCTTTTGGGCATTTTGTACTTAGGACAAAAAGTTGTTTCATAGTTTATTGAGTAACAAAAAAATTGGGTTTTGATCTTGTCCATCATCACTTAAGTTGTGTTGTCTCATGATACTTTTTCAAATCAAAAGTGGAACAATTATTTTTATGTTGTTCAATACCATACTTTTAACAAATCAAACGGACCCATAAAACAACATATAAGATATCACGCTTGCATATCCATTGTTAGAGTCTCCAACAAATATTCCAATAATTACATATTTGATTTGACCTATTGATGAATAGACAAGCACTCATTTCATGCTTGTTTGGGTAATAGAAATGAGATTCCCCAATATCATGCTAATAACTAGGATTTCCAAAAGATGTCATTCATTTGATGAGAAATAAAAAGGAATATAAAAATTCAATTGACTGAAACTAAAGTGGCTACTTCAAAGTAACAAAAAGAAAAGTAATTACTAGAGTGGCAGAATCAGAGTGAAAAACAAGATCCCTCACCTCTTTCTCTTATTCAAAATCGTCCATAAGACTTTCATCTCACATGGCTCTTATGTGATAAAAGAATGAAGATGAGTTCTTTTTTCATGATTACTTTCCTCATATATGTATAAGACTAAATCTTTTCGATTGTGAATTTTCAAAAAGATTACTAGTCCGTAGCTATTCAAGGAATCCTTCATCCATGGTTGAGAATGATTGCTTTTTCTAAAATTTTATAACTTGTTTCTATAGAACCAAAATCAAAAATATTCAGAACAAGAAATAGAACTACTTGAATTGATTCGTTTTCAATAGCCACGACCTGATCATCTTAGGGGGGTCCATTTGTTGAGGATCTATTTTAGGACATCCTAAAAGACCTAAGTCCAATCATAATTTATCTTGATCCAAATATGATACTTGCTCCAAGTCTCGCTTACCATGTCAAGTTTCTAGAATATTTTAATACTATTGCTAATATTGACCTAACCTCAACTTTAAAAATAGTACAACCTCAATTTGGCCATGTGTGCACAATTCCACCAGCTTTTACTTTGTCACAATTCCTAGTGACTTGAGTAGAAAATGTGTCTACAAGTATCTATTCTTATTTTTTATCACTCATACTACTAGAGAGGAATAACACTACCATATTAGAGAAGATTTAAACAACAACTCGGATATCAACTCATATAGAATCTAAAAAAATATAATTAATATCTTTCATAGATAGACATTGATATTTGAAAGCAAGGACAAGGTCTTACAAGGTTAAAAACTTAAAATGT
Source organism: Spatholobus suberectus (assembly GCA_004329165.1). Taxonomy (NCBI): domain Eukaryota; kingdom Viridiplantae; phylum Streptophyta; class Magnoliopsida; order Fabales; family Fabaceae; genus Spatholobus; species Spatholobus suberectus. Next base: position 5,444,340 of record CM014729.1, on the reverse strand, counting down.
TATAATATTAATAATAAATATAATTATATTATTATCGCTTGTATAAATTTTGTGAAGTTGTTCCAAATACCCTTTTTCCGCATCGTCAATTATTTTTTAATTTATTTTTTAGACATTCATTTATATTTAGTTAATATATTCATTGTGTTTATTCTAATCTATCTTGAAATCATGGACATGTAAAAAAATAAGGTTAAATATGTTTTTAGTCCCTCAAATTTGAAGTTTGTTTTTGGTTCTCAAATTTAAAATTAATATTTTTAGTCCTTGTAAATTGAAAAAAAAAATGTTTTAATTCCTCTATCCAAACGTTATTAGTAAATTTGTCATATAAAACTCACCTACTACTGAATCTGTCACACAAACCCACTTACTAATATCCTTGTTAGTGAAAATATCACACCAAACTCAGCTGATGTTGGACAACTGACTCAATCTGTCCTTGTTAATGATACTACAGGTGGTCTTGAAAGTAATTTTTGTTTAAATTACAAAGACTAAAAAGATTAATTTTAAATTTGGAGAACCAAAAACAAACTTACTCCAAATTTGAGTGACTAAAAACATATTTAAGCAAAAAAAAAAACAATAACATTAATTTTGATCAATTTTTTCTTTAATTTTAATACATTGTAACTTTGTAAGTATAAATTTGTTTACACTGTTAACTAATTAAGTGATACTTTAAGTATGTTTATTAAAATAATTATTATAAAGTTAATAATTTTTAACAATATAGATATTCATAATTAGTTGAAAATATAAAAATCTTATATAGCATCAGCATATTCCAATTAACTCGTTAAAAAATTAATAACTGCATTTGTTAAACTTAATTTAATTTAACTATATGTATAAGTAAACTTCTAAAAAAGCCATATGTATAAATAAATGTAAATATAGAGATAAAGAAATAGATAAATTGGCAGATAAATAAGTTGTGAGGCCCAAACCATTTTAGATATATTGGGGATTCATTCTCAGGCTCTCAAACACTTTATGGATAGTAACAAATATCCGTTCAAAACAATAAAGATAGTAACGAATAAACTTTCCAACATTTTTAATTCTTGCACTGGGTTGATAGACTACTGCCTTTAAGAGGATGTAACATGTATTTTATTTTATTTTTTTATGCGAGAGGATGTACCGTCTATTTGAAGCTCTGTATCGAGAATTCTATGTAGTAAAAATGAAAAATAGTGTAAAAGATTATTAAAAAATTTACGAAAATAATCACCTATTATATGATGGTCAAATGGACTTTTTTGGGTGACTGGCGGTCAAAGCCTCAAATGGTAGTAATAATCGTTTGCCTAAAGTGTGACTGTGAAACACCATTGGCTGTAAAGGGTGACGTCTGGCTGAGTTGAACTCAGTTAGATGAACCAACTCAACTCTTGGGTATTTCCTCGTTTTCCGACCCCAATTCTCCCCAGAAACAAAAAATCTGTAAAATTATTAAAATAAATTATGCTGACACTTTAAATTTTTTTTGAAATTGTATATAACTTTTTACTTTTCTAAGGTTTACAGTAGTTTTTTCTTATAAAAATACACGACATAATATTTTTAAATAATTAAGGAATATTAGTGTAATTTTTTAAAATAATTAAGAAAAGTTCATGAAAAAAAATATTAAAAAAAATAAATATTAAAAAAAATTTGATAAAACTTCAAAAGATATGAATATAATTTATTCAAAATATTATAAACAAAGATGCACTTTATCGTTGTATACTTATATCCTCTCTCTCTGTTATATAAATACAAAATATGAGTTGGTCATCCTACATTGATTTGATTATTGGGGGCTATAACTTAATAATAGCCGACCACCTTATTAGTCCAACATAATAAAATGATTTATTCAAATACAGGATGGTGAACTAACAAAAAAGATTGGTAAGGTTCTATTTGGTTCTCCAAACTAAGTTGAACTGAAACCATACGAGTTTCTATCCCACCTCTCTGGCTCTATATAAGATCAAGCACTATCCTTCAGCCTCTCATACAATCTCAAAGCAAACACATACCATTTTCATATTTGCAATTCCTCTTCATTCTAGCAATCCATTCAGCTATGGCCTCAAGAAAATCATTCATCACAGCTTTCCTTCTTGCTCTGACCTTCTCAAGCATGAGCATGAGCCTAGCAGCTCGCCATCTTATGCAAACAACTGCACCAAATTTGCCGGGCATTCCTACTTTGCCAAAACCAACATTGCCACCTTTGCCTTCAGTTCCAACACTGCCTCAGGTCAATGTTCCCCGATTGCCTACAATCCCAACAGTGCCTCGGGCAATGTTCCACCCTTGCCCTCAATCCCATCTCTGCCACAGCCATCTCTTCCTACCATGCCAACTGTCCCACAGGTCACTCTTCCACCACTTCCTGCCACTTTACTTCCAAACTTTCCCACAATCCCAACCACTATCCCCTCCTTCCCCTTCCTTTCCCCACCACCTTCAGCCACCAGTCCCTGAATGAATTGCTACTCTGCTAGTGTTGGATAAGCACTCATCTCTGAAGTTTGGTTCTGGCTTTCAGTGATCATTAGCTGCATTTCGTGTTGTTTGATCGATACATTAGTCATGTGATGATGATATGTACGTTTTTCATTCAATATTGCTGGGTAATATTTGCTTTAATTTTTCATTTTCCTTTGTTCTTGGATCTTGTATGCATAGGATTATTGTTTGTTCTTCCTCCTCACTAATTCATGTACTTGGAGAGATCATCGATTGTTATAGGATATACGTTATAATAAATAATTCATACGTTACCTTGTATAAAATATATGCTCATTGCTTTTCTAAGTTGCTGATCGAGCTGTAATCGAGTTATTTGTATTTAAGGGTAACATAATTTTGACAAAATATAAACACAAGGTTAAATTGATATGGGAGTACTTAGAAGACATTTGAATAAATACCTTAATTAAAGTATTTATATAATAAACTTTTATTAAGTAAAATTTATTCGTAAATTTGACTGTAAATTTGTTGGTATAATGGTATTCAAGTTATCTTCTACTTGTAGTCTTAAATTGCTTACTTCAAGAAGACTTTTAGTTTTATATACTCTTCTACTTAAGCGATGAGCGGTATCTGTGGATTGGGTTAACTGCTTAAGTACCTAAAAAAATTTACTTTAGTTCTCTGAAACTATATGTGTCACCACATTAATCTTCAACATATTAGTCACTAAGGAGATAATTAATAATTGTTACAGGATACTCAAATAGTTACTTTACATCAGTTACATTTAGGTGGTATAAATATAAAATAGACTTAATTATATTTTTATCTATTTATTATAATTTATTTGCAATTTTGATTTTTGATAAATTTTATATAAATTTAATCTCAATTTTTAATTAATACAATTAAGTCTTTTCATCATTTTTCCTTTATATAAAACTCTTGAATCTTTTTTTTTTTTTTACTCAAACAATTAGAGATTTAGGACCAAGGTGAGATACAAAATGATTTAAAAGATTGAGAAGTTAAAGTTTTGATCAAATTTAAAAGATTTTATATCGTGCGAAGTTAAATTTTTGATGATGGAGAAAATTTGAATTTTTAAATTTTGGATGAAATATAATGTTTTGATCGGTGAATGTTGAGCAAAAGATAGTTTGAAATGATTTAATAGATTCGACTCATGGAGTCTTTGAGATTAAAAAATAAAAACTCTAGAGTTTTAGATAAAAGGGAACTAATGGAAAGACTTGATTATAGAAATTAAAAAATTGGAGGACTAAATTATAATAATTAAAAAATTGAAGGATTGAATTTACGCCAAAAAAAATTTATTAAGAGACCAAGTTCACACATTAACTATAATAGAGGAACAAAAAATAATATTAACCCTACTAAATAACAAGCCAAGTAGGAAATTACCTTAAGCTTGCCTGGCATCTACACCAGAATAAATGATTTATTTTTTTGAAAAAAAATCTGCTAGTGGAGGAAGATCTCCTAAGGATAAAATACACAAGGTTAAAGAGAGCCGAAAATAGGATCTATCAAATCTAGTATGCAAGCAAAAGTTTTTAGATTCATGGAGATATAGAACAACATATAAGTTATCAAGTTTGCATATCCACCGTTTGAGTGTCTAACTATTATTTCAATAATTACATATTTGATTTGACCTATGGATCAATAGGCAAGCATACATTGCATGCTTCTTTGGGTAATAGCAATGAGATTTCAAATATCTTGCTACGAATAACTAGAATTTACAAAAGAAGATATATTCACTTGACAAAAATTAAAAAAGAATATAAAAAATTGAGTGACTGAAGCTAAAGCAGCTACTTTCAAACTAACAAAAGAAAAGCAACAAGAGAGAGAGAGTTGAGTCGAAAAAAGGATCCCTTATTTCTTTCTCTTATTTAAATTTATGCATGAGATTTTCATCTCACATGACTCTAAGTGATAAAAGAAAGAAGATAAGTTCTTTTTCATTTTTGATTACTTTTCTCATGTATGTATAAGACCAAATCTTTTCAATTTTGAATTTTCAAAAAATTACAAATCCTTAACTTTTCAATGAATGAATGTAAATATATAGATACATCCGGATTCTTCATGTTTAGGCTCTCAAGTAACAAATATCTATTAAAAAAAAAAAGATTCTTAGAATATGAGTTAAGTCTAACTCAACCCCACAAGTTAGCTAAAGAAGTAAGGTTGTCCTCCCCCACCCCTTATATACTCTATTTAGTTATATCATTAGTCAAAGTGGGATCTCCAATACACATACCTGTTGGAACCAAAGATGTATGAAGCGTCTAGTCCCTTAAATTTTGAAGATAACAATAACTTATTAAGTTTTAAGTCTTTGTTGTAAAAAGGTTCTTTAAGTGTCCAACACGTGTGTAATATTAGGCAGTCCAACGCGCCAGTTTTTAATAAGCGTCCATTAGACTCTAGTATGATGATTGTCTAGAAGTAAGTCTCTTTAACGACTAAGTTTTAAAGCATGTTTTAACTCTGCGTATTCACAAAAAGCTTTGAGACTGATGCTTTACCTCTTAGTATAATCTAATGTTAAAATATCTAAGCATTAAATGGAAATCAGATATATGTTGGTATATAAGTGCAGTGTTGCAGAAAAAGGAAGTCAATCTATCAAGCTGGCAAACCGAATAAAGAATGTTCAGAAAAGCAGTTCTCTAACACAGTATTGCACCTTTCATTTTAGTGCAAGAACAAAAATCACTTTTCTGACTCTACTGGAAACTTGATATACACGCACACATTCCTCTCCAGACTGAAGCTAAAAAATTTCAACGGCTATTTTCTAAAGGCTTTATATATATATATATATATATATATATATATATATATATATATATATATATATATATATATATATATATAAGCTCAGAATAGAAGAACTACAAGAAAGTGAACAACGATGAGCCTTGTGTTTTATGGACGACTTTGAAATATTCTCAAACTCTTTGTAGAAAAATTCTTGTACTGCATTTAAACTTTCATATTCTCACGTTGTGAGTTAATTTGTTTTAACAACTGTTTCATGTTGTGAAAGCTTGGAGAGGCTTAGTGATAAAGAATACTTGGGTGGTTAAATAATTTAGGTAGGTTGCTTTGTAAAGCCTGAAGAGGCAGAGAACAATACTTATTTGTAACCAAAGGTTGGTAGTTGAAAACCTTCAGATCGAAGGGACTGAACGTAGCTCATAGTTGAGTGAACAAGTATAAAATCCTCTGCATGCTTTTCTTTCTTATTCATATATACGCCTAGATTATCTGTTCTTTCAACTTAGTTCTAATTTCGTTAAAAAAGTTTTTTTTTTGAACACACAATTCAATCCCCCTTTGTTGTGTGTTCCTCATTCTATCACACCCTTCATGTCGAGGATTGAACATCTCGAGCATGAAGATTTTAGGACTGGACATCTGTGGGTGGTTCAACAATGGCCCAATAACAAGTGGCCTTATAAGTTCAACAATAATTGCTAGGATAAGTTCTAATACTATCTAAGAATTCGAGTTATCCACCCGCAGATGTCTAATCTTGTAAACTTCATGTTCTAAATGTTCAATTCTCGAAGTGATGCGTGTGTTGGAGATCCTACATTGACTAGTGATATGGCCAACACAAAGTATATAAGTGGGGGGCAACCCTCACCTTTAGATAGGGGTGAGCAAGACCTGGCCCGACTTAAGGTTGATTTGGATTGGTTTGAGGTTTGAAATTAGACCTAATGCATTTTTAAGGTGAGTTTGAGTTATGCTTTGAGTTGTCCATCCTAACCTAGTTTAGTGTCGTACATTCTTTTAAAATGTACAACTTTTTTGAACAATTGTGTATTAATAATATTTTTTTATTTAATAGGTAATATTTTGTATAACATGATATTTTATTTATATTGATATTATTTATTTTAAAATATATATCATAAAATATTCCTTAATTTAAGTTCTATACTTCTTTTATTATATAATCTAACTATACATAGTGTTAATATTGATATATTATGTTAAAATGTCAGGTTGATTCGGTTTTGTCTCATATATTTCGGGTCTTAATCAGGTTAGGTTCAAGTTTAAATAAATGACTCGATAAAAATTTCAGGCTGGGTAAGGACAAAGATAAATTCGTCCCAACCCCATCCCTTGCTCACCCTTACCATTAGAGCTAGTTTTTGAGGTAGGATTAGGTCCAAATCCAAGTTCTAACAAGATAGTAATGAATAAATTTTACATCATTTTAATTAAGAGAAAAAAGGTCATCCATTGACAGTGTAAATTAGTTTTACACTGTCATCCAATCACAAACAACCATTTATTGTAAGTTTATTGACTTTTATAATAAATACTTTAAAAGTCATATCAATAGTGATTTTTAATTGGTTGACAGTGTAAAACTTTTTAAACTAACGGTGTATGACCATTAAACTCTTTAATTAATTCTTGTATTGAATTGATAGATTACTGCCTTTAAGAGGATATGTGTGTGTGTGTGTGTGTAAAGGAGACTTGAAGAAAGCTCAACCATAGATCGAAACTTGAACATTACAATAGTCGTCGAATCTAATCAAATTTAGCAGACATAATTGTGGTTAATGAAGCATTTAATTGCTTTCATTAAATCTATTTATTATACAATTATGATAGTTTTATGTTAATAAGATATATTTCAAAATCAAAAGACAATGAAAAAATGTTAGATATATAAATACTATAATAATAACATTTTTCATAAAACATAATAATAAAATTAAATATTATAAATATGTAGTTAAATTTAAAATGATTTATAATATTTTAAATTAATTAATAATTGAGGATATAAATTAAAAAATAAATTCATGTGTATATACATAAGTATATTTTATTTTTTAAATTTGTTACTTTAAAATATATTTTTTGAACAATAATAATTTAAAATAAAGATTTTATAGACATGAACCTACACATTAATATGATATTTAATGCTATTGAATATTATTTAATGCTATATTTATATATTTAAAAAATTATTATGAAACACAAAATAATTATTTCTAAGTTTAATATATATATACACTTTAAAATTTCTTATATATATGTGAATTTATATATATATATATATATATATATATATATAATAATAATAATAATTTCTCTCTTAATTTCTATCTTTAACTATTATTTTAAATAAATTATTATGAATTGTTATAAATTTACTAAATATCTAAAAATTCCTTTTTAATAACTATTGTTTGTAAAACATATTATAATGTAACCAAAATGAAAATAAAATAGACTCATATATAAGAATTTTTTTCTTAATTTCTATTCATAATTATTATTTAAAATAAATTATTATTAATTATTTTAAATTTAACTATATGTGTATTAAATCTTTTACTTTTAATTATTATTCATAAAACATGTTTTAAAGCAATCAATTCAAAAAAAATAAAATACATTTAAGCATAAGAATTAATATATATATATATATATATATATATATATATATATATATATATATATATGTATGTATGTATGTATATGTGTGTGTGTGTGTGTATAAAAGAAAGGTTGTTAGAGTAAATTTTTTCTACCTAAATTAGAGGTATATAAGTCATTTTAAATTTTTGTATTTAATATAGTTATATTAGTCTTTCAAACATTGTATTAAATTAAAATTATAAAAAAATATTTTTGGTGGGTGGGTTTTAAAATTTAAAGTTACAAAATAAACTGAAAGGTTATCTTTTTTCCTCTAATGGATAATTATTATTTTTTTATAAAGCCCAATGTATCGTTTTCAAGTCTAATTAATTCTCTGATTTAGTTTCGTAAAACTGAATAAATGTTTCAACCATCATCGTGCATTATTCTCTCTCATATATTCTTCTACTAAGGTTTAAGGTCAACTAGCGGGTGTATTTCTTCGTTCTTTGTATTTTCATTTGTTTATCTTTCTTTCTTTTTTGGTTTTACAGTTATTTCCTTCATTTTGCTCTTTCTCTTTGATAGAAATAGAAATTTTATGAATATGTCTTAATTAACTTATAGCAATAACACTTTTTGTGGAGTTAAGAGAAGAAAGTTCTTAAAGCAATGTATCATCTAATGAATTTGGCGATAGATCAAAAGTTAGGATTAAGAACAAACATTAGGTATATCATCTTATTCTACATCTTTTATTATTTTCTTTTTTTGTTCATTTTACATGTGTCATCTTTGTGCATTTCTTTTCTCATTTTATTGATATATTATTTATGTTGATTATTGTTCAAGCTTTTCATATATGCTTTTATAGTTTTATTTTTAATATTATATTATAAATAATGTATATATTTATAGTCATTCTCATTTTGAGCAATAAAAAAATCAATAATCTAACTTTTACTTTATATCTTTAACTCACAATATTTTTTTTTTGTTTAACAGGACATAAAGGGGAGCATATTATTGTTACAACATTACTTCTTATTCATTAATTTCTTTTCTTTATTATATGTTTTATGTAATTCACTTAACACAATTTAATGAATTTTATATAATTAAATTATCCCATTAATTATTTTTATTTTTTCTACTTAATTCAATTGCCTAATTAAATTTTTATACATATTATTTATATATTTTATTATTTACTTCAATGTTTATTAATTGTTTCAAATAAATTATGATATAAAAAATTAATTATTTTCATAAAATAAATGAATTATTGACTAATCTCTCTCTCTAAGGTTTACTTTTAATAAAGAATTAAATTGATTAATTAATGATAATTATTACACAATTTTAATATTTAAAAGTTAATAATAATAATAATAATAATAATCATAAATATAGTCTTTTTAAATTTGTAAGGGTCAATTTTAACATTATAATTTTTTATTTTTATAAATTGAAATCTTAATAATAATAATAATATAATAATAATAATAATGATATAATGGCAGTAATAGTAGTAGTAGGGTCACTTAATTGTATTTCATAATTTTTCCCTCTCATATATATAACATTTTGAAAAATGATAATTAAATTGATGCAAAAGTCTCACATGTATTTTTTTAGGTAAATTATGTTAAACAATATATTAAATTGATCAATTAAATAATATATAATTTTAAATGATGATAAAATTTAATATATAATTAATATAAAAATAATAAAATAAATAACAATTAAATATAATAATAGATTTCTTTCACAACTATCAATTACAAGTTATTATGATTTTTTATTCGTATTAATTCAGAGAATAATAAATACTCATTATATATATCATAAAATTAAAAAAGTTGTAGAATATGCAATATTAGTGTAGTTATTATTATTAATGACATTGTCTTTTTGAATTCACTTAGAATGAGAAAAAAGTATAACAATATAAAAAGTAATATGTAATAATATTGAAAAAATTAGTAACATATAAATAATTCTTATAGATAAATAATCCTTATAATAGTTAAATTATAAGATATAAAGTCTAAAACATAAAATAAGAGTTTATGATTATGTACTATTAGTGTAAAAAGTTTTACACTATCAACCAATTGGAATTCATTGTTAGTATGACTTTTAAGGCTATTATTGTAAAAGTTAACAAATTTACCATTCATAATGGTTAGTAATTGGATGATAGTGTAAGACTGCTTTACAATGTCAATGTATGACCTTCTTCTCATAAAATAATCCTTGTAGATAAATAATTTTAAAAACTAGCAAATAATAAAATTAAAATTAAATAACAAAGAAAAACAATAATAATATACAAATCTCACTATATTGATTGGGAGTATTCAATTTGTCTCGCATTTAAGTTAACCAACTCAAAATTTTAACAATATCACATAATTAAAATTAATATCTTCTAAATAATTAAAAATATAATTTTAAAATAATTAACAAATATATATTTAAAAAAATCACACTATTTCAATAAATTTAAAATCAATTTTCATTATTATAATAATTATTTTTAATATTATTAATTATAAACACATAAAATCAAGTACATTACATAATATTCATAATAACAAAAATGAACACTCAAATTTAAATACTTAAATATTCACATGTATTATGCTCATTTTCACTTTGAATTTAATCATTTCATATAGGTATTAGAACATCATCATTACTTGAATAAAGAACAAATCATAATAAATTTTAATAAGTTTAATATTTTTTAGCACAACATCTGTTCAATTAAAAATATAATTAATCATCTTTCTCAATTTTAAAGTAATTATACTTAATTTATTATTAAATATTTTATTTATTTACATATATTTTTAAAAATAAATATAAATATAAAAAATATATAATTTAAATAAACTCGTGCATTAAAATTTAGTGTAACATGTATTTGAAGCTCTCTCTCGTATTCTGTGTGATAAAAATGAAAAATAGTGTAAAAGATTATTAAAAAATTTATGAAAATAATCTCCTATAATATTGTATGGTGGTCAAATGGACTTTTTTGGGTTATTGGCGGTCAAAGCCTCAAATGATAGTAATAATCGTTTGCCAAAAAAGTGACTGTGAAACACCATTGGCCGAAAAGGATGACGTCTAGCAGCTGAGGACCTGAGGTGAACTCAGTTAAATGAACCAACTCTTGGCTATTCCCCTTTCCACCCCAATTCTCTCCGGATACAAAAACTAGTAAAAATATTACAAACAAATGAAAGATGCACTTTATCGTCGTGTAGTTGTATCCCATTTCTCTCTCTCTCTCTCTCTCTCTCTTCGATATATACAAAATATGAGTTGGTCATCGTACATTTGAATATTGGGGGCTATAACTTAATAATAGCCAACTAACTTAGTAGTCCAAAATAATAGAATGATTTATTCAAATACAGGAAGGTGAACTAACAAAAAGATCGGCAAGGCTCTATTTGGTTCTCCAAACTAAGTTGAACTGAAACCATACGAGTTGCTCTCCTACGTCTCTAGCCGTATATAAGACCAAGCACTATCCTTCAACCTCTCATACAATCTCAAAGCAAACACATACCATTTTCATATTTCGCAATTCCTCTTCATTCTAGCAATCCATTCAGCTATGGCCTCGGGCAAATCATTCATCACAGCTTTTCTTCTTGCCCTGACCTTCTCAAGCATGAGCATGAGCCTAGTAGCTCGCCATCTTATGCAAACAACTGCACCAAATTTGCCGGGCATTCCTACTTTGCCAAAACCGACATTGCCACCTCTGCCTTCAGTTCCAACACTGCCTCAGGCCAATGTTCCCCGATTGCCTACAATCCCAACAGTGCCTCAGGGCAATGTTCCACCCTTGCCCTCAATCCCATCTCTGCCACAGCCATCTCTTCCTACCATGCCAACTGTCCCACAGGTCACTCTTCCACCACTTCCTGCCACTTTACTTCCAAACTTTCCCACAATCCCAACCACTATCCCCTCCTTCCCTTTCCTCTTCCCACCACCATCAGCCACCAGTCCCTGAATGACTGCTACTCTACTTATATGTCGGATTAAGCACTCATCTTTGGAGTTTGGTTCTGGCTTTCAGTGATCATTAGCTGCATTTCGTGTTGTTTGATCGATATGTTAGACATGTGATGATGATATCATACGTTGTTCGTTTATTGCTGGCGTGTATTTATTTTAATCTTTCATTTTCTTTGTTATTCGATCTTGTATGCATAGGATTATTGTTTTTTTCTTCCCCCTCGTTACTTTATGTACTTGGAGATCATCTATTGTTATAGGATACACGTTGCAATAAATAATTCATATGTTACCTTATATGAATATATGCACATTGCTTTTCCAAGTTGCTGAGCTCCAATCGAGTTATTTGTATTCTAAGGGTAACATAATTTGACAAAATATTAAACACAAGGTTAAATTGATATGGGGTACTTTGTTGACATTTGGATAAATACCTTAATTAAAGTATTTATATAATAAACTTTTATTAAGTGAAAAATTATTCGTAAATTTGACCTTAAAATTTGTTGGTATAATGGGATTCAAGTTATCTTCTATTTAAAGTCTTAAATTGCTTGCTTCAAGTAGACTTTTGGGTTTTTTATACTCTTCTACTTCACATAAATTATCCTATGTGATTTGTGGCACATTAATCTTTCAAAGATTTTAATCCCCAATAGGACAACAGGACCTGGATTCTCTACACCAAGTGCTCTCTCCAGCCTCTTTATTTCTCTCTACTTTCTATTCATTTTTCTACCATTTGATTTTCTCTCTCCATTTTCTATGTGCTTTTGGTTTTAATTTTTGGACTGGAGAGGCAACAGAGGATCTAATTTATAGGACAACAATTATTAAAGAATACTAAAATATATGTCATTACATTTGGGTGATATAAATACTAAATAAACAATGATATTTTTTTATCTCTTTATTATAAGTTATGTGCAATTTTGATTTTTAATAATTTTTATATAAATTTAATCTCTCACTTATTTTTTAATTATTACAAGTAAGTCTTTTCATTATTTTTTATATAAAACTCTTGAATCTTTTTCTTTTACTCAAACAATTAGAGATTGATGACGAATTTGAGATACAAAATGATTTAAAAGATTTGGTCAAATCTACAAAATTTTACATAGTGTGAACTTAAGATTTAGGAGATGGAGAAATTTCGAAATTTTAAATTTTGGATGAAATATAATGTTTTGATAGGTGAATTTTGAGCAAAAGATGGTTTAAAATGATTTAATAGATTTGATGAAGTCTTGAGATTAAAAATATGAATTTGAGAGTTTAGATAAAAAGAACTAAGGGAGAGACTTGATTATATCAATTAAAAAAAAGGAATATTAAATTATAATAATTAAAAAATATTGAAAGATTAATCAAATTTGTGTGAGAAAAAAATTATTAAGAAATCAAATTCACACATTTTCTATAATAGAGGAGCCCAAAAATAATTAAACCTACTAAATAATAGGCCAAGTAGAAAATTATAGTATATGCACACTAGAATAAATTAAGTTTTTCGAAAAATCTTGCTAATGGAAGAAAACCTCCTAAGAATAAGCGATAGGACAAACCTTAGATGCAGTTCTATATGTGTTGTTGGTGGTGTTCTCCAATCATAATTGAAGTTTCATCTCGATAATCTACATTAACATTTAATGGAATTCTTTATTATGCGGATTATTGAGCTAAAACTCTAAATTTAATCAGAGAACAGCACTAACAACGCATATAGAATCGCATCTAAGTTTTTTCCTAAGAGATATTGGACTAAAGAGAGATCCAAAAAAGGATCTTTTAGTTTTGGCACGTAAAGAAAATGATACAATGCAAGCAAAAGTTTCTAGATTGATGTAGATATAGATCAACATATAAGTTATCATGCTTGCATGTCCACCATTTGAATCTCCAACGATTATTCCAATAATTACATATTCAATTTGGCCTATGAATGAATACAGTAAGCATACATGTCATGCTTGTTTAGGTAATGACAATGAGATTCCTCAATATCATGCTAATAATAGCTAGGATTTCCAAAAGATGTCATTATTTGATAAGAAATAAAAAAGAATATCAAAAATTTGAGTGGTTGAAACTAAAACAACTACTTTCAATATAACAAAAAGAAAAACAATGACTAAAGTGGGAGAACCAAAGTCACAAAGAGGGTCTCTCACTTGATTCTCTCATTAATTCAAAACCATGCATGAGATTTTCATCTCGCATGACTCTAAATGACAAAAGAAAGATTAGTTTTTTTTTCTTTTTTTTTTATTACTTTCTCGTGTATGTATAAGACTAAATCCTATCGATTAATTTGAATTTTCAAAAGGATTGTTAATCCTTAACTTTTTGAGAAATCCTTCATCGGTGATTGTGAATGATCATTTTTTTCTCAATCTTTATGACTTATTCCTTTTGTTGAAAATTTGTTTTAGGCCATCTTAAGATACCTAAATCCAATATATATAAGTTGTGTCAAACTATTTCATAGACATGTTAGATTGTCTTGATACAAATTTGATACCCATGATAAAAACTAATCTACATATAAGGAAATTCATTGATAGAATAAATCCCTAAAACAATAATCCTTAATTGTAACATATAAATATATAAAATTAAATTAGGTTTTAAAATTACTAGGATATGCAATCCATTTCTTGATTTGTGATTGGGGAGAGAAACTATGTCTATTTCACTGTGCCTTAGTTTTTTGTGTAGTTTTCAATGGGGCAATTACACTATAGAGTGAAAGAAATAAGGGTCTTTTTCTGTGTTATTAGTCAATATGGGCTCACTTACTCATCATAGTAAGCCCGCACACAAGACCCACCACATCAACATAAACTAATTACGTTTTATAGTAATAATATTAATCCCAATAAACATTAATATAATAATCACATAATTGAGACTAATAACAATAATATACTCTAATATTTTGACATCTAATTAATCTGAATTTTAATAAAAAAATAATAACACTAACTATAATGTCCAAAAAATTCAACAAATCCCAAGTCATATTGCTCACCATGTCAAGATTCTAGAATATTTTGATGACTCTTGCTAATAAGGTTTCTGCCAAGACTCCCTATCACTTCTTAGATGGTAGGGAGAGATTGCAAAAGTTGGCTAGTGTCATGATTGACCTATACCTCAACTTATAAATAGTTCAACCTTAGTTTGGTTATGTATACACAATGAGGACTTCTAGTAATCAAAGAGCTTAACCCTTAATTTTAATTTTCAACCTTAATAAAATATAAGAATAAAAAAATTAGCCATTCGATCGTAACTACAAGCTTAATATATGTGAAATGTGACTACAATGAATCAAAGTCCTATATACACATTTTCACTTGTTATTACTTTGTCACAATCCCTAGTGACTTAAGTAACAAATGTCTTTGCGGGTACCCATTTTTATTTACTGTCACTCATACCATTAGAAAGAAATAACACTGTCATATTAAAGAAGATTTAATGAACAACTCAAATATCAACTTTTGCATAGAATCTAAAAAAATATGACTAATATCTTTTATAGATAGACATAAATATTTGAAAATAAGGACAAGAGTCCCGCAAGTTTAAAAATTTATAATATTAATAATATATATTTTATAGAGAAAACAGACCATGCATTGATTGTGGAAAGTAATTTTACACTGTTATTCAATCACAAACCACCATTTATTGTCTTGTGTATCAGCTAAAACTAAGGGAGTTAGTTAGGAGTCAACTGATTTAGTTAGAACTTAATTGATTGAGTTAGCTTCTACTATTCATATAAATAGTTGTACTTGTGGAATATCAAGCTGTGAGTGAAATAATAACAAATTCATTCTTCCAGTTTCAACTCTTTTTCTCTCTTTTCTCCATGAATAAAGAAATCATAAGATGGTATCGGAGCTCAGAGCTTTTGTTGCATAACTTGTCTGTTTCAAATGCCAAGAAATAGCCATAGTTCTTTGACGATGAACAATCAAGTCATGGATCTTGTACAAGTTCCAATGAGTCCATATTTCATTCACCCTAGCAAAAATCCAACAGTTATTCTTGTTTCGCCGCCATTTAACGACAAGTATTATCATCTTTGGCCCAATTGATGAAAAGAGCCATGATATCAAAGAACAAATTTTGATTTCTTCCGAGTTTTGATGCGTGGGAAAGATTTAATAACTTGGTGCACTCATGGATTCTGAGTTTGGTATCACCTTTCATTGCTCAAAGCTTGGTTTATATCGATAGTGCTGCTTAGGTGTGGCAAGATTTGAAAGAAAGATTCTCGCAAGGAGATCTGGTGAAAGTATCTGAATTACAACATGAATTGCATTCTTTTAAACAGAATTCATTATCTGTTTTTGAATATTTTACAAAACTTAAAGTTCTTTGGGAAAAATTGGACAATTACAGGTCGATTAGGATTATTCATGCAATATGAGATGTTCTTGTGGATCGATTAAAGATGTGAAGATGTATAAGGAGCAAGATGTAATAATCTAAATACTGATGGAATTGAATGATTATTTTGCAGTTGTAAGGTTGCAAATTCTACTCATGGATACATTGCCCTTAATGAATCGTGTTTTCTCTATGATCATACAACATGAGAGACAAAGTGGACATGACACACCTGATGAGACTCAAGTTCTCGTGAATGCTGCAAATAGCAAACGATACACTGGAAAGTAGAAATCTAATGGTGGAAAGCAGTGCACATATTACAGAAGAATAGGACACACAATGGATACATGCTTCAAGAAGCATGGCTATTCGCCTAAACCACAAACCAAAGATGCTTCAGTGGTTAACAATAGTACACGTGAAGAAAATAATTCGAAAGCTGAAGATACAACAGCTATAATGCCAAATTTCACATTGGAAGAGTATAAGACTTTTCTCAATATTATGTAGAAAGTTGGATTTCATAAACCTTCTACTGAAGGACAAACATCACATGCTATGAACTAGTTGGCAATTGGATTAGTTCCAATCAAAATCACTCATTAGATTATGTTTGAATAATTGACTTTGGAGCCACATATCACATATGTTGCTCTTTGAAATTGTTCCAATCATACAATAGAATTTCTCCTATCTTTGTGAAATTACCTAATAGAGATGTGTTTATTGTTGAATTTTCTAGTGTGGTTTGAGTTACACAGTCATTAATTCTCTCGAATGTCTTATATTTGCCCAAGTTCAACTTTAATTTAGTCTCCATTTCTTAACTTGCACAGTCTATGCACCATAGATTGTGTTCACTAATAATATTTGCACTATTCAGGATGCATCGTCGATGAAGATTGGTTCGAGTAAGCTGACTAATGGACTGTACTATTTGGATTCTACTTTTCAAGCTGAAATAACTGTAAATAATATAAATTCAAATAAGCATTGTATACCTAGGATTGCCTTAGTGGCACTTTATATTTGGCCATGTTTTTCTAGCTAGCCTGGTTACTTTGTCAAAAGGATTTCCCCCTTATTGATGTGAATAAACATGATATTTATGATATATGTCATTTTGCTAGGCAAAGAAAACTTCCTTATTATCTTAGCAAATCCAAAACATCATATGCTTTTGAACTCATTCATATGGATGTTTGGGGACCATATTCTATACTATCTATACATAATCATAAATACTTTCTGACTATTATGGATGACTTTAGCCATTTCACTTGGGTAATTTTGCTTAAGGGCAAGTATGAGGTGTAGATACAAGTGCAAAGATTTGTTTCTTTGGTTGAAAACCAATTCGACAAGAAAGTAAAAACTATAAGGACAAATAATGGGTTGGAGTTTGCTCTCCCGTCATTCTTCGACGACAAGGGTATTTTTCATCAAAAGTCTTGTGCATATACCCCAGAGCAAAATGGAAAAAATAAAAGGAAGCATCAACAAATCTTAAATGTGGTTAAAGCTCTTATGATGCAATCTATTTTACCAAAATATCTATGGTCTTATATTATTTTGCATGCAGTATTTCTCATCAATTGGGTACCCTCAAAGGTGTTAAATGATAGATCACCATTTCAAGTGCTTCATGAAAAACTACCAGATCTTAATCAATTCAAAGTCTTTGGATGTTTATGTTATGCATTCAGCTATCCTATACAGCGTTTGAAATTTGATGCAAGGGCTAGAAAGTGTGCTTTTCTAGGCCCAAGACCGAGAATAAAAGGCTATCTTATGTTTGATCTTCATGCAAAAGAAGTTATGTTATCAAGACATGTAATCTTTTATGAGCAGATACTGCCATGTATATCAGAAAAGGATACACACAACCATAGTCATGGTAATACTTTGACATCCTCATATCATCTAGTTCCATACCTTTAGATACTTCACTTAACCAGCATGCCTTCTTACTTCATCCAACCCACCCACCCCAAATAGGTCCTCTCCTGGCCTTTCAGCACTTGCAACACTACCAAACACTTCCTCCCTACTAGCAATCAAACACTCTACTTATCTAAACGACCACCTTCTCACCTAGCTGACTATTATTGCAACTCTTCCACATCTACCTTATTATACCCCATTAGTTCTTATGTATCCCCTTGCAACCTTATCACTAATGTTTTTAAAACTGGACCAATCATTGAACCGATCAAGGCATTGGTTCAATGGTTCAACCGGTTGAACCATGGTCGAACCGGTATTAATAAAATAATAATAATAATTAAATAATACATAAAATAATATTAAAAAAACATAATATCATAATTTTATAATACTAAAAATTAAAAATAAAACATAATTTTATAGGTTATTTACATTTGCAATACTTATAAAAGTGCAAATCAATATGTCATGATACTTAAATATAAGTTTTAACTACACACATCAACATTTATTAATGAAAACAAGTTTATATTTAAAATAAAAAAGAAAATAATAAATACTTTAGGTTGGTTTTTATTTTTTAAGAAAAAAAATCAAAATAATGTTGTATTAAGCATTTTTCTTTGACCTGCTGTGAACTGGTTTTTAGTCGATTTTTGACTTGTTTTGATTGGTTTTACCGATTTTTGACCGGTTTTCCGGTTCTTTGACAGATTTTTCTTCAAGACAGTTCTGTGATTTATTTGAACCGATTAGGTGACCAGCTCACCAATTTTCTAGTTCGACTGGCTAATTCGATCCGGTTTTCAAAACACAGCTTATCACCTTCTCACAAAACATTTATCTTATCCCTTGCAGCTGTATCCGAACCCACCTCATATGCTGAAGCCAGCATGCAACAATGCTGGATTGATACCATGAAGACAGAGTTACAAGCCCTTGAAGCCACAATTGAAGCCAACAAGATGTAGGACATTGTGGATTTACTGTTGGCATAACACCCATTGGCAAGTAAGTGGATTTATAAAGTGAACAGGAAGTTTGATGGCTCTATAGAACGATATAAAGCCCGTTTGGTTGCAAAAGGATATACACAAACTAAAGGCATTGATTATTTTGACACTTTTTCACTTATGGCTAAACTAACTACAGTACGCTTACTCCTTGCTCTTGCCTCAATTAAGCATCGGTTCATACATCAACTTGATGTTAACAATGCTTTCTTGCATGGCGAATTAAACAAAGATGTATATATGGTTGTGCCCTAAGGAGTTGAAGTTCAAGGTTCCAACAAAGTTTGCAAATTACTTAAGTCATTGTATGGCTAGAAACAAGCTAGCCGTAAATGGTATGAACGCCTTTCCTCCTTGCTCTTACAGTCGAGTTTCCAACAAGCCACTATAGATCACTCTTTATTCACCAAATCCACACCAGATTCATTTGTGGCTTTACTTATCTATGTGGATGACATAGTTCTTGTTGGAGCTTCTCTATCTCACATCAATGACATCAAGTCTATGTTACACCACCACTTCGGGATTAAAGACCTTAAGGTACTTAAGTACTTCCTTAGTCTAGAAGCAACTCATTCCCCTAAAGGAATTTCACTCTACCAACACCAATATTGTCTTAATTTGCTGTATAACACTGGAATGCTTGGTTGCAAGCCTGTTGCAACTCCATTTGAACCTACTGTTAGGTTGTATCAAGATGATAGCCCATCACACAATGACATTCCTGGTTATAGACGCCTTGTAGGCCGCTTGTTGTACCTAACAATAACTCGTCCTAATATATGTCATGCAGTTCAGCAACTCAGCCAATTTTTGGCTCATCCTACCATTGCTCATGTTAATGCTGCTAAATGAGTTTTACAATACCTAAAAGGAACAACTGGGAAAGGTTTATTCTTTTCTCGTAGTTCGTCCCTTCACCTTTCAGGTTTTACAGATACTGATTGGGGAGGGTGTCCAGACACACCTCGATCCATTAGTGGGTATTGCTTTTTTCTTGGAGGATTCACTTATCTGTTGGAGGTCAAACAAACAGATTACAGTTGCTAGATTTTCCCTGAAGCAGAGTATCGGGCTCTCGCATCTGCAACTTGTGAGCTTCAATGGCTCACTTATCTTTTGAAGGATCTGCAGATATCTTACCCATGACAACCTATTCTCTTTTGTGACAATAAAAGTGCTCTACATATTGCTGCCAATCCGGCGTTTCGTGTAAGAACTAAGCACTTAAAGATCGATTGCCACATTGTTTGTGAAAAGAACTTGGTTGGCCTCATGAAGCTTTTGCCTATATCTTCACTTAATTAGACTGCTCATGTTTTCACCAAGGGTCTTCCTCCAATATTGTTCAATTCTTTCATTGCCAAGCTTGGGATGTTAGATATCTACCATCCTCAGCTTGTAAGGGGGGTCTTATGTATCAACTAAAACTAAAGGGAGTTAGTTAGGAGTCAACTAATTTAATTATAATTTAACTGATTGTGTTAGCTTCTACTATTCATATAAATAGCTGTACTTGTGTAATAGCAAGCTATGAGTGAAATAATAACAAATTCATTCTTCCAATTTCAACTCCTTTTCTCTTTTCTCCATGAATACAGAAATCACAAGATATTGTAAGTTTAATGACTTTTATAATAAATATTTAAAAGTCATACCAACGATAAATTCCAATTGGTTGACAGTGTAAAACTTTTTATACTGACAATGCATGACCATTAAACTCTATTTTATATCATGACTTGTACTCATTTTGTGAGATTGCTCCGAATACCCCTTTCTACATTAACAACTTAATTTTTAATTTTATTTTTTAACTATTCATTTATATTTAGTTAATATATACATTCGGTTAATCTGATCTATCTTGAAATCATAAACATACAAAAAAATAACTTTAAATTTTGATCAATTATTTATTATCAACATAAAATTTTTTACATTTTTAACTAATTAAATAATACTTCATATATGTCTTTAAAAGTAATTATTAAAAAATTTAATAATTTTTAACAATATAAATATATTCATCATTAGTTAAAACGATAATTTTTTTTATACTATTACTATATTCCAATAACTTCTTAAAAAATAAATAACTGCATTTGTTAAACTTAAGTTAATTTAACTATATGTATAAATAAATGTAAATATAAGGATAAATAAATACATAAATTGGCAGATAAATAAGTTGTGAGGCCAAAACAATTTAGATGCATCAGGATACCTCATTCTCAAGCTCTCAAACACTTTCTGTATAGTAAGAAATATCGTTCAAAAAAAGAAGATAACTAATAATAAACTTTACCTGCGTGTTTCACATTGAGTTATGTAAAATTATTTCGAAATACTATTTCATGTGATATAAATATTTACATATTTAGTCTCACGTTGAAGAATAATTGAGTCTAAATATTTGAGTTAAAACAATTTTAAGTAATTTTTGTGTTAGATAAAAAAATTATATTAAATTTTATTACTAATTTATTTTTTGGAATAAACACTCAAACATAAATCATCTCTTTACTTTAAAATCAACTTTAACTTAAATGAATTTTGTAAAATTAATTTTATTTAAAATCAAATATACAAACACCCATCTAATCACACACTACATCATTTTAATTCTTGTACTCGATTGATAGACTACTTCCTTTAAGAGGAGGTAACACGTAATTTTTTTTTATTTTTTTTAGTGGATGTAACGTGTATTTGAAGCTCTGCATCGAGTATTCTGTGTAGTAAAAATGAAAAAAATGTAAAAGATTATTAAAGAAAATGCTTAAATATGTTTTTAATCCCTCAAATTTAAAATAAGTTTGTTTTTAATTTTTCAAATTTAAAATTAATGTTTTTAGTTCCTGTAATTTGAAAAAAAACTTGTTTTAGTCTCTCGGGACCATCTATAATATTATTGAGAGGGGTAGATTAAGTCAGTTGTGTAGTATTAACTGGGTTTGATATAATGTTTTCACTAGTAGGTCGATTTTCAACATGTTTGGATTCCCGTCGCTCTATAGTTAACGCGCATCAACCTGAATCTGCTCTCCCTTGCTTCTACGTCATGTTGTTCATTTGGACGTGACTTTCCCAGTTTACATGCGTCTTGGAAGCCAATCCAAACATGCACTTTGTGTGCCAGATTCAATAATAGGTGAATTTTGTGTGACAGATTCACTAACGACATTTAGGCAGAAAAACTAAAATATTTTTTTTTAAATTATAGGAACTAAAAAGATTAATTTTAAATTCAGAGGATCAAAAACAAACTTATCTTAAATTTGAGAGAATAAAAATATATTTAAGCCTTAAAAAAATTTACGAAAATAATTTCCTATTATATGGCTGTTAATGGACTTTATTGGGTGATTGGTGGTCAAAGCCTCAAATGGTTGTAATACTCGTTTGCCTAAAGCGTGACTTTGGAACGCCATTGGCTGTAAAGGGTGACGTCTGGCGGCTGAGTTGAACTCAATTAGATGAACCAACTCAACTCTTGGGAATTTCGGTATTTCCCCGTTTTCCAACCCCAATTCTCCCCAGATACAAAAACCAGTAAAATTATTATAAACAAAATGCATTTTATCGTTGTATCCTCTCTCTCTCTCTCCCTTTGTTACATACAAGATATGTGTTGGTCATCCTACATTTGAATATTGGGGCTATAACTTAATAATAGCCAACCACCTTATTAGTCCAACATAATAAAATGATTTATTCAAATACAGGAAGGTGAACTAACGAAAAAGATTGGTAAGGTTCTATCTGGTTCTCCAAACTAAGTTGAACTGAAACCATACGAGTTTCTCTCCCACCTCTCTGGCCCTATATAAGACCAAGCACTATCCTTCAGCCTCTCATACAATCTCAAAGCAAACACATAACATTTTCATATTTGCAATTCCTCTTCATTCTAGCAATCCACTCAGCTATGGCCTCTAGCAAATCACTCATCACAGCTTTCCTTCTTGCTCTGACCTTCTCAAGCATGAGCATGAGCCTAGCAGCTCGCCATCTTATGCAAACAACTACACCAGCTGCACCAAATTTGCCTGGCATTCCCTCTTTGCCTAAACCAACATTACCACCCTTGCCTTCAGTTCCAACACTGCCTCAAGGCAATGTTCCCCCAATGCCCACGATCCCATCTCTGACACAGCCTACTCTGCCATCTCTGCCTAAGCCAACTTTGCCTCCTCTTCCCAGCAGCATCCCTACCATTCCAACACTTCCACAGTTCAACCTTCCTCCATTGCCTGCCACTTCACTGCCCAACATTCCCTCAATAATCCCCACAATCCCAACCACTATGCCCTCCATCCCATTCCTTTCCCCACCACCTTCCACCTCCACCCCTTGAAAACTTTCATTTCTTCATCCTGGGCTAGCTAGCTACCCTCTGACTTGGTACCTCTGCCAAGTTGCATGCATGCAATAGATATGGCTTGATTCCTTTTATGTGAGAGCGTTGTGTGGTGTTTTCCTTGTATCTTTGTTGTTTAGTGTGAAAAACAGTGTAGTTTCCTTTTCAATTTATGAGTTTCTTGCTATTGTTTGTACTTTTTCTTATATTATTATAGATTGCGACTGATTACACAGTTATACAATTATGATGTCTTCTCGTTTTAAGCTCTTCCAACATCCTAATTAGCTCTCTAATTAATTATATTTATATCACTCAGAGTATTTCACTTGAACCCTTGGAGAGCAAACGTTTGGCTTATACAGCTCATGTAGTCCCCCAGTAAATGAGTTGCTAATCACGAAATATTGTGTTTCATCTCATAAAAGTGAGTTGTAACAACAATAACGATACTTCCACACTACTTGAACTTCCCTATATTAGCTAATAATTTTTGAGAAAATAAGTTATATCCTAACAATGTAAAACAATTTATACTGATATCCAACCACAAACTATCATATACAATAAGTTTGTTAACTTTTATAATAATTACTTTAAAATCATAACAACGGTAGATTCCTTATTAGTTAAAAGGGTAAAACTTTTTATATTAACAATACATAACTATTAAACTCATAATTTTTTGCTTCTCTTGTTTGTAATTATTATTGCATCAATAACTTTATGATGTGTTAGATAACTTTTTTAAACAGTAAAAAAAGGTTATCAACCAAAAATAACATAGCAACTTAAGCATAAGTTGCTTCCTATTGTATTAACATGAGGTTCAGATCAAGCAATATATTACGTATAAGTTATAAAGTTTACAATAATTTGGTGTTATTCTTTTTGTTTTTAAAACACTCATCACTGAGAAATAGTTTCATACTATATTTTTTGTAATAACGTATCCAAATATTCGGTATGATCAGAAAATCTGGAACTATACAACAAGCAATAACTTTGTTATAACAATTTGTCATGGGGCTGAAAAAAGGCTGGAGGCAGAATACATTGTGGACACAGGAAGCAAAACTCATTCGTATTGTCATCAGCTAATAACAGAGTTAATAATTTTTTCTCGCATAAACAGTAGACAAACGGATAAGTAGCTAAATCTAAGTTTATTTGGCCCCACTTGAATTCAATTTCGGAGGTTTAGTAACATCCAAATACACTTTAGGAATAAATGTTACGTGTAGTAACTATAGTGTACTTCAGTGTGAAGAGCCAATTTGCGGTAAGGGGCGTCCTTGACAGTGTCCAATTGGTGTTAATCTCGCAGCTTGTCTCTCGAGCTAAGATACCTCAGTACAAAAAGAAATGTCCTCTACTTTGTAACTCTTAGTCACTTACAGGTTAGAACAGCCTAATTAGCCATCTAATTTTGTGCACATTAATCGCGCTACAAGAGCAGTTGATTTAAATGCTTACCCAATCCTTTTTATTAAAGGGCAGGTTATTCATGAAGCTCCCATCATTATAGATGTTTAGATACATGCAATTCTTACTTTCATGAGCAAAGAAAGCTATTTATGTTTAGAAAATAGAAACTATATACGACCAGGTTAGTTTAGATTATTTTTTTCATAAATATTTATAGGAGAAGAAAATAAAAGATAAAACGAATCAAATTTTTTTATAAATTAAAATAACTTGTAAAATTTAACATTTAGAAAATTTAAATGAGAGAAGTTTTTAAAAAATTCGAAGTATATAAATTAATTTTAATTTATGAAAAAAATAATAATTTATCTTCTTATTTTTTTTATTAGTATTTATTGAGTTTAGATAAATTGGGCCTAACCGCCTAGGTCACAAGCTAACAACCTTTGCTAATCCTTATTTTGCCAAATAAATAAATAAGAAATAAAGTAATTTTTTTTAGAATAAAAAAAAATTGAAAACTTTTTATTAAAAAATTGTTAATAATAATACACTTTCATCATGATTTTTAATGCACTTTTAACGTGATTTCTAATATAAACTTTCAGTCAATAAATAAAATATTCTTATTGAAAATCAAACCAAAAATGCGTTGAAAATTACAAGAAGAATATATTAATAATATTTTTAAGAAAAAAATTTCACTTTTAATTTCTTAATCAGTTAGTTAGAAAACATTGATTACTATTTGCCAAAAGAGAAAGGCGTTACTGTCTATAAATCCAACAGTTAATGCATGAGAAGGCAGGTACATCAACCACATATTCTTACTTGAAATGCATTTTGAATTTTCCTGCGCTAATAATGCGTATACATTCATTATTGTGGCCGTGTCTTTAGCTAGTCTATTTTAATAAACTCAATGCTCCCTACCCAACAGATCTGGGACCAAGTGAGTGATGACCTATTGGGCGGTGAACTGTAGACACGGCCTGTCAAGAAGGTATTGGGTAAATAAATTATAGTTATATTTAGTTGCGGAATTTAATGATAATGTTTCGTTAAGCTTCCAAAATCCTCCTTTAACTACTTTTTGATTTCTCTTAAATTGTAGAGTGTTGGGAGAAAAGTATATTTATAACTTAATTACGTTAATTTTTTAAGAGACTTTAATTAAACTAAGAGAACTTATATTTCTATATAAATTTTATATATAAAAATAGGCTTAATTACATTTTTTGTTCCCAAAGTTTTACAATCTTGCTACTTTTGTCCCCCCAAATCTTTTTTCATAAATTTTGCCTCCCAATTTATAAAATATCTCAAATTTTGTCCTCAAATAGAAAATTGTCACAATTAAAGGAAATATCGCCACAAAAATTGTCTTCATCATCGCGGTTTAAAGGACAAACTACCACAAAATATCTTAATTGTGACGATTTTTTTATATTAGGGCAAAATTCACGATATTTTGTAAACAAGGGGCAAATTTTGTAAAAAATAGATAAATTGGGAGGCAAAATTCATGAGATTGTAAAACTTTAGGACAAAAAGTACAATTAAGTCTAAAAAATAATACAATAAAAAGTAATATAATAAAAAAAAAGGATATGTAATAAGATGGTTAACGTGACAAAGAGAGATAAAAAGAAAAAATGTTATAAAAAAATATTGTATGATTTTATTATTTGAATAATACAAGTTTTTAATTAATTATCGATTTCCTTTTTCTTATAAACTAACAGTATATAAGAGTAAAGGTATATTTTTTTTTCTTATAATTCCTTTCTCTTTATTTTTTTTCTTCATTTTATTGGCGAGAAGGAAAGGGGAAAGAAGGAAAGGGGGGGGGGGGGGGGGGGGGGGGGGGGGGGAGGGAAGAGATCCTATTTTGTTTGTTTTGGATTAAGAAAATAGAAAAGAAAGGAAGAGAAATATCACATTGTTCAGTTAATAAGGAAAGAGAAAAAAATATCAAGAATAGATTGATATATTCTTATTAAATATAACGAAGGAGATGAGGTATAAAATAAGTTAAATTGCACTTTTAGTCTTTTATAATTTTCAATCAGTGATTTTGATCTACCTATTTTTAATTTCACGATTTTAGTCCTCTAATTTTTAAAATCTGTAATTTTGATCCCTCTATTTTTAATTCTACAATTTTAACCCTCTAATTTTTAAAAATTCACAATTTTGGTCCTCCAATTTTAAACTAAAATCTTAAAAATTTTGAAAATTCATGATTTTAGAAGGACTAAAATTGTATATTTTTAAAAATTAAAGGACTAAAATCGCAGAATTAAAAATAGAGGAGCTAAAATTACGAATTTTTAAAAATTGGATAACTAAAATCGTGGAATTAAAAATTAGGGGACCAAAATCGTGGATTAAGAATTAGAGGGGATCCAAAAGTGTAATTTAGCTTATAAAATAACATATTGAAATATACAATTCAAAAATTATAAACAGTTTCTCTTTTTTTAAATTCTTCTAATATTGGAGGAGAAAGAATAATAGGAAAAAAGAAAAAAAATTCTCTTTTTTTTTCTCCTTTGATTTTCAAATTATTTAGCCAAAAACAGAAAAATTTATAAAAGCGTTAGGAATACGAGGAGAATAAAACAAGTAACAACACTAGATTTATGATCCTTCTCACATATATGTTACTCAACTTGTCTATTCTTAACCAATATAAGACTTTGTACTCACACTGCGATTCAAGAAAACATCCCTCCCCTCCCACTAAAACAAAATCGCTAAATGAAAGATAGAACACCATTAAAATGCACGAAGTGCATTTACAAGAAGATTTTGGGGTGATTTTTTATCAATATGCTACGAGCAAATCACACAAGTAAATTTAACACTCCATCCAACTAAAAACCTTACTAGTATGTTTGGAAAGTGAAAGGAAAGAAAAAAGGGAGGAAGAAAAAGAAGTAAAAAGTGAGATAATTTTTATGTTGTTTGGTAAATGAAAGAATAAAAGGAAGGAAGGATAAAAAAATTTCTTTCTATTTGTTTAGCTGTATAATAGGTAAAATAATAATAATAATAATAATAATAAATAATAAATATGTATGTAAAATGACATAATTTTTTTAAATAAAAAATAAATGTAATATAAATAAGTGTATTTTTGTCATTGTATAAAAAGCACCCTTTCTTTGGTTTTCTGCAAAAAAATGAAACGTAAAACTGTACTCGAACTCACTTATAAGACCCTTACCGACTTATAAGACCCTTTTCTTTTCTTTGTCTCTTGCTACAAAGGAGAGATTAATTTTTTATTTTTTATTTTTCCTTAACCCCTCAGTCCATCCCTCCTTATTCAATCGGAAAGTCTAAGGAATTAAGTTTGCGAGTCATTCACACATATAAATCGATCAATTTGTCCACTCCCATCCAATATGATACTTTTTACTTGCACTTGAACAATAAGTTCCTCCGCTCCCCTTCCTCATAAACAAGCCAGGCATTTCGCAAATACTCCTTGGAAATATCATTTTCATACCAACTTAACCTCAAGAAAAAGATCTCTAACTGAAAGATAGAACGCCATTAAAATGCATGAAGTGTCACTTTTGCATCTATATCAGCATACCGTGGTCAGAGTAAGAGAGTAATGCCCCCCCAACATTTGACGCCATTTAAAACCGACGTCGATGAGGTGTAACTCCACCCATGAAACATCGTTCTTTAGATGAATTCCTCTTCCAGGGTGCACTATAAGAGCTCAACGGCAGATCCTTGTCTCATCACCACGAATCCTCTTAACACTTTTGTTAGTCCCAGGCTGCTGCTATCCACTTTTTCCTACTTACTGATTCCAACCATATACTCAAATATGGCCTCCTTCCGTGTGTTTCTCTTATCTTTCTTCATTGCTTTGTCACTTTTAAGTATTGGCAATGTCCAAGCCAGTAGAAAACTTCTGGCACCCACATTGCCCGATCTGGGCAATTCTTCTCCTCGCCTGATTTATCCTCCATTCCCCCCAGTAACTGACTGGCCAGAGTATAGGTTGCCTCCACCCTTTATTCGCATACCACCCTTCTCACCACCTGCCATAACTACCAATCCTTGAGTAGGATTATTTACTACAACATATATATGCTCCGCAGCAGATACATGTAGCCAGCGTGTATCGATGTTGCATTGCATATATGTGCACTAAAATAAAGGTTCAAGCACCAGCTTTCCCATCATGTTTATTTACTTTGTTTGCATCCTTTGATTGAGTGAAATATGCCATGTAGCACCATGTAATGGAGCATCATATATAGTTTCTCTTTTTGCTTTTCTGGAAAATGTATGTTGCATTAAAGTATAATTTATTTTTCTTCTAAATTACTAGCAATCGTGAGTTTTTCGGCCTTCCAAAAAAACAAGAGGCTGTCGGTAGTTTGTGCTTGCTATTATAAAATTTTGGCCAATGGCAACCAAGGGAAATGAATACGGGTCAATCAATAATTCACATTCTTAGTTAATCTGAACAATTCCATGGGCATTGTGCAATTAGTACTTTGCAATTTGCATCCATAGTTATAGTTAATCTAGGTTTAATTATCTTTTTGATTTTTATAGTTGTGCAAATTTTTTCTTTTAGTCTCTATAGTTAGAAATAATCTGTTTTAATTTCTATACATACATTTTCGATATTAGTTTGGTCTCTGTCGTCAAGTGTGTCTTAATTCGTAAAATAAAACAGTCCCAAGACAAAAATTAGTGGTGTAAAACGGCCACAAATTAACATTTTTTGATATTTTTTATTCAATTTGTGATAGTTTAAAACAACAAGGACCAAACTGATATTAAAAGTATATGTATAATAACTAAAACAAATTATTTCTAACTATAAAAATCAAAAAAAATATTTGTGTAACTATAAAGACAAAAAAGATAATTAAACTGTTAATCTAAATATACCAAAAGACCAACATGGTTAACACAAGCCTCTAAAATATGGAAGATTTAGTTGGTATAAACCTCAAATTCAGGATTCATCAATATTAAGTCATACATAGAAACTGACCTAAAACAGATCAATCAACAAAACTGAATCCATCAGATTTGTGTCTTGAATGCATCAGAAAATTCAAAGTATCTAGCTGGCTTCATATTTGGGGTCCGCTGTGACCAAGTGATAAGCTATAACCAAAGCAAAAATGAAGATGCCAAGAAAGTTGGCAATGAATCCCAAGGCTTCATCATCAGTCATCTCTCAATTTCTGAACGACACAAGAAAAAATAAATCAAATAATTAAGCAACACATTAAATGAATTGCTTTATAATAATCACTGTAAACGAAATCCCCGTCATATTATACGAACAGATGCAAAGAAAGAAATTAAAATAGAAAAACAAGAAAAGTTATGAATGAGAAATTGACCTTTTGAGTCGCTGAATGAAGTTGTTTGTTGGATCGGGAACGCGCAGGGAACGTTAAACGTAGCACCAACTCTTCAAATAGAAAGGGTGAGTTGACCTGGAGTTAAGGCGACATCTTAAACGGTGTCGTTTCTGTTCGAAGTTTTAAAGCGCAAATACAAAAAGGGATTGTGTGGCTGCTGGGATTCGAGCCCAGGTCTCCACGGCCACAACGTGGAATTCTTACCACTAAACTACAGCCACTTCTTGTTCATAATGGTAAATGTTTTTATTCATGATAATTAAATAACAGTCATACCGCAGAAAAAGGAGCCGAAGGAGGGGAAAATGGAGCCCCATAGTCCTTTGCCAGGAAAAGAAAAGATCATTTTATGTTGGTGGTATAAGATCACGGTTCAACTGTAGCTGGGGAACATTATTCAATTTTTAAAATTAAATCCATATGAAATGGTTGATTTCTGAAGGATAGCTTTTATCTACAAGAATTGAAGGTGCTGCTTATAACAATTCATGTTCACACTTCTCTCGGAAAAACCGCTCAATCATTAATCCAAAATAGAGAAAAGTTTCAAAAGATGAGTATCTATTTTTGTTCTCCATAGCAAAGATTTCTTAATAGA
The DNA here is from genome assembly GCA_004329165.1 of Spatholobus suberectus. Classification (NCBI taxonomy): domain Eukaryota; kingdom Viridiplantae; phylum Streptophyta; class Magnoliopsida; order Fabales; family Fabaceae; genus Spatholobus; species Spatholobus suberectus. Next base: position 5,413,194 of record CM014729.1, on the reverse strand, counting down.
CCAAATTTGATTCGTTTTCTATTCTATTCAGCAAAGTTTCACCAACGAAGGAAACCACAGATGTCCTAAGAAAGAGGGACATGATTGACTTGATTCTCTTATTAAATAATGAAATATTAGAAGATAGGATTTTTTTATAAATATTACAAGATAGGATTCTTGCATCTGAGTTTCTATCTTGTTATTCATCATTGCTGTAGAGGAATATTATAAAAATGCTGTCCAGCTATCCGTGGCCCCATTAAGCTAGCTAGTAGAGATCTTCCCATAATCACGTTATTCACGTCCCAAATATTAAATTACACACTTCATCACATAAAGCAACCCTGGTGAAGGCAAAGAACTAAAGATAACAAGCCTTTTATTTATAGCGCTATCACATCATAAATAATAGCACAACGGAAAAGGAAAACAAGCAAGCACCATTCATGGCACGTGCAGTTCCCCTAAGGCGCAAACTCCAACACAGAATGACAGAAACAAACCAATGACTGAAAATCAAACACACTAGACAGAAGCGAACCAAGTAACAAACACTGCAGAGCACACCACAGCAACATCAAGCTAAATTAAAAGCTTCAATGATTCAACCAATTAACCCCACCATTGGTGCACGGCAACTCCCTCATCCCTCACCCTTCCATACAAAGCCAAGCACTCCCAATAAGCCCTTTCATTATTCCTTCTCTTCCCCTTCTGCCACCACTCATTCTTACACTCTAGGAAGAGTTCATCCACCAAAGCTATGGTCCTCTTCTTCATCATCTCCTCCACCACCTCTGCTTCTGCCTTCATCACAACGTACTCTTCCTCCTTCACATTCTTAGATAACCAAGCAGAAACGTCGAAATGGTCTTCTGGCGCAACCACGAGGCTGTGAGTCTCGAACTTTATATTCTTCTTGGGATAATTCTTCTCGAACCATTGCATCGCACCCTTGTTTTCCTCAGGCAAGCCTACACCAATGAACACTCTCCGATTGTAACCTTCAAGAGAATCACCCAACAAGTCAGGTAGGTACTTGATCTTGTTCAAGTAATTCCTTGACTTAACCAAAGCCTTTCTCGGAGGCTCTAAGAGCACATCTTCAAGACCCTTTAACACCACGGTCTTGGCCACTGTTGCCAAAAGCTTCCTCCTCTTAGGGGAAGGATCCACCAACCTAATGTATGGCCCAGTTTTCTTCAATGCTACAATAACAAACCCATATCGCTTAAGGTACACAACTCGATAATTAGTTTGCTCTCTGAAAGCAAAATTTGTCGGTTTAGCCCCCAACGGGAGAGCCACAATGCCATCGATTTTCAGAACGCGGTCAATAAACTCGGCATCAATAGAGCCAGACGTGAACACAAAATCATAAGACTCGTCAGCGAACAAGCTCTTTCTCTCCAAATCAGAGTCCACGACAACGTCAATCTTATCCCCAAAGCCATTGGGAATGGGAGCGTCCACAATGAGAGCCTTGTCATCCTCTTTGAGGAGTCCCTCATCGGCGAAGTCAAGGAGAATCGAATTCAATAGCCCCACATCGAGAGACCCAGAAGGAGCAAACGAGTTATTATGGGAACTTGACGAGAATCCTCTGAGAACGGTTCCCAAGAAAGGCAAGGCGGCGAGAACCACGGCCAAAAACAAGGACCGGGACAAAATGCGCAAAACAAACGCGTCGGGAATCCTGATAACAAGAAAAGTTTCGGGGTTGAGAGCAGCAACTGTTCCGTCGCGCAAATGCTTCTTCATCTTGATACCCCTGTTGAATTCCATCGATAAGCGAGCGAGATCCTTTTCAGAAACAGCAGCAGCGAGATCGAGAACGCAAAATGAAGAGGGACCCAGTTGCAAAGGGGAAAGAGAAAACAAAGCCGGCGAACTAGGAAGGAGGGGAATTCAGCGACTGCAAAACCTGGCAGCGGTATGGTTTCCACCCACGAGAGCGACACGGTTGCTTCGTATTCTACACCACAAGAGCATCAACTGCATCATCCTCTCGGCCTCCATTGTAGGGTTTCGGTAGCCCAGATCGGTGGCGGCGCTCGCGTTCACCCGGTGGTTGTCATCTGAAAATGAAAGGGCCCCCACCAGAACCGGGAAGAGGAGATGAGACGAGACAGCGATGCACGAAGAGGATAACGAAGAAGAAGAAGACAGTGTGTGACTCTGAGAACGAAACGCTGAGCAGAAAGCGAAAGAGACTTTATACAGGGAGACAGAAGCGGGTAACGGAGGAAGGTGTGTGAGGCGCAGATGAGTTGTGCGTTTTTGCTTGACACTATGTTTAGCTCTTCGATTTGACGCCGTTTGTGGGCACTGATACGTTGCAAGTTCCAACACCGTCAACGTGCTTTGGGTTAAATTTAGGATTCTTGTCTTCTTGAGGCAACGTTTGTCGTGTTTAACTTTTGATTTTAACCTCTTCTTTTCTTTTCTGTTGAAAATTAAATGTTCTTTTATTTATTTTAAGAGTTCATTAACTCTGACAACGATTGTGTGGCGTGGTGGTGTGGCCGTAAATATAATTTAGAGTTTGGACACTTTTAGTTATCTTTGATGAATTTCGCATCTTTCAACTATTTGGGGATTAATCTCTGCAAGTTTAGTGAAACGGATCTAGATTAGATTGACGACGACACCTCTCCAAACCACGATACAGGTGGGAGGCGACGCTGCTTTGTTTGTGGGCCGTGTCATTCAATTTGAAGATAAAATGTCTGTACTTGTACCGTGTTTTCCCGAGAGAGTGAAAAATATCACATCCAGTAATAAAAGAGAGAAGGAATTCAATAATTGTGTTTTTCTTAATAAATAAAAAGTGTGTTTTATTTTTGGGTGACGTCAAATGTTAAATACTAATTCTTAAGACATAAAGATATATTTAAGAGGGTGGTGGTTCTTAACAAATGTTATTTTACATAGGAATTGAAAATCGAATTTTTAATTATATATTTACAAAGTATGATTATTTACCGAACATACCACATTAATATTGTAAGTGTTTGTTTGATTGAAACATGCTTAACAATTTTATAATTATTAAATAAGTTTTATAAGAAATTCTTTTTAAATTCTATCATAAAAATGTCTTTTTAACCAGCATTTCAACCCCTGTAAATATACAGGTAAATATTTTTTATATTATATTATTTAATTATATAAATTAAAATAACTTTATTATATTCTTTAATTGAATCAAATGAATATGAAAATAACATTTAATTTAATTTAATTTAAATTTGAAAATAATAGTATAATGATAACAATAATATTTTTAAGACAATAAAATTTGTTAGATTTTAAAATAAATTGAATTTAATTTAAATTTAAAAATAATAACATATTCAAAATAATAATAATAATAAATAAATTTAAATTTAAAATAATAATAAATGTTATAATTTAAAACAAAATATAATTTAATTTAAACATGAATTTAAAGAGAATAACATACTTATAATCACAATAATTTAAATTTAAAAAATTGTAAAATCCTAAAAACTAATGTCACTCTTATAAATTGTATGCAAAACACTATGTAACAAGAGGAGAGAAAGAATATAAAAGTAGGTTAATTGGAAGAATAGAAAAAGTGAGATTCTCATTCTCGAAAGTGAATACTCAAATTTATAACATACGAGTACATTTAGTTAGGGTGTGTTTGACTAAACTAACTCATATTCATAAGCTAATTGAAAACTTATAAGCTAGCTAAAAACGTATAAGCTAGCTGGTTGAATTAAAAGTGTTTGGTGAGATTAATTAATAAATTAACTGATAAATGTAAAATTATATAAAAAAGTGTTGGAGAAAAATTCCCTTTACACACATAGCAATGAGCATCAAAAGATAAAACACATATAAACACAACAACATAGATAAAAAAAATAATAGAAGACATAAATTTAACGTGGTTCGATATCTCTTACCTATATCCATGAGACATTTCAACAAATTTTCATTATCTCAAATAAGATAACAAATTTTCTGGACAAACTTAACAAACTCTCCCAATTACAAGTTTTCTGGACAAATTTGAGAAACCCTCCCATTACAAGTTTTTTGGACAAACTCTCTCTATTGCACAACCCTTTCTTCTTAGTTGGGTGGTTCTTCTCTCTTCACATGATCCCTTTATATAGGAAAGGTCTATGGCTCCATTCACAAATGAGACTTAGTGTCTCACCTCTCCATTTACCCTCTCATTGTGGTAGTTGAGTTCTCTAAGAATCACATCCCACTACCTCTTGGAATTCATCTCTTAATTTTCTACTTATTTTACATTAATATTGGAAATTTGGATTGACTTTCCTAACAAAAAGACATATGTACAGGCTGAGTTATAATTTTGGTGGTCGAGCTCTCTCCCCCTAATAACCTTGATGACATGTGCACCTCAATAACCGAGGTGCTCCCAATAGAAAAGAAAATTAACTTGAGTGTCGGAGTGGTTTTTGCAAGTACCACCCTGCCACCTAGACGAATCTTTTGCAAGGCAATCTCATGGAGTTGGTGGTTCCCTTAAAGCATTGAAACATCATCAAATATCGCGTATATGAGTTTTTTTGTAGCTAGGCGTCACATCACTTCACTTCACATGATGTCGGTCATAATGATTGCAGCTCAAGGCTCTACGCCATTAAGATGAGATAACCAAAAGACTCGACACTCGGTATATTTGAGAAGATTAGCCTGACGTAGCTCGACATAGGAAAAATAAAGCTTTTTTGCTCTGAAACGAGCTTAGGGGCTTGTGTATTGGCAAGCTCTCTCCCCCTAATAACCTCAATGGCATTGTGCACCTTGGTAACCAAGGTGCTCCCAATCCGTGCAATTATGCCTTTTGTTCGCAATAGCCAAGCCTAAGGTTAAAAGATAACGCATGGCAAATCACATATTCACAATACCTAGAGAACGTGATCTTTGCGGTTACCCCATGAGCTATGCCCAAATTTCCCCATATAAGCCAAATACAATATACAAGTATTCTAATTCATTTTGATCCCAAAAAATCACATAAAAAAGAAATTTGACTTGAGCTTCATAGTGGTTTTTGTAGGTGCCACTCGTGCCACCTGCACGATTCTTTTGCAAAGCAATCTCGTGGAGATGGTGGTTCCCTTGGAGCATTAAAGCATCATCGAATATTGCGTATTTGAGTTTTTTTGTACCTATATATATATATATAATTTATCGTCTTAAATTTTATTGCAATGTTTTTAAAAAATTATATCACAAAGAAATAGTGAAGATTTGGTGATTTTACTTAATCCTTCTCAAGTATAACGATCTATCAGTTTTGAAAGAAATGAATGGTCATAGTTGTTTTCAAGTAAATTAGTGAGGATAAAAATAAAGAAGAAGAAGAGAAAGACTAGTAGCTTATATACAAAAAGCTAGTTGAGGGGTGTGTTTGGAATGACTGTGAAAATTAAATTATTTCAATAATCGATTATATGAATAATCAATTATTGTTGTAATCAATTATATCATAATCTTTTTGTTTAGATAAGTTTGCTAAAAAGTAGTTTAAGATAATTAATTTCATTTAGATATAATAAAAAAATCAGCTTTTACATAGTAAATTACAAAAAAAGATATGCATGAAACTTAAAGAACAAAAGCTGTTGAGAGATTTGGAGGTAATTTGGAAATAATGTGTTTGGAGAGAAAAAAACTATTGAGAATAATCATAAACTCCAAATCTTTAGATACCCAAAAAATAGCTTATTTTTCACACATAAAAACACTTTTTAGCAAATTTCAACAATTGTCCCAAATATATTGATTATTTATCAACTAGTTTTTTTTCAAAAAAAAAGAAAGTTAAAATGAGATATTATAAGCTGTCCCAAACATGGTCAAATTAATTCTTGAAAATAAGCTAAAAGTTACTCAAGCTAAAAGTTGCTTGTGAAAATAAGATAGTTCACATACTAAACAAATTTATTTTAGCCAAAGTAACTTATAAGTAAAGGTGAGAATAGGTCAGACATTGGTAAACCTGAACCTAACCTAGTTCATAATTACCAAGCCTAAACCTAATCTGTATACCTATTTCATAATTACTTCCCGATGAAGCTGTATTTTAAAATTACTTCCTGACGAAGCAGAAGGAGAGCAAGCACTGGGGAAAGTCTCATGCTGAACTGTTGGCACTTTCTCCGCAATAACTTGCACGCTGCACATGATAGGTTCAAAGAAAATCTTGAACAGGGGAAAGTATCACGTAACTCACTTTCTCTAATTTTTAATTTATTAAACGAAATTATTTTATAGTTTAATGGTCATGCATTTTTTACACTGTCATTCAATCACAAATCATCATTTATTATAAGTTTGTTGACTTTTATAATAAATACTTTAAAAGTCATACTAATGGTGATTTATGATTAGATGATATTATAAAATTTTTTACACTAATAATATATGACCATTAAACTCATTATTTTAACCATAGGATTTAATGATATTAAGAATGAGATTTAGAAAACTTACACTTTGTGTCAATAGATCTTATCTCATTTTAATTATATAAAAATAAATAATCATCTTGTGTAATACACAAAGTAAAATACTAGTTATTTTAAAAATTAAATGACTTGATTTTAAATATTCATCTAGCAAGAAGTACTTTGAGTATATAGAGAAATTTTATGAATTTCAAGGTTTAGGCATATCTTTACTTAAGAATATTGTTTTTGCTTCTGTTATAACCATAGCCACAAGTAGACTTCAAGTTTAGAAAGATACTCCTTGTATAATTAATAATATATTTGATTCATTTTGGATTATAATGATATCTTTTTTTTTATCTCTTATTGTTATTAAGGGTCTGTTTGGTGGCCAAAAAATGATAGGATAGGATATGATAATTATCCTATCCTATTGTAATGTGTTATTTGTTGCACCAATAATATTATCCTATCCTATCTTACCAGGGGTGTATTTCTTATCCTAAGAGAGGAGCTGAGTTAGGAAGCAACAAAATAGGATAAGCCTTCCCCTATCTCTTTCTCTCTTTCTATATATATTATGTAATATGTTAAATATTATAATAAATATTATATATAATTATATATAAACAAATATAATATTATTACGAAAATATATATAAGATTTATATATAATATATGATGTTATATATATACATATATATGTGTGTGTGTGTGTATATGGATGTATATATAAAGTAATATATTACTCTATATTATATTTATTATTAATAATAATAATTTTGACATATACATTTAAAGAATATTATTAATTAAAATATTAAAAATTAAATAATTACTATTTAAATATTTTTTAAGAAATTTATTTGAATAATAATTATAATTTTAAAAATGTTATATAATTTTTTATAATTTTAAGAAAAGTAACTACATAAATAAAAAAAATAACATTGTATACTTTAGTTAAAATTATTTTTTTTGTAAAAATTAAAAAATTAAATTAAAAGTTACTTTAAGAAAATTATATGTAATTTTAATAAAACAGTAATTTGTTATTTGAACATAATTTATAATTTATCCTATCATTATCCGAGTTTGTTATCTGGTGTGCATCAAACATTAAGAGTGTGATTGGCCTCAGCTTTTTTAGCTTATTTTCTCTTTATAAGGAGAAGCTAGGCCAAACACATTTCATAAAAAGCTCTTAAAAAATAAACTCCTTATTTTGTAGAGCAAAATTTTAAAAAAGTAGCATATAATTAAGTTGGTAAGGAAAGCTTTTTTCTCGGCTTATAAGGAGCTTATTTACTCAGTCTCCACTTTGAATCCCAACACGACAAAAAAAATCATCTTTTTTTAATTTTTCATTGTTTTTTCAATTTGAGTGCTTCACCTGCTTTCCCATTAAAAAATACTTATATATATTAGTTTATTTTAATTATGTTTATTTATTGTAAGATTTTAATTTGTTTTTAAATTATTTATTTTAGAAAATTAAAAAATATTCTTTATTTTTTAACTTTTTAAATATTCTTTACATAAAATAAAAGAATATTAATGACATGAGTAAATAATATAGTTAAATGAATTTTTTATATTTTAAAATATTTATAATTTTTATTCTTTAAATTTAATTTAGATGTTGTATTTTTTAAAAGTTATTCTTGAGATAATATTTAATTTTTTAAATATTATAGTTAAATAAAATTTTTATATTTAAAAATGTTTATAATGTTTATTCTTTAAATTTAATTAATATTTAATATTTTTTTAATTTTAATTTGTAGCTAAGTTTTTTCATTTTTAACTATAGAAATATATTTATTAAATACTTTTTCAATTATTTGTTAAATACTATTTAATATATATTGACATTATTGAATTTTGTTTAAATAAATTATTTTTTATATTTGAAAATATTATTGAGCAATAATACAATTTTTTAAATATTTTATATTTTGTAATTAATACTTTTGTAATTAGTATTATGTATAATAAAATATGTATAAATCATATTTAAAATTAACTTTTATTAACTAAAATAGTTTTAACAATTTTAAAATTAAAAATTTGAAATTTATGTATTTTAATACTTTTGTATATTTTTGTTATCATTAAAATAAATTTATGTTGATTAAATTAATTTTACATAATTGTAACTCAAAATTAACTACACATAATATTTATTTTATTTTATCAATATACATATTATTCTATTGAGTGAGGCAATTAATTTTAAGAAATTTTAAAATTTTTTATCAAACAACTTTTAGCTTAAAAAGAACTTTAAATCTAAAAAAAATAAAAATTACTAAACAACTTCTACTTTATTTTTAAAGCTCTTATTTTGAGCTTTAACTTTAAAGTAGCTTTTAAGCAAAAAAAAAAAAAAAAGTTGGCCCAAACATAACCTAGATAAAATCATGACTTATCCTGTTCTTATTCTATCATGTTTTTATCATGTTCTCATATCTTATCATTTTTTGACCACCAAATGAGCCCTAAAATTTATTTATTTTCAAATAAATAATTATATATAAAAAATGTTTTAGAATATACATAAAGATTAATGCAATCTGTGCAAATACACAGTTAAAGTAACTGACTAGCTAGTCATCAAGTCAAATATCAAATAATAATAAGGTTTAATTACTTTTTGTTTTTTATAATTGCTCAAATTTTACCTTTTGGTCTTTATAATTAAAAACAATATATTTTAGTTCCTATACATGCACTTTTGATATCGGTTTGGTTCTGCTATTTTAAACCTTAACAAATTGAATAAAAAATACTAAAAAATGTCAATTTGTGACAGTTTTACACTGCCAATTTTTATTTTATGACGATTTTATTTTACGAAATTAAGACACACTTGACGATAGAGATTAAACTGATATCGAAAGTACATAAATAGGAACTAAAACGTATTATTTTTAACTATAAAGACCAAAAAGTAAAGTTTGTGTAATTATAGAAACTAAAAAAATAATTAAACATAATAATAATAATAATAATAAGTCGAAATTCCATGAAAGAAGGACTACAAAAGGAGAGCAGCGGAGCTAAAGAAGAAAGTAGGCATAGAAGAGGAGAGGAAGAGAATCGTAGGAAAGAAATAAGCAGCAGCAGAAGAAGATGGGAGTGGAGAAGCAGTTGTTGAGGCCTGGCACCGGTCCCAAGCCACGTCCCGGTCAGAACGTCACCGTTCACTGCACTGGTTTCGGTTCGTCATTCTCTCTCTCTTTTCCCTTCTCAGTTCTCCCTTTCCCTTTCTAAACCCTAAAACTAACCACATCTTTCATTCTCTCTTTTTACTTTCCCGAGCGTTATTAATTCTACCTGTTGTTTGATGTGCTTACTATTGTCGACTTTGTGAACAGGGAAGAACGGTGACCTTTCTCAGAAATTTTGGAGGTTTCCTACCTTACCCCCACCGATACCATTTCTCTGCTTTAAACGCTCTTCATTTCCTTTCATTCATTATTAACTCACTTATTATTCCTTATCTTACACTTACAGCACCAAGGATCCTGGCCAGAACCCTTTCGCATTCAAAATCGGCCAAGGTTCTGTTATCAAAGGTATACCAATCCAATAGTAATAGCTACCATTTTCACTTTGTTTCTGTTGCTTTTACATGTATAATTGTATTGATTGATTCTTATAAGACTTTGCATCTTCTGTTTTGTAAGCCTGCAACGTAAATTCACATTTGTAGAGAACTGATAATATCTTCTTTTTTACTTTTTTCCAACTATCTGTCTTTGTAGGATGGGATGAAGGTGTGATTAGCATGCAGGTTGGGGAAGTTGCTCGTCTCCGGGTAATATATCTATTACTATTAACAATTCTTTGCTGTTACTTCTTCGTGTTCCCACTTGAAAACTATTGTATACGCTGTCTAAATTGTAGACATAATCTCCTTGAATAAACCATTAATTTCATCTCTAAAGTATTACTCTCTCCTAAACAAATTATATAACTAATCTCTCAAGTATTAGAAATCATACTAAATAGTCCCCCAAAGTATTGAAAAATCCTTCAAATTAGTGAATGTTGGTCCAATATACTAATGTAGGGACTAAATTAATAGATGTTCAATATTTTAAGAACTACTTTTATAATTTCATTACTTTAAAGACTATTTAAGAGAAAGTAATATTTGAGGGACTAATTGATAGTTTATTCTTATCACTTATCTCCTTCAATCTTACCTTTTCTCTTTACAACATTAGTAGCTATTAAGTAAGTACTAACTGTAACTGTTCTTTGATTTGATGTTGCGTGTTCCACTTTGATTATTGTGAAACATTATACTGTCAATCTTGTTTTTCTATTGTTATGAAAACTTGTGGCTATATAAAAAGATGGTCAAAATATCCTATCACCTTAGAATCTTTGTTGTGAATCAGATTGTCATTTGTTGGAATATCCTTGATGACAATTTTCTCCACATCATACACATGCTTTGTCATGTACACAATTCAATTTCTTTTTCTTACATTACATCCAACCGTGTGTTATTTTGGTGGTGACGTCACAAATTAGCCTTACCATATGTTGAACTTCCCTGGGAAAGGAATCCATTTAAGGTTGTTGGTGCCAAATTCACTGTATTTCCTTCTTAGCTGTTTGTTTGTTACTTCTTTTTGGGGTGGGGGGTTATTAAATTGAATAGACCATGTTATTCACATTGTTGATAATCTTGCAGTGCTCTCCTGATTATGCTTATGGTGCTGGTGGCTTTCCTGCTTGGGGAATACAGCCCAACTCTGTTTTGGAATTTGAAATCGAAGTCTTAAATGTGCAATGAAAACCTTGTTAGTCTGTCCCTGTCCAAAGAATAAAATCATCCGTTTCCATGGACTCGTATAATGGTATCCCCTCGTTGTGAGTGATATCTACAGTGGCTGAGTTGTTTAACTGAAATACTAAATAACATTTGAATGATCACAAACTCTTTAATATTATATTTGGTAGCCTTTACTTTCTTCTTCCTCTGGCAAATTAATATTATCTGGCAATGCATCACCTTAGTTTCTGCTTCCAAGTGAAAGGTTGTATTGTAGACATAGATTTGAAAACCGGAACAGACCGGCTGGTTTGACTGGTTTGATCAGGAACTAGTCTAGTGATTGGTCTGTTAACTTTAAAAAATCAGACCATTTCAGAATCAATGAGAATTGGTCAAATCGGTCAAAACCTGATTTGAACTTGTGCTTTTCATTTTTTTTTTAAATTTAATCTAAAATATTTTAAGATAAATAAAAATACATATTTAATAAGGATTATAAATAGGTATAAAAGGATATTTTATTTTAGTTTAGTGTTATAAAATTATGATATTGTATTTATTTAATACTCTCTATGGTCCTTTTTATATGAATTTTACAATTTCTATGAAGCATTTAACTTTTTTTTATTATTTGTTCTTATTAACGACTTTGAATATTTGTGTCTTTATTTGATAGTGATGCATAATACTTTCACACTTTAATGTTTTTGCATTACTCACAATAAATTAATGATGATTAATGAGGGTAAAGTTGGTATATTATAATATATTTTTAAAAATAAAATTAATTAATTAAACTATTTTTATTAGTTTATATAATTTTGTTACAAGTATTTTATATTAAGAATCAAAGAAAGTATTACTTTATATATTAATTATTATTATTATTATTATTTTATTAATATTGATTCAATCACCACTGAATTTTGAACTAATGTCATAACTGGTTCAATGACTGGTTCGATATGAAATACATTGATTGTATGCTTATTCTAAAGAATCTAATCATTGACCATTCATCCCAAGTTTATAATGTAACCTCCATATTTCTTATAGAATGATACCAGATTTTGCTGTGGTTATTAATAGCGTTATTGCTACCACGATTTGCGTTTGTTAATAGATTTTTGGAGGTGGGAATGGGAGGTGTTTAACTGCGGATACTAATATTCTAACTGCTATTGTAATCGTAGAGTTAATCTAATATATAACTTAAACTTGACAAATTTAAACAATAAAAAAAAAACGAAAGAATTTATCATAAATTGTGTTAAGCATTATTTATAAAATTTGATTTTTGCTCTAATAGTTGTTGCTCAGGTGCAAACATTCTCACAGCAGCCAGACATTCAGTTAGATGCCTTAGAAGACATTATTGTGTGATGGAGCAACAAACAAGTTCTATCAAAAGCAACAAACAAAATTTTATGATTTTCAATAAATTTTAACTAATATAAGGGAGTGTCTTTAAAAGAGTGTATCAGATAGTGTGTTTTTAGCATTTCTCATTTGATTAAGATTGAAGAGAGTAGGCTTGTTGAAGCTAAATTGAGAGAGGGAAATAGTAGAATGTGTGAAACTATGAAGAAGAAATAGAAGAAAATAAATAGCAAAAACCCAATTCTAACATGCATTACTCGGGGAGTAAGAAAATGGGGGTTGTTATTTCCACCTCACTGTTCTCTATTTTTATCTCAACTTTTGTTTGTATTTTTTTATTCCAAAAATACTTTCTAACAAAAATGTGTTTTCGTTATTAATTGTTTATAACGGAAATGTATTTTCGCTATATTAAAGAGGTGCGCCTAGGATACATAATGAAAATTCTTAACAGAAATGTGTTTTCGTTATGCATTTGGAAATTAATAATTGTTATTTATTATATTCATTTATTTTTTTGTGAAGCACAACTTTTAAGGGTTCACTAATGCGTGAGCAAGGCACGCGTTTGAATCGGTGTGATTTGGACTCTTGATTTATTGTGTGTAATCTTGACTATTTTTTTTTTTTGACTCATAGGACATTGCTTAAAATGATCTTTTGAGGTGTGAACATAGCATGCGTTTAAATTGGTGTGATCCAAATCGTTGATTCAGTTGGTGCAAGCTGGTTCGTTTCTTTTTTTGACGCACAAGACCTGGCATTTAATGATTCTTTGATGAATGAATAGGGTGTGCGTTTAAATCAGTGTGATTTGAACCCTTAATTTAGTCAGTGCAATTTGGTTCGTTTCTTTTCTAATGCACATGATAGAGACTTTAATGAATCTCTAGCGTGTGAACAGTATCTGTACTAGTATAAAAGAGATGTATGCTCTGAAGCACTTACCATTGCCTTTGTTGATAGCCATCTTTTATTTCATATTGTTTCTTCTTCTTAGAAGATGGACGAATTCCTTATTGTGGTATATTACAATGGTCATATGACAACATCATCTAAAGGGGTCTTGTTTCAATGTCCTCATGGTCTTGCTTTTCTTAGGGTCACTAAGGACATGATGATTGTTGTTTTGAAGAAAAAAATTCACGATGCAATTGGAAGTAGCAGTAAAATACTCGATATTTATTATCGTCAACCTATATCTTTAGGGAATGATTGTGTTCATTACGGGTCTATAGAGATTAAACACGATAAGGATGTTGTCCATCTTTGCCCAATTTCTTAGACTTGCGCTGATTGAGTTATACATTATGTTAGGCAAATCTCTTGAAGAGATCCTAGCCTGTTTGCTTGAACTGTCAAAGAGATCATTGCGTGCTTGTGTGAACTTGAGGCGTCAACTAGCTCCAACGACAAAGCAACTGTTAGTTTAAGTGAACCATAATGATGCACCTTAGTTACTGTTATTTGTATCTGTATTGAATCTATGTAGAAGTGCTTTTATTTTATCGAATAATATTATTTACGTTGTGTTTGTTTGTTTTTATTTGTATCACATGCTATAATTATAACATAATAGTGATACCAATAACGCAAAAAGTGTAACATATATAAAATCATGAACATCTACAAAATCTAAAAATATATACAATAAGATTCGTATATACAATATAAAATACTAAAAAAATATATCAAACAATAATAAACAAAAATAAAAAGTCAATCCTTGGAAGTGGTCGTCCTCCTCCGCTGATAGGTGCACTCGAACGCCATGCTTGATTGTGCAATGGCTAATGCCTTCTAGAGCATCCTATCACAGTCCATGCCCTCAAGTACCACCCTCAGCTGTAGTATATGCTCTTAATGCTAGTAACTCTCTCCCACTGTGCCTACAAAAAAGAAATGCAAACTTTTATTAAAAAATGTGTCATTGTCATTAAAAAAACACAATATAAAGATATGGATACTTACCTCACATAAATGGGAGCTGCTGGACAAAGACTCCGGCAAGGGTTGCACAAGCTATTGCGACACAAGAACTTGTGGATAGCCTCACGGAGGATCTCCCTCCACTAGAGGAATCAAAAAATGATGAGAAACATGGTGGAACCACTCTAAGTAGCCATCGATAGATGTCCATAGAGCCTCGCGCGGCACAACAACTCCTCTGTCCACGGCATGCGCTTGCCAGCCTTCCCAATCATCAAACTGGCTAGGTCAACAATGGGTAGTGAATAGGCGCGGGGGAGGGGACAAGGGATCTCCTAGATGTACCCAAACTACCTAAACACCTTCTCCAATTGATGGGCGCGTATATAGGTACCACATCTAATGAAGTCGGAGTAGAATGATATCTGCCTCCAACGGCCAGACGACTAGTTGTGCGTCATATGACACCTATTTGACGTCATCCAACTAGTAGTTGGTCTAGTGCCTACATGGTCCCTAACACAAAGCTCGTGTCCCTTGTTAGCTTCCATCGACAGAGTTGGGGATGTTGCTCTAAATTACCAATAGTTGGCTCCCACTCCATGGTGGGGAAGTGCTTATAAATCCACGCTTGTAATCGCCAATTAATATATTAAATTACATAGACAAAATAAACCTTAAACACAACTACAGAAAATAAAAAATCATACCATGACCAGGCTCATGTGTCTTCCAAACTACATTGTAAACTAGAGGTTAGCAACGCTAAGCTGATCGTACAAGAACGCTAACGTAGCAAAACCCCAAGAGTATCCGCCGTAGGCCATAGATCATAGGAAAGATCTAGGTAGCAAACTTACACATGCATTGAGCTCTTGTCAGCAATTATCATGCAACCGACAAGATGTAACAGATAGGCTCGCGTAGCAATGTGGTCTGCCCAACTACTTGGCGTGCGATCTATGTCTCCATCAACCATGATAAGGGCACGCGAGCTCTTCTCGAGGTTGCAACAAATGTCCCAACAAAGGTCATGCTTAGTTCGCTCATCAGCAAGCCCACAACATCCTTACGTGCATAATACGTGTGCTCGCACACATTTCCTATAATAGGCAAGTGTAGGAGAGATGACACATCATCTAGAGTGATGGTCATCTCCCCTACTGGCAAATGAAAGGAGCTAGTGTCCTTATGCCACCACTCAATAAAGGCACATATAAGGCCTTTGTTGGGCGTAGTATATTATGTCTGTATAAGAAGGGCGAGCCTTGAACCCTGCATTATTTCTACAACCTGCGAGTGTAGGGGCATTGGCAACATCTTGCCCCCATGCCTAATCAGCATCAGCTCATCATGGGGCTATTCTAGTCATCTATGTCCAGCAACATGGTCCTTATAGGACCTAAGCAGAGAGAAGTTTGTAGGACCTCCTAGAAATGGAGGTCCAATAATGCACTCGCCTAGCTAAACTAGAGGCGCCCCTGCCTCTACCTCTGGTACATCAATTTCTGCCTTAGGTATGTTAGCACATACCTCCTACTGCTGTTGCCTAAATGCTTTAGCCTGTCTAGCCTGACGTGCTGATGCAATTAGTTGTGGGTGCCTAAAAATGCTTGGCTCATCATTCGACGGAGGGCCTCATCCAAGACGATGGGTACCAAACCATATGCGTGGCATAATGAATCTGAAACAATAATAATAAATTAACAATTAAGAAATAGTTAATATCAAATAAATTACATATTACATAAATACTTTAATAGACAAAAAATAATTAAAAACAAATAATTTAAATCAAATAAATAATTAAAGGATAAAAAATTTAAAAGTAAAGGATAGTAAAAAATAAATTATTTAATTCATATAAATAATTAAAATAAAAAATAATTTTAAAAAATTAAGTAAATTATTTAATTCATATAAATAATTAAAATATAAAAAATTAAAAACAAATAACTTCAATTATTTAATTCATATAAATAATTAAAACAAAAAATAATTTAAAAACAAATAACTTAAATTATTCAATTCATTAAAATAAAAAACTATTTAAAAAATAAATAATTTCAATTATTTAATTCATATAAATAATTAAAATAAATAAATAATTTAAAAATTACATAATACATAACGAAATTGCAATTCTGTTATGTATCATTTCTAGATACGTAACGGAATCAATAAAGATACAAAACGGAATTGCGATTCCATTTTTTATCCTTACTAGATGCACAACGGAATTGCAATTCCGGTGTGTATCACTACACAACAAAATTGCAATTCCATTAAATCTAAAACTTTGAAAACAAAAGAAGCAACTGACCAAAGTGTGAAGGTCAACTTCCAACAAGATTGTGGCTACCTATAGGGGAATTTCTAGCGAGATGAACAATGCTCCAGTGAGATGAACTTTCGGTGACATGAATGGTGCTTTGGCAGAGAGGTGCGAGGAAGAGAAAAGCAAGGGAGAGAGTGAAAGAAAAGAGGAAGTCGGAGGGGGTGGAAGGGAAGGGGAGGGGGTGGGAAATATTTTAAAAGTGGGATGGGAGGGGAAGGGGCAGGGATAGTTAGGTCTTTTCATTCTTTTTTAAGTTAGGGTTGGAAAAAGAAAAAAAAAAAAGGGTGAGAATAATAGGGCCTAAGAAAACAGACTCATTTGATCATCACCAAAACATAACTAAACTTGAAAATAAAATAGCCTTAAGCAAAACCCAATTAGATGAGGCATGGTAAACTGCTTATGTTAATCCTAAGGTCCAAACCCTAAACTAATTCAATAACGATATTTGTATATTATTTTTACATCAATTTTTAAAAAATAATTGTTTCATGTAATATCCTTAACTGGGCCTAAATCAATATCACAATAATTCCAAGTAGTCCTATCCATTTGAAGACTATCTATGAATCTTTGATATTAAGTGCAAATAGGATCCCACGATCTTACTTGCATTGGCCAATGTCAGCTCCATGTTGCAGTAGCAGAGACAGCAGAATACTCCCATGGGCCATGATCCATATAATAAGTATTCACTCAACAATCCTAGGTATGCAATTGCTTCTTAATAATAATAAGTATACCTCCTCTCCTTTCGGGAGGTTCAAGGAGAAAAAGACGAATGCTACTTAGGTAGAAAAAAACTCTTGAATCAATGTTTTGACCTTAACTCTTGTGCTTAGACTCAAAACATTGAATAAATTCGGGTTGTGCAATAATAAAGCCAGAAAAAAAAATCTATCACGAGATTTTTTTTCCTTCCAAATAAGCAAGGTAAAAAAGGGATGAAAATTTTATGTGCAAGTATCATTACCCAAACCAATTTAATTAAGAAAATTCCTTACTAATATGATTGTATAAAGGATTTTCAAAATTCTTACTTCAAGCAAAGTGAAATTAGCATATATTATTTTGTAGCATGTTTGTATCGGTGGGTCGAACCAGCTGAAAAAAAGATGCTTGTGATGCGCTATTTTTGTGGTAGTAGCAGAAAGAAGTTTAAATAGACAGTTGGTCCTAGACCAAGTATCTCTTTAAGTATAATCATGACACTAATCTTTAAGTTAAAGAGTGATGTGTTGGGTAAAGTCCTCAAAGTGGTGACTCCAATATTGAAACCTTGACATCATAGATAAAGTTTACTAGAAATGGCAATTTACTTTCAACGTGATTAACCACTATTTAGTAAAACTTGCGTACATATACACACTCATAGAAACACAAGAAAATTCAAAATACAACTGTTAAAATAAAATCAAAGTTTACATGCTTTGAATGAAGAAGTGTGTTATTTCTAATTTTGGAATTATGGATCAGACTATTAACTAATATAAAACGCAAACAAGGGAAAACATTTCAAATTGTCAATGCTGCATTCCCTTCACTAGAGCTTCCGAATTTTAAAGGTGAAAAGATGCTAGATCTCTATCAATGCAATCATGATTAAACTATCATGAATGTTTTTAAACAGTCTAATTTTGCATTGTCAATCATTTCCAATATTCCAATCACCAATACTGCTAAAGTTGCGTTCAAGCAGTGCATTTCAGAACAAAGATCTTGTAACCGCGTTTTAGTTAATAATTTGCCATTTTGCTCCCAAAATCTTTTTAGCCGGCTAACTACTATTAGTGCTTCCGATAAAGCTCACTGAAAAAAACATTTGCAGGAAAAAATGTTGCGGGGCCTAAAGGTATCCATTTTTTGCCTTTGCCTTTAGAAAAAGATAAAATCAGAAAGCTATCAATTCCATGTATGTTCGTTAATGATAAAGGTTAAATGAATCCCTGAATTCTAGCATCCAGTCTCTGAATTCCAACCGCACTTTGGTGTAGCTGTACCCGAAAGGGAAGACCTCATTATAGATTTTGGTATTTGGTGCTTGTGCCCTCCACTCCAAGCAACATGGTATAGCACCATGCATATAATTTACAATATTATACACGAATTATTGGATGGTATGGGCCTTTTATAAATTTCGGGTCTTTTCTTCTCCTTCTTTCGGCTTTTCATCAAATGCACGGGTGTATATATTAGACTGGATGATTGTAGTGAGTGGGCTAAAAATGGGCGTTGCACTTGATGGATCTACCATTTGCATAATTCTCTTATTTTTATGGTCATGCTATTGTATGATTCATTCCATGTACCTCGTGCCAATGTGCTCGCTTTGGTGGGGGCGATTGGGCCCTCGAGATTGGTTGCATTCAATGACTAGCTAACAACAAATTACGATGCCAATGAGTATATTAGATTATTCATGAGTGAATGGCACATGTTTATGTCTCTGCTCTAGTGAAATGTGACTTTTGTTTCGGCAATGTTATTGTCATCATAATTGTTTTAATTATAACCATTCAAGCGTATGACAAGTATGCTAATGCTTTTGATAATCGCCAGTTAATTAGGCCACCAGCATCAATTCATTTCTTAAGCAAATTTCACATTTGCTTATTAGATTGGGAAGGAATGAGGACTTTGGTTGAAGTTACATGTCAGCAAAAGAAATTATGGTTAAATCTTCAATCATTACATAATAACTAGTAAGATCATATAGTTTAGAAATTTCACTTCGTTGGAAAGGAAAATTTAAAGTTTTAAGGAGTAATATTAAAAGTAAAATATAAGACGAATAATTGATAAAATTATTATTATTATTATTATTATTATTTAAAAAGGCTTAAATATTAAGCTTTTAATTGTAATATTTGCCATCACTTATTTTTAACTCTGGCATGATAACAAGTTGAAACTCACTTTTATGATTGTCAAGTCACACTAACTAAAAACATAAATTATTATATTTTATAGGAATATAAAAAACAAAAATCGCTATATTTGTACAGACATAGACATGTTTTTTTTTAAAGGACAGGTAATGTCAGAAACTAAAATAGGTGATGATAAATATTGTAGGGATAAAAAAACTCAAAAAAAAATCATAGGAAATAAAAATATACTATATTTACAAATACCTTAAACATATTTAGGTCCTTAAAAAAATATGAGTAGATAATAGGAACATTTGCTCGAGTTGCTTTTATGTTTCACGTTTGGGCCATTGGGGTTGGTGATTGCCCTTGTTGATGTCTTCATGCTCCTTCTCTCTCACGGTCAAGTGGTTTAGAGATTCTCTTTTGCCTTACTCTATTGTAAAACAATTAAACTTAGGATTTGAGAGATTAGGAATAGAATTCTGTCTAGCTCATTAGTAAAACAGGAAATCCTACTAGTAATAGTGGTTATACATTTGACCTATGGCTATGTCTAACTGCTTCTTTGATCATTGCATTCATTATTGATTCACACTATCTCCTTGGGCCAGATGACTCAACGCTCTTTTTCTAGTATTGAGAAAGTTGAGAATTTTGATTAAAGTAATTATCTGATAGATCAACTTGATAATTAGCAAAGGTGTCATCTTCTAAACCTACTTTGCTTGAGTTAATAGAATACGACTTGGATCAACAAAACTCATCCCTGTTTAAGCAGAGGCTTCCTAAGAAGTTTCCAAGTAAGGGAGGAATGAACTTCTAGAATGTGTTTTTTAATTGATCCAACCATGGAAGTGCAACTATATATTGCTTTGATTGTTTTTTACAATATTTTTTTTAGGCTTAAATACACTTTTCGTCTTTTATCTTTTTTAAAAAAATTGTTTTGATCCTTTATCTTTTAAAACTGTTAATTTAGTCCTTTATCTTTTTAAAATGCTTCATTTTGGACCATTTGTCAAGTTAGGACTAACACCATTAGTGCTTTATGTTTAAAATGATTAATTTAAACATAGTGACAGTTTTTAACTACCACTATTCACAGAGTCCATAAGAGCCCTAAACTTCTACGAATTCAATTACTCACAATTGGAGCAATTTTTTCAAAAATTGATTGAGGATTTTTCTGTGTTTCTTAGACGCGATCAAAAACCCTCAAAGTTTGCAACAAATAGCTTCTTGTATCAAGAAAATTTTACAAGTATTGGTTGCTAGTGTGTGCATTTTTAAAATTTAATAAAATAAAATTATTTTAGTGGCGGTTAAAAACTGCCATTATGTTAAAATTAATTATTTTAAAACTTGAGTTCTTCTTCTTCGTATTCTCCCTTTTTCTTTGACAAATCAATCTCAAAAATGAGAACACCCAAAATCAATTTAATAAATCCAACCCCAAAATAATTCTCAAAAGCAATTGGGCAAATCAAAAATGAGAAATCCCATTCTCGAATCTGCCCAAAACCCATTTGCGAATCTGTTTGGAGTCACCGCTTGGAAGCTGTCATCGAAAAATCGAATCACTCGACAAAGCCTAACCTCATCTTCATCACTGCTTGACTTTGCTTTTTTGCCACCATGTGTGACCACCACAAAGGGAACCACTTGCCAGTGAACGATTTGGGAACATTTGAAGGGGGAGAGAGAGTGTGGTGGTCAATGGAAAACATGGGATTATAGGAGAAGAGGAAGAGGATTTGGGCGTTCATAATTGAAAGGAGGAAAAGGAAAGGACAAAAGGGAAGACAAAGAGAGGGACGCGAGCAAGATGGAAGACAAAGAGAGGGAAAAGAGAAAGAGGAAAGATGAAGAGAGGAAAGGAAGAGGGAAGAGGGAAGAAAAAGAAAAAGAAAAAGAAAGAATGTTTTGTTGCAATTTTTAACTGCTACTCTTTAAAAAATCAGACTTTTCTGTTATCAAAGTTAATGTTGCTGATGGAAAGGACAAAAAAGAAGTGTTTTAAAAAAATAAAGGACCAAATTGACGATTTTAAAAGATAAGACCAAAACCAATTTTCTTAAAAAGATAAAATCCAAAGTGTTTTTAAGCCTTTTTTTTAAAATTAAATAGTTATAAGCATATAATAAAAATAATCTTTTTTTTGTATATTTTAAAAGTATATATTACGTTAATTTTGATGTATATCAAAACAATATTAAATATTTTTAAATTAATATAATATATTGTAGATTTGATATATGATAAGAACTTATAATTTAATGATAGATTTTGAGATGAAATCATTCCATAAAAAATATTAAATTGTGTATGAGTGGGTGTAACATATATAATAGTGTCATTAATCTCTCTCTTTAACTTAATCATGAATAGGATTCTTTAACATGAGATGTAAATATCGACATACACTTTTAATAAAATTTTACAAATGATAAAATTTACGAATCTAACCGTTAAATTAAAAATTCTCATGACATATATCAAGTCCAAAAAACATCTTATAATTCAAATGCTTTAACATAACTTTATTTCAACATATAACTAACAAGATCTCCATGCATTGCGCATACGTTTTTAAATTTTAGTAAAATTTCAAAATATAATTGAAAGTATATAAAGGATAAAAATATAATAATTGTTAAACACCGATGAAATCACATATCCTTAAAAGGAAGAAAGTATAATGGGAGATATCTTTCTTTAGGGTTAATAATGCGGATTTCATTTTACTAGAGAATAAATTTGAAATATAAAATTTTTAAAGTTAAGCAAAATTTTATGAGAACAAAATATTTCAATTAAGACACATAATTTTTTTAATGTTTATTAATTAGATATAATAAGTGAAAATTCAAAAATTAAATTGTGATTTACTAAATTTGAGTAATAGTATTTGAAATGAATAAAAATATAAAAAAATGTGACATATTTGATGCAAAAAAGTCATGTGACTCATTGAGAAAGATATTAGGTCATAAAAGTCTTCTTATTCAAGAAGTAATACTCAAATTTAATATATAAGAGTTGATATGTTATTATGTTGGTATGTTGTTATTTAATTATCATATTGTCACTTTAAAAAGTTATATACTTCTATCTTTTCGTCTTAACCTTTTACTATTTGATTTTTGGGTGAATTCAAGGCATTTTTTGGACTAATTTCTCGAGGTACTGGGATTCATTTAAGGAACTAATTACTCACAACAAATATATTTTTATACACACAGACTCAGAGATCGAATCCTTAACTCTATGCTTTTCAAAAATAAAAAATAAAAATAAAATAAACTTATTTGTCAACTATGCTACACCTTAAACATGTTTTTTATTATTTGATTTAATAATTATAATTCTCTCTTTTTACTCTCTCATAATAAAAGTCCTCTCAATTTAAACATTTTAAAATTTAATGCTATGGACCATTTTTTATTTAATTATTATATATAAATAGGCTCATTATTTTAAAATTTTAAAAATATGAATATAAAGAAGATTTATACATATCATAAACATTCTTTTCTGATTATTTTTTTAACATAATAAATATATATTCACTTTTTTAATTTATAAGATAATATATAGTTATATTTAAATTCAATATTATTTCAACATAAAATTGAAATCTTATTTAAATTAAATATACATAAAACTTTACCTAATTAATAGAAAGAAAAAAAAAACAAACTAGTTTACTCTAATAAAAAAAATTACCATCGGCGGAGAAAAGGTGAAAATAAAACCGGGAAAAGAAACGAAAAGGGCAAAAGTGAGACTTGGCTGTCTATATAGTGGTGGGCACTGGGCATGCACAACATAACCCTACACAACCTCCATCCGCTCCATTATTTCTTTCCCACATTTTCTTCTTCGCTGTTCACTGTTCACTCTCTTTCCCTTTCCTCGTTCACTCTCCTCAAATTTTGAAAACCAATCCCTCCAGCTTAATTTATCTGTAAGTTTTTTAAAAATTTGATTCATCTGTTCCTCGGTTCTTTTTGTTTTCTGGGTTTTCTTATCTGTTCTTTGGTTAGTGGGTAGGGTAATTCAATTGGGGCCACGATCATCTCCGTGATGGAACTTGGTTTTGGAATTCCATCTTTTTATTATTATTATTATTGGGATCATCTTGCTGTTAAATTAACCTACTTTGGTTGCTGACAACTTTGAGGATTACAGAGTAGTTAATTTTTTCTTTTTTATTTCACATCGCTGAGTAGAACTACTAGAAATTTCAAGGAATTAAATTAAGTAATTGTGTTATAATCCCCCTTTCTTAGTTGCCAACAAGTCAGCAGCGTGGTGATTACTTTCTCTATTATCTTATCATGTCCCTTGTTAAGCCAAATGAGTCTCTCCCCCAATTGGATGAGAAAATTAAGAGAAGGGTGAGGCTCCTACAGCTTTATTTTTTGAAGAAACGAACGGCTGAGTTGTATGCTGCAACGAGTTTTCCCATTGTCACAGTGGTTATTGATGTTTTCTCATTTGTAACATTTTTCTATGATTTTGGAGGATTGATTTTTTTAATAAAACACTGTTGTTTTTGTTGTTGTTACTATGTCTGCCAACATGAAATTGTTTTACTATTGTTTCAGAGTAATTGGTGTCAGCTCTACGCAATTGTGGAATCTTAAGTCACATAGGAACTAGGAAGCAATCAGCATGCGTTGGTTGGGTCTTTTGGTTGATGTGTTTCGCCAGGTTGTACGCTTGAACTTATATTGTAAAGTTATTCTATAAGTCCCCAGTCCCATAAATCCCCTACTTTGTTACTTTTGGAGTTTGGTCCCTTATTCTTAACTACTGCCATGGAAGACAACCACTGTTTAATCATGTGTTCAGAAAAGTATAGAATTGGCTGAAGGATAGGAAGTGAAGGCAGAGCCTGGTATTTTGTGTCTTCAGTGTTGTCCTCATCTCGTATAGTTCTAGCTGATTTTGATTCTATACTTAGTTTGGTGCCTTCATTATCACGTTCTGTTGGGGCATTTTCTTGGTGTGTGCATCACATTCTAGTGAAGCGAGGATCAAAAGAAGTTATGGTGTGCCAAGCAGCAAGCCAAACAAGATTTCGGGCTTTGAAACATGAGAATGGCATTGAAGGTGAATCAACAATTATTGTTAGAGTGATAGCATGCTTTCAACCTTTGCACGATTGTCAGGTTAGTAACCTGTTGCTGATTCCTAGTGTTTTTGCAATTGCAGTTCTTTTCTATAACTGTAGGCATGATTTTGAAACCAGCTGTTTGAAGAAAAATTTCATTTATACCTATTTTGTGTATAGAACATATACAATATGATCAATGATCACTAAACCTTATGGTATTAGCTAATGGATAAATTTATGAGCTTATGGGTGATGAGTGCTATCTTCCAACTCTTTGCAGGCTGAGTACTTCCGTCATTTGCTTAAGCCTGTCACGTAGATTGTTTTGCATTTATTTCTCTTTAAGCGGGAGTTTGTAGTTTTCTTTTTCTGTCATTTGTTCCTAAGAGAAGCAGCAAGCCATTGAAGATCCCATATCAAGGCACCATAACATCTACTTGTATGTATTTTCAAATGCTCTTTTTCATCTTTACATCCCAAAGGATCTAGTTTTTCATCATCAGCACTGATTGATCAGTTCTATTGTTCTTTAGGTCATTTTTTTCGTTGAATGGTTAAGGCTCATTGGTCTTGGCCTTACCCACAGCATGTGGCTCGGCCATCACCTTACTTAAATTGCTCCTGCACCTCGGCAGAGCCCAGTTTGCAGATTCATTCAGCATGTATGAACCCTAGCACATGCATCCTTCCTGCTGTCAGCGTATTTCCAAGCTTCACAGCTCCTGCTATCCCAAACTTGAAGACTGAGCAGACCGATGAAGTGCAAGGATTCCTTCAGTATCCCAATTCAGAACCATGTTTGAAAGAAACACATACTGGAGGGGCTATACAAAATGCAAATCATGCATCTTTGCAGAAGAAGTTACTTATTTTTGACCACTCTGGTAGTAAGACAAGGTTGCTTTACAGTCCTGTCTTCCCTCTTGTCCAGAGTCCAACTGTTAGTGCTACACAATTTGCTCAAGTTTATGATGTAAACGAGGAAGCACAGGCAACTAATATGGGCCTAAAGCATATACCTGTATACACTTCACCAGAAGAGACTGGTAAGGATCATATTGACAATGATGAAAGCGAAATGCATGAAGACACAGAAGAAATCAATGCATTGCTTTATTCTGATGATGATGATGATGAGGTAACAAGTACAGGCCATTCTCCATTGGTTACTAAAAGAACTTATGTGACGCAAAAACAGTTTGCGGATATGAAGGAGGAGGTTGCTAGCTCTGATTGGCCAAACAAAAAGCAGAAGTTAATTGATGGTGGATACAATAGATTACCACCACTTGTGGACAGTGCTACTTCTGAAAGGCTAAATGAAACTTGCGAGTATGTCACCGATGCTGAATTGAAGTATTTTAGTAGTGGTGGGGTTTATGCTGCAAGGCAAACTAAAGAAGATAATTTAACAGCTGCTGATATTCAACTGAAAAAGGATAAAATCCGTGAATTGTTGAGAGTTCTTGAGAACTTTATTCCTGGAGCAAAAGGAAAGCATCCCCTGTTAGTCATCGATGGTACTATTGAGTACTTGAAATCTTTGATGTCCCAAACTGGTACCCTGAAATATCACTAAGTGCTCATTGTGGTTATAATATGGTTGAAGGGCACATGGATGGTAAAAGGGGTTGGGCCTATTCTCATTGCCGTCCAAAAAAAAAAAAAAAAACTTAGCATCCTTGCTTCTTTTATTCTCTTTCTCGAGGTGTATTTATAGCTTAGCAATAAAGGGGCGAAAGCAGCAATAGATAGTACTGCAGTTTGCCATTGCAATTGAAGAAATATGGGGTTTGGGATATCAATTTGATGACCAGGATTTTTTATCTTTTTAGCTTTTGGAGGATTAAAGGTCACAGATTGAATGGACGGGAGATGGTAGTGGATGGCTGTGCTGTAAATGAGGACACTTTTTTCTCCCGGAGTGTTGAATTCTCTTGTTGATTGAATGCATGCGCGTTAGGTAACTCGGGTCCCACTCTCCACCCTCCTTTTCGTTCCTGATTTTATGCTTTGTCCTCTCTTCCAGGCTTGTACGCATATCATGCTAGCGTAGACTCTAAAGTACCAAGATAGTTCCATGTTGGGGAGTGCTTGAATGAGGAGCGTGGTGTTTCATCATGACTTGCTGGGGCCCTTTGTTGGATATATAGCATGTTGTGGTAAAGGTTACTTTGTTTTACATGTTGAGGGTGGCATCATAGGCGATTCTATTTTCTGCGTTGTAATTGAGAGGTGGTTTGAGTATTCTAGGTTTCTTTTTCATGATGCTATCATGTATCTGTCGGTTGTGTGATTGTATGAATAATTGGAGTGTGAATGTTGTCAGGGACTAAGGGCTGTGGTGTATTCTGGTTTGATGGCTGGCGTAGTGGCGTTCATGTTTTCTATGTTGATTGTCTTATGTGTTTGATGTTTGGACATGTTGAATAATTAAATATATCATTTTACTACGAATCCATGATTCCTAACTTCCTCTGCTGTTTGGTATATTTTGCATGTAAATATGCGAGAACAACCTGCATTAACAAAATAAATAAATAAATCTGATAATTTTATCTATTCTCCTGTGAGACGGAAATATAGTGGAAATTTCACATACCTGACGAGACACATCAATTCGGTAAAAAAGCTTAATTTAACCAACATCTTTTTTGTCCAAATAATACAAACAAAAAAGAGAGATATAGTATTGTTCGTTTACCGTGTACGTGGTCATGGACACTTTAAATTGTAGTGCCTGTCAATTTATTTTAAAGCTGTGTGCGCGTCATTTGTAGCTTGTATTGGTCTTCATCATTTCATAAGTGAAATGTATTTGCGTGAAAATTATAGTTTAATTAATTATGTTTTCTCAATTGTTTAGTCCCATCACACTTAATTGCATGAACTACTCTGGTCTAGGTAGTTTTGGTTTTCTCCCTCTATCCTTTATGTCCACACTTTGTTGACATAAAGCAATGGTATGAACACTAATCTTTTTTATTTTTTTAGATCAGAGAACACTAATCTTTCAATCATGCCGTCACTTCCAAATTTAATATATTTAACTATAAAGCGTGAACAGTAGGAATAATCTTTGGACTTGTTGCGATCATTTCCAAGTTATGTTAACATCGCATAACTTCCGAGAAGAGTTCAGATGTGTGACATTAACTCTGTCAAAATCTGTTCAAATTAAAGAGAATTTTAATATAAACAACTTCGCCTTTTTGATCCACAATCAGAGTTGCCTAATGAAGTATCATTGAAAGAATGTTTCAAAAATTTTAAGGACAATTTTTTAAGACGCGTGAATAAACTAATGAAGTAAGCTCTTGAGAATGTTCAGATGCATAAATCAGGAGTTTTAAACTTCCCTACTTTCAGTACTGTACACTTGGCGTTTTAACCATAAATTAAGAACTTGGGAAAATTAAGGACATTTTCTGTTATTAATAATTATTATAAATTTTCCATTGTATTTTTACTTTGCCTTTTATTTTCATGAATTTATACATGAGATAACGAAAACATTAGCCAGATTCTTAGTGTTTCATACAATTTTTGGTTGGAAATTGGAAGTTAGAAGAAATTTCAATTTCATATAAAATTAAAATTAGCACAAAAAGAATTTCAATTTAACAGAAATGGATTTTCAATTTGATGAAAATTAGTTATAGTTTTTGAATGAAAATATGGAAGCAGGATGTTATTGATTGTCCCACTTTTTCAGCTAAAGACTAGTCCCTTTAGAGGTGCAGTGAAAATAAACTATTTTTCATATTTAATTATAATTTTAAAAAAATAAAACAAGTTAATTTAAATATGTAATGTATATTTCTATTAAATTAAAGCTCATGGTTATAACCCACGAAGGTTGGTCTAGTGGCGGGAAATTGGAATAGTATACATGAGGTCATAAGTTTTAACTTCAATGCGACCATTGTATACACAAAAAAAAAAGCTCATGGTTATAGATATCTATTATCTATTATAAAAGAAGGTTTTGCCATGTGAGCAAATGTCACAGGCAACACCATATTAATTCTTTTTCCATTAAAATGTCATTGAAATTTTTTATTTTATTTTTTAATTTATAAAAATACATAATTATAGTAATTAAGAAAATTATGATCAGTATGATTTTTATGATTTGAACATTTAAACTAATAATACAAGTATGCATTCTGATTCAAATTAATTGATAGTACTAGTATATATTCTAATGCATAATTAAGTAAATTATGATCAACATGATTTTTATGATTTGAATATTCAAACTAATAGTACAAGCATATATTCTAATTCAACTTAATTGATAGTACTAATATATATTCTAATACATAAATAAGAAAATTATGATCACATGATTTTTATGATGTGAACCTTAATACAAGTATATATGTTGATTCAAATTAATTGACAGTACTAATATCAATTATTTTTTTAATATCGATTCAAACTAAACTAATATCCATTCAAACTAAATTCTATCGATTTTTTTAATTCATAAAAATATATTATTTCATCTAATTATAGTAACAAAGGAATTTATAAAAAGTATACATTTTGATTAAATTAATCAATTAAATCATTAAAATTTAAATGCATCTTGATTTTATAATTATAGTAAATTTTTTAATTATCACATTTTTTATCATGTTTTAATAGCTAACACTAATATATATTCTATTTCAAATTTCAAAGTTATAACAGATTCAAATTAAAAAATCTTATAAGATTTATGCTGATTTCGTGACATAAATAGATTTTTGGTGATTTAAACTATATATACAAGGATGATAATCTTGCAGTATTATCATTGATAATTTAATGTATGGAAATTAAATTATTCTAAAATTCATATTTAAAGTAATTACTACATTATTATATTATTATATATAATATATAATTAAAGTAATCAAAATATACATACTAATTTCAAAATGGTCATGATTCCAATTAGGGATATTTATCATTTGAACATTCAAACTTTCCTATTTTTTTTTTTAAAAAGTATTATTATGAATAATTTATTCCATGAATTGCAAGCTTTGTAATAGTTTCTTCCTCTACTACACCAAGTCTTTTAATTTTGATACATTAAAGACATCAATGTTCAAAATAGTTGAAAGGTATGAAAATTACGAATTCTATATATATATATATATATATTTATTTATTTATTTATTTATTTATTCATTTTCTTTTGTTTTACTTGATTCATCTTTTTGTTGTATATCTCTTTCATTATTATTCAATTATTTTTTATTTTATAGTTTTTTTTTATCTTCTTTCTCTAGACTAATCTTCTAATCTTTTTCATTCTCCTTGAATTTTTTTTAAATTTTATAATACTTTGTATTTATATGTTAATATTATTTTTTATTTTTAAATGTTTCAACTACTAAGATGACATAAAAGATTTAAAAGAGGGGTTTTAGTATTTTAGAAAAGTAAAAAGAATATTATTATACTACAAACATAAGGTTGATTTTTTTTTACTATAAAATTTAGTTTATATATATTTTTGCTCTTTCTTTTTTCTTTTTTTAGAGGCATCTCCTTTGATGCTTTGGTTTGTTTAATAATGATACTGACATATGTAACGCCTGGTCGCTTTCAGATTGGATACTGTCCCCACAAACCAATACAAAACTTTTCAGCGTGCTTTGTCTTCACTCACACGCTTCCTAGGAAACTTCCTAGGATGTCACCCCTCCAAGAATTGCTCCAAGTTAAGCATGCTTAACTGTGAAGTTCTTAAGTGATAGGCTACCGAAAAGTAGATGCATCTTGTTTGCATACGTAGCACTTATTAATTCCTTTAAGTTATCCTCAACTGTATGGTCCCATACCTGCACAGCCTCTAGATCCCTCTCATTCTGGTGTGTATTCGATTCATTCATGTACCTCTCTCGCTAGAAGCTTGCCAGGAACTACTCTTTGTTCGTGCCTTATTTCTTTTGCACCAGCGATCACTCCCCGCCCTCGTTAGTACTTGAGATGTTACAACATAGGTGTGGTTCTTTAAGACTATCCAATTTTGGTTGCTACTTCATGACATTTCCAAACTATTTTTGAGCCAAAAGTAGTAGAGGTTTTATCTTTTAGGTGGGCCATGCAAGTTTCAGAAATTTTATGCGCATATTGGGCAAAATATAAGAATGACTGATATAAGTTATACCATCAATGGAGCAGTAAAAAATTATGCGGAAGAAGTTATTTTCAAGGAGTCTTGGAAGGTTGTAAAAAACTTGGTTCAAAGCTTTAGGGGATTGCTCTTAGTTTTGTAACATAGCACACACTTTAGTATTCTTAGCTTTTGATGTTCATGAAATGTATTGGATAGAAGAAGTTCCATACAAGTGAATTAATTAGTGATAAATGATGTAATTGGTTTTCAAGTGGAATAATATTATTCAACTTTTCTTCATATAAAAAAAAGAGATATATTTTTTATTGTTGTTTTTGTTTTTTATGTTTTATCTTTTCACCTTTTTTTCATCTTATTTTTCTAAGGTAAGTTTCATTTATTTTATTTTATTTTCTTATACTATACTTTCAAAATGTTTCTAATATTTAGCATTTTAAGTTTTGTTGTTGACATTATTTTAAACTTTTTACATTTTCAATTGTTAAGATGAAGCAAAAGACTTAAAAGAGAGAGTTTTATTAAAAGAAAAAAAATCCTACTGTGATATAAAATTAATATTGCTCAACAAATATTTTTAATTTTAACCCATTTTATATCCAAGAAATATGTATTGTTGCATTTTTATATGAAAATCTCTTTACTAATTAAAATTTTTTTATTTGAATTTTAAAACATATAAAAGATTTTGTCACATAGGCAGATATCATGTGGCAACACTTCATTTAATTTTTTTTATAGAAATGTAAATGATTTATTTATATATTTAATTTGTAAAAATACGTAATTATGATAAGTATGATTAGTGTGATTTTGAAGACTTGAACATTCAAATTAACTACACAAATATATATTATGATTTAAATTAATTAATAACACTAATATATATGAGGATATTTTGATTAAAATCAAATTAAATTTTAATCATAATAATTTATATTTAAATATCGAAATATCACACTTAATTTAAATATTTACAAATCTCTTTTCTTTTTTTAATAATTAATTTTAGTCATTTTTTATGATGAAAACATATTTTTTAAAGAAAAAAATAATGATTATAAAATATAATATAAATATTTCTTATTACAATTATGTATATATCTAAATTATATACAAATTCAAATATTATATATATATATATTACCCTAGTAGAGTTTATAATAAAGTTTTAAAAATGATTTTTCAAATACTAGCTAGCATAGTTTTTTTTAAACTGTTTCAAAATTAGTTTTTCAAAGACAAATGTAATAATGGTGGCACAAAGGAATAATTTAATAATTGTTTTGTATCTTTAAAAAATTAATTTGATTATAAAAATATTTGAAGGATTAATTTAATGACACATTAATATTGGAACTCCCAATTTAGGAGTTTGTTCTCAAACTTAAAACAACATGCAATACAATGACAGGTCGTAGGTTCGAGTCCTACTCGTCTTCTTAGGTGGAGTAAATGTAAGTACTTTTATAAGTAGTCTTTGAATCCGGAGGCTTTCTCTGCCTTGCATTAGGGTGTCATCCCCTCCTCGTAAATTTAAGTATTACAAAAAAAAAAAATGTCATTCATGATAACTATAACATATGCCTGAAATTATTTTAAAAAGATTAAAAAAAACCATATTTATAAAATTTAAAATGGCACCCTTTTGTTATCTGCAATATATTTCATGCTGTTTGGTCTAGTTCGACTTTAAATTAGGCATGATTGATGGTACTGCTTCCGCCAATTAGAATATTCAACTAAAGATTAGAACCTTGGCCTTATAAGAGCCTTCGAATTAAGTGTGTTCACGTATTGCATTTTTCATACTAGCAGGTCCTCCTGTTTGAAATTGATAATGGTGCTAAATGCTAATACACCCTATGCATCCGAACAGAGAACTTGCTCAAAATATGGACTCAAACAGTATGCCTTATAGGCTTATAATATTCCTACATGTAGTGGATTGAATGAGTTATGAGTTATACACCAGGTTCCAGCAAATTTTCAACCATTGTATTGGGTTTTTCAGGACAAATTGGACTATAAAGTCCTTGTCTTCTTATTAGCTAGCAAAACATGCAATTATGAAGCATTTGACATTGAGATTGGCCATAATGCACTACAATGACAGCTTCTGGAATCTCATGACTAATATCTAATCAACTGAAGGCCTACAAATCATTTATGGCACTGTTTAGCAGAAATGGTTCTGGGCACCGACTGTTTAAACTAGGGGCTATATTATCAGTTGGTTGGAAAATCAGTGATTATATTGTCGCTGTCTTTCTCATGCCAAATAAAGTGCTTCCAAATGAGCACAGAGAAGGACATTAGAATCAAATAGATTAAAGAAGACTAGCATTGAAAGATAATAATTAATGCTCTGCTTGTTACGTAAGAAATAGCGAAGAAATTAGAGAGGAAAGGAGAGAAGTGAGAAGAAGTGTACCAACTTCTTTCGTTTGATTGCACAGAAGCAACGTTGAAATATTTAAAATTTTAGTGGAACTCACCCGTTTTTTTATTCGCTCTCAAGTACGCAGAAGTGAGAAGAAATGACCATATAATCGACTATACATCGATTATACAGATTTTATATTCGATTATATGTAGCACATATAATTGAATATACAATGTGTATAATCGATCATATGAGTAACCCATATAATCAATTATCTTCCCCCCATCCCTTAATCGATTATCATATACCTCCAACCCCCTTAATCAATTACGCATTTTCGTCCCTGCTCGACAAGTAGGTCTTGCAGTCAAGCTTTCTTCTGCCTTTGCACTCGAGGGCCAATCTCTGTCTGGCCTGAAAAAACCTTTACACGCTTTCGTTACCTCTGGAGAGGCCTACGCCTCATAGAAACTATCTACCTAAGATTGTCCCTTGGCCTATAGGTCCTGACACATGGTTAGAATTCTAGCTCTTCCTCCCCCCTCCCCCTTTCTCTGCTAATCATTATCGTGTACCCTTAATCAATTATCGTATACCCCTATTTTATATAATAATATAATAAATAAATAAATAAATAAAAATAATATTAATAATAAAAATAAATAATAATAATAATAAATAATAATAATAATAATTAAAATAAAAATAATTTCAAAAAGTTATCTTTTCCTTTATTTCTCTTTTATTTTTCTTCAACTAAATAACTTTAATTTTTATACTATTTTTACCTATTTCTCTTTTCTGTTCTTTCTTTCCTTTTATTTTTTTTCTTTTGTCAAACACACCCTAACAGATTAATTTTTCCCCATTCCCGGTTGGTGCCGTGATATGTTCTAAGCCGTTGATTGTTTTTTTTTTTTTTTTCTTTTACTTCAGGCAGCTGCCATGATAGTCTTTTGTGATGGGTAGTAAACTGTAGCTGATGACGAAAGCATCAACGAAATCCTTGACGGTAATCTAATCTATTGAAAGATTTACTTGTTGCCGATTTGGACTCGTGAAATCCTTTTGTCTTGTCGCGTGACAACTTTATCACTATTTTTATGCAGGATGGCATGATTTATGTTGGAATATCTAATCATGTTTCTTAATTTCTTTAAGTTCACTGGTTCTGGACCATTTCTCTTTTAAAAAATGTAAGTGTAAACATTTTGATATTATTCTCTCTTTTTACTGGTTGAATCTGATCTTTAGAAATGAAAAACAAAATAAAGTAAAATTAAAGACCGTTAAATAAGAGAGGATTAATTTGTTTAGTTATAAATTACATCAATTTTCTATGTTATTCAATAGCTTTAATTAAATAATTTTATCTTAAATTTTTTTGCCCTATTAACCATTCTATACATTAAAATTGATATAATATACGCTTTAAAATAGATAAAAATAAGAATTATTTTGATTATATTTTTACAATTATTTAATTGTCAAAAAATTTGAGAACTAATCAAGAAAATATATAATTATAATTCAATAGTTATATCGATAAAAAACATATTTTATATATAATTATTGATAGTATAAGAATTCGTACGACTTATAATGGTATAAATTGATCTTAAATAAACGAGTAAAAATATTTTCACACTATTTTATGAAAACAAGAATCGTAGAAGATACTACCGAAAAAAAAAAAGGATTTTAGAAGAGTAATTCCCATTTTATATTGTTTTTAACTTAAAATTAGGCTAATAATGAGACAAATATGAAGTATCAGTGATTAAATAAGGAAATTTTTAAATTGTTAGAATATGTGAAAGACAATTAATTTTCATATATTGTCATTGCTAGTGCAAAAATATTTAAATTCATTTTAATTAAATCCTATATAAAAATATCTTAAACATCTAAGTTATCTTTTAAAATTAGTTTTTGTGTTTCTTATTATCTCTTAGAAGTAATTATCACTTATCATATTTCTTTATTTCATCATTTGTTTTCTCAATTAAAATATACTAATAATGTAAAACTTATTTATACCATTATCTAATTATATATTGTCATCTATAATCTATAATTATAATAAAGAGAATATTCTTGTTTGTCTCTACTCTTTATTAGATTATTTTACCTTTTAACTATTTTTTAAATTACCCACTACTTTATTCTTTAACTATTCTCTAAATTATTCACTATACTTAATATTAAATTATTAAAAAATAAAAGTTATTAAATTATTAGGTTTAATTGCACTTTGTGATACCCAAGTTTTATCTTTTTGCGAATTTTGCCATTGTGTTTTTTTTTCTTACTTTTTGTCATCTTATTTTTGAAATCTTGCTAATTTTGTTCAATTTTGCAAATTTTTATTTAATGAACAGTTGATAATTAGGCAAAATTTACAAGATTTTAAAAATAAGATGACAAAATGTGAGGAAAATAATACAATGGCAAAATCTACAAAATGATGAAACTTGTGTGACACAAAGGACAATTAAGCCAAATTATTAAAAGATAAAAATTATTAAAAAAACCAAACTGAATATTTTTTGTAAAAATTAAAAATGTAGACAGTAATGAGTAATGATTCTCTTTCCACTAGTATATAATAAGAGTGTTGTCGTGTGAAACCAGACTGAACTGAAAATGCTGCAGCGCAGTGGAACATGCTTCTCTTAAATGGCATTTTTTAAACCAAAGATATAATAACTTGGGGCAAGATCATGCATTACAGCATCATCTTCATTTTTGTGCATCTTATGAAATTAGTGTTTGCCGTTTGCGTAGTCCTGTTTACTTTAATTGGTCTAATAACAGTTGATTATTGTCTCAATATAATCTTCTTTCTGTTAGTCTTCGCTCTGTCTATAATAATTTAGCGCATAAGAAACAAAAGGAAACATTGTGTAAATGTAAATCCAAGTGTCTGTTTTATCGGGAGTAACTTTAACTATAGATTTTTAAATATGCACACATTTTTTTAATGAAAAACAGCATAAAAAAGGAGGATTTAGTCGTGATTGAAGTGCCAGTAGAACTCACACTTGAAAAATATGACTAGCTTTGGTGACCAATTAAAATTTAGCTAGAATGTTGCAGAAAATGCTATTATATATGAAGAGGGAAGAAGAATCACTTTCAAAGAAATTGAGAATTCTCATATTTCAGGAATCAGGATATTGAGTTTCTCCATCTTCTAGTAGTCTTTCTGTTCTGTTCTACCGAATCTGGAATCTTAGGCGAATCATCCGGATTTTCTACTACATTTGCCGTCCTTCCAAGTTTGCTGAGTTTCTTCCACCCACTGCTCCATGCAGAAGCATTCTTCTGCTTTAGCATCTTATCAAATTGTTTCTGCAAAGTAG
Source organism: Spatholobus suberectus (assembly GCA_004329165.1). NCBI lineage: Eukaryota > Viridiplantae > Streptophyta > Magnoliopsida > Fabales > Fabaceae > Spatholobus > Spatholobus suberectus. The sequence continues at coordinate 5,376,421 of CM014729.1, read as the reverse complement.
CCATATCATTTTGAAGCTCCATGTACTTGGCTTTCACACTCTCAAGCTCAAACTTTAGTGTGTTTATGTCTTTCTTAGCAGCTGTCCATCCTTCTTGGAATGACTGTGGTGTCTCTTCAAGAAGTGTTTTCCGGTTTGTAACCATTGCATGGCTATGAGATTCAACATCTTTCACAGAACTGCTGGCTAGTGCATTGCTTATCTTTACCTGTTCGGCGAATAGAACTTGCACAACAACCCTTAATGGAAGCCTTTCATTTTGGGCAGCATGCAGGCATGCATCAATGGAGAGTTTCTGACAATCCATTACACGGCAGAGCCGCTTCCTTTCATGCTCAGAAAGTGTTGGGTGTGCCTGTTATTGTTACACATGTAAGAAATTCAGAAGTCGAAATCCATTGGAAAAGTGAAATTGAGCCACTACACATTTCTACTCATCCTTCTACAATGAGTGATTAGTGAATCACTCATCAACATAGTTTCTCAGAAGTTCTTATTTGTTTATTTATTTTTTATCTTCCTTGCCAACCAATGGATATAAAACAGACCTTTTGTGTTTCTTGTGTATGTGTGTACAAAAAAAAAGAACCATTTTGCCAAGGAATTGATTGAATTTATATTTATTGATAAATCAGTGATATCGTAAATAACACCAAATACCCCAAATCTTGTTTGTGGGAGAATCAGGAATAGTGTTTTATAGTAAATCAAATGTATTTCCACTGAAAGAAAGACCCACCAGTCAACATTTCCCTTTATTGTGATGAGAACAAGAGGCATGCAAGGTAGCACGAAATCCAATTTTTATGTATATAAAACTAACCATCTTTATATAATAAAAAATTATTTTGCAGGGAATTGATTGGTTTTATGTTTAGTGATCTTATAACTGTGATATAGGCACACATATCCTAAATCTAGTTTATGGGAGAATCAGGAAATAGTATTCTATAGATCAAATGTATTGCCAACCAAAAACAGAACCACCAATCAACTTTACCCTTTATTGTGATGAGAACAAGAATCATGCTAAGGTAGCATGAAATTCAATTTTTCATTTCAAATTTCAACACAATGTTGTACCAAAATTTCAAGCATAATGAGGGGTAAGTGTAACAATAGGTAATTCAAGATCATTAAAAAAGAGGTTAAAGAACACTTTTGTTTTAATTTTCCTAAGAAATTACCTTCAGATAGGAATCAATTGCTCTGTAAAGTCCATCATCGCAGGTCCTAGCTGACTCAGGCAAAGCTTCTGCAAGTACCTGAAACTTGGTGAGGGAAAGGTTCCTATCTCTGGACACCTCTGTAAGATAACTATCGACAAGCCTTGCCACTCTTGCCTTGGCATTTAGGATACACCCTATATGTTGTTTATCAGAAAAGGATTGTCTGCTTGGACTCGAACTTTCAGTCTGTTCCTGAACAAGAAAATGCTCCAACAGCCTCTGAACAAGATCCACATCATACACAGTCTCTCCTTTACTATAAGAAGGAATTAGAAGGTCAGCCAGTGTAGCCTGCTCAAACTGCATTCCCACCCTTTTCTCTAATTCAGTGACCAGTGCAGGTGCAACCTTTAACGTGATTGCCATTCTCAGGAGCCTAAGAAGGAAGCTGCATGAGACACTGTCCTTCTGAGGTGGAATAATGCTGACAAGGCTCTCAATGATCATCCTTTGCTCCTTAGCTTGAAGACTTGAAGTGTCAGCTCTAGTTCCAGTCACAATCATATGAAGTCCACCTTTCCAGCTACCGCCACCACTACTACTACTGTTACTCATACTGCAATTGCTTGCTTCATCACCTGGGATTGCTGTGTCAATAATCAACCCTGGTAGCCACTTGGTTGCATAATGCATTATTGCAGCACCAACCAATTCAAATCTCATGCCCTTTACCTTGATGGCAGTGATGACTCTAACAAAGTGATCAATCCTAAGGATGGAGGCATCTTCAAACCACCAATCAGGAGGAACCTGTTGGTTCTTACTCGGGCTTGAGTCCTTCATATCATTCCATTTTGGGCTAGAAATTTTTGCTGTTCTTCCAGTGTAGGACCACCTTATTCCTTTGGGATTAGCACAAGCTTTCCAAGCGATGGACTCGCTGCATCTGCGAACAATCTGAAGGTTTTCTGCCCATGGTGACAGCTTCTCACAGCTTTTCAACACTACTATGGAATCTCTCCATGAAGACAAAACAACATAGCTAAGGAATGCTTCCGCCTTGAATATAAGATTCCCTTCCTCCAAGTCCTCTGTCATTTCAAGGTACTCAGCAGCACATCTTAGGCCTGAGATATTGCCTGCTGTTAAATCAACAGCAATTCCATAGCAGAACTTGGCCGCAAGCTCAAAAGCCTCTGGCCCACCAGGGATGTCATCCATTGCTATCTTATTCAAATCTGGGTCGCGTGATTCATATATGATTCTACTCAGCTTTCCACTTCGAGATACCAAGGGATACTTTCACAGCAAAGGGGAAGAAAAAGACACAAAATTCAACAGTACAAATGAATAGTTTCTCATCTCTTGGTATAAAACAAAGGAAATCATGAAATTCGAACTTTGGGAAAGAAAAACAAGATAGATACCTTGTGCAAGTGGAAGTTAGATTCTCCAATTTGAACTAAAAAGTCACTTGGAATATCAGTAGCAACATACCTTCACGAAGAGAGACTAGATTTTAAAGCAGCTTACATGCTCCATAATTCAAGCTTGTTCAAGATATAAAATGGATAAATTAAAAGTGGAAATAATATTAGCAGAACTTGCAATCTTATTTTCTGCCTTGGTGTCCTAGAATTTCTATTCACAAGAGTTAGCACAGTAAATTAGTGGTTGTAACTTGTAACATCCTCAAAGGGTGCTAATTATGCATTTAACATACCAAGAGTGGCCTCTTTGCGCAAATCCTTCTGTCTGGACACCGTGGTTACTTGAAGTGAGAAGTCCACCCCCATATTTGTGTCCTGCCGCTGACTCGCTCTCCGATTCCCACATGCTGAAAAACAGATTCACAGAATGCACTACTCTAGATTTTTCTTAGAACAGTGCCTTTAACTCAGAGTCACAGCCAAAGAATAAAAAGAGGGGGCAGAGAAAAAAGAGCAGCGTGACTAGGCAAGCACAGAGTTCAGTGAAAGGAGGAGGGAGCCACATGGGATGGTTGGAAAATTGGAATTATTAGTTATGTTAAAATTGTCGGTTTCTTCACAAAAAACTGAAGGACCTCTTACAGGCTGTGCTGAAATGGGCAAAATCAGTTTTATTGTGAATGATCATCTAAGTTTGTGTTTCTTCCAGCTTTGGATTTTGGGTACTCTCCGAGTCAATGTTTAAAGACAGCCAGTTTCATTTTCTTTATGCCTCACCAGTGTGACCACTGACCATACATGTCTCTTCCTTTTCAGCTCAGTTTCTTATTATTTTAGGTTACTGAATTTGATACATCCCAACATCATTCCTTTGACGATGAAAAAAGCTCTTCAGTAACAGGATTTGGGGTTTACGATATGGCCAATTGATTACCAATGATCCCACCATTTGGCTTTTCTACGTTTAATCAGAGTCAAGGTAAAAAGAGAAAACCTCTTAGTTAGCATGAACAAATCTTCTTCTTTTTTTTTTCCTATAAACGAGAATAATTTTTAAAAAAATAAAAAGTGAAAGCAAAATAGGTGGCGGTGAATGGAAGGCAAAATGGCTATGATTTGTGGCTGTATGTTTTGTCCTAGTGATACCAACATGGATAATTGGTGTTTTCACAACCCTTGAACTTTGTAATAACTGTTTGGTATATTTGGGAATTGCAAATGAGTGATTGGGGTAAGATAAGTGCACTATAAAATAAACTGTACTTGAGTAAGACGCATCATGCATTTTTGTAAGAAAAATGAGCATCCGTGCGGATTTTACAAACTGTTTGAAGAAATTACAGCTTTTGTAAATTAACTTTTTATGTTGCAACATTCTTTCCTCTGTATCTTGTCTTATAGCAGTTGTTACGTACACTTGTACGTGTATGAGAACAAGCAAAAGTTGCTGTTAGTAAACGAAACTTCAGAAGAGCTATATTATTGTTAGGTAAAATTTTTGCAATAGCTTTTATAATTTTTTTTTATCTCTCTCAGTCATCTCATTTATATCTTAATAGCATTTTAACTTCAGCAAATGTCTAGAGTAAATATTATATATACATATATAGTTATTTAACTATATAAATTAAAATCACTTTATTATATCTTTTCAACGAATCAAATTAAAATATAAAACTAACATTTAGTTTGATTTAAATTTATTTAAAATAAAATAATTTTTTATTTGAATTTAAAAATAATACCATACTCATAATAAAAATAATTTCAAATTAATTTAAATTTGAAAATTTTGTAATATCTTAAAACATCAATCACACTCTCATTTTTATGATGAGTTAATTGAGAGAAAGAATATGAAAAACTAAGTTAATTGAGTGAGTGAAGAAAGTCCAAAGTAAATACCAAATTTATAATATACTAGTATTTTAATTTGTGCATTACATAGAATAAATATTTATTTTATATAACATAAATTTATAATAAATAAATACTTTTGAATATATAATATAGATTATATTATAATTAAAATTTGTAATAATTAAATATTTTTGAACATAAAATTATATTTTAAATTTATAATATATAATTTATATTGTGATATAATGTCATTATAATTATTGATTATTTATTTTAACAAATATTGAAATTTAATTTAAAATTAAAGATATTAAAAATGATAGATTAAAAGATATGATAGGTTAAAAAAAGAAATCTTAAAAACACTATTGTTGAAGAATGATAGCTAAAAACGCTCTATTGAAAAATGACAACTAAAACGTTCTCGTTGAAGAATGATAGCTAAAAACATTCTTATATAAAATAGTTATTCTAATTTATATATATAGAAGATAGAAGATGAGTATATTTCTCTCTCAAATTTTTTTTTCTTTCTTAATTGTAATTTTTTAAAAAAAATATATTATGAATGCAGATTTTCTTGCTGAAAATAACACATTAAATTTGTGACCTGTCAACAAAAACACACAAAAACGTGTTTTTGTTATATCATTAGATTCTAATATTGTCTTTCCGAAAAAGAGGCTTATGAAATCATTAGACAATGCATTGTTTATGGTTAGTCATATGAAAGTAAATTTTTGGGTGTGTTTCGTACTAAATATTTGGAGTTTCTACATGGGCAAAGTCGCAGGGTAGAGTCAGTTTGTCTCTTTAGGGTGTACTTTACCTGATTGTCACCACAAAATAGTATCCCCCAAAATAAAGGTTTTAGTTTGGAATAATATCATTCATATATGTAACAAAATTTTATAATATATTTATAATAAAAGAAATAGAGAAAAAGTGATAAAAGTGAGATAAAATGAATGATATTTTGGTAGAGACTACAAGTATTTTTTACAGAAGACAATCATTCTTAAGTCATGTAGCATCATTATAAACAACAAAGTTATTCTTTTGAGTATTTAACTTAGTTACATATCCATGACTTGAATTTGAGATTATTGGTTAAGCTAAAACAATCTCGCATCAGTTGATATACGTACTTGGTGGTAAGAAATGAATGATATGATAAAAGATAAAAGAGAAAAATTGAATTATAAAAAATGTGAAAAAAATTGAATAAAAATAACATTATTCATTTTTATTTTCCGGTGCAGAAATTAGATCCAAATAATCTGGACTACCAATCAAATCTAAAGATGGATTGGGTTACTTCATAAATAGAGTTCTGATTTCTTATTTGCTCGTGCAGAAAATAGATTAAGTAATTTGGTTATACCAATCATATGTACAGTTTGATTGGTTTATTTCATAAATAGAGTTTGGCGAATGGAAGAAATTATTAAGTATAAAGATTAAAACGAAAAGTTGAAGGGTATGGACTAAATGATTAATTAAATCAAAATTATATTAAATGTGTGTTTTCATATTAAAAAATGTAAGAATTAATTCTTGACCCAAATAGAATCGTAAACTCAAGAAAGGGTTGTTTTAGGGCATGATTTTGCTACTTATACAACTAAAATTTATTCATCAATTAGTTGTTATAATTATTAGTGGATACTTACATGCTAGGTAAATTTTAAGTTTTTCCCCTTTTTGCAGAAATGTTTTTGATTAACTACATGCACGATGCTCTAGCATGCTTGGTTAAGTAATATGCAACGTGAAAATTCTTATTGAATTAATCGATTAAAAATGAATAGAAATCAAAGATATTTTATTTAAAGGCAACATGGATGTATGAATTGCTTCAAAATTATTAACGTTTTGTAGCCAAGACTATAAATTAGTTGGCTCATAATTTAACTAATTATTATGAACTGATTCCTTTTCTCTATTTTGTATTATATTTTGGTTCACAAAACTGTAGGACATTTCGAAATAAATGAGGCAAAAAACAAATGCGACCAATTCAGATATAGATGTCATTCTTCAAAAGTCACGTCTGATTTTGTTGGGCCAACCCATATTGAAGATTTCCCCACTTAATTAATTAGATATGCTTCGCCATTATATGTACAAGCTGAATCATGGATGCTGTAGATTCGTTCGTGATAATTTCTTTTGGTTGGTATAGATTGTTGTTCGTGATTTATAAAAATACTTGAAAGAGAAAGTGTTTCTGCATTGCAAGGTGGAAGTTGTGCCGCGTAGGCTCCAACTCTTTACGCCCACATGGTTTTGTTTTTCTACTGGCTGTTGGGTTTTTTTGACCAAGCCTGGTGAAGTGAGGCTGCAAATTGGATGTGCGTCGGACACCTGTTTTTCGTAGATGTTTTATGGATATTTTATAACTTTTTTATTTTTACATAAATACAATACAAATGTTATACTCCTCAAAAAAAGAAAATTACAAATGTTATAACAATAAATAAAATAATATTTATTAATTAAAAAATTTATATATCAAATTACAATTATATTTTACAATTTTTAAAATTTAATGCATTCATGGTTGTGTCGTGTCATATATGTTTCTCGCATCATGTTCGTAATTTTTGGGCAATCTGAGTATTTATGAATTGGTGGTAAGTTTTGTACCAAACTGCAGAAATCATTCAATTACCATCCATGGATTTTATTGCTTGGTTTTGAGCCCAACCCCATTATTGTTTGGTTTTGAGCCCAACATATTCGAACCTTTTTTTTTAAGCCACGAACCTTTTTGTCTTTATATATATAAAAAAAAAAACCTTTATAAATGAGTCTTTATGTGTCTCAAAATATACAATTTGAATAAATAAAAATTCCAAAAAGGTAAAAAAAAAAACATAAAAATCAGTTTAAACCGATTTAACTAGTTGTTCACTTGATTTTTTGCTATTAATTTTTTTTTTGGATTAACCATATTAATTTACCAATTTTTTAATTGAACTGACTAATCTGGTTCAATTTTTTCAATCTACATTTTTTTTTCCTTTATAACATCTGAAAACAAACTTAGAAAAGGTGTTTGGACACAAGAAGAAAAAATTATTATGATATAAAAAGTTATATGTGGGAATAAATTGAAAATGGACAAAGCCAAATTACTGTTGTATACTTGAGAAACCCCAAGATAAATGTTAAATGCTATGAAAAATATTATGTTTCCACCAAAAAAAAAGTATGTTATTTGTCCACTAGGGTATGTTTAGGAGTTGAATTTTAGAGGGAAAGGGAAAGGAAGACATTTTTTTTTTTCATTTCTAATAAAAATGATATAATTTAACAATATTTTAAAGTGAAAAAATAAAATGATAAATTAACATAAATTTAAAGTCATAATATTTTATTTTTTATAATATTATATAATTATCTTAATTTAAAAAAAAATTGTCCTCCCTTTTCTTTTTCTTTTTCAAAGTCACACTTCTAAATATATCCTGAAAGTATATGGAAAACACATGGGTGATTTTTCCCTCTTTTGAAAAATGTTTAAAGTATATTATCGAGCTTTAAATAGATCAAAGTTATACTTTCTTCCTTTGAGAAATCATTATTATTATTATTGTTATTTTGGTAAAGTGGGGGGAGCAAAACAAAAAGAAGCCAAAACAAAATAAAAGAACTACAGTCAAGGGAAGGAAGTCCCCCTTGCATTAGCTATCGTGAACATTTAAAGCCTTTGAGTCAGGTTCTCATGGATCTTCCAAGGGCATTCACTTGTGTCTCTCAGTTTCGCCAAAAAAATTGCACATTGATTGCCCACCCTAAGTGTATGTTCAAGAGTCACTTCCCAGTCTCTGCATAGGAACTCATGAATCTCATGGATGATGCTTGCATGTCTATGAAAGACAATGAAGGGTCCTTTAACGAGCTTAAGGATGTGCATGGAATCCGTATAGCACTTGACAGTCTTATACCCAAGCTCCAGGGATAAATTAAGACCATGGTAGAGAGCCAAAAGTTCAGCATAAGTGATGTTGGAATGGTCAATGTGGCCTAAGTAACCATCCAGATTGGTTTACTTTACGTTGTATATAATTATTTGGCTTAAATATGCTTTTGGTCCTTGTAATATACTGTTTTTTTGATTTTGGTCTTTACAAAAATATTTTTTTTAAAATGATCCTTGTAAAATTCTTTTTTTTTTTTTTTGGTCCCTATTATTTTGTTAGTCCTTATAATATATTTATTTATTTTTTCATTTTTGTCCTTATAATATGTAAACAATTTGCTTTTAGTTCTTACCAAATTTTTTTTCAAAGGGACTAATTCAAAATAAACAAAATATTATAGGGACTAAAACAAAAAAATAGATATATTAAAGGGATTAGAACAAATAAAAGGACCAAAATCAAAACAAATAAATTTTAACGGGGACCATTTTAAAAAAATAATTTTATAGGGACTAAAAACAAAAAAAATGATATTTTATAGGGACCAAAAGTATATTTAAACCTAATTATTGTTATATTTTACGTATCTTTTATTTTCTTTATATACACGTGAAAAATACACTAAAAAACAAAATAAAATGATTTTTTAATTATCAAATTCTATGTTTAAAAACATTTTTCAAAGATAAATAAGTAGCAATATAACCATAAGCTAGAATTCATATTGGTGTGGCCTATGATTTGAAAAATATGAAATATTATGTTATTTTATCATTTAAAGTCATTTTAATAATTTTTTACGTGTTGGCCGCTACCCCATCTACAAAATGAGTGGGCTAGAACTTCTAACTTGCTCACAAAAGACAGGCCAGTCTGTCCCAATCCATTTTTGACAAACTAGAGACAAGATGGGCCAAAATGAAACGGACTAACCTGTTTTGTCACCTTTACTCAAACCTACTTAATAAGTTCTACACAACTGAACAAAAATAAAGAACATTTCATATTGGATTTATCAATAAGCAACAATAAGCATTTACAATATATATAAGTATAACAGCTATTGGAGACTGGGACAGGGGGGCAACAGGTTGAAGCAAAGTACGAAGGATACCTCTTTTTTCTTTTTCTTTTTCAATTTTTATGTGTAATTATATTTTACTTATATTTGTGTATTTTTATAATTTTTTTTGTTTTTGTCTAATCTGTATTTTGGACTAGACTATTATTCTTGTAATGGGCCTAAAGCCCAATTTACTTATCTATTATTCAATTATTATTATTATTATTTTGTTTTTATACCTCCCCCAGTTAATAAATATACCTCACCTTCGCTTTTTTTCATTATTTTTTTTTCTAAATACCCTTTCAATTTATTTCTAAATTTCAAGTCATTTTCAAGGCTTTTTTTTTTTTCCAAAACCACTCACCCCCTAAATAGTAATAAAAATAAAATCAAAAGAATAGTGATAAAAAAAAAACACTATTGAAAATTATTTTTCGGAATAAATAATTGTCTATTTTAGGAAATATTTTCCAAAACTATGGAACATAGTTCTGGATATTGCTTTTCGAAATGGACAATTGTATATTCTAGAAAGTAATTTCTGTAGTATTGATGAAAATGATAAAAACACAACAATTTCCAGAAACAACATTCGAACTTACCTAAATGCAATCACAAAAATGCATTGCCTAGCCTTTTGTATACAAACGATGAAAACGCAATGCCTATCACATATTCATTATGACATATCACATGATATTCACTAGAAGTTAATAAAATTGTGGGAAAAAAAAGATAAGGAATGAAAATAGAAGTAAAGGTTTTAAAGAACAATAATGATGGGAGTGCAAAATGGGATTAAAGAATGATAAAGATGGGGTGCAAAATTAGAGTTTAAAAAATAATGAAGATTAGGGGGGGGGGGGTTTGCAAAATTAGGGTTTAAAGAGTAATGAAGGTGGGGTTTAAAAATAGGTTAATATTATTTTTATATAAAAGGTTATTTTGGTAATGAAAAATTATATAAAAAAAGAAAAGGGTATACTTATTAATTAGGGAGGTGTAATTTATCTTTTTTTCTTCTTCTTTCTCTCTCTCTCTCTTTTTTCAAAATGGACTGACATATTCTGATATGGTAAAATCAAAAAAGTAAGATAAAATAAAATAAAAGAGAGTAAATAAAACTTTGGGAAACTCAAATTAGGATCATGAAATAACAAAATAACATTATTGGGCTCAAGTTGGCCCAAATAAAGAAAAACTAAAAAAAGAACAAAAAACTGTCTTAGACTTAAGTTGCCCAATTTGAGAATAGGCAAATAGTTCTATGTTCAAATAGTCTAAAAACCCTTCAATTTTTTATCTTTTCAATTTATTTGTTTGTTAGAGTCATCTATTGCAATTGTGTTCAAATAGTTCTCCAACACATTTATCCTTTTCAACTGAACTTGTTAAAGTCATTTATTGCAACATTATCTAAACCACTAGAGTTTTTTTAGGCAACACTGCTTTACTCATGTTTGCTGCCTTTATGCAAGCTTCTTTACATAATACTGTTTTAATCAGATATTTTGTGGGTTGTTTTAGGTTGTCTCGATTTGATATGGGTTATGATTGGACAAGTGCCGATCCAGAAGGAATAGCAAAGAAAAGAAAAAAGTGCATAAAAGTCAAGGGCTCTATAAAAAATTTTGTAATAGGAGGATGTTTTGTGTGTTAGTAGTCTTAAGATTGCTAATATGTGTAGCTATTTAGCTTTGAATGTGTGTGCTTGAGTTTATATTGTTTAATTGTTATGCATTGCTGTGATGTTCTTTATTTAGCATCTTATGCTTTTGTAAATGTCTGAGTTTCTATTCTTTAGTTGTTGTGCAATGCTATGATGCTCTTTTTTTAACATCCTATGCTTTTGAAGTGTTGTTGGGTATTTAAATAATGATATCTTGACAAAAAAATGTCTAATATATAAAGCAAAACATGTTGAGCTTTGGATAAAAAGGAAGGTAAAATGAAACAAAGTCAAAAAGTTAGACTTAAGTAGGCCTAAAATAAAGAAAATGAAAGAAGCAAAATTGCACTGGGCTTTGGGCTACTTTGAAAACGAATGTGGTTCAAGTAATTTTTCATGGAGAAAGTTACAAAAAAGTGACTTGATATTTGTTTCAAAATAACTAAAAAAGATGTGAAAGAGAGGACAAAATTGGGTGTTCACACTCATTACTCAAGTGTGTGAGCCCACCTTTGTTTCCATGTGTTGTTATAGCAGTTTTCCCTCTAGTGAAGAAAGTCTAGGCAACATTCGTACGAACACTCATACCTTTCCTTTCCACCGTGATCATTTTGATTCATGTTCCTCTACTTTTCCATCTTTGATCAATCATCTTATCTGTGGCTTTGTGCCATTTTAACACTTTTAACACTTATTCTTGGTCAAAGCCCAGATGGCTCTAATACCATGTTAAGATGGAAGAAAATGATTATTTTCTACATTGATGTTCACATGTCTATGTACATTGTTTATATACAAGTAGAGTCTGAGTGAAAAAAGCAAATAATAAATTCTAATTGTTCCTATAACTAGGATATTTTGTAAAGTCGTCCTAATTATGGTAACTAAGGAAGCCAACATCATTGTCCTAATTATAATAACTAAGAAAGCCTAAATTATATTCCTAATTAATAACTTGAAAAGCCTAAATTATTATTCTAATCATAGTAACTAGGAAAGCTAATCATGAAAACAAATCATTATCGATATGATTAGTGATTTCAAGAATAAAGGTACAATTAAGATATACAATCAGAATTTTCTACATTACCAACAAAGGAAAAGGAAGCAAGAATACATCAAAAGGGAAATATAAATGTTGCTCTTAGAGTTTGAGTGTGTGAAAGCACTTCCGAAGGAGGTGCTTGTGTGGTGCAAAAATTATTGAGCATTGACGTTGACCAAGTGATGTCTATTGGAGCAATTATCTATGAAGGGTGCTTAAATAATTTTGTGGGTCAAGTGCATGTATTTTTATGAAATGTTGATAAAATGTAAGGATGTGAAATCATTTGTAGAACTCATTTAATAAAATTTTTACATATGTCGAATTGGAGAGAAATGTTATTTAAGTTTTAAAGAGTAAAAATAAGTAACATGTAATGATGAGACATACTTAATATGTATAAAAAGTTTAAAAAAGAATGCTAAGTAGACAATTTTTCTCGGCTCCGTAAAAAGCAACAAACAACACGAAATCACAACACCCTCGCCCCCCTCAAAGTTATTGAATAATATAAATATTGATAACAGCTACATCACATGTTCAACCTTGTAGGATATATCATTTTTATTTTATTATTATTATTATTTTGTCCTTATTGAGTCTGAGACTGTGACCAGTACATATTACAACTACCACTTGTTGAACTGGAGCAATATAATAATATTAAATCTAGTATGAATAACGCTCATATACATTTGCAATCTTTGTGGTCCTTCGGTGGCCGGCCGGCTCATTGATCAATGGGACACTTTTACAAACTTTTTATTAATATAGGGTTGTTTTGAAACATATTGTCAAAATAAAGTGGTCAACGATGCAAACTAGCATTTTTCATTCCATGTTAGCATTTATAATATATTTTTTAATTTAATTGTGAAAAAGGTTAGGTTGGCTGCCACGCGAAATATCCCAGTAGCAGTAGCGTTTTCAGAAAACTCTAGTACTACTAGCATTTTCAAAATTTTTAATAGAATAAATAAAAGTTTAAAATTTGTTTTCTCTGTTTTTAAATAGTAAAAATTTAAAAATAGAAAATGCTAGTACTACTAGCAGTTTTTGAATTTAAAAAAATAAATAAAAATTTAAAATTTGGCTTCTCTGTTTTAAAAAAAAATCAAATTGAAAAACGCTAGTAATACTACGTTTTCCAAATTTTAATAATTAAAAATTAAAATAATTTTATTTTTCTCCGTTTAAAAAAAATTAAAAGCAAAAACACTAATAGTGATAGCGTTTTCAAAATTTTAATAATTAAAAATTAAAACACTTGTGTTTTTCTCTGTTTTAAAAAAAAATAAAAGGCGAAAATTAACGCTACTGCCACTTGGTATCCCGCGTGGCAGCCAACCTGGCACACAGCTGACGGTGCTGGTGGACATGTGTGCAACACGCTATTACTACTAGCATTTTCGCTTTTAATTTTTTAGAAAAAAATTGGAAAATGCCAGTAGTACTAGCATTTTCCAGTGCAACCCGCTTTTCGCTTTTAATTTTTCTATTTTTTTTAAATTTATATTTTTTAAAACAAATTGGAAAACCATATTAATTTTAAAAAAAAAAAAACCGAGAAGAACACAGTTTCTTAAAAATAAAGAACTGTAGTTTTTAAATTTTTATTTATTACTTTAAAAAGTTATAAAACGCTATTTGTACTATAATTATTAGCCTTTTTCCAATTGAAAAAAAAATTAAAAAGTTAAAACCTTCCTTTTTCATTTTAAAAAATAAATAAAATAACAAAAATTCTATTATCAACAGCATTTTCTCAATTTGAAAAAACCACAAAACTTGTGTTTTTAGTTTTTAAAAGAAATAAAAATGATATTACTAGCGTTTTCAAAATTTGAAATAAAATAAATAAAAAATTAAAAACCTGCATTTTTAATTTTTTTAAAAAATATATAAAAAACAATAACTAGAGAATTACTAGCGTTTAAACCGATAAGTAAAATATTGCTACTGTAATTTAAGAAAATAAACATCTGCATTATTTTGTTTTAAAAAATATTAAATAAAAAACGCTGCATGTAAAAAATATGAATTAAAATTTAATATAAAATCATAAATGCAAGTACTACTAGTTTTTTCAAATTTTAATAAAATGAATTAAAATTTAATATAAAAAGGTTTCCATTTAAAAAAATATAAAAAGAAAAAATGCTAGTACAGCTAGCATTTTCAAAATTTAAATAAATAAATAAATTTTTAAAAACTACCTTTTTCTGTTTTTAAAAAATAAATAAATACAAAAACCGAAAACTACTAGCTTTTTTCAAATCTTAAAAAAATAAATAAATATTTAAAAATAGAAAACTCTAGTACTACTAGTATTTTCCAAATTTTTAATACAATAAATAAAAATTTAAAATTTATTTTCTCCATTTTTAAATAGTAAAAATTTTAAAATAGAAAATGCTAGTACTACTAGCAGTTTCCGAATTTTTAAAAAAATAAAATAAAATTTGGGTTCTTTGTTTTAAAAAAAAGATCAAATTGAAAAACGATAGTAATACTAGCGTTTTCCAAATTTTAATAATTAAAAATTAAAATAATTGCATTTTTTTCTATTTAAAAAAAAAATTAAAAGCAGAAACGCAAGTAGTAATAGCGTGTGCAACACGTGTCCATCAATACCGTTAGCTGTGTGCCAGGTTGGTTGCCACGCGGGATGCCCTAGTGGCAGTAGCATTTTCTGAAAACGCTACTATCACTAGAGTATCTTTCGTAGCAGCCAACCTAGCCCTTTCCGCAATTACATTAAAAAAAATATTAAAAATGCTGACGTGAAACAGAAAACGCTAGTTTAACTAGCGTTTTCTATCGTTGACCATCCCATTTTAGAAATATGTTTCAAAACAATTCTATATTGGTAAAAAGTTTGTACAAGCTTCCCACTTTGATGAATGAGCCGTGGGTGGCCATTGGCAGCCGCAAGTCTGCATCCGAACTGAAGCAATTCCTTGCTTGTATCATCTCTGTGTACAATCACTTCAATGAAGCATAGTCAATTGTTTTTGCTTTCCATTGCTATCTGTATTGCCTCTATTAGCTCCTCCTCACAGTGCACCTTCAAGTACATGTATAACTAGACGCAATTAGAAGTTTATAAATGTGACCGCATTATTAAAATCTTAACTTTGTACTTAGTTGATATTGAAGTCTAATTTCTATTGAGCTTGTTTTATAAATGTTTCCAAATTCCAAGTGTTTATGCCTCACCTTGGCAGTCCAGCATTTGCCTTGACCATTGTCTATTGTTTCGACCTGTCCAACATAGTTCCAGTTTTTTACGACATTGTAAGGCCCATAATGGATTTCTACCTCTGTAGTGTATCCACCACTGTTAATTAGAAAGATGATGCCATTCTGCCCACACCGTAACATTGTTGACACTTCTTGTGCTGTCATCTGCAAGACAGTTTGAAACCTAGTGTCTTAATCACTTATAAATTGACAATATTGGTAATTTGGTATCGAATTAATTGGTTATTAATCAGGCTCCAAGCACCAAAGAGTAGTTAATTAGACATGATATGAGTTTCTAAGGTCTCTATTCTTCAAGATAAAAGTGAGTTAATGTTAATGTAATGTAAGCAGCGAAATTGAATCACGTGGAAGCTACCATCGCCAATACAAGCAATCACTCTCTTTAGGGGAGCAGCATGCGCATAATCAAGAGTTGCACCAACTGACCAACCTATTGATCTGTATTGCATCTGACACTCATGCCTGTAAACCCAATATAAGTCTCACTCTTAAATTCTTAACTTGATATACAAATCGCTAATTACCCGCAGCCTTGTGGCAGTTTCAACTTCTGGCAAGTAAACCAAGTGTCTCCAGTTTCAGCAATCACAGCGATGTCACAGGACAACATGTTTTGTATGTGTGTGAATAAAACATTGACCCTTAACGGCTCCTTTGGATTACGGTGAAGGGGAAGGCCATCTGGGACGTGTATTCTTTGGTAGTTATCAAAAGCAGTTGTGTTGCGTTTAAGACGTTTTGTAAGTGCTTCAAAGAAGTTCTTCATTGAAACACATCCAATGGTAGGGCCATTTGCAATCATTACCTGATTAGGCAGCACTACAATTGCCTTCTCCTTTTTTAGGGGCATCGAGTACCCTAAAGATACAATATCATTGAATATTGGACCCGCAAACAGGTAGGCATCAGCAGAATCCACAATTTCTGCACAAAAGGGAGTGCTGGCTGCTCCCCAGTAAGTGCCAATGAAGTAAGGGTGGTGTTCTGCCACCATCCCTTTAGCTGAAGGCAACAATGCTAATGGATAACCCGAGGCATCTACCATGCCCATGAAAGCATCACAAGCCTTTGCCATCCGCAACCTTGGCCCACCCACCATCACTGGTTTCACTGCCTTATTTAAAAACTCTGATGTTCCTTCCACCGCAATTTCCAAACACCTTTTATTAGTCAACCTGTCCAAGAAATCGGGATTTCAATTTTTTCTTTCTTAAAAAAAAAATGAAGAATCAACAAGAAACACGAACATTGGCATGTATGATTTAATTTGATAAGAAAATCACTTATTAATTAATTACCTGGGTGTCAAATAAAATGGGACTGGCTGATCAATGAAGGAATGGTGAGGGATGCCAGACAAGTTACAGGCTATGCTAATATAGACAGGTTTGCTTTCTCTCAAGGCAGTTGCAATGGCAGTGTCAATCCGTTCATGTGCATCATCTAAGTAATTTACTATAACAATATTAGAATGTTAATAGCACTTAGATTTCTACATTGACCTTGCATGCTTTTATTTAAACAAGCAAGTATGCAATATGCTGAGTATTTTATGGGTATTTTTTTAATTTAAGTAAAATTTAAAATTATAAAAAAAGAGTTTTTTTAAAGTTGTAAGATATCTGTACATAATTAATTTAAATAAATAAGTGAAAAAAATATAAATAGTTTAGATTTGACTAGAAAAGAATAAATTTTAAAAGAAATTAAAAATATAATTGAAGAGTATAAGTGACTAAAATTTGATGAAAAAAAGGAAATTTTCATATAATATTTTTAAAAAAGTAATTAAAGTTGAAATTTGGGGAAAAAGAAATTTGAACAAAAAATTAAAATTAATTAATAATTTTAAAATGAAAAAATTGTAAAAATAAGTGTCAAATAATGGTAAAGTTACATGCGATTAGGAAAGAGATTACATTAAATATTTTCACATTTAAGAATAGGAACTCAAATATATACTATGGGAATTGATTTGAGGTATATTAGCAAAAATAACTGAAAATTTAATTTTCAAGTAATTAAGTAAAAGTTGTTGAGTTATCTTATTAAAGTAGAAATATTTGATAAATTTACTTGTTGAATAAATTCAAAATGATAGAAAGACATGTTTATATAATTTTTTTTTTACATAAATTCTATTTCCGTTTTGTAGATAAAAATATATTTTTTGGTAAATATAATTTTAAACTTTTTAGTTAATTATGAACTCTTATTTTTTATTTAAAGATGAAATATTTTATTAAAAAAATTAAATAAATAGTGTACATCAGATAATAGTTAAATAAATATTGTAATATTCAAAAACTCCAAAATATATTAAAAGTAATATTATAACTTTTAAAACAAATGTTTAAGATCCTTTTATATAATTTAATCATCCCAAAATGATTAAAAAAAACCTAATTGTGAAAAAAGAAGAATTTATTCAAATATTAAGAATAAAAATAAAATAAATGAACCCGGAATTATAAGTTTAAATGTTACTTCTAATAGTGTCTAAAGAAAATTATAAATTAGTAAAATAAATTTATTTATTAAATATTTTTTTTTTCATCAAATAAATATATAAATTCATCAAATAAATTTTATACTAGTTATAGTATTTTGTTTTGTGCATTAAATTGGATAAATATTTTTTTTATATAATTAAAATTTATAATATAATAAATAAATATTTTTGACTATATAAATTATATTATAATTAAAATTTATAATAAATAAATATTTTTTGAATATATAAATTATATTTTAAATTTATAATGAATAATTTAAATTGTGATATAAATTTATTTTTAATTATTGATAATTTTTAGAAAAAAATGTTAAAATTTAATTTAAAAATAAAGATACAAAAGAAGATAGATCGAAAGAGATATACAAGAGTAATGGAAGATAATCTTTGGCAAGAGGCTACCTGATGACAAGTTACAGACTGAAAGCTATTCGCTTGTTCACAGTATAATTTTGTATTTGCTAATTTTGGGTGTTCCTTGTGCCTATTATTAGCTTTTGCAGTATATATATGCCTTTTTGCTGATAAAAAGAGAGAGGCTGAAAGCAACGTAGTTCTTGGCTAAAATCTGGTAACCCAATGGAATGGTGGAGAATTCTATTGCTGCCATAGTCATTGGAATTGGGGCCCCCAACAATGCAAATGATTGGAAGATCCTCACTGTAAGCACCAGCAATAGCGTTGAGAATGCCGAGGCCACCAACATTGAAGGTAACTACGCACGCACCAACACCTTTATATCTGGCATACCCAGCATTGAGCTCATTGCAGCACCCAATGAGGTTAGGCTCAGGTTCGGCTACCAAATAATCAAGAAGGGTAAGGTTGAAGTCTCCAGGTACGGTGAATACATTTTTGATACCAATTTCAACTAGACCCCGTGCAACGTGGTGCCCAAGGGTGGTCCCATTTGCACGCAACAAAGGTTTATGGATACCATTAGCTTTAGCTCCATCAGTTGGAAAACCAATGTGGTTGGCAACAAGCTTGCATGCGTCGTCGGTTATCGTGTTGCAACTGGCTTCCATGGAGGAGAAGAAAATTCAAGTGTGAAAGTGTAACTTTGGGCTTAGTGGAGAATGTTTTCTATGGAATATGTATCCCTGTTACCAGCAACAGCAACCAATTAATGAGAGATACTAGATTGATTACAAGTACAAGTGCCGATGGTGCATTGTCTTCGAAGCGCTGAAGAGTATTTATAGGCTTTCCTGAAAGGGGTTACCCAAAGAAACAGTGGCATTGATAAAATAAAAACCCACGTTAAGTGATCCCTAATATAAATTTCACAAACATTCACAAGTTTAGTTTCGACATTCAATTTTGTCTGGATTATTTAAAAAACAAAGCCTAGTACTCACGTAACCCCAGGTCCACAATTTACGCTTTGTACCTTTGTTTTTCACGTTTATTCAAGAAATAGATTTCATATATATGTGTTTGGATACTTGTTAGAACGGCTTGGACGCACGTCATTTTGATGTTCCATGAGATAGCTTCTATGTTATTTGTAACGTTTGACGTGAGTTTGTGAATAAGCGTGCAGTGTAAAAGCTATCAAACACACTATTCTTCCATTAATTCATTCACGAAGACACCGGCGGTCTTTTTGTTGTACAATAGAAGACGACAAGAATCTAAAACTTTGTGAGTCTAATGCGGTAGCACATCTGCTAGCTACAATGGGTGAGTAGTCCACTATTACTTATAATCCTAAGCAAGGATTGGGTTACACTAAATATAATCAAAGTGTATTAAAAGTGGACCGTCCGGCCAGAAGGCCGACCTCTACCCCGCCCTTGCCTCCCAGGCTCAGCGCTGGAAGGGTTGCACCCGATGAAGCGAACACCTCTTGGGGCCGGCCGGCTATACTCTATAGCCAACCTGGCCTTGCGTAAAACCACCCCTTACAGTTTGACGAAGAGGTTTTGGAAACATGTAGATGATCTCTGATATCCTGACACTCGACAAAGACAAAAGGGGATGTGCGCCCCCTGTTATGTCAGATGTAAACTTACACCCAGACATGTCAAGGTAAGTGGCACCACGGTGGTTGGACATGCAACATATCTCGACATGTCAGAGCACAGTTTGCACCCTGTCAAGGACACACGCATGGAGTCCGTGAATAATAATGCGACACATGGTGTCCATCCGTTGGGAAACGTTTAGTATAAAAGGGAAGGAGGGTGACACCATCAGCCCAAGGTTCACGGTGAGAGGGTTGACTAGAGAGATAATTTCCCAACCCAGGAAAGACTTCGATGAGCCACGTTTCTTAGCGTGAACAAAAAGTAATAAATGCAACAAATACATAAAAAATAAAATGTAAAACCAGTGAATAAATCTATATATGGAAAACGATGCAAATATAAAATTCAAGAAAGATTCAAATCAAACTTTTTTTGTACAGATTACATATATCTTTTATAGAAAACAATTTTGTTTGAATCGAATAAGATAATTATGAACAATAAAACTCTCTTTTTGAGTATTTAAAACAACTGTACATCAAACACTAAAACTTGATATCACTAGTTAAATTGAAATAACTTCATGTCAATTAATCTACATACTCATTGATAGCTTTAAATAATCACTTGCTTTAATGGATTCTTTTACTTTTTTAATTTCCATTTTTCCATTTTTTGATACAAACATTAATGAGTTTATTTATTAATGGGCCATTTTGTGCTCAAATTAATATCTTTTGACCTTTACCGTGAACCCCATTTATACCATGTTCTATCAATTCGTTTTGTTAGTTGATTCATGAACATTGCATATACATTAGCGATTACACGTGCTTGCTGGTTGCAACCTTTGAACAACGTTGAAAATAAAAATTATCTACCACACTTTTGAACAACTCTCGTTTCAGCAAACTGACATATAATTGCGCATAAATAATATATGATATGCAATGAATGCAACAGCTATTTAATTACGCGCACAACGTTTGCACTATATTCAAGTTTTTTTTTATGTCAAGTTATTTAATTAACGAAAAAAAAATCTGACATAAAGAAAATTTATAGTAAAATATGAATTGAGGAAAAATTATTTTTTTATCACATTATAAGGTGTAAAATATCCATCGGCTTTGTCAATAATTAATATCTACCAAAAAACCTGATTGACTACTAGAGATGACAAAAAAAATCTACACCTGCAGATATTCATAGATAAAATCTAGAAATGAAGTACTTTATAACGCAGTACCAAACAGAAATGGAGTGAAGATGCAAGTATTGTGTTTAATGCATATGAACAAGTATATTAAAACATTAACAAAATGTGATACATAAGCAAATTAGTTAATATGATAAAAATTAAACTAATAATAGACTACCATTATGCCCCCACAGAACACGAAACAATCATCCATGTGTTGCAAAGGGTAATATTGATTTTGCGGTGCAGGGAGCAGGGCCCCACTGGGCCAAGTCTACGTGTTTTTCTTCACTGTTGACCAAATCTGGTGTGCTAGGAACGCATATCATCCGCAAAGTGCTCCGTGCGTTGAGATGAAGGACAACCCAATGAATTTACCTGTTCCAGTATAGTGCTAATAAGGTTCCATTCACTGATGGTATAATATGGCATCCGCCCTCTCTAGAGGTGGTTAAAGTGAACGTTGATGGTGCAGTATCAAGAAGGGACGGACTCAATGTTTTGCATATAATCTGGGCTGTTCTCCTATTATACAGGCTAAATTATGCACAATTATGAAGGATATTTTGCTAGCAAATGAAAAGGGTTACAATGCGATAATGGATGAATTTGAGGTGGCTATAAAACTAATAAAAGAGGGATGTCAACGCTCACATCACATTCTTGCTACTCCTTAGTAGAAGAGATTGAGCAGTAGGCACCACCAGAGGCATTTTATACTTCCCACATTTTGCGAGAGGCAAATTGTTTAGCAAAGGGGATCTATCTTTAGACATTCCTTTTAAGTTGTATGATAATGTTCATATTATTTCCTTAAATATTACAATTGTGTAATTTTAGTTTCTCAAGTTTTAATTGCGTAAATTGAGTTGTTCAAAAATTGTAATTATGCAATTTTAAACCTTCTGTCAATCATCCGTTAAATATTTTATTTATAGTTTGTGTATTTTTATAAATTTCTTTGTTTTTGTCCGATCTATAATTTTGATTAGACTCTTATTCATTTAATGGGCCTAAAGCCCAATGTACTTATCGATTACTCTATTATTATTATTATTATTCTGTTTTTCATTTTTTTTCTTCTTTCTCTCTTCTATTTTTTTTTTTCAAAATGGGCTAGCATATTCCGATATGGCAAAACCAGAAAGTTGGAAATTATATAAATTGTGAAACACAATATAATAAACCTATTGTGAAAATTTCGGTTAGGTGTCACGTAAAAGTTGGCTAAGATTATGGATATGCAGTAATTTGAACCATATAGTAATTAATTACCCATCTTCATAATCAGTCTCATTTCACTAAATTTGTCTTGACTTAAAGTCTCTTTTTATAGGTTTGGGTTTAAGAATTAGACTAGATGTATTTTGAAGACAAATTCAAATTATACTTTGGATTGTGTCAAGCTGATCCAGTATTTTATATTCTTTTAAAAAGTATAATTTTTTTAAAATTATTATATTTTAATTAATAATACATTTTCTTAACTTAATACATAATCTTATATCCTCTATTTTCTTTATATATAAATTAAAATAACTATATTAAAGGAGAGTGTTTTTAGGATCTATTCTTCAATGAGAGTGTTTTTGATATTTTTCTTAACTTCTTATCTATTTTAATATATCATTTTCATCTTTATTTATAAACTAAATGTCAATATTTTTTAAAAATAAATTATCAATAATTAAAAATAACTTTGTATCATAATCTAATTATTTATCATAAATTTCAAGTATAATTTATATGTTCAAAATTATTTATTTATTATAAATTTTAATTATAATATAATTTATATATTCAAAAGCATTTCTTTATTATAAATTTTAGTTATATATATAAAATAAACATTTCTTCTATACATTTCACAGGCTAAAATACTAGAGTATATATAAATTAGAATAATTATCTTGCTTAGGAGTTATGCTTTAACCAGAATGATTTTATGAGTTTTTCTTTAACCAAAAACATTTTCAAGGGTGTGTGTAAAATTTTATATATAATAACACATATAAATAACTTATATATATGTATATATTATTTATATATTTTTTAAAATAATTATAAATTTAATTAATAATATAAGAAAATCATAAATTTTAAAAATATAAAATTTACATATATTAGTGCATAATACTTTTATGCATATAATTGTATTATTTAATTTATATAAATATTATATATATGAGTTTAATGATCATGCACTGTCAGTGTAAAAAGTTTTACATTGTCAATCAATCAAAAATCACCATTGATATGACTTTTAATATATTTATTTTAAAAGTCAACAAACTTACAATAAATGATGGTTTGTGATTGAATGACAGTGTAAAACTTTACACTGTCAGTGCATGACCTGCTCTCTCTCTCTCTCTCTCTGTGTATATATACACACTCTAAAAAAGTTAATTACACCAAATCTAAATTGTTAATAAGAATGATCCTATGGTTTATAGTATCTTAATATATATAGTAACTTTAATATATTTTGTGACAATTAATTAGTTAACTTTAATCAATCAATTAAATTATTTAATTTGATTTAATTAATTATTTGATTGATTTAACTTTCTAAAACTGGTGTAATTGATTGATTTAAAATATCTTGATGAAAATAGTTATTGATTAGTTAACTTTAACATATTAAAAATTAAATTATTTTTCCAACAATAAATAGTAACATATATATAATAACATTAATTTTAAAATATTTTAATTATTTAAAATCCTTTTTAATTCATTCAAATTATATAGTTTGAATGAATAAAAAAGACATTTAGATAATTAAAATATTTTAAATTAATATTATTATATATATTTTTACTATTTATTATTGGAAAAATTGCAAAAAAAAATTAATATATTAATGTTTAAGTTTAATTGTTATGTACTGTTAGTGTAAAAAATTTTACACTATCAATTAATCACAAATCACCGTTGTTATGACTTTTAAGACAATTATTATAAAAGTCAACAAACTTATCACATATGGTGATTTGTAATTGGATGACAGTGTAAAAAAACTTTACACTGTCAGTGTATAATCTATTTTCTCTTAAAGTTTACTAATCAATTACTATTAAATCATTGAAATATTTAATATTATTGTACATATTTTAACAATTTATATAATTAAACATATACATAAATTTTAAAAACAATCCCACTTTAATAATAATTTGTAAACTTACTCACTTTAGACAATTACCCACAAAGCTTTCGAATAGACATGGCTTTTAAACACCACAATGCAAAGTTTTTCAACCCGTCGCCAGTTGGCAGCCACAACAGCTTCCCGTTCCTTTTCCACATTGCCATTCTCCACCGCCAATTATATTGCTGCAAGACACCGCTTGGAGTCAGAACTTCACAGTATGCAGAATTTTCCGCTGTCAACAACACATCAATCAACTTAACTTCCTATGCTTGTTTGCGTCCCAAACCTCCTTTTTCTAAAGAACCGCCCCTTACTTATAATTGGATTATGCTCTTGAAGAACACACCATCCTGCGTACCTTCTAGGCACCCACCACCTATTCGATCTGACGTTTCCCCTCCTCGTGGTTTGCGCTTGTTTTCCTGCACTACCAAACTGGCCCAAACCATGTGCCTCGTCCTCTTGGTTCTCTCCTTATTATTCCGTGTCAACATTTCAGCACCTAACCTTAACCTTCTTCTCTTTCCTTCCCCCGTCGTCTCCTTTTTACCCCTTCAATCTTGCACCACTCGTAGATTACTATTTTCGTCAAGATATTATAAATCAATCAATTACACTAATTTTAAAAAATTAAATCAATTAAATTAATTGAATAAAATTAACTAATTGATTATCACAAAATATGTTAAAGTTATTTTATATATTAAAATATTATAAATTATAATATCCTTTTGTATTAGTAATTTAGATTTGGTGTAACTCTTTTAGAGTTATACCGTATAATTTGATCACTTCACGCACACACACATATAATATATATATAAAGAGAGAGAAAGAGTGAGAGTTATATAGTATTTATTATATAATTTAATTATAGTGGCTAAGTTAGATCAAGTTCACTGTAATTAATTAATTTAAAAATATTTTAAGTAAATATAGTTTTAATTCATAGCAAGAAAAAGTATATATATAAATATATAATATTTTGATGTATACAATTATGTGTATTTAATATATATAAATATATATAGAATTATAATATGTTCATTATGTAATTCAATAACAGTGAAATTAGCCTACCGTAATTAATTTTTAAAAAAATATTTTAAACAATTATAAATTATGTAAAAAAATTAAAATATTATATATATATATATATATATATATATATATATATATATATATTATACTATTTTTATGCATATAATTGTATGTATATAACTTATATAAATTTTATAGATACATATATAATTATAATATATTTATTATGTAATCTAGTTACAGCTGGCTAAGTTCATTGTAATTAAATTTTTATAAATATTTCAAATAATTATAAATTTAATTAATAAAATTTTAAAATTTATATATATAGATATTTACACAATTATAATATATTTTTTAAAAACTTTAATAAATGTAGGCTTAGCCCGCTGTATTTAAATTATTTAAAAATTATAAATTTAAAGAAAAAAAATCTAAAACTATATATGTTGTTATCAACTATTTTTAGCTGTATAATTGTATTTATTTGATTTATATAAATATTATAGATATATATTTAATTATATAATATTAGTTATGTAATTTATTTTCAATAGGTTAAGTTCACTGCAATTTAATTTTTTAGAAAATTATAATTTTAAAGAATAAAAAAAATATTATTATAATATATTTATTTATATAATCTTATGCATTTAATTTATAAAAATATTATATATACAATTATAATATAAATATTATGTAATTTAATCATATCACTATAATTAAATTTTTAAAATTTTTTAAAATATTTTAAATAGTCATAAATATAAGTATATATATATATATATTGTATACTGTTTTATATATACAATTGTACATGTATTTAATTTATATAAATATTATAGATATATATACAATTAAGATATATTTATTATGTAATTTAATTATAGTGGGCTAAGCCTATTGTAAATTATTGATAGAAAAGTCGTCGCCAATTTACAATGGGCTTAGCCTACTGTAATTATATTTTCTAAAAATATTTTAAATATTAATAATATTAATTACTAAAAATGAAAAATTATATATATATATATATATATTATATACTTTTTTTAATGTATATAATTATATGTATTTATATTATATAATTATTATATAGGTATATATAATATTTATTATGTAATTTAATTACAGTGGCCCAATTGTGGAAATAAGTAAACATTTTCGTAAATAAAACTTTTGTGGTAAAATGAAAATGCAAAGAAAATTTTCTCATTTCAAATAATTAAATGAAGTTAGCGTGTGAGGAAACATATGATAAAATTTGGTTTAATTTGATTCAGATTTGACGTTACATTTAAACCGAACTGCATATTAATTTTATATTTAATTTGGATCACTTTAAAAAAAAAAATTAAACCAAGCTGCAAGGTGAACACCCTTATTAGTGGGGGACTCCTACACCAGCTGATACTGGGAGTCCCTAGAGAGATCCTCCTTAAAACTGGACAGACGTAGACTGAACGTGGCCTCGGAACGCACAAAGACAATTGAGACCACTTATAGTCGACAAAAGCCCTCCCCTAAATTTTTAACGCAATTGCGATTTTAAGTATTTTGTTTTGTTGTTAAGTATTTAAACTCAAAAATATTTGATTAAATTAAAATAGCCACAGTCAACTAATCTATACACTTAGTAATATTTAAGTTGTAGTTATTTTAAAGGTTATCATGCTATTAATGAAAAAATCAACTTTGAAATGTGATATTTTTCATAATTTATAAATAAAAAATTTCCAAGTATTATTGATTTAAAAAAGTGACATTTCTTCAATTCAATTATCAACTTTCACTCACTCTCATTTCTTAATTCATTATTGAAATTTTTAAAAATATTCCTAATTACATTAAGTAGTCAAACATATTTTTAAATTTATCCTAAAAATCAATTTTATTTCTAATATTCAGTTAATATCGTTTCTGAAGATGAAACCATATTCCACAATCACAAAATAAACGTTTTCTTAGTGATTGACAGATTGGTTTTTCATCTTTCATTTAATCTCTTTTCGAGTTTTGACATTTCCAACGATAACACATGTTCTTTAACATATAGGCATATGTCACACATTTTTTTTTGATAAGTTATAAAATGAAATTGTGGACCCGTAACCCACATGACAAGACCGACTCCCTTCCTCAGTTTTCTTTTATTTTGGTATTTATCATTTGCTTTCACTCTTTCACTTTGATCAGAATCGATAGCCCTGCGAGTCGTGCATCTCGCGCTCTCGTGAGCCTCGAGCTCTTACTCCGTGGAGGTTGTAAGGTGAATCATTTGTCTTTCGCTTGGGAGGATTACGGTGGCAAAAATCAGTTATAATTAGCTCCATATTATGTATAGAAGTATTAACATTATATTTTTTAATATATTTTTTTAAGAATTTAATTAGAATATATTTTTTATATTATTATTTAATTATGAATTATCATGTATGATAAGATTATTGACTTTTATAATAATTATTTTAAAAGTTATGTATAGAATAACTTTTAATTAGTTGATAATGTAAAAAGTTTTATTCTGACAATGTATCTAAATTATTTTTTTAACACATTTTTATTATGAATTTAATTATAATACATTGACAATGTAAATGTGTTTTTTTATATTGTAATCCAATTATAGATTGACATATATAATAAGATTATTG
Source organism: Spatholobus suberectus (assembly GCA_004329165.1). NCBI lineage: Eukaryota > Viridiplantae > Streptophyta > Magnoliopsida > Fabales > Fabaceae > Spatholobus > Spatholobus suberectus. The sequence goes on along the minus strand of CM014729.1, from coordinate 5,348,445 downwards.
ATTTTTATAATAATTACTCCAAGAGTCTTGTTAACAGTTTCCTAAAGGCATTAGTTAAGAAATTAAAAATAGAAAGCTTTTATTGGAATTCACGTTAGGAGTGCATTGGAAATCATAATAAATGTGTATTAATGACACTTTTTAATAAAAAATTTTATTTTTTACTCCTTAATTGGTTAGCATTTGCCTTACTTCAAAAGCTATAATTAGGATGGTTTTTATTTGAACAATAATGTAAAAATCTTTATATTTGTGATGCACAAAAATTAAACTCTTATTGTTAGTCGAAATATACTAAAAATTGTCTCATTAAACAAAGAGTTTGCATATAATTTTGTGATTTTAATAATAAAATTGAGTTGATAGTAAGAAATGTGTTCTTAACATTTCTTATGTCATTCCTTTAAAAGCATTCAGCGAATGTTCCTTTGGGGAGAGGAAAAGCAGCAAGGAAAATGTCTTGGTATATATGAATTGGGAGGACACAATGTGCAAGCCAAAATCGAGGTGGTTTGGCTATTTATGAGCTGACTTCCAAAAAAGCGTGTATCATGAAAATTGGGTGGAAGATTAGAGGGGAGGTTTGTCTTTGGATAGAGGTCTTCATAGGAAAATACGGTAGAAATGGCATTATGAAGAACAGTCTTTGTTAAAATTAAGAATAAATCGATCATAATACAACAATAAAAGATTTTTTCTATTAGATGAGGTTGACTATATGATTATATAATGTTATTCGGTTCAGTTAAAGATAGATTTTTAGAGATATTATTTCTTAAGAGATCCTTCTTAACAACTTTTTCCAATGTCCTTCTCCCTTTCTCTCTTCTCACAAGACTAAAAACCATGTAATCTAATCTCCTCACCAATGCTTCTAGGAGCCTTCTTTATACGTGTCCAAACCACATTAACTAATTTTATGTCATATTTATCTCAATTGGTGCTACACCAATATCTCCTCAAATACAATCATTAAGGAGTGCTAACAACACATTCTTTAACACACTCCTTCTAATACACAATCTATTATTAGTTAAAATTTATTGAAAACTACAAAATTAAGAGAGAGGCTCATTAAATAACAAGTGGAACCCATAAAAGTTTGTGATTTCTAATAAATTTTAGATAATAATAAAGAATATGTTCAAAAGAATGTGTTAGAAATTGTATTGCTAGCATATCTCTATGATCATTTTGTATAATGTCCTTTCTTGTGTAGCCATATGTCTATCTTAACATTCGCATTTCTTCTACTCCCAACGCTTACTCATGTTGTCCATTTAAAGCTCAACATTCACTACTGAAGAGTATAGTTGAACATATAATTGTACAATAAAACTTGTCTTTGAGCTTGGTAGGTAATTTGCAATCAAAAATAATCCTCGATGTCTTTCCCCATTTTAGTCATGTTGCTTGTATTTTGTGTGTGACGTCCTCATTAATTTTCCCATTTTGTATTATTGATCCAATATACTTAAACTAAGAAACTGTTAGTATGTCAACTTCTCCCATCTTTACTTTTAAGTCATATTCCTCTTGCTTCTTATTAAAATTGCAATGCATATACTTTGTCTTACTCTCATTTAAACAAAAACCATTTGTTTCCAAGGTCTATCTCCAAAAAGCTCGAGTTTAAAGTTAATTATTTCCCTTAATTCTTCAATTAAAACTATATCATTTGCACAAAAAAAAAAATGCAATTAGGGATAATATTTTGTATGTTCATGGTAAGCACATCCAAGATTAGCTTAAAAAAATAAGGACTTAAAGCTGAGTCTTGAAGTAATTATATCCTTATAGGAAAGTCCTTAGTCTCATCTCCTAAAGTTCTCATACTAGTTGTTACCCCTGATACATGTCTTATATAGTCTGGATATAAGTCGTGCAAATACTTCTTCTTTTTCAAATTCTTCCATAACACATCTCTTGACACTTAATCATATGCTTTTTCAAGTCAATAAAAACCATATATGAGTCTCTTTGTTTCAGTATCTTTACATCAATCTTCGCAAAAGATAAATGACTTATGTTATAGACCTTCTTAGCATAAAACAAAATTATGTATATTGACTTATGTATGTAGCAAATATACATAACAGAATCGATTTCGTTGTGTATATTTGTTGTATACATGACGGAATCGTGATTTTGTTATGTATCTTATTTACATACATAACAAAATCGCGATTCCGTTATGTATCCTACCTACATACATAACAGAATTGTGATTACATTATGTATGTTACAATTTTAATTCTTTCTCTTTATGTATAGAATTGATTTAAATAATATATTTAATGGTTGTTGACTAGTCGCAGCATTTGCGTAATGGATCAAAGTTGGAATGCATTTTTTTCTGATGAAGTTAATATGTCATGTGTTTGGGGGAATGTAAATGAAGCACACAATAATGGTTTTGAGTACCCATTTCAAGTGAGTGATAATGTTTTGGAGAATCCTATAGACGTTGTTCTTACCAAAAAGTGGCTTCTCTCTAAGCTCCTCCTTCGAAGCAACGCTCCTTCCTTCCAACGTCTGAATCAGCCCCGTGTAGAGTAGATGGGGGTACCTGCAAAGACACTTCAACGCTCAAGTTAGGGGAGGCCTTGGATCAAGCAGGGTTTTAGGTTATCAATCAAAAATTAGGGTAGAAGATGTGCACTTGTGTCCGTTATATTATCAGATATTTCATACCAATATTGTGAGATATCCTCGCCTTTATCTCAGAGATTCATTGGCTAGTTTCCTCTATTACACTAGTTTCCCACTTACTTGATTTACGTTGGTCCGAGGTGCGCTCTGTCAGCCCAGCAGCTGATCTGCCAAATCCGGACAGTACAAAAGTAAATAAGGAGTATGTCATAGAGAGGTTGAATATGAACCTACAAGACAAATAGGTATTAGATATTACTAGAGATTTATTGTAATCACATGAATGTATAGTAAATCATTTACTTTGTCACACAAACTTATTTTATGATTATTAATGTCATGGTAATGACTTATATTTCATATCAATTGATATTGGTTTTGATTATGTCTGGTTATCTCTGCAATCTGATATGCAATTTGTAAGTTGTCAACATACACAGTGAAAGCGCATTTCTATTGTGTATTGTAATTCAATACATAACGAAAATACATTTCTGTTATGTGTTGAGATTCAACTCACAATGAAAACACTATTTTTGTTGTGTTAATAGAGGGTGCACCCTAAACATATAACAGAAATGTGTTTTCATTGTGTAATACTATAGAAATGTGTTTCCATTGTTATACTACACAATGGAAACATTTTTCTGTCAAAGGGTGTTTTCAAAAACAAACAAAAAAAAACAAAACATGTGTTGGAATGAAAAAAGCAAAAAGTGGCGTGGGAATATATTAGAGTCCTCTGTTGAGTTTCGAAGTAGTTTAAGCTTCATTGGTTATTGCAAGACTTATAAATGACATGGACTCGTGGAGGTACCCACCAAAATCATTTCACTTGTATTATGAGTGTCTTTGAATGAGCTAGAATTGGCCTAATTAATATACAAAATTTAAGCGGAAGAGGATCGTCTTGTCTCAGTGGTTGAACGTTGCATCAAACAATATTGCACTTTAGAAGACGAGGTCCATTAGTTTAATTTATTTTTAAAACTAATTACTTATTTTTGTTGAGAGAGTTGTTAATATATGATTATTTCTGAAAAAAGTAATCCCTCCCAAATATGTACTTAGATTTATTTTAGAGTAATGTTTCATCTTATTTACTTTAGATTTCTCTTTTTTTTTTAAAAAAAAGGAAACTATGTCAAATATAATTTTACAAAAGCTCCAAAAAATGAAGACCTTTTTTGTAATTAATGAACGAGACATTAAAAAAAAAAAAAGCATTTACGTAAAATAATCTTAAGAATTTTCCTTCTCTATTCTAAATCTCAAGATGCAACAACACATTATCACCGCTTTTTAGCTTAAAGTAACTTTTTAAGTTTAAAAAAAACCACAAAACTATCAAATACTTTTAACTTTAAAGTTTTTATAACTTTAATTTTAAAATAATCCTAATTATGCTTTCGTTATTGGCTTTTAGAATTATTTTTTAAAAAGCATGTTTTTAGGTTACCATATCATTGATGTGAAGTATCTATATAAAGATAACAACGGGGTATGTTGAGAATGGGTTTAACTATCTCCGTTCTTGCCCTTGTTAATGGGTTTAGGGGTGAGTTTATAAGAAACAAATATGAAAAATTAAAATTCAAACTCATTACTATTGAGGTTAGAAAAATTTACTAATATCTAATTTTAAATAAATCTTATATTAAGTTATTAATTACTTTTTAATTCAAATAATATATAAAAATTAATAGATAACATGAATCATAAAATTAAGAAATTTAAGAACTAATTTATGTTTTTAATAAATTGTGTAGTTTCAATTTTATTATTTAATAGCTATAATTTAAATTAATTAGTTATTATAATAATTAATTTATATCTTTAATAATTATAAAAATATTTGAGTGTAAAGATTAACCTCACCTCTATAAAGTGGGGAAAACCTAAACTCGAATCCAATTTCAATTAGAGTAGTTTTTTTTGTCAAAGTCTAGTTAGGGTCAAACAAGTACTTGTAAGTTTGAATTTAATTTTTATGCCTAACAAAAAAGAGAAATGTAATATCTAGTCTTAAATAAGCAAATAATTATAGTAAAATACAAAACATATACCTGGCGATGGTAACATGTGGGTATCCAAATGTTTCTTCTAAGGTAAATTAAAGTTATTGCTAGCAAATAATTATAGGACAAGATAGGATATATTACAAGATAAGAAGGTCTTCCAAGTTATATCACGATTGGTTTTGCTTGGTGACAGATTGGTATTGTACTTACAAACAATTTCTCTTGCAAGATAGACAACAAACTATAAAGCGTCAATGATATGACCAAAAGTACTTACTACCATATCAAAATCTTAAGTTATTAGAAAAAAAATTTGACATATAACATCGTGCATCAGGCATTAACTCTTCTTTATTTAGGTCATTGGACATAGGCCACCAAGATGAACCCAACTCAAAGACTCAAAATGCATTCTCGTGACCCTCTGTGCTTATCAGTCGACATATATCCTGACCAAAGTTTGATTTAAATTATTGACATTAAAATTTGATATGAAACGATTTACACCAAAAAAGTGATGCAACGTCAAGCCTTATATAAGCAAATAATTACAGTAAAATACAAAATATATACTCGAGAACGGTAGCACATGGATTTCTAAATTTTTCTTTAAGGTGAATTAAAGCTATTACTAGCAAGTCATTATAGGACAAGAAGGATGTGTTACAAGATAAGAAGGGCTCCTATCACAATTGATTTTGCATGGTGGCAAATTGGGATTGAATTTTCAAACAATTTGTCTTGTAAGACGGACAACAAATTGTAAGAGCCAACATATATCTTGATCAAAATTTGATTTAGTTATTAACAATGAAATTTGATATGAAATGATTAGTACAAAAATGAATATTTGAGTCATAAGAATGGGGGTTCAATTGTAACTCTTTTAAAATTTCCAACCTGGAATGCTCAACTACTTTCTGAGCTTATCCTCGAGTTTAAATTGAAACTTGGTACTCGAAAAAGTATTTTAGAAACTGGTTAGAATGTTTAGAAAGCTATATTTTTTTATCAGAGAAAGCAAATATCAACCTCGTACCAATGATGCTAATTATTGTATCAAGAGGTGAGCTAAGAATGAATAAGGATCTGTACACCGTGGCAATTAAATATAGACCACAGATCGATGATCAGAAAGTTGATAATTCAACTTTCTGATCAAGTTTCTAAGACGATAAGCTTCAGAAATTAAGCTATTTCTCAAGCTTTATGAATCAACTTTCTAAGTGATTATGTAGTCGATGGCTGAGATCACCATTGTGATCCAAGTGCTTAAGAAATGATTGAAGATTGATAAACTTGATTCAAAAACAAGTAATTAACCACATAAATCCTCTTAACCATTTGTCAATTAGATGACAAATATGCAGATATCAACTTATGTTTAGAAATCAAATTTAATGCATTGCTCCCTCAAATTAAGCTTCAAGCTATGCTTCTTCCGCAACACCTTGACAATCACTGCTTGTTTCCATGGTTCATAAGCCTTCTGTATTTCCTCCTTAGATACCTTCACAATAGGACAAAGACTGGATTCTTCCTCTGAGCTTGAAGCTACCTCCCCTTCTAGCCAGATACCATCTACTTTAGAGCTAGCATGTCCATTTACTCCCAAGGGTATATCTTTGTAGGATACTTGCTTGTGTTCAAGTTTCGTCCCTATAGAAGTGGGAAAAAGATTACTCGTCTCCTTCCCATCATTCGCCTTTTCAAACAGTGGTGGTTCAAGAGATTCAAGAACCATTGTGTCTTCTACCTCCTCAGGTTGATTAGTGTTAACCTTAGCTTTCTTTCTTCACACTCCTGACTCCTATCATGTTGACCTACTTCTTCAAGTGTAAGGTAGGAAGAGACTCCAGAGGAAGAGAAAACCCCAGGAGAGCTCATTTTTTGCATGGTCTATTCACTAGTAAAAGATGTGGAGCCTCTAATCTTGATCAACATTTGAAGTTTGTGATCCCTTTAGCTTTACCACTTAAGCTAAGCAAGGCCAGCGAGGGGATTAAGGAGATAGTCGTAGATTATGTTAGTGCTGTAGAAAAGTCGTTGTGTGAACCTCCATAACCTAAAGAAATCTGAACAAACCTTTCTATACATGTCCATTGTCAATGGTAAACAACTGTAACTAGGTAATATGTGAATCATAGGAATACCAAAATCATAATCCGTTTGCAGAATGATAAGTTAAATTATTAATATTTTGCTTTACTTGATGACGAGAACAATGACATTGCCACTAGTACAAATGTGAAAGAAGTTTGGGAGGGTAAATCCATTTGCAAAATGAAGTTAAGAATCTGGGATTATGCCTAATAAAAATCAGAAATATGATGATAATTTCTATGATAAGGTGATGGTTAGAATTTTGTTGAAGTAGCTATACTAATATTAGCAATTGGACAAAATCCTTTGTAACAAGAAGAAAGAGGATTGAAGTTAAGAATAGTTCTGCAAATTTAGAAGCTTTAACACTGTGTTGGTAGCGGTGAATTAGCGAAGAAGAGAAGAGAAGAGCGCGGAAGTGATGCGATGTTGATAATTTTCGTTCGTTTGGTATCGATGAAATAGCGAAGCAGTTTTTAAAATTTTGGTGGGTCCCACGTTAAAAAACATCGTCGCAAATATGCGCGGATTTGCGAAGAAATACGAACGTTTAACGCTGTTTACGTTATTACCCTTTACTTTTTCTTACTTTTTTAACATTGTTGGCTTTCAAAAAAGCAAAAGTTGCTTGTTGGTTATTCTCATCGTTCTCCAACATCGGTTTCTCGTTGCCTGCGTGGTGGTGGTCGAGTTGATCTATCCAGTAATTTGAGCTCATTTTGGTCTCTTTAAAAAGGTAAGACTCTCTTTTACTCATATATGGTGAAAAATTATCCGATTTGTTTGTTACTCTGGAATAATTTAAGTGTATTATTGGTTGAAAATTTAGAATTTTTATGAAAGTTGGTATTAAATATCATGAGTGATTACAATTAGATATGGTGATTTGGAGTAAAATAATAGTTTGCTGCATATATCTGTATATTTTTTTCGAAGAATTGAGAAAATATTATCAAAAAATTAGACAACAGTGTATGAAATATTCGAATATGTGATATGCATATTCGAATATGCATATCACATATTCGAATATGTGATTGCATATTCGAATATGCATCACATATTCGAATATGTGATATTTATTAATTTAAAAAATAAAATTATATATATATATATATATATATATATATATATATAATGATATATAATATAATTAAAATAAAACTATGTAGATGTAATTAAAAATAACTTATTATTTTTTTTAATTAATTTTATTATTAATTAATGGCATGTAATTGTTGGTTGTTGAGATTTTTTTTTCTGTTCATTTCAATAGGTATATAATGTATGGAATAGTGTGTGATTGTTATGTAATGACGATGAAAGGTGATGATATTGATTTGTTTAAGACTTTTCTTTATATATATATATATATATATATATATATATATATATATGCACACATATTAAAACATGTGTTTAAATATTTAGACATTATAATATATTATATTTTTCAGAAGAAATGTCTTCTGAAGGGATGAAAAACATAGACAATGACGAGTTGGATGAAGAGGAAATGTTAACTAATCAAATGGCTATGCAAGGACAAATAATAGGAAATGCCCAGCAGGAGGTGCATACAAGAATGCAAGTTGCGGCAATGATATTGTTGTGTTGTGTAGGACATGCATTGCATACACTTAATTTGTTGTCAAGGAAAAGTAATGCATGGTTCAATGAATTTGCTCCTCAAAATGAGCAAAGGTGTCGAGAGTTAATGACGTATCTAGTTCATACAGAAATGTGTCGTGATATTATAAGAATGGGGCCTGAAGCATTTATACAGTTATGTGAGAAATTAAGAAACACGGGTATTGTTAAGGATAACATACGGTCCACTGTAGAAGAGCAAGTTGCTAAATTCTTACATATCATAGGTCATAATATTAAAAATCGCACAGTTTCTTTCTTCTTCCATTGATCCGGTGAGACTGTAAGTCGACATTTTCACAAGGTCTTACATGCTATAATTGCGTTAGAAGGTGAACTTTTAGTTCAACCATTGGGTAGGGACGTCCCAGCACATATCTTTAACAATAGCAGGTTTTATCCCTTTTTCAAGGTACACTTGTTGGATAAGAATTTGGTTTTTATTACTTAGTTATTTTAACATCTTAATAACTATGTAATTTTCTTTTTTTCCAACAAAGGATTGCCTTGGAGCAATTGATGGTACTCATGTCCGAGTGAAGGTTGCAAGGGCAGAAGCCCCTCGGTATCGGGGTAGAAAAGATTGGCCAACACAAAATGTTTTTGCTGCATGTGATTTCGACATGAAATTCACATATGTCTTAGCTGGGTGGGAAGGAACTGCATCTGACTCTAGGATATTAAAAGATGCATTAAGTAGGGAAGACCCACTAATAATACCCGAAGGTCAGTCAACATTATGGGTAATGTCTCCATTCTAAATATTTTTACAAATAGACTAGAGTGAGTAATCATAGTAAAAATTGTTGTATAGGGAAATTTTATCTTGGGGATGCCGGTTTCATGCTAAAACGTCACATTCTTACACCATATTGTGGTGTTCGTTACCACTTGAAGGAGTATTCATTTAGAGGGCCACAAAATGCTAAAGAGTTATTCAATCTTCGACATTCATCCCTCCGAAATGTAATTGAAAGAACATTTGGTGTGTTAAAGAAGAGATTTCCTATAATAGCTAGTGGCACAGAACCCCATTATTCATTTGAAACTATGAGAAATATAGTGGTGGCATGTTGTATACTACATAATTTTTTAGTTGGAGTGGATGATGATGAGTCAATTTTAGTTGAAGTTGATCATGAACTACTTCAGCATGATGCAAATAGATCCCAAACACAACAGCGAGATCATGATTATAGACAAGGAGCAGATTTAAAGGACAACATTGCAAATGCAATGTGGAATGCTTATGAACATTAATAACAATTAGTGTTATTTACTTTTTAATGTCGTTGCATGGAATGTAATAATATTTTACTTTATGTAATTTGTTGTATATGAAGAGATTTACATAACATAAACAACAATTATATTTGAAGCCTTTGTGGATGACTTTTTTTATTCATATATTTTTCTTATGAGTATTTTGTTGTATATTATTTAAATTTAATTTTTATGTAGCAAAATGAACAAGGGAAAGGGACAAACTGGTCAGAGTAGTCAGCCATCAAGGGAGTTAATGAGATGGATAGAGGATATGGACCACATTTTACTAAATGCAATGGTTGATGAAATCCACAAGGGTAATAGAGTAGACGGTAGTTGGACATCTGAAGCATATGCAAATATTGTACAAACCTTGAGAAGTGCTGAATTAAAGGATGTTACAAAGAACCACATTAAGAATAAACAAAAGACAATGAAGGATAAATGGCGTGAAGTACATGACCTATTTAATGGTCTCAACGGCTTTGCTTGGAGTCCAATTACAAAGAGATTCGAGGCTGAGGATGAAGTCTAGGATGATCTTATAAGGGTAAATGATGTTGCTGTTCATTTCTTTTGCTACATAAATGTTCAAATTTGTTTGCTTAATATATAATGATATATGTAGGTTAAACCATCTGCTGCCAAATGGAGAACATGTCAAATTCGTCACTATGATCTACTTCACGAGCTGTATTCTTTTGATCAAGCATCAGGGTATATGGGCTTAACTCCACGACAATTACATCGTGCTCTGGAGAAGGATAATCAAACCATTGACCTGAATGATGCAATTGATGATACTACAATGAATGACGAAGATGTGAGAAACTTTGACGATATTCAAGTATCCCCACCAAATGTCGGATCATTCAGTCCACCTTATGCACAGTCCATTCCATCTACAGGGACTTCAGGTTCCCGTGGAACAAAAAGAAAAGCACCTATGGTTGATGTCTTTGATGCTCAAATGGACAAGCTTACTGCAGGTCTTGATAGGGTTGCAGAGGCAATTATAAGCGGTAATGCATTGACTGAGAAATTATCTCAGGTGGCGGAGCGGCAGGCATCTATAGCTGAACGACAAGTTGTAGCAATTGAGAATCGGAATGAGATCATTCGTGAACAAGTAGTTGTGTTAAGGAGAAGTACTGCTCGTGTCATTTCAGAAGAAGATGTTTGGGATGCATTGACTGTCATGAATATCGGAGACCAATATCGTATGCAATGTTACGATTATCTCTGCAGTAACGACGCCCAAAAGCGTAAATTATTTGGGATACCCGCTCATCTTTGACTTCAAGAATTAATAAGAATGATGACCGAAGCTGGTTTTTAGTGTACTGTAATATATACATTAATATTTAATATGTTTGTAAGAAGTTCGTTGACTGGAATTCAAATTAGATACTTGGTTAATTTTTTGTATGATCATATGCACCACTTTATTGATTTTGATTTGTAATTAATGCACTTTGTCACTGTAATGAATTATTTTGATATTTATGATATTTATATTGGATAATATTCATTGTGGGTAAACCTTGAGGCTGTTGTATATATACACATATGAATATGACTTTGTATCCTTATTTTTTTTTTGTATTCAATAGGACATTTATAATGGCTACTTCTTCTAGCCGTGATAAAAGAAGCAGAAATGGCAAAGAAAAGGCAAAACAACCCGAATCTCAAGACATTAATCATGAGCTGGCATTAAATCAAAGTGTCTTCTTTTCCAACAAAGATCAAATGAAGAATTACACTGGTCACTTTTTCTGTAAAAAGTGGGTCGATGCCAAGATCATGGACTTCCAAGCATTCCAATTAGCTGGTTTTCAATTTGTTGAGCTACTTGCTTTCCAAGGACTTGACACATTTGTTAGCTTAAAGGGTGCCATTTATCCAGACTTGGTAAGAGTTTTCTATTCCAACATGCTAATTCATCCAAATGGTGATTTATATTCTGAGATAAAAAAAACTAAGATTCGCATTAGGCCACAAGATTGGTTTGATTTAGCAAAATTAAAGTATCATGGCCACAAGTTTGAACCATCAAAAATTGAAGAGTGGGTGAATTATAGCCAACATGATGCTTTAACTTCACTCATGAGACCCGGATCAGAAGGACATCCCACAAAAAATGTAAATAATTTAATGGTAGAAGATAGACTTCTGCATTATGTTTATGCACACATCTTAGTTCCACGTGCAGGAAACTATACAAAACTTATTGCAGAAGATATCTTTATTCTATGGGCTTTGAAACAAAAAATTCCTATCAATTGGCCATATTACATAATACAGCACATGAAGAAATGCAGACAGAAAAATGATATGCCCTTTCCGTATGCTATGCTCATATCAAGGATAATAGAACGCTATCAGCTTGTATACGATGAAGATACTGAGATTACACTTGGTTGGTCTAGTTATTTTAACAGAAGATACCTGAAGAAATTGAATATTTTCAATGTTGATGGTGTATGGCAATATTCTCAACAAAGGCTACATCAACAACAAGAAGAGCCTCAAGGACCGGAAGATGAAACTGAGGATGATGGAGGTTCTGCTACAGCTCAACAAAACAATCAAGAAAATATGTTAAGTCAAATTTGGTCTGGAATTCAAGGCTTACAACATGGATTGGATAATTTAGCTATTAATGAGCACCAGTTGGACCAATGAGTTGAGGAAAAATTTACATACTTTGATAAGCGATTTGAAGAACTTGAGCATTATTTTCAGAATAGGCCATCTGAGTAGATTATATTTTATTTTTTCTTAATTGTCTGTAATATAAATATTCTCTGTAAGACTTTAACCTTAGTTGTGTTTGCTTTTCTATAAATATTAAATTTTATAAGACTTTAATCTTGCTTTTCTATAAATTTTAAATTTTATATACAGGTAATTTCTGAATATAATGTAATATAGTGATAATTATATGAAGAATATAATAAATTATTACTATAGTATATTTATAATATTATTATGGTTTTATTTATAATAACATAATACAAAATATATGTTATTTTCAAAAATTCGTGCTTTCTGCAATGATCATATATTCGATTATATGACTAAAATAATCGAATATATAGACACCATAAAAAAATTGTCCCTCTGAAATCGCCATATATTCGATTATGTCTTTTAACGTAATCGAATATATGCACACTTTCAAAAATCCGTCCCTCTGTAATGCACACATATTCGAATATGTTGGTAACATATTCGAATATAGGTACCAATATATTCGAATATGTTACAACATATTCGAATATATTGGATGATATATTCGAATATGTTGTAACATATTCGAATATATCATCCAATATATTTGAATATGTTATACCATATTCGAATATATTTTTTTCTGTATCGTTCCAAATCGGTAAGGGTTATATATGTAATTTTATTTCACTCCAAATCCCTAAAAGTCAAAAAGCAAACCTCCTCTCTATTTCTTCTCTACTTCTCTCCAACCAAACAACTTCTATTTCCACTCTATTTCTTACCTACTTCTCTTCTCTTCTCTTCTACCTACTTCCTCTCCCTCTATTTCTCTCCTCCCTACCAAACATAGCGTAAGTGTTATTTTCCAATTAAAATTAGAGTTTCATGGAATATTTTTGAGGTCAAATTTCAATTGTGATTGAAAAACAATAACAAAAACACTTAAAAACCGGCATCTAAACTTTGTTAAAAGAAATTGTGCTTGGTGCTTCATTATTCCTGTACTTTGTACAATGACACAAACGAAAATAACTTCGGATTAATATTTTGTTTTTTAATACTGAAGGTTCACTTTGATTCTTTTGGTAATATACCATCGGGACTACAAATTAACAATTTGTACGCATAAAACACAGAAAACATGTTTTCCTTTAACAAAAAAAAAAAGGTTCAGGCAAAAAGATAACAGGAAAAGTTGGAAAATATTCAATTTAACAACTAGCTCTAGAAGAATGAAAAGGCAAAAATACATCCAAATTCATTGGAATAAAATATAAATATGGTAATCACAGCAGCATTACGACTACAAAATCAGAAAAAAGGGAATAATTTAAGGTTCTCACAACATCAAAGTTTGATGCTAGCCAAGAGCATCGTAAAAATGAAAAAGTTAGAAGCAAGGGAATCTTGCACATCCACAAAAGCAGTGCAAGACTTCCATGCACACAACAGATTTATTCATTCGGGATGAATTAGCAAATTGCAAATGACATATATATATAATTCCCTTCTTAAGGTTGCAAAATTGATCTCAAATCTATATATTCTACATTAGATTCATGCTCAGAGAACTCCTAGTTAATCATTTCCCGGACTGTGGTTCTTCTCAATGAGAATCATGTTCAAATTGTTGGCTATTTCAGCTAAACCCATGTCCCTAAAAGCAACCATAATCTTTTCACAGGCAAGCATATCAAAATCTGTGGTCGTTGATTGCTTCCATTGATCAATAACTTCACTCACTTCTTTCGTATGACCAAGCATCAGATAGGAAGAAATGATGCAGATGTAATTCCTGCTAATCATTTTCTGTTTGGTCATTCTCAAGGAATTCCATATCTGATCAAGTTTATCCTTACTTCCCAACCCACCATAAAGAATGATTAAGAAGTCATAAGTTATCCATTGCCTTTGGGTGATCCTTTTCTCAGTCTCAACAAGTGTGTTGGAACTTGCATTATCAAGATGACCTACACTAATATATATATTGGCCAGGTTCAAATATCTGATCCAACTTTCATTAGAACCAGCACCATGACTCATTTCATCAAGAATCCTCCTAACTTCAACAATATCAAGAATAGCGGCACAGGAACTTATCCATAGATTGTAAGTAAAGATATCAGGGGGAACCTTTTGTTGTTTCAGTTCTTCAACAATTGATGGGACCTTTTCAAACTGCCCCACTGACATGTAAAGAGTCATCATTTCATTGTAAGTAAGGGCATCAAAGGAGAGGTTTGAATCCTTTATCCTTTGATAAAGTTCCTCAGCCTTTTCAGTCAATTTTGCTCCTGCATAAGAGTGGAGGAGGGCTGTGTAAGTTTCAATAGTCTTTGTAGCAAGTGGTAGACCCTCAAAGTAGCGCTCTGCAGCATCAATGCCAAAAACTTTGGTCATCAAATCTATGCGGACTGCATAATCAGAGTCCGACAACTCGTATTCCACATGGCTAACCATCCATTCTGATATCTGCAATCATCAATAGTCACAAATTGCAAAGCCATAGATCCAACAGAAAAAGAGAGATGCATTCATAATAAGTGTTCCATGTTGGATGCAATCTTATCAATAGAAAAGAAAACATAAATAAAACTGTGATATTACTCAGGACTCGGAAGCCATTGGAAGTATTTGAAATTGATTGAGATTTGTAGTTTGTTGGAGGAAAAAACTAATATATGAAAACCATACAGAATCAGAAAAGCAGTCAGGAATAAGAAATATCTGAATCTGAATAATATACATTCAAATATATTCACTTCAGGAAACTTCTGTTGTGTTGTGATGACCTCGTTGGCCAAAGGCCTTACTCAGTAAGGAACAACATCAAACGACCCTCACTCCAACAATTATAGGCACTACAGAAATAAGTACACTGAACTACCTTGAGATCTTTCTTTCTTCCTCGCAACCATACAAAAACTATTGATAATAGAGCAAATTATACTGACACCCCTAGTGATTTCTTCAAAATTTACATGAGACCCCTGCCTTTTTAACTTTTTAGTAACCCCCCTGTAGGGGTACAACGTGTAATGTATTTCTGGAGGGAGTGTCAGTGTAACGTATTTCAAACAATTAAGGGGATACTGTCGTAGAAATAAAGACAGGAGTATCATGTGAATTTCGAAGAAACCACATAATAACCACTCGTGGAAATTCGGTAACATGGTCTAATTCATCCCTAATTCACCATCACAGTAAACCCTGCAGATCTCCCGGAGTTAAAAGTTGCTATATTTCAATCCTGTGTTAAACTCTAATTTAGCGATTTTAATGGAAAGAGGGTATGAGAAAGGAAAGGGTGAAACCTCCAAAGCGTGTTTGTAACGGTGAGATCTGCGAAGCTCTTTGGATATATCCCGCAGCTGAGGGAGCGTAATAGGATTCCCTTGGAGGACCCATTTCTGAAGAACGTTGGTGGCGCTTCGCTTGGGGAGCCTTAGCCTCAAGATTCTGCTCATTAGGTCATCGCCCTCCGCACTCTCTTCCACTAAATCACTGCTCACAGCACCCGCAGACACGAATCTTGCTCTGTTCAGGACACAAGCTAAACCGCTGTTTCTGCATGATGATCAGGTGCAATTTTTGTGAGATCAACTATCGATACCCGAAAATTTAAATTTGATTGGTTGCCGAGAAAGTATGGAACTTGGTTATGTTCCGAGACTGGGGATTATTAGGAAGCTCAAGTAAGGTGCAGATTCATGAAAATTGCAATTTTGTGTTGTATTGTTTCTGGGCAACCAAACAGAGAATATGAAAAGTGGGCTTACCGTCTGAGACAGAGGAACAGTGACCGATGCGCCATTGGCGGCGTTTCTCACTTGCTCCCTTCACCTTCAAAGTGCTGTTTCATTTCATACACCTTTAACCACAACAATTAACAGGTTAACAACTAGTTGTGTATCAGAAAACAGAAATAATGTCTCCAATTTATAGAAAACTATTTTTTTTTTAACAAAAACTATATATTCAAATTCGTTCTATAAAAATATAAAAATAAAAATATATATTACATTTTAATGTTGCGTAAAGATTTCTGATATTAATTCAGTTTAAAATGAACACCAATCATTAGACCTTCAATGTCTTTTGGATGTTATTTTAGTTTTTAACTTGATGATTGTTTCATATTATAAATTATTGAATTAATATCCAAGGTATTAAAGGAATAATTTGAGTATTTATTTATAAATAAAAATTAGGAATTTGATTTTGTTATATGTATTCAATCATTTAGTGAGTATTTGGTTAAATGTTAATTATGAATATAATCAAAAAATATTAATTCTGAAAATAATTATATTTTATGAAAAAATCAAAAAAATATGAAAATTATTTCTTTAATGTAAATTAATCCATATTATATTTATATATTATTTTATCTTGAACCCTAATTTTATCTTAACCCACGTGCTTAATATAATAGTATAACATAAGTGACATTTGTTTTAAGGTATGTTATTACATTTTTATATACCAAAAAATATATTATTATATTTTCAAGAATAACATTATTAAGGATAGTATAACCACCAATGTTGTTCATGCGTAATTTTAAAAATATATTTTGCTGGATTTTAATATTTTAGGAAATATTTTTCAATTAATAAAAGAAAAAAGTTAGAATAAAAATGAAAAGTATAGAAAATAACTTCTCATATTTTTTATGAGCATGCAACCTTCATATTATAAGAATAAAATAAAACATGATAATACTACTTTATGAGAATTAGTAATTCTCAAGAATATTTTCTTATTTTTTATGAAAAGAGTATTTTTCAAAGCATGTAACAAATATGTGACTCTCACGTGTCTAAGTTTATTTTTCTTGAAAATGACTAGAGATGTTAATTTGGGGTTGGTCCATCATGGGCTAACACATTTTTGGGTTGGCTACGTTACCCCAATTTAATGGTGTACTAAAATTTTGCTAGCTTAGCCAAGCCCTTAACAAATCATACGTCAACTGAGCTAGTCGATGAGCCACTCAATTTTTTCAAACTATAAAAAGCTAAAAAATATCAAAACAAATTAACTTTTATATAACAATGTAATAAAATATTTTTTAATCACTATAAAATAAAATAAAAATAATATATTATATTTTATATCATCTAATTGTTTTAATAATAATATCAAATTCAATAGGTTATCATTTGTTTTATAAAATAACAATAGATAACATATAATAATAGAAATAAAATAAAGTGCATCAACTGTAATAATAAACAAGTACTAAAAATTTTTACAAAAAAAACTCAATGTACATAAAATATTAATTTTAAAATAGACATTTAAAACATATGTAATATTAGATTTATCATTTATAATCTTAACAATTATAAAAAGTAAATAAAAAAAGATTAAATGCACAATTTAGTCCTTATACGTGTCTCAGATTCTTAATTTAATCCATATATGTAAAAACTTGGAAATCGACTCCTATACATGCAAAACGTTACCAATTTGATCCTTACCATCATGACATTGTTTATGCATTTTTTATTTGGTCCCTGTACGTGTAGTGCATTCTTAATTTGGCCTCTATAGTATAGTTCATTCTTAATTTGGTCCTTATATGTGAAGCGCATTCTTAATTTTGTCCTTATACATATAGCGCATTCTTAATTCTTGTAGGGACTAAATTATGAATGTGTTACACATATAGGGACCAAATTAAGAATGTGTTACATGTAGAAGAACCAAATAAAGAATGCATAACCAACATCATGGTGACAGGACCAAATTGATAACTTTTGCATGTATAGTGTAACGACCCACAGTCGCTATGACACGATGTCACTTCTCTAACCACATTTATGAAAAGGTCTAGTTAGGTAAAAGCTCTATATATGGAGTTTGTCGAAAATAATGCGGATTAATTTTTTTTTTCACTTTTACACCATTGAAGGAGAAACGCAATAAACACTATATCATCAAAGAAAACTAACATCGCATGCAAACATATATATATGTGTATGTGTGTGTGTGTAGAACTGCCAAAAGGAGACTCATCCGTCTCATACAATACCACAATAACCCTTTACAACCCACAAAGAATAAATGGAACAGGAGGGATGACAAATATAGATCAATAAAAGGGAGAAGGGTGCAAAACACACTCCCTA
The DNA here is from genome assembly GCA_004329165.1 of Spatholobus suberectus. Taxonomy (NCBI): domain Eukaryota; kingdom Viridiplantae; phylum Streptophyta; class Magnoliopsida; order Fabales; family Fabaceae; genus Spatholobus; species Spatholobus suberectus. The sequence continues at coordinate 5,329,877 of CM014729.1, read as the reverse complement.
GGGCTGGTCACACTATACATCCTAACAAAAGATTAAACAAAAATCACAAAAACATCAAAAGAGTGGATGTGACTCATTGAGTCACACTACCTCTTGCTAATAGCTCCGCCCTTTGGGTAGCCGGATCCACTGAGGCCTCACCGTCTGCTCCCACGCCCAAAGACGTGATCATCACAGTCAAACAGAAAGCAACGACGACAACAACCACAACAAAACAGCAAAGCAAAGGATAAGCTTACTTTAAAACAACATTACATATCATTAAAGGAAGCATCAACAATTCACATCATCACTTGCATGTATACAAATCTATAGTCCTACGGTAATTCCATAATGTTCGGCTACATGATGCAACGATTTCACCATTACCATGTCAATGCATGAAGATACAACTCTTGAAAGATTTAAAACAATTTGAGCAATTAGTCAGGTCTCACCCTCTAACATGACATCAATAGCACCTCATCATGTGCCTCTCACCATTTAGGGATTACCAAACTTTGATTTATGGATAAGATTATGTGATCTGTCAAGATAAGTGTATGTGGGTGGTGGCTCACCGTGACTCAAGGTTTGCATTACCTTGGTCCCCTGTGGAACCACTCATCCACTTATCCTCGAAGGCCTATGACAGCGTCCCTATGTCTCATTCAACACTAGGTTGGAGGCCCTGTTTGAGTCGTCTGCTTTAGTCAGCCAACCAACTTATGTGCCTGCTCGCACCACAACATGAGGTCCATCATCAGCGACCTCAACCGCCAACATATGCATGAATACATGTACAACACCATAACATCACCTTAGCGTCAACAAGTTGGGTAGTCAATTGTTGTCTCTAAAGTCTCTCGCTCAGTGATAATCGAGATCGCTCAGCGAATTCGTTTCAGGGACTTTCACAAATTCATCTCAATCACCCTTAGCTCAACGAGTTCCTCTCTCACTTAGCGACCCATCGCTCCAGAGGGTAACCAAAATTTTAAAACATGCCTCTCGCCGAGCGAACACATTACTCGTTCAGTAAAAGGCTTGTCACAGAGAGCACCAACTTTCCAGGACACGAAATCGCTCAACAAGTCTAGTCCTCACCCAATGAACCAATCCCAAGCATTCTAGAATGCCCATACTTGCTCATGAGTCTCCTACTCGCTCTTCGAACTATCTTCTAGAAAATTTTCAGATTTCTATGAACATATGCTCAACAAACTGAACATCACTTAGCCAATTTCTTCTTTTCCATGATCACAATAACAACTTAAGAACACTCGCTCAGTGACATCAAGGGTCGCTCAGTGAAGTTCAACCAAAAGCCTCACTCTACTCCTAGGAGCGTTCTCATTCACCGAGAGCCTCGTCGCTCAGCAGGTATGAGGTAACAGAACCAGATCGAAAAACCCAAAAATCTAAACTTTACTCCTATCCATACTCTAAATCAATCCCACAGAGGTCAAACAACATCGTCCAACATTTCACAACATCATATTCAACAAGATTCACAACCATTACAACATTTCAATAACAAATCGTCACATTCATCAACAAATCCATTTTCAACAAAAATCCAATACAACTCATTCAATTTCGTTTTTTAGCACAAACCAAGCAATATTCACACACAACCACATTAATACATCAAGGATTCAACAAGTGTAAGCTTTCTTTACTTTTGGAGCTTTCAGAATTCGAATTTGTGGAAAAGGAGAATGTGGAGAGGTGAACCCTTGAGCCAAATCTTCGGGAGAGCAATTCTTCTCATCACAAGGGAATGGGATAGGTCTAGGAACCTTGTTTTTCTCTTGAAGGATTTTAGATAGATTGAGAGTGTTTTGGGTCCTATAACAAAATGTGAGGGGAGGGGGGTTTATGCCTTAAGAGGGTTCCACGACTCTGTGGGAAGCTTCAGGCTCATTGAGGCCCAATCTCGCATCTTATCACATCTAAGATTCAACAATTGCTCTATTATCACTGTTCACTCACCAGCCCCAAACAAGTATCATCAACAGAGATAATTTGGCTACAACAACAACTTATTTTTGTCTTAATTATCGAGATTATATTTTAATTTTCACTTTCGGTTATTAAATCACTAAATCACACATTAAGGAAAACACTCACATATAGGGCTCAATTTAATAATTTTTTTCATATAGGGATTAAATTAAGAATTCGCAAGACGTATAGAGACTAAATTTTGGATTTAACCTAAAAGAAATAAATCAAGCCAACGAACTAACCCAACCCATAACTGGCAGTCCAACTCAAGCCAATAATAATTTAGGTAATTGAACCAAAAGAAGCTTGAGCTTAAATTTTCACAATCCAGCCTACACTATATATTAGACTAATTGGATCAACCCATCAAACTTAACTCATTTTGACACCCCAAAAAGTGACTAAAAACGTTGAAATAAACACATTCTTGGTAGTCCAGCCACTTGACTTCATAGCAGTCTATTGTTTCTACTAGTCCAGTATAGCTAAGGTTTTTCTGTCACGTTATGAGGACTGTAATGCACAAGCAATAAAAATCCTCCATTGTGGATTCCTACCTAACCGTACTCGGGAAAATTAATCTCTCACTTATTGGGTGAGAAGATACTTCGGTCTTGTACCCTAGTCAAAAGCTCTAACTTGATGTAGTCGCAAAGCAAGGGGTAACCTCTACAGTCAATAATGCCAAGCTCCAAGTTAATCATCCTTTAATGTAAACTTTAATCAGGAAGAAGGATGAGAGCATCAAATGGTTGTGTAACTTCCCACACATGATAACAACTTTTAGTCTTCAACATAAAACAACTGGTAGTGGATAATCTGAACAATCGCATACAGAATGTCCCAAGCCTCTATTGCTTAAGCCTAAAACCACCCATCAAAATTAACAATAAATCGCAAATTGCTCAACGACATTTTGATGATCATTTGAGCTTATCAGAAACAGAAATGATGTATAATTCATTAATTTATTGTCAGTAAAAATTGTGTTTTGAAGGCAAGCATGAAAATACACCGGTTAATACTTAATAGTAGTATGATATGGCATTGTATTGTAATGTCTCACATGATTGATGCAGACAATTGAAGTCGTCAAAGTACTGTAAAGAGTAGCAGAAGACCAAAAAAGATAAAGAGCAACACTTTTCAATCACTTCTGTCTTCTACCCTTTTTCTTTTCTCGTTTTACAGGGCAAGAATATGAAAATTCTAGTTTCTAGACACCAAGCTAATCAAGTATAGAGCCTTACGGAGAAGGACACGAGCTCTTGTCAAAATTATTCAACAATTTTTTTGTTAATAAATAAATAAAATAACAGCACGTATTTTCAATTTACTCATCACAAATTTGGAAATCATCACTTTATCATTGAGGCCCCTTTCCGCTTCTGTTCTCATGCTGCAAAGAAGTGAACATGAAATTCCCTGAAAATAGTGCTTCTTTATCTGCAAATTCAATAAAACTCAAAATTATAAAAAACGAAAATAATATTTCCATAAGATCTGCTAGAATTCTGTCATTAACATATCTTTCAAAGTTTCATGTATTCTATTAGTAAAACAACTAACATGCATGGAGTATCCAAGTTCAAAATAACTTTTCATGCTTCTTTGGGAAGTCAGAGGTGAAATGCAGAGAGCATTATGTAAATATTTAATGACTTGGAGGAAATTCTGTATGTTTTCAAACTAGATCATCAAAGACACCAGGTAAATAACAGTGCATGTTAAAAATGATCTAGTTAAATGAGGGATTACAGTCCGTAAGATGTTAGTATAGCAAAAAATTCAGAAATATAGAGATAACTCAGATAAGTAACATAAGGCTAAAAATTAAGAAAAACTCAAAAAACGTGTATGAAACTAGACAAATCAGTCAAAATATTCTATTGGAATTAAAGCCGAGTTCCTTGCAGATAATACTCCCTTACTATCTATGGCCTCGAAACCCTTTTTCAGGGCAGGTTTTCAAATGAGACCCTGTGGTGTGATAGGGAGCTCTTCTGCTCACTTTACCACCACGTCTAAAGCAGCACGCATTGGCCCATTGTTTTTCATCCACTTCATGATCAATAATATAATACATATACAAACAGTTCTTACAGACAAGGACAAAACAGAGTGTTTACCTGTTAAAGTCATGCAACATACTTCCCGGCGAGCATACCTGGCCATTGCCTATATAAAAAATTAGTTCAGTATGAATGTGTGTGTACTTAATATAAATGAGGAAAATAAGGAGCATTGTAAAAACGACTGAAAGCATTGGGCATTTAATTAAAATATGAAAGGCAAAGGAAACAAGGGTTAAAAAAGAAGAAAAAGAAAAGTTGATGACGTGGAGTTCAACATGCTTAAAAAGGTTACTTTGGAAGCAATTATAGAATAAGTTGTAAATTGGCAATGAATACAAATTCAGGAAAGAAAGCCCCTCAGTACATATCTACTTCATGAAAAGTGACCACTACTGCTCCCCTAGTTTGGCGAAGAGACTCCAATATAATGGTAATATGTCCAAAATTAATCAATTACAAAAGGATGAATTCCTGAAAAGTCAAGTCATGCCAAAATATTAACCCAGAGTGGAGGCAACTGGTGAATGACAGCAGGTTACGAAGTAACTTCACTGGTGAATGGTTAATATTATAAGTTGTACGACTTGATTTTCCAATTGCCCCTGGGTCCAACATCTTGCTTGGCTAAGCTTGAATTATCAGGGAATAGTCCCATTCCCAAAAGCCTACATTAGAAGAGTCGCAATATATTTTCCACAGATATAATGAAAAGTGTTACATCATATAGACATACCTGCACTGATTGAGATGCAGCATCATCTGGTGTTGAAGAACCATCTTCAGAGAATATATTCCTGAAATCCCAAATAAGAAAAGAAAAACAGATGAGGATAAACTACAAATATAAAGGAAGTAGGTGGTAGGACTGAGTCTTCACCGATTCAATATCCAAAACTGAGAAACAGAGAAAGAATTGATCTAAAGTTTTCTACTTTCAACAGGTGCAGGATTAAGTTCAGATTAGTACCTACCTCCATATAACATTAGAGAAATCACCCGGTTTAGCTTCTGGAAGTATGGCAGTATCATAAGCTACAATGTTCCCATAAAAGATCTTCTCGAGCTCTTTCATCCACTTAGTCAGTAGTAGGTTAACCTGCCATTTCAAATTGAATGATCATAATTCACTGATACAGAGGCCAGTCCCCAAACTACTTTGTAAAAATTGCAAAAAAGGAATTTATGGTGAAATATTTCCAGTTTAGAACTATTAATAGATAATGATGTCAAAAAACAGATAATTACTTAAGTGTTTCTAAAAGAAAATATTATGGAAATTTTCACAATGTACATTATTGGTGAAAATATATCTACTCATAAATGACTACTTACTCCAGCTTTGGACACTCTTAGCTCCACATCGTGATTGTAAATCTCATAAAGATACTGCCCAAATTCAACACCCTCCTTTCCCTCTTGCTTCAAGCGACGCAAACATAACCACATATGAAGTACAAGTAAAGAGAATGTTGTTTTGAATGTTTTCTCCAAGTTAAACACTGCAAGCAGAGGAAGAAGTTTAGAATGCTACAAGATCTAACACTAGTTTGAAGAGCACTAATACAAATCAAACTCCTTCCATGCCATGACTACTTGATTCTAATTGCAAACAGTTAATGTGGAAGTGTATATCTAATCACCTAGGGACACACTGGCATTGACAAAGTGAAACTTTTCCTATCAAGCATAAAACAGTTGCTTTTCCTTAAATGTGGGAACCTCAAAACCAGAAAAAGTGTAAACAGGAGGAAATTTCTAGCAGTGCTCTCAACTATTATCTTAATATATATAATACATATCTTTCTTCTCTTCTGCTCTTTGCTATCATAGCCACTTGCACAGAAAACTGTGCTGCAACCTTAATCCTAAGAAGACAGGGTAGGACTGGAGTCTGATGGGAATATAATTCAACCTTTCTTTATAATTCAATCAAAAAATGGCCACAAAGATATAGTTTTGGGTGTGTTTGGGACAGCTGCAAAAATTAAATTATTTCAATAATCAATTATTGTTATAATCAATTATAATCAAAATCAGTTTTTGTTTGGTTAAGTTTGCTGAAAGCAATTAAATAATTAATTTCATTTGAATACAACAAAAAAAATCAGCTTTTACATAGTAAATTACGAAAAAGGGTAACAGATGTTGGGTAAAAAGCTGAAAGAGAAAAAAGTTGTAGGAAAATTTAGGGGTAATTTGGGCATTTCATTTTTAAAGGGGGAAAAAAAAGTTATTGAGAAATAATCATAAGCTACAAAAGTGTAGATGCAAGATTTCAGCTTATTTTTTAGAAAAAAAGTTTTTTTACAAATTTCAGTTGCCCCAAACACGGATTATTTCACAAACAGCTATTTTTGTCAAAAAACAGCTGAAATCTCCAAATTTCAGCTGTCCCATACATGCTCTAAGTTCAATTGAATTTTCTTTCATCAGAAAATATATTCTCTAAAACCCCGCAAGAAAATATAGAACAAAAAGAAAAAGAAACATTACCAACCAAAGTACTACAAACATAGACACTCAAACAACAAAGCTTTCAAACCTCTATATATTCACCAGGAAACCAAAATAAACATTAGCCAAAGAAAAAAGGGAAGTGAAGTGATCAGTTTTGTCCCATAATAATACACATGGAGGATGAATTATCTTTAAAATTCCATGCACAAATCCACAAAACCTCGTATTCATCTTCTACCAAGTACAAATCAGCAAAAATTTAAAACAGTATGGGGGAAAACCTAGAGTTTCCCACTAATGGCAGACAAGTCTCCAACCTACTGGAGACACACAACACATATATTTCTGGTGTGTTGTATTGGGAGAAAATCATTGATTGTCAAATTATACAACCCCAAACCAGCCTAGAAGACTGAATTGGTGGGATATAGGAGCATAGGCATGCATGTAAGCCTTTGTGTGTGCAAAATCATGAGTGCATAAATGCATCTGAGCTACAACCATAGTTTATATTGCTATGAGGAGAATGGACCTTCATAAATGGGAGGTTTATCAACTTGAGAAATGATTCTTTGGTACACAACATTAGCCCCTCGAATTGACTTGCTCTGCTTACTATAAAACATCATGAGTTTGAGCATGAAATGCTTGATGCCCTGATAATTAGGTTCTTCAACTCTGAGGGGTGAGTCATGGGGCAGGGCCAGCGAACAGGGCTTAGACCAAAACATTTTGTCTAGGTTAACCTGCAAAGTAGAGATTCTCAATCAGCAGCATCATATCAAAAGTAGTTCCTTTCTATTTTAGTTTTGTGTAGTTCAAGTTATGGTTGCAGAGTGTTAGAAGGTGAAGTTTGGATACTACGGGGGGTTGAGGTTTGTCCTCTATCGTTGGTGCGGTTGCAACCCCGGCATAGCTTTGGCGTGTGCCATCCTTCACAAATTTCAAATGACTCTGCGATCCAAATTTGGAGATTGGAGTAACTGCTTTGCTCCATCTTCGCAACATTCTGATTCTGAATCACAATCACAGCTTAATTGATTATGTTATGCACTACCTAGAGAACACAACAGATAGTGATGATACACAGCTACACAAGTGAAAGAAGAACTATTAGAAGAAATTAAAAAAACCGAAAAAGAGCTTTCAATTTCAAACCTTAGTCTCAACACAGACCAATGCCAGCAGCGAAGAAAAACTAGAGGCGTTCACAGTTCAGTTCAAGAGAACCGAACCGAACTGAACTGAACTGAACTGAACTGAACTATTTACTTTAATACCGATATAAGTTCTGAACTGAACTGTTTATAATTTCAGTGAACTGGTTCTATATTAAAAAACTGAACTGAACTGTTATAGATTACCAAACTGTTTTTTTTTTTTTGCTGAACTGGTTTTGTAACAAGCTTTAAAAAACCAAACTGAACTAGTTTTGCCCTGGTTCTAAATCTCTAATTTCTCTATGCAAGAAATTAAAAGCATGCAGAAAACAACATCATTGGTTGCTGTATATAATAGTACAATACAGCAGGAGGTCTTGGGAATTATCTCTCATGTGAACATGCAAAACAATAGTAGAATTAAGAAGACCACACATCATTCAGCTTGAACTCTTCATTAGTCATTACTATAATTGTCACCTCCTGGTATCAATAAAAGAGAATGCAGAATTAAAAATTTAAAATCCTCATGGAAACAAACAAATAAAACCTGTTTCCAAAAGAAAGGTCAAATTCAAATACTTATAAGGTAATACAAGAAAATCAAGAGGAAAAACTGTGTATTGAATTCTTTGTGCCTGTTTGATCATTGATCCACAGTTTCACAATTTTATGATGAGATAATTTTTGCAAGTTATATAAATAACAAAAACAGCACCATGAATATTAATGCTACTGACCTAAAAGGCTCTAGATTAGTGCTGTGAACATAAGGTTGGCAGAGGAAAGTTGTGATCAAAGTGGTGCTGCCACTTGAGTAAATAAGGCACGCAATACAAAACTAAGTGGTTACCAACCACATTAATATGTCCAAATACAAGTTACTACTACATCCCTTTCTGTATTCTCTCTAATTTCTTCCTCCTTTTCCTTTTGTTTTCTCTACCCGTGCTTTTAGTTGAGTTCATGTTGCGCCCAGTTGTATACATATGGTATGGTTGAAAAGTAGGAAGCTAGGATCCTGTGACAGCTGAAGACATCGTATGTCAATAGTGTAATTCTTGTACTTACTGGTTAGTAACAAACATCGATTATTACTATTATAATATTATGACATGTCTTTGGTTTAGGGAATACAGAGAACCGACTAAGAAGCAGGCATTTATTTATTTGCTTCTCCATATTTTTAGTATATGCCGAAAAATACACTCAGCTTCAAGCCTTATTGTGCTCTCGCTCCTTAATTCCTTATGGCTTTCTTTGATTCTATTCTAATAGGCATTAGCTCAAGACATGTTTATGGTTTCATTTGAGAATTGAGACTGAGTTAATTTTTCCTCAAGATTGAGTGATATTAAGAGGTTACAGCTAGCTAAGATAGTTAATGCCATATTGCACCTAAATAATAATATCTTGACGGTAAATTTTGGTAGCATCATCCAAGCTTGCAACACCTTTTTGAAATTCCTCAAACTAAGAATTCTTCTGCTGTAACAAACCAGTAAAGAACATCTTAATTCTGGGTTTAATATTTGAGGCAAAGATCTTTCATACAATGGCCAAAGTTCAGCTTTTACAGTAAAAGCTAAGACCTTGGAGGTTACACCTTTTAAGAAATTCAAATAAACTGAGTGCAATTTGTAGGAAACAACTTCCATCCCAAAATGTAATTATTGACACTTAGTGCTAATCTAAGCCCATTAGGAATGCCTGGACCTTAAAAATCAAACAACTGAACACATAATTAAAATAAATTGGACCTGAAATATTACCCATAAACAGAAGGCATGAAATGAAAGTTAATTGAAATATCTTGACATTACATGGATGTCTTTACTTTAAATTATTTTCTTCTCTACTGCTTCTGTTAAGTTATGTCTGAAGAGGACTTAGCATCCATGACTCTTGTTCTATTGGTTTGTATAGTAATGCTAGAAAGGAATTCCATTTGGTTCTTAGAAACCGTCAATTAGTTCTAGGATACATTAAGGGAGCATGAATCTCCAAATATGGTTCAATTCCATGGAATTCAGAAGACCTATCTTCTCTTTCTCTGCTAAATTGAATTTTGAATGAATCTGTATCAACATTTCCTCTAATTTTTCTAGTCACACTTATGATATTATTTTTCATCTTGCACAGGCTATCCATCTGTTTGAATTATAGGGGCTACATGACTAAAACTACATGAGCAGTTAGTTTGCTAACTATAGTCAGTAGATGATTAGAATCCAGTAAAAATTGTATATGACCAATTTTGTCTGGTCACTTGTCCTCAAACTAGAAAAGCAGATTGATGACTTCAGTTCTTAATATCCACCCCAGCTATCACATGTTAACAAATTCAAATAAAACAAAAAATTAAGTGAGTAAAAAGTTGACAAGGAAACAAAATCAAATTATTTGTGGCTACCAACTTAAACTATTTTGGTTTTAAACCAAGAATAATGATCTAATGAGAGCAAGTGTTCACATAGCATGGATAACGTTAATCAACATAATATTAGCTAATCCCCCCATCATGAATCAATCAGACCATCCCATAGTTATTGAAAAAACATATTAAAAACATCAGGTAGAATCCAAAATCACAAATAAAGCACGCTTTAAAGTTTCAGTCAAACGTACTGCTACTGATGCAATGGGGTTGGTTATTCTCTCAATAGCCTCCCAACCTTCTCTCAATCAGGTTCCACAATGGGAATTGGGAAGGGTGTACAATGTACATACAGAAATTGAGCAAGAATAAGGGCTTACCCCAACTTGAAAACAAAAAGTAAAAAGCCACTTCACAGAAAACCAAAGAAACCCAGCAATACAACACCCTAGAAAACAAGGCTTAGCGTAGGAACAGAATAAGGAGTATAATAGAAGCAACCCAGAAAAGTTGCTCACTATTCGCACAAATCATGTGTGTGAGTGAAACCATACTCACTATTCAAGTCGCGTAACAAATGAGGAAAACAATAAACGTATAGCTAGGATCTAATCCATAGCAAATTTGGATTAGCACGAACTAAAATGCAAACTAATAGTTCAGTTCAATTTATTTATATTTTTTGAACACCCCTATTCAGAAGTATTCCTTTCTTCCCCAAAGTGGGGGATACAGAGGGGGTTTCTTTGTTCAAATTTACACATTTCAGAATCCGGGATCAACGTCTGGGTTATCTACACAGTTTTCGATAATAGAGAGAAGAAATTAGATTTAAATCTTCAAATTACTATCTACAGACCAGTGAGACCACAATTTCCTGATCTTTAAAAATTTTATAATTCCAAACATCATCAACCAATTACAACCTTACTATTTTAAAAATCTAATCAACCAAAAATTTCTAGCGACAACAAAAGCAAAAGTATTCTGATTGACATTACAACAGAAAGGCACCTAAATTTACAACAAAATGAAGCCCAATGGATCCATCCATCAATAGAGCTTAAATTACAGACAAAGCATTTAGTCATTCACACAGGCACAATGGCCATCCAATCATCCATTCACACCAAAATCAGAGCAGAGGAGGATAACATTACCTTAAGAACGCAGCTGCGCAGGGCCAACTTAGAGCGCGCACAGAAGAGCAGCGAGCACCAGAGCAGTTATGTTATGATTGGCGTCTGTGTCTTGCGTCTGCGTCGTAGAAGAGTAGCGACCAGGGCAGCGGCGTCGCGACGATTACGAATTAGGGATTCACTCTGTGAGTAGCATTTCTATACAAGTTGTTTGAACGTTGCACTTGCATCAAACAATACTGCACTTTAGATTTTAGAAGACGAGGTCCATTAATTTAATTTATTTTTAAAAATAATTACTTGTTTTTGCTAAGAGGATTTTTAAAAAATATATGATTATTTCTAAGAAATTAATCTCTCTCAAATATGTATTTAGATTTATTTTAGAGTAGTGGTTTATCTAGTTTATTTTAGATTTCTCTTTCTGAAAAAAGGAAACTATGTCAAATATAATTTTACAAAAGCTCCAAAAAATGAAGAGCTTTTTTTGAAAGAGACATAAAAAAAAACATTTAGATAAAATAATCTTAAGAATTTTCTTCTCTATTCTAAATCTCAAGACGCAACAACAAATTATCACCACTTTTTAACTTAAAAATAACTTTTTAAGTATAAAAAAAAATTCCTGAAAAAAAAATTTTAAAAATCATAAAACTATCAAATATTTTTAGAGTTTAATTGCTATACACTGTTAATGTAAAAAATTTTACACTGTCAATCAATTGAAAATCAGTTTTAGTGTGATTTTTAAATAATGATTATCAAAGTCAACAACTTACCATACATGATAGATTGTCATTAGATAACAATGTAAAACCAGTATATAGCTTATTTACTCATACCTTCTTTTTTTTGATAACTTATTTTTACTCATACTTCTAACTTTAAAGTTTTTATAACTTTAATTTTAAAATAATCCTAGTTATGCTTTTGTTGTTGGTTTTTAGAATCATTTTGGGTTCCATGTTTGATTTTTTTTTTTTATTCTTTTTTTCATGTCATTTGTAGTTCTCTGATGTTTTTCTTTTCTCTTTTTTCCCCCAACAAATATGCTTCTGAAAACGTGTAGTATGCATAATCTTTTTGGCGTTTAATAGATTTCCTACAATTGCTCCATAATCTCCGGCCCTTGTATTTTCATTGCTTCATTGTGTTTTCCACATTGACATGTTTCAGAAGCATAGTCTGCTCAGATGCGTAGCTTTTCCACATATACATATACCGAGACAAATTTGTTTTAGGGAAATTTTGCGGTATCTTTTCCTTGTTTCCAGCTGGAACATGGCAGTATGGATGAGCATTTTAGGTCATTTGGTAAAACTTGCTCTGTTCTTTTGTTACTTAAAGAGCCTTTAGGAATTGGCTGTTGCAATTTGTCTACAAATCACTGCCCAGATCCGAAGCTGAAGGTTAAGGCATCGAATTGGATTTATAGAGACATAAGTTCAGTTAGATCACTTTTGGCTTTGACCTTGTCAAATTCGTTGGCTGAATCTTCACAATTTTCTGATGGAAGGACTTGAGTCAAAAGTTAATTAGTGTCCGTTTCGGTATTATTAATTTGCATCATTAAATTAAATTAGAGTGTGAGACATAAATTGTACATTAGAACGAATGTCACGTCATGCGGTGTGAAATTAATTTGCACCTAAGCTGTCATCTTTTCGTAATGCATCTACTGATTCCGTAAAACTGTCGTCCCCTATATGAATTGTAGGGATTTGCCAGGAAATAGTAATCTTCATTCTTTTGTATCGAATTGGGGCTGGGTTCCAATGTTTTGATAGGTTTTTTTAATCTATTTCTCTGCATCATTGTATGACACTATCATCACTTTTAGATGAGGAAAAAGGCCTACTTTCCGGTTGATTATTGACTCAAGAATACCACAATTTCAAGCTAAGACATATATCTTATATGGAACAATCTGAGCAAAATTCAACAACACTTATTTGCAACTTATTGTTTTGCTGTTATATACTTGAGCATAACATCAGTTGCTTCATGCAGAAATTAAAATCTGAAGCTCTCACCTTGTTGAGAGTTCAACATATACATTTTAGCTGGCAAGTTAGCACAAGCTAGTAGAACAACATTACTAGAAGCTTGTCAGAGGAGCAGCATTTGGCTTCTTCTGACTGCGGCCGTACCAGGAGAGAAGGTATTTCCCGTTGTAGGACTGTGACCTTTTCATTGAAACAGGAACACCCTGCAGATATCTTGTTAACCTGAAAGAAGAGCTACCTTTGGAACTAGATGGCAAATCGTTTCCAGTAACCCTCTTTGAAGCACTAATATCATCATCCACGCCTCCCAGCGCTCTATTTGAGTTACCATTAGATTCTACTGAGAGAACCGTTGCAAGAGCAAAATTGATATTTGCAGCAGAAGAAGAATCCAGAGAAACAGATCTCCTAGGGCGAATGCTTGCCACTTCTTCAACTGGGGTTTCAGCTTCACACACCCTTACTCCATCTTCAACCTCCAATTGGCCTTCTTCCTCTGCCCTATTCAACAATTCAGAATCAGGACCACTATTTTCCAAAATTCCCATATGGGTATTTTCCAAGGAATTTGAATCCACAAAATTAGAGTCCACCCTAGCAGTTGCAAGGTCACTAACAATGGGAGCCCGGCACATAGGACAATTAGTATGGGACCTGAGCCAGGTGTCAATACAAGGCAAATGAAAAGCATGATGACATTTTGGCAAGAGCCTGAGATTCTCATCCTCTTGGAACTCACTCAAGCAAACAGCACACTCCGTTCCCTCAATCAAGCCCTCTCCTTTCTTATACTTACAAACCGTGATGGCATTGATGATCGATTGCTGGAGGCCAGGGGTGCGGATATACCATATGGGGTGGTCCACCACAGGGCCATGCTCTTCATCGTCACGGGTCTCCCGAGTTTGGTGCCTTGATGATACCCTCCTCCTCGACCTTGAGCTAAACCTGGTGTAGATGGCGCGACAACATACGACAAAGAAAGCAGCAGTTAGAAGAGCGAGGGCGAGGAACAAATAGGTGGAGATATTGTGGTTGCTTCCTTGATCCACGTCATCAGCATCTGCGTGGAAAGGAGGAAGTTGTGGTGACAGCGCTGGAGGAGAATAATAAAAAGGATATTGGGGATTGATTAGGCAGATCTTGAGGCAAACTTTGCAATCCGATGAACAAGGCTCAGACTCCTTCGCATGACAAATTGATTCGCAGATTTCTGACATCAACTTTCTGTGATGCAGCCCCATTTCAGAGACGGGGTGAAGGGAAAGAGGGCAGACCTCAAATCAAAATCACAACTCAGAGCGTGTCATGGATGAAAGTAGAAGATGCTGACCTGAGGCCTCAAACTTTGACTTCCCACGCTAGATGAGAATTTTGTCTTTAATATGTTCACATCGTACTGGTAGTGGTTGTATAAAAATTATCATTTTTTTTTTAACTTCATTTAACAGCAATTTTGACTCGAGATATTCTGACTTTAACACAGAAATTAAAAAATATAATTAATGTTTTAAATTTTATAAAAATTATTGTGCAATTTTTTTATATATATTTTTATCTTTTATTTTAATTAGATTCTTTTTTATCTATATTTCTTTTTAATTTTTCACTCCATAATAAATAATTAAAGGTATAATAAAAAACATTTAATATTTTTCTGATATTATAAAATAACAATCAAGATACAACAAAATATTTTTACTAAAACATCCAAAAAAAAATGTGAAGGGTGGATAGTTCATTAAATGGGTTAAATTTCGTCTAGGAGGAATCAAACTCTAATATTAGGAAATTTACAAATTATAACAATCCATGCAACTAAGCTGGACTCACTTGGTAAATTTTGTCTTGTCTATTTCTACCTATACTCATGATATTATTTAAGAAATATTAAATAATACACCACCCAGGGAACCAATTAACATTGGTCAAATTATATTACATCTTATTGCTTAATTTCAATACAATTTTAGTTTTTAAGCTCATTTAATTTTAGAATAATAATTTATTTAATAAAATTGACTGTATTAAATATTAGGGTGACGCATATAGTGATCCAAGGCGCACCATCGTGGGTCGGCAAAAATTTAACTTTCAAAGAATCGATTGCTTTATAAATACTAAAATGGAAACTAGAAGTCAAACTTTAAATTTTTTGCAAGATATCAAATTTATTCACTCTATTAAATGAAAATAGCCATATTGAACAAGAGCGTTTTAGGTTTTATTCTTTAATGAGAGCATTTCTAAGAATTTTTTTAACATTTTATCGTTTTCAATTTATCATTTTCAATATTTTTAGTTCTAAATTAAATTTTAATATTTTTTAAAAGAAAATATCAATAATTAAAATTAACATTGTATTATAATAATTGTTTATTATAAATTTAAAATATAATTTACATGTTCAAAAATATTTATTTATTACAATTTTTAATTATAATATAATTTATATATTTAGAAGCGTTTATTTATTATGAATTTAAGTTATATAAAATAAATATTTTTTTGTTTAAAATAAGAGAAAAAAGGTCATTCCTGTCATCCAATCACAAATTACCATTTATTGTAAGTTTGTTGACTTTTATAATAAATACTTTAAAAGTCATATCAATAATGATTTCTAATTAGTTGACAGTGTAAAACTTTTTACACTAACAGTACATAACCATTAAACACTTAAAACAATAGTTAAATAATATAATGATATGTTATTAAAATGATAGAAAACTTTTTAGATTCCCGTATGCATAAAAAATAAATGTTAAATCTTATGAGTTGAATGCAGTCCTCTAAAATTACCTTCTTTTTTTTAAATTATATAAACAAAAACAACGGCTACGCTTCTTTGTATGCTGTCTCCGTTTTTAGGTTTTTCGTAGACAGTTGGATTTCATTATCATGCCGACTGGTGTCATTGTCTTGGGCTTACTTTATCCCTAATTTATTAGAACCACCAAATTAGTTACATGCCATCACTCTTAATTGTATATATTAGTATTTATATCCGTGCGATGTATGAAATAAATTATAATATTTTAATTTAATATTTTTAATTATATTCAAATTTAAAAAAATATATATTTCATTTTAAATTATAAGAATCAATAATATAATAATTATTGATATTATATGAATGTATATTTTCCCTATTTATAATAACTATGTAATAAAAGCTATTAATTTACTTTTCATTACTATTTATCTTACAAACATAAAAACGTATAAAAAATTTAAATCTGAAAAAAGTAAAAAGTATGCGATAATGTATATTTGTTGAAAACATTATTAACTAAGTAATCAAAAATTAAATGAAAATATATATTTTCTTTTCTCCATTTATGATCAATATAAGTAAAAAATATTTTTAAAAATGATTAAGAATTAATGTACTTTTAATTACTATTTGTTTTGCAAATGTTAAAAATAAACATAAAAATAATATTTGAAAATTTAAAAGTAAAAGATAATGTATATTTTTTATATATATTTAGGATTAATATATGTAATAAAATGTGTATTTATTTTACAATTTCTTAAAAATAATATAATTTAAAAAAATATTTATACAAATTTTAAAGGTCAACAAAAAGAAAAGTCAAAATGATACTAATATCGTTAATAAAAGCAAAATAAATAAAGTAATGATTTAAATTTAAATTTTATTAAAGAAATAATAAATATTTTAATAAAAAAATTGAGTTTTAAATTTTAATTAAAATAATATTTAGAGATATTTAAGTTTATTTAGCTATCATCATAGAAAAATAATTATTCATAAATATTATTTAATAAAGTAAATAAGTCAAATGAATTGTAAACTTAAATCATATTAACATTATTCAAATGCAAAACTACAGGTGCATGTATGCATAGAAATGTATCACGTGAGAATATGAAACAAAATAATTTTCATAATTTAATTCTAAGTTAATAATAAAGAATATATTTAGGATAAATATAAAAATTTACATGTAGATAAAGTTAAAAAGAATATTTAAATTTAAATATTATTACAAATCAGGTCATGTAATTATTACATTTTAAAGGATTCTTTTTGTTATATATATTTAGTAAGATTTTTATTTACTAAAATTTGTCTAACCAAATATCCTCTTTCAAATATTTTGAGTATTGTTTTAAATTAGTATTTTCAATGTGGGAAAATACTTCATTTATTATACAAAAGGCATTATGATAAATATTGGGTTGAAAAATTGTACGATTGAACAGTATTAGAATTTAAATTAAACATTATCTTATCATATACAATATAAAATTTATATTTAACTTATTATCTTTCATATTATTATAAATAAAATTAAAACATATTACAAATTGAGCACATAAAAGTTAAATTAAATGATTATTATTCAAATATTCTTTCATTAGAACTTGTAAGAATAAAATTAAAAGATAAATAAATTATCAATAAATTAAAATCATAATTAATTTATTATATTAATGTAGTTTTTTTTTCTGTTTATGATCCATATATGTAAGAATTTGACAAATTTATAAAATAACTATAAAAATAAGATTTGAAAAATCAATAGCATAAAAATATACATTTTATATATTTAATATTGATATATGTTGCTATCAAATTTTGTACACATTGTTTTATTTTATGAGTATCTAAATACCTATATAGCTATATATGGTCTCATTACTTATACTTTAATTAAACAAAAATATTATTTTGCATCCTAATTATAACAAATGACATACAAAAATTTAACTAAATTTAAATCTAATTTAAATTTATGACATATCCTAACAATGCTTGCTCTCTCAAAAATATGTTATAACAAAAATTATAACAAAAAAAATAATTTAAATATTCATATCCTAAATAATAAATTTATGAAATATCTAATTTATTAACCTTTACCTACAATGCTTGCTCTCTCAAAAATATGTTAAAAAATTATATGTTAACACTATTAGTTATATACAGCGATTTTTTAAATCAAAATAATACATCAATTATATATAATAATTTGCCTAACATTACGTATCTTTTTATTTTTAAATTTAATATACTTATTCAAGTCTTGTAAGTGAAAAAAAAATGATTTGGAAAAAAGACCTCACTAAAAGTGGTCAACCAGATTCTTCAATAGAAATTAATTATCACCAAAGTCAATGGATATTTTATACCAATAACATGATTACCAAAAAAAAAAAATACTCATACTCGCATTTATTCCTATAATTTTTTACAACTAAATACTATATCCGAATCCAAATTTATTTAATGGATGGGTTCCTTTTCAATCAGGAGTATTTTTTATGAATCCTGCTATCATCCTTACCTGATACTAACACGTGCAAACGCAGTTTGGCTGTAACTTTTATATAGCTTATAGCACTCTGATCAACATTGTCAAATTAGAGAATTTCAAGTGTCATCATTAATTATAAATCTTTATCGATTACCACTCTCAAATCCAATAGGACCAGTATAATAAGTTTGCGAATTTGTTAACGAAGACGGTTGAGAGATATTATTCGTAGAAAAAATATATGCACTGCCGACCAATGAAGGTGTTATATTATACTGACTTTTTTTTTTAAGAAAATTCTTTTTGCTTTTAGTCCTTATATTTTTAGTCAAACATAGTCAAGATTATTATACTTTCATATTAATGAATTTAATTTTCAAACTTTAAAAAATACATAGATTTAGTCATTACAAAAAAATTGTTTTTACTACCGGTTTATTTTTGGCAGTCAAAATAAACCGCCAAAAATGTTGTAATTTTTGGTAGATATGCTAACTGCCACAATTGGATACATTTTTGGCGATTCATTTTTTTTTTCTGGCGGTTTTAGACTGCTACAATGTTTTAAAATATTTATATTCTTTATTTTCCTTTTTTTAATGCTTCGTGCTCAGGTCGCTATCAAAGCCATCTTTAAACATTATGTGGCATGTAGGGGCAACGCCAGAGTTAACAATATATTCAAAAATTAAAAACTAAAAGAAAGAAACTATTTACTCAAAACTTAGCCTCACACTCGCATCAACCCATCACTCACTACTCCGATAATGGTGACTACACGTCTTGCTCTTTGGTAATCTCCGCCGCCTCCAAAACCCTAGCCAAACCTGCCACCAAAGGCTTATCCATTAGTAACCTCACTCTGCAATCTCTATCTTCAAACTTGGCTTCAAATCTCGAAGGCTTCGCCAATGCACCACCGCAGGCGGCTCTCCTGGATGCTCGCAAGCTGTTGGCGCCAGCAATCAAGTCTTCCGCGTTGCACTATTTTGACATACTTTACCCTCGACAATCTGTCGCAAGACACTAATTCCTCTAAGGTCTCTAAAACCCTACATGTTCCCTTTCACCAATCTCTTCAAATTAGTGTTTCATGTTTATAATTGTTCCTCCAATTTTGATTTCTATTTTATTGCATTTCAGAGATAATTCCTAAGATTAATCGTTTCTCTCCTATAGAACTTCTCGTTGCACCTTCAATGTTCATGGTGAAGCACTTTTAATTTTCTCTACTTCATTTAATTTGTTTTCTGTTTTCTCATAATCTTTTGGACTATTTCTCAAAGAGAGCATCTAATTATAGCCATAGGAAGCATTGGTTCACTGCAAGGTAGCGATTACACTTTCAATTTTTCTGTTATTGTAGAATTTGATTTTGTATGTGAAGTTAGTGTATGTGGTTGGTGTTTCAGTTTTTTTTTTATTTATTTGTGTTTTTATCTTGTTTTCCAAGATTTTCAGGAGTCTAAGGGAGTACATGCAACCATTCTGTGATGCGGTCACAGATGCTGCCTGTGCTATTGATTCCAAGTATCTGAAAGAAGGTGATTGATATGTAATCTCTTTCTTTTATAATCATCAGGTTGATTTTATCTTTAAGTTGTTCTTTTTCCTCATTGATTCCTTCTTTTCTATTTCATTTGGAATAAATTTATGAACATAATTCTAAAATTTAGAACAAATACTCTGATTCAAGCGTATAGGAGTCGTACCTATTATTTTCATTTATAAGTTCTCTTTTAAGACTGAAGGTTGTTAATAGTATTCATTTCTGCACCACCATAGGAAACTTCACTACTCATGAATATAAAGATATTCATCATAATTTTTCATTGCCTATTGCCTAGATAGATTCATTCACAGGGCGTTCAACCACTTATGTAATACAGTAACAAATTTTCAACCAATGTAGGAAATGTGTTTGGCTTCTTTAGTGCTTTGGGGACTACCGCTTTGCAATCAGAAGAAAATAAAGTATCTATGGAGAAAAATAAGAAAAGAATGCTTAAAACACTTGCCCAGCTAATGGCCTTAGAAAAATTTTATAATGGTAGGTGTACTTCTTTTGTCTTATAGGTGTTAATGCATCTTAGTAAGTGTTAATTCTTGACGAAATTCCTTTTTCACCTTTTTTTTTTCAGATCACAAATATCCCACAGAGGAAATGAAATCAGAACTTGCCACAAGGTTACCCCTTACAATTTATGCTAAGTTATGATTCAACAAGGATCAATATTGAAATGATTCTTCCATGTATTAGTTTGATTATAGTTGGACAAATTAGTTTTAGCTTGATATAGTTGCAATTCTACTTTTTAAAATCCTTGAAAATCTTATCACTAGCGTGAGAGAGACTTATGTAACATTAAGCTAAAAATTGTTTGCTTAAGGGTTTTTGAAGTTAAGTATTGTTCACTCTTTAAGATCAATTGTACCATGTGGAATGCTAGGTAATGTTCTTGCATTTGGAAATGCAAGGCATAATCTTTTGTTTGGTATCCAATAGTAAAAAAAAAAAATCTTATGTCATGTATGCTTTCTTATTGGCTTTCTCTATGTTAGTCATTAAACTACATTCAAATTAGACAAGAGTCTTGCTGTTATGGTCAAAAAAGAAGATAAGAGTCCTTCTATAATTTATTCTATTTCCTGCTCACCATACACCCATAAATTTGAGTCAACACATCTAATTGCAACACTGATAGATCAAAGTAAACCTCATGTTCCTACATAGAATCTTCAATTTTTGTAGCAAAGGTGATTAATTTTCCAGTCATTGATTTTAAATGATTGACCCTTATGTTTCTATCACACTAAAGGTTACTTGGCATAGCAGATTGAAGTGAATTAGCATCTTGCATATGTACACACAAGTATATAATGTTTATAGATATTAATTTGGGATTTGTCTTATATTTCATTTGATCATGAGCTTAACCAATGTATAAAATAAAGACAAATTAGGATCTTTCAAGTGTTTATATGAATACTTCCTAATTTATGGGCTAAGAGATTTAATGTGGACTCACGTACTATAGCTTCCTGTGTAAAGTTGAATGAAGGTTCTTTAACTAACAAAAAGGACATCTAGTTTGCAGCATTTCTATGAGAATCTAAATTCATGATAATAACTGATGTTCACTGGACTAAATTCGCTAGTTGAATTTTTTGTTAGTTATATTTTGTATGGTTCTTGAGCCTTGAGAAAATCCTCCTCCCCTGAACCTTTCCTTTTCTCATTTGTTCCCCTTTTTGGCATATGGATGCTGAGAGAGCCTATCATCAACGTGTTCTTGTTCTAGAGAAACCATATGCTAAGGTCAATCACCATATAGCCTGATTCTTCTTTCAAATCAAAAGAATAATTACTAATTCCTGTGTCTATTCTAAATGTTAGCTTCTGACATAATATTTTGACCATTTTTTTTGGCTTAGAACTCATCTTTTTCATCATGGCATGGATAAGTCTTGTACTATTATTAATAACAATTTTTTATTTTTAAACTAATGCCTTCAAGTTTTTTATTAGAAGAATAAGATAGTTGTTTTAGTTAATAAAAGAAAAAGAAAATGTAAGATGCTAAACCTTTTCCTTGTTTTAATATTGTTTTTGTTTTGTTTGTAGTTTGTGCCTTTTTTATTATTATTACTTGTTCAATGTGGGAAATCTGATTTTCTGGTGCATTCCACGTGTGGTAAAATGTGTATTTATATTTGATAGGAATTTTAATATTAATATCAATGCAAAATAATATTAAAATGTATCTCAATAACTTGTATAGCTTGTCCATTAAAGCTTGGCAAGTTGTCAAAAACAGACCACGCATTTTCTAGTGGTTAAAAATTGCTAGTATTGTTTGGTCACTTTGTGGTGGTTAAAAACTACCAGTAAATGCTAACTTAAAACAAATTATGAATGTAAATTGTGGCAACTTAAAATACAAATTGTGGCGGTTTTAAACAGCCAGTAAATGTTAATAATTCCTGGCAACGATATCAGCAGTCGATTAAACTTTGCCAATAACGATTTTTGGCGCATGTGGAACTAGTGGTTATCTATACGGCCAAAAATGAAGTTTGTGGTAGTTTTTAGCTGCTAGAAATTACAAATTTAATTGCCACAAACTGCAACTTTTTTTGTAGAGTTTTTAGAGAGAAGAGACTAAATGCACATATTTTTAAGTTTGAAAACCAAATTTATCGATATAAAAATATAGGAACTTTGATCTTGTTTAACAGAAAGTATAGGGATTAAAAATACTTTTTTCCTTCTTTTTTTATCTCTTTTAGTATTGGTTTTAAAAAATGTCTTTATTATGTTTATTTGTTCCTATTTTTTGTCAATTAGATCTGTGCCTCCTTGAAACGTTGTTGAGGAACTAAATTATTTGATGTACTTCCAATCAAAAGTATAAAAAATTAACTTTCACCTTATTCTATTATTTGATGTGAAAATTTGAGAAAAACTTACGTTAATGACATCAATACAGGCATGCTCTACAACAATCATATTTCCCAAAGAATTTGTCCAGAAAGGTTACAATCTCAAGCTTGCCTAATTTATTTTTCTGAACCAACATCGGTGTGTTTGGATATATGATATGCAGTTTCTTACTATGTTTGAAGCTCCTTAATAGGGTTTTCAAGAAAAATAAAACACATATAATGAATGTTTGGAGTACCGTTTTCATCCTTCAAAAACCACATTTAGAGTAAAACATATAAAGGGTATGTTTGGATACCCTTTTGGGCTCCTCCAACACATTTTTGCCTTAATAAACTCAATTTCCTATTATGTTTGGTTGTCCCTCAAAGTAATTATTTCACCTATGTTTGACACTAAACTGAGTTTCAATTGGAAGCAATATATAGGTTGCTTTCAAAAGTTCATTTTTCAATTAGGGGAATTTAATGAAAAATATTAAATACCAATAATCATTACTTTCCATTTTACCCACCTTGTGTATTCATTGTATTTTCCTAAATCTTCAACAACTGTCCTTCCCTCTCCATTCAAAATATAATTTCCTATATGGGTTACTTTTGAAAGTTCAGTTTTCAACTAGGAGAATTTAATGAAAAATATGAAATATCAACAGCCATTACTTCCTATTTTACCCATGTTAGGTCAAAGGATGATTAACAACCTCTAAGTGTTTTCATTAAGCAAACAAAATAAGTTTAATAAGAGGATGAGAGCTCCTATAAAAATGGGAAAGAAAAATATGCTTAAACAAATTTCAGCCGATATGTTTTTGTATAAGACAAACGATATCTAGCGTCTTACTCAGACGAAAGCAAATTAAGGTGTTTTGAGTATAAGTCTTACATTACTAATATATGTGCATAGTCTTCTCTATTTTCAAGAACAAAATGCACTTACAATCTAAAGACGTTAAAAAAGGTGTATCAATGAAGCTTTGCAAACGTTAAAAGAAGACAACTTACTTTTTGTCTTAATAAACATGCCTAACAGCCAAGACTACAAGAATTTTGCCATATACCTACAGACACTTTTAGGGACAATAATTAAAACTGTGGGTATAACTATCATATACCTACAGGCATATGATAAACCATAGGTATAGGTAGCATATAGCTACAGATGTCTAATTCTGTCACTATTTGTTTTAGTAATAGATTTGAAACCATGGGTATAAATGACATATCCTTATAGATTTTTTATTTGTCACTATGGGTTTTAATGATAGATTCGAAAATCATGGGTATAGGTTATATTTACCTATAGATGTAACATTTTAACACTATACCATTTAGTGATAGATTCATAATTGTAGGTATAAATTTTATATACCTACAAATGTTTGTTCCATCACTATATGTTATAGAAATAGGTTTTGAAATCGTGGGTATATATTACATATACCATAAATGTATGGCTCTACGTAATTATATATTATATTGAGATAAAAGGAATAATTTTTCTTAAATATTGCTAAGTGATTTGTATACTTATTTATATTTATATAAACAAAGTTTGGATTATGACCAATGTAGAGAAAGATTCATTATTTTTTAGGATTTTGTATATATTATATTATATTATTTATAGAATATAGATATATAAATATATAATATATAACAATATATTTATATTTATATTACATGTAAATATATAT
This sequence comes from Spatholobus suberectus, assembly GCA_004329165.1. Lineage (NCBI taxonomy): Eukaryota > Viridiplantae > Streptophyta > Magnoliopsida > Fabales > Fabaceae > Spatholobus > Spatholobus suberectus. The sequence continues at coordinate 5,305,246 of CM014729.1, read as the reverse complement.
ATATATATATATATATATATATATAATACTCAATTTGTTTAATTATTATTGAAATATAGATCTATAATATGTAAATATTTATTATTATTATTATTATTATTTTGTTCTTAGGTTGATTTAATTAATTAATTACTATCATTATTATTTTAAGATTTGATTAGATTTTAGAAAAATTTTCATTTATATCTAATTATGATTTAAGGCTAATCTAATGGTGTATGATTTTAAGGCATTTTGAGCTGTTAGATCTAGGGCACAAAGAACCCAAAATTCCTTTTCTCTTATGCATTGCAATGGAATCATATTTATAAGAATTTCAAAAATTCTTCCTTGTATATTTCTTTCAAACCCTCTTTTATTAGTTTTCACTGTCACAACCTCTTATTTCTCTCACTCCTTTTTCCCATCCATCAAAGCTACACACCAAAGTTTTGTCTCCTTGCCTTCTATGAATGCTACCACATCGTACTTCACCAAATTCATAGAGGAGGAGATGTCATCCTTTTTGACTATTGCTAGCCAGAGATTGAAGCGTTACTGATTAGATGACTCCTTAGAATATTTGCCTTAAAGTCCTTTGGTTCGAATCACAAGGTATTCTTGTGTCCTCTATTGGATTTGTCATCAAAGCCTTCTTCCCTTAAGTAGTATTTAATCTCTAATTGTCTTTCTCTTTATTTCTCCATGTTTTGTTAAGGAAATAGGTTTGGCATGTGGAAATGACCTATTTTGACGAAGGTCCAAGGAAGATTCAAGGCAAGAATCAAATGAAAACTAATGTGGGGAAGGAGCTCTAGATTTAAAAGGCAAAATGCTTAACTTTTGTGTTTTGGATAATAGGGAAAACCTCAATCTATATAGATATTTTTATGAATTTGAGTCGATTCCACACCAGTTGTTTGTCTATATAATATATTTTTTTAGTTTTCTTGGTATATTGTACTTGTTGTTAGACGTTAGTCTACTTGTGCGAATATATTGAGTTTGTTGTCAAATTCACATCTCAAGTTGTAACTTTAAAATATTATTAGTAATATGAGATTTTGTAGCTTATTAATTTTGTTATCAATTGGTATCATACTCATATATTTGTCTAAAATCGGTTTTGTCCTAAATTCATGTGAAAAATAATGAAATAAATTAGTGCTTTTAATATGTGAGAAATTCACCCAAAAAATATCATAAATCTTAATCTATTTGAGTCTGAAATCTATGTCAAATTTGTCTGACATGTAAAATATTTTGTTGAAAATTAATTTTCCATTTGACATCCATGGGAAGATTTCCCAAAAAAAAATCTAAAATCTGTTGGAAAATCTCTCTAAAAATCACATTTTTCTAGTAGTGAATAAAATAAAGAAACAAGGAAACTGGGAATAGAATCAGGATAACATTAAAATAGTATCTCAACATATCTTAACAATATCAACATATTGTCACTAAAATCTATAACGACAGGGTCATAGTGGTAGGCATAAAATTATTATTTGTTATTAAAACCTATACTAACAGAAGATAAATCGTAGGTATATATAAAAATGCTTTTCTGACAACCTTAAGTACCATCACTAAAATCTATAGCAACAAAGATAAAACCGTAGGTATAACGAATTATAGACAACGGAAACAAATGTCCGCTGAAATAGGTTTATAGGGCTATACTTACGATTTTTTGTCCTATTGCCACAATTTTTTGTTGTCACTAAATGGCTTATTCCTTGTAGTGAACGTACTTGTCTGTGCAGAAGCATATATGTTTTATAAAGCAAGGCAACGGTATGAAAAAAGAAATATAAGTAGAATGTTTTATCTTATTAGAGTGACAACTTAGTGAAATGCATTAAATGCCTCAACGTTCACTTACAACTAAAGCTAGAGGAAGAAAAAGGCAATATGAGTCTCATAACAACCATATTTTGAAGCTGCCTATAAATACCAGAATCTTGAAGAACAAGAGAGTTTCTTGATCACTAAATAAATTCTCTTAATCTTTGGTAATCTTTTAATGTGCAAAAATCTTAGACTAAGAACTTCATTTTGTAATAACCTTCTTCTTAAGACAATAAAGTCAATAAGCCTTTACCTTAACATTTTCCTAAGCAAAAAGTGGTTAAAGTCTAAAAAGGCTTTGAGTCAAAGATGTTGGAACCAAAGACGTTAAAGCGTCCAAATCCTCAAATTTTGAAGATAACAAACTTATTAATATATAAGTCTCTATTTTTCCAACTAACGGATTTACAGCGTCCAATCTCATACGAGCGTCCAATGGACTAATTCATGATCATCCAAGTGTAAGTCTCATTTATGACTCAGTGTTCTTAAACTTTAGACAAACACACTAGACGCGTCCAGACACAAGTTCTTAAATGGCTAAGTTTTCTCTCATTTAATCTATCTGTCCTTGTTTTATATATATCAAGACTAATGCCTTACCTTTTTAAGTTTTAACGTTCAAATATTTCGAGCATTAAATAGTAGACAGAAACTTTATAGTGCAAAAGCATAGCAAGACAGAATAAGCAAGTCAACTCTTCAAGTTGGCAAACCAAATGAAGAATGTTCAGAAAAGCAGACCCCCTGCACAGAGTCGCTCTTTCCGTTTTAGTGCAAGTTCAAAAGTTGTTTTATCTGATATGACTGAAAGCTCGATACAAGCACCTTTTCTTGAATAATTAAAGACAAGACTTCTTCAACGGCTCTTTTCCATTGAAGACTATATATTCGAGAAAGAAGAAGAAGCAAAAAATGGAAGTGAACAACAAAAAATCAAGCTCGAACATAAAAACACTGATTGTTTTCTTAAGCGTCCACTAGATGATAGTTTATAAATCTTCGATACTTTTCTGTATTGTGCTTAATCTTCTATCTCCTCACTGTGTGAGTTGAATTTGATTGTAAACAACTATTTTTGTTGTGAAAGCTAGAGAGGCTTAGTGAACAAAGAATACTTGGGCTGGTAAAGTAATCTGGGGTGATTGCATTGTAAAGCCTGAAGAGGCTGTGAAGAATACTTGTAACCAAAGTTGGTTAGTAGATACCTTTTGGGTGAAGGGACTAGACGTAGCTCAAGGTTGAGCGAACCAGTATAAAATTCTCTGTATGCTTGTCTTCTCTATCCTTTAGCTTAAAAATGTTTTCGAACTTGGTTTATATTAAAAAAGTTTTTATACGCACAATTCAACCCCTCCCCCCCTTCTTGTGCGTCACGTGCTATTTCAAAAGAATACTTGATGTATTGTTTGGAGAAACAAGTCAAAAAAACTCGTGATTGAACTTGGAGAGGTTTAGGTGAAAGAATACCTGTACTTGGATTATTGTTAGTGAAAAACTTGGTGGGATACCAAGGATTGGATGCGGTCTTAAGATAAAAAGAACCAGTATAAAAGTTATGAGTGGTTATCTATTTCCCTTATCTCTTTTACTGTTTTATTAAAAGCTTTTCATATAACTTGTTAAAAACAAAGAAAGAATTTCATAAACCTTTTATAGAACCCTGTGTTATTCATAAGACTATCTCAACATCTATTACTAAGATGACAAGGTGTTTAAAAAATATTGGTAAAAAAATTTTAAATACAATCAACCCTCCTTCTTGTGTTTTCTTATGACTTACAATCCATTCATTGTATTTTTCCAACTCTTCAACATCATGGTCCTCCATTTAGAATATCATATTCTCCATTGTGGTCGCTTTGATTTTCAAGTATGGAAATGCATTATTACTCTGATTTCCATTATCCATACTTTCCTATGTATTTTGTGTTTTTGTGTATAACTGTCATATTGGTAATATACACACACACACACTTCAGAATATCATACAATTATGGGCTAGTTGCATTTGGGGATAAAAACCTTTTGTATATATTGGTATTTATATCTATTAGGGGATATAAACCCTCTGTACGGTAGCTATATTTAGAGGATTAATTCTTGGATATAAACCCTTTGTATATATTGGTATATAGATATAAACCCTTTATATTGTGATGTTTATTGACATGTTATCTTATTTAGGTTAAAGTTAATTAACTAATTGGTGTTGTTTATATTATAACCATCATTGTTAAGAAATCATGTGTAACAACAAGGCTACATGGGATTTAAACACAATTGAGTGTTATATCAAAGCATGCTTGAACAAAGTGTATAAAAGAGAACGCACTGGATCTACTTTTACAAAGAAAGGGTGGAGATGTATCATATATGGGTTTAATGATAAAATTGGAAAAAAAAAAATACAAGTTCCAATTCAAAAATAAGTTTGATAATCTTGGAAAATAATGGTTAATATGGTACAAGTTGAAGACCAAAGAATAGGGTGTTGCAAAGAATACTGTAGAAGCAATAGATGGGTGGTGGGAGAAAAAAACTATTGGTATGAAGTTGTGATATAAGATTATAATTTTTACATTTCTCTTGAGTAGTATAGTGTTAATTAGTTGTAAATGTGCAAGAAAACCCACAATATGAAATTTCGGATAAAAAGGACTTTCCTTTGGTGATTAATTGACTATTTTATTTAGGCACGCGGTCACTATTGGTAAATATGGATGAGCATCATCTTTGGGGACAGTGCCCACTAATAGATGAAAATGATGATGTGTATCGTCCATCTTTAGAGGAAGTTGATTGTGTAGATCTTGATGAAGGATCAAGAGATGGTGAAGAAATTGTAGTTGTCAGTGTTGAACCAAGTGTTGGAGTTAGTGCTGAATAGAGAAATATGAATTTAAGCTCTCCATGAAAATAGTAATTAAATGAGTCATGGCAAAAGGAAAGAAGTTTGGACCTAGTGAAACAAATGAAAGCAAGAAAAATATGAAAGTTCCTCCATCAATGAGAATATGTGATGCAATAAGTAGAATTGCATCAAAGAAAGTTTTTGTTAGTGTTTTTTTTTTTAAGGCGAAAGTGTTGCTATGTGAAGTGTTGGATGTGTGTGTGCCCTCCCTATTAGTGTATACATTCTATTATTGCCCCTGAAAACATGAGCATTCCACTTCAATTAGATTAACCAAAGGATTGCATAAAAACTGTGCATTAAATGAATGTAACTCTCGTGTAACTATGTGAATAAGGTATTGGATGTTTTCATTTCTAGATCCCATTTTACTTATCTTAAAGTTTTGATGGTTGAGCCTTGGCCAAAGTTAACATTGCTTTGTGTGACCCGTTTTTTGATTGATCATAAAAATAATGGTTTTGGGGATGTTACTACAATCATTGGCCAAAGATAACGTCACTGCTGTCAAATTTTTTTGTGCTTGAGGTAACGTTACTACTATCATTGACCAAAGGTAATGCTACTTTGTTATTACTCATTTTTTGATGACTAAAAACTTTGAAAAAAAAAATCTTTGTATGTAAATAAGAGTTAATATGGGAAAGAGTTTTACTCTTTTTGTAACCATAAGGTCTTTTGGTCTCTTAATTTACCTTGATACAAAGGACTGGAGTTTACAGGACTAACATAGATCAATTGTTCAAATCAAAACATGATAAGAAGTATTCTTAGAAAATTTTAATTACCTTATGTTCAATTACTTTGTCTGTAAAAGGATCATAGAGATATAAAATAAACCTATGATGATTAAATAAACTCCATATATGAAATTTTTAATTAATTAAATATTAATATTAAAACCTATCAAAACCTTGTTAGTGCTTAAAATAATCTTGTGGCCTTTTGCTTATTCTCAGCATTCTATGGAATATCAATAAGGTTTTTATCCACAAAGTACGTATGTCTAGAACCTTGTTAGTGTTCAAAATATTAGTCTTCATACACTTGGCAACAAAAGGTTATCTTTTGCTACTGTCGTGGGCTGCTAATATTTGAAGATACACAACGACTAATTATACTAGCATAGGGTATTCTCTTTGATCTTGGATTTTATTGTGGTTTAACCTTTTTTGCTTATAAGGAAAAAAAAACACATGTTATTGTAATCATAGTTGTATAATACTTGGTGCTTAACCGTGCCAAATTAGCAATTTGAGACAGTGCTAAATTGTGCAACGCTTTTGTGATTGACATTTGCATCTCTTATACTTACACTTACAGGTTTAAATCATTAATGGATGATTGGAATGAAAAATTTATCGAGGATTAAAATGAAAATTCTACATTGCTTTCAATTTTACAAGATGATATAACAAAGGCTAGAGGTTAGTGTGTTAGTCAATGAGTACGCACATGTAAGAGACCATGTAGAACAAGTGAGCAAATAGGTCATTATTGGGTTCATAAGATTTTGCAAGGGCATCCTAATCATTGTTATGAGTAATTTTGAATGGAAAAACATGTATTTTATCAATTTTGCCTAAATTAGTTAAACACGGTTTAAGAGGAACTAAACAAACTAGAATTGAACAAATGGTTAGAATGCTCTTAAGCATACTTGGCCATGTAGAGGAAAACAAAATGATATAAGAAAGGTTTCAACACTCATGAGAGACTGTAAGTAGGCATTTCCATAAAGTATTACTTGTTTGCCTTAGTTTGCCCTTTAAATACCTCAAGCCACTAGATCCCACTTTTCATGACATCCCTACGAAAATTCAAAATGATTGATGATATTGGCTTTTTTTTAAGAATGTCATAAGATTAATTAATAGTACTCATGTCTAATGAGTGGTTGCTCCTTGTGAAGAACCTAAATTTATTGGAAGAAAAGGGCATTCAACACAAAATGTAATGGCAGTATATGATTGGGACATGTGTTTTACTTTTGCATTGGCGAGATGGAAAGGCACAACACATGATGCTCATGTATTTGAAAATGCCCTCACAACTTCCAACATAAACTTCCTACTCCTAGAATATTTTTGGTACTTACAATTTATTCTTAGTTGCATTTGAATCAAAATAAACATGAAAATAATTTTCTTATTTTTAGGTAAATATTAATTTGTAGATGCTAGTTATCCAACACCAAGTGGATATATTGGTTTATATAAATGTGAATGTTATCACCTTCCAGATTTTAGGTGTTCTTCTTCATTTGCAAACTACAATGAAGTGTTAATTATTACCATTTAAGTTTAGGGTCCACAATAGAAAGGACTTATGGGGTATGGAAAAATAGGTTTGTAGTTTTACGTAATATGCCCAGGTACAAATTTGAAACACAAGTTCAAATAGTTATTGCAACCAGTGTTACTAAAACTGGTTAGGATTGGCTAGGTTAGATCGGTCTGACAGAAAACTGGTACTACAAGCGGATTGATTTAATCACTTGATTAGACATGCTATTGACTTGTTGCCACGTCATTAAACTGGTCTTAAAACCAAATTCAACCGGTGAAAATCGTCTCGAACGAACTGGATTCACATAGTTTTAGGAATTGCTCTAGCAGACTACTGTCAGTCATGCATCTTGTCACTGTCAATCACGCACATGGCTCCACGCTAGCTTCTGTCACAGACGCGACTTCATTCACGTTGTGTGGCACTCGCTGTCACTTAAGTGTAATAAAAAGAAAAGTTAAAATCGCTGGAATCGAACTGTGAACATGAGGGCTACGAGAAATGTAACACCCTGATTTCCCTTTGCCTAAATTTTTTTACTTTCCAATGTTTTTTATCTTTGTACTAGACAATGATCTCAAAATTTTGACTGTGGCCTTGCGTTTGAAACATTGAAAAACATTTAGCCTAGATTTTTAATAAATATTTTCTAGGCCGAATCAAGTGAAAAGACCATTTTACCCCTAAATCGTTAAATTAGTTAAAAATAGGTTAAAATGATTAATAATCAGAAATATTTTATATTTAGGCTTAAAATTATGTTTAGAATAATAAAATATATTTTTGAGATTTTTTTAAGATTTTCCAAAATTTTCGCGTGAAATGACCAAAATACCCTTAAAGGCCGAAAAAGCCGGAACAGGGACTTTTTGATATTCAAAGTTTACAAGCAAATTCTCTAGACCATTTTTTTTGTATAAAATTAATTTTCTAAAGTTAATTTATAATTTTGTCAGATTTTAATAAATAAAACCCATTTATGGTAGAATTTTAGGTTAAAAATGTGTAGGCTTTAATAAATAATTGTAAAGGGAAAAATTAGGAGATAAGATTTTTGTCAATTTTCCTACATGGGCTAGCAATTTGGACGTCCAAATGTGGGCTGAAATGGGCCTCCTTTAGTAAGCCCAAAATCTAAGTCCAAGTCCAAATTAAATAAAATTAAGATGAAAATGACATATTATTTAATATTTAGTTACTTATGGATAAGCACAAGTTACTTAGGGATAAGTATTAGTTTCGTATGGATAAGTATTAGTTTCTTATGGATAAATATTAGTTTCTTAGAAATAAGGTTGTAGATAATTACAAATCTTCTTAGATAAGATTTGCTAGCTAGTCCACCAAAATTGCCTATAAAAAGGCCAAGGCTCCTCACATTTTCTCATTCACTCTCCTCTCCATCTTTATATGTCTCCCTTTCTCTCCCTCTCCTCTCACTTTTCATTTTTAGCTCTCACCCAAACTCACAAAACAAACACTTGTTGGTCTTGGAAACAAGAAAGGTCATCTTGTGGTGTTATTGCTTGGATCTTCTTCTCCAACAATCTCCTCTTTTCCATCAAAGTTTCTATGAAGGTAAGGGGGGGGGGGGGGGGGGGGGGAAGAGAGTGGGGATACCTCTATTTTTCATTTACACAAAAATTGTACGATGAGATTTGTCCCCCATATCTCTTTAGTTTATATATTTTCTTTAAATCTTGTTATTAATAATTTTTATATGTGTGTGCTTGATCAGGTATTACATTGTGATTTGTTTTTGGATTGTATCGATTATTGGTTAGAAATGGCTAAGCATGATTTGGATGGTTAATAATAGGAAAGATTTTGCTTTTAGATTTACATATATGTTGCGGTTATTATAAAATACTAATATATGATTTGGATGGTTAAATATATGTTGCGGTTATTGAAATTTCACGTTTTATTTTTTTAAAAAAGAAAGTTTTATAAGAAACTTTAGATATGGATGTTGAAAATAATAATAATAATTTGGACTTAAAATTTTAATTGTGGCTCACGATCAAATGGGATAAAATGAATAGGATTTATTTTAAAATTTTATCTATTATGTATAATCAAAGTTTGAAAATAAAAGATTATTTAATTAGTGATTATAAATTTTAGTAGTTTAAGTATAAAGAAGTTAAAGAACTACTAGCTAAGTAAATTCAGGAAAAAGAAATAAGTAAAGTTTTTATATAAGAATAAATAAATAAATAAACACTTAACTTGTTTTGTGGTGAGTTCGTGAAAAAAAATGATTTTTATGATTAAGAGAGAAACATAATTAATTACAATGATGATATAATCATATTATATGAAATAGTAAAATAAATTTTAGTTAGCACCAATAATTAGTTAGATAATTAGAAGTTCATTAAAACTAGATTAGAAAAACATTTTTTTTAATATAAGAAGATATTATTTTGTGAAAGTTTATAAAACAAATATTTTTGCAAGAGAAACTTATTTGATTATACATACTTTTCGGTTTCTAAGAAAATAAAGAGGAAAATATGAATTATATGAATATTTAATTGTTAGTATAAAAATAAAAGGTTTTAAATAATTATTTTACAAAGTTCAAAATGGAAGAGAAAGAAAAATAGATACATGAGTTAATATTAAATAATGATTATATGAATATTAATATATAGTTAATATTTGAAGTTCCTCCTTAATTTGGATTAAATTGTATTTTGATACTTACTTCTGTGAAATTGAAATCTGCAACCATACCTTTGAGTAGGTATTGGTAATTAATTACTAAATTGTAGAGAAAACTCTACTAGATATATCAGAGAGATATTGTGTAAAGTATTATTGAATCTCTGCTAGATATTCTGGAGAGATATTGTGTAAAATATTGTTGAGTCTAACATGCACTGATGAAGCATGATGAGTCTATTGAATTGATGACCATATTGTGAGAGCATGTGTGCTTGTGGAATGGGAAGTTACAGTTTGGTACACTGTGGGATGAAGGCAAGGACCACTGATAGGGTCTAGAGGGTACTGGTATTGAGTTGTGAAAGTCTTATGGTCAGAGTAGCTCCCTGAATGTCGGGATAATCATGTAAATGACTTGATAACCTTGACACCTGCTCACCATCACCGGGATTGGTGTAGTGTATACCCCCTAAGGAGCTGCGTGCTCATTTCTCGAGAAAAATGATGATGATGTTGGTACCATGATGAGAGGGATACGAGCTCCCAGTCACTTCCCAGAATGGATGATGATTGATGATAATCATCAGTGGGGGTATGGATCCATACAAGTTATGATAGTTTGGGTTGTTTCATGATAACTTAAGTCAGGCCCTAAGTTCCCTATTGTATTGATTTGCTAATGAATTGTTTGCTTTATATGTTGTGGATTAGTCCTATAAACTTTTTGTGAAAATGATTGAGGTTATATATATTCTCACTCCTTTATTTGTTTCCTTTTTTTTCTTTTCTGTCTTGTGTACGTATATGAAATGAAGAATGCTGATAATGAGGACACTAAATCTGGAAAGAATTCAAAGGAAGACGAAGCCACCGAAGGATTGTCGCGCTTGCAGTAGATCTTTTTATGTTAGTCTTAGGATTAAAATGGGATTTTATGTAATTATTGCTATGGTTTAGGGCCTTTATGAGGGGTGATCATTTATCTTTTTGGTTCTATGTCTATTCCACAACGATGTTTAAAGTAATCATATTGATAACAGTGATGTGTGTTCTTTGTTGAAGCATAATACAAGAATGTAAGACGCATGTCATTTATCTTTTCTCTATAATTTAGATAAATTGAGATTTAAAGATTCAGTATAAAATCAATATATTTAATAAAATCAATCATAAGCAATGGGTTTAAGAGTTAATGTGATTGGGCGTCACAAGAAACAACAATGCCACTAAGCCAACTCAATTATTGTTTAGATCTTAGGCAAACAATAATATATATAATATACTTGTCTTTAATGGTTTATATTATTATAATTTATGTCGGTTCATGTAGTTCAACCAGTGACTCACTGATTCGACCACTAACCCATTGATCCGATATCCTTGTCGAGTCAATTATCGATCTGAGGTTTATAACATTGATTGCAACAATGGTTATACATAACTTTATTAGAAGGAGATCTGCAACTAATTTTGAATTCAAGCTTTATGAAGATGAAAATAGAGTTGATGATGAGGTTGATAATCGTGCCAGTAAGGATCCACCCTTAACTACAACTATCGTCTTTTCAAGGTAAATGAATTTTGACCAGGACTCAATTAGAGATCAAATTGTTGAGAATATGCAACCTAATTAGTCATATATTTAAATTTCGAAATTGAAATAGTTTACTGTATGTGTTTTCTTGTCATTGTGTATTTTAATTTGGAGAATATAAAGCTTAATTATTAATGTTTTTTCTTTGTATGTAATTATAACTTAATTTTGGAACATATAAAGCTTAATTATTAATGCTTTTGGAGTCTTATTATTTATTAATAAAAATATTTTAATATTATGTTAACATTTTTTCTAGATTTATTGATTATTTTAATAATATATTACTAGGTCATACACTTAAAAGATATTGAAATAAAACAAAAATAATATTAATATTACATTATAAACATTATACTCTTTTTAATGATTACACATTCAAAAGTATTTTGATTAGTATTATTCAAACAAATTTAATTTTATCAAACTTACTTTTGAACTAAAATATCCTAACATAAATCACATTATAATAAACTCTTCTTCTTTTTTACTAAACTTGAATTTACAACATACTTTTGATTCAAACTTATACTTACAAACTTTAATCCCAACATGTACAAAGAATTTCTTTATTTAAAAGTATGTTGAGTGCCTTCCAACAGAAAAAATAGTAATCCAACCATAGTTATAGTAGTTTTGATCAAACACAATTTTGCTTCTAAACTTTTGTTGAACCAAAAAATTGAGAAAAATAATTATTTTATGTTTAGTTAAGAATTTAATATTAAATTTAATATCTTGTATTCGTTTTTCTTTTTTGAATGATGAAAATTTCATAATAACACCATTATTTTTAAAATGATTAAAAAAATTAAAAATGTGTTATTTATATTTTATATAACGATTTCTACAACAATTTATACAATATTATTTTTTGTATCTATCTCCCTTTATCACAATATTTATTACATTTTACTATTCTCTTCTTTTTCTCTTTTTCTCTCTCTTAAGTGTAATATTTATTGTACAATTTTTTGTGTAAATAGTATTTCTCAAAAATCATTTATGTCTTATAAAAAGTATTCTAACCAATATAAGGTACGTTAGCATTAACTTAAAATTTATACACGTATAACTTTACCTTAATATTTTTATATCTATCCGTGCTTTGGTCTTAAAACAAGTGTTTCGTTGTTCGGACAACAATTTAGCTCTAATTCGCGAGGCTTTTATACTTTGAACTCTTATATTAAGTAAATCATCAATATAGTTTCTGAAATTGTAATGATAGGTTAAATTGGTCTCTAAAATTAGTAACAAAAAAAAAAAAAAATCTCTAAGATTGTACATTATTAATTAATTTAACCCCTGAAATTATAATGGATGGTTAAATTGGTCGTTGAAATAAATAAAATGACAAAATGATATCTGAAATTATAATGGTGGATCAAATTGGTCCCTACAATTAAAAAGGTTTAATTAAACTTTAAGGGCAAAATGCACAATTACATAAGTTTAGAGTCAAAATGTGCTAAATTCTCCACTGCCAGCAAATTAAGTCATTTAACTAGTTTTGTTTATATATAAAAAAGTATATTATATATGTCATTATTCCATTTGTTAATTGCACTTTTGATCCCTTAAGTGTATGTTCATATTTGCATGAAAAATTATTAAAAGTTAATATAGTAATTTTATTTATTAAATACTTTATTTTAATTATATAAATTTATAAATTATACAAATGTATTTATTGCATTATATAAATTATTTATCACTTAAATCATTAATACATATTCCACCTTTTTATTTGTAGGGTAGTTATTCGTAAATAAAAATATGTAATAAATAAGTTTATAAGATATTATATAATTTAACTAATAAATAATTTTATATAATTTAATAAAAAATTGTATAATTTATAAATTTGTATAATTAAAATAAAAATATTTAATAAATATTTTTTTATCATCTTAACTTCTAATATTTTTTATACAATAAATATAAACATACATTGAGAAACCGAAAGTGCAATTAACAAATATAGTAATGATATATATAATAAATTTTTTTATATACAAACTAAAACAAGTCAAATGACCTAGTAGCTTTAGTGGTTGTGGAGAAGAAAGAAGCTAAGAGTTCAAATCCCATTTCTAACATTTTTACCATGGTTAATTGCATTTTGGGGGCAAAATGCGAGAATTTTAAAAGTAGGGGGTAGCCAACTAACGTTAGGGAAAATTTTGCGAATTTATATAAGTTTAGGATCAAACTAAATGTGTGAGAAAACAACACTAGGTACAAAATTCAAGAAATTTTAAAAGTTAGAAGACAAAAAGTGTAATTAAGTCTTTTTAATTTTAAGGACTAACTTGACCCACCATTACAATTTCAATGACTAAATTAATTGATAATTTACGATTTCAAGGACCATTATGTCATTTTACTTATTTCAGGGATCAATTTGACCGTTCATTATAATTTTAGGGACTAAATTAATTGATAATATTCAGTTTTAGGGACTATTTTTTCTTTTTATTAATTTTAAAAACCAATTTGACTAACTACTACAATTTCATCAACTAAGTGTGTGTTTAGGACAACTGTGAAAATTAGATTATTTCAATAATTGATTATATGTATAATCGATTATTGTTATATTCGATTATAATTAGAATTAGTTTTTGTTTGGGTAAGTTTGCTGAAAAGTGATTATAATCAAAATCAGATAATTAATTTTATTTGGATGCAAAGAAAAAAACATCTTTCTCATAGTAAATTACGAAAAAGGTTATATTGTTATTTATTTGTATTAATAATGAATAGGGGTAATTTGGAGATACAATTTTAGAGGAGGGGAAAAAGTTGTTCCAAAATAATGTAACAGTTGAACTTTGTGGATGCCACAAAACAACTTTTTTTTTTTAAAAAAAAAACTTTTAAAAAATTTTAGCTATTGTACCAAACATACAGCTTATTTTTCAAACAACTTTTTCCCCTAAAAATAATTGAAATGGGAAAAAAAAAACTCTCCCAAACATACTCTAAATTGATGATTTACTCTTCTTATATTACATGTATGATCCAATCAAATTGGGCTTGTTAAACACACAAATTGGTAAGCATATATGCCTACTTTTAAGCATGAATCTACTTCTAATTTATTCATATCGAATAATTGTAGTTTTTTTTAATAATTTTAAATATTTTTTAGTTATATTTCTATTCAAATTAATTCTCCATAGCGTCCTTTATATTTTAAAATATTTTTTATTACACGAGATACTTAACAATGTTATCTCAATCTTTCGTTTGTATTTTGAACTTTTGACCGTTTAATTAACTAATATTAACTTTATCCCATAACCTTTGGATCAACTGACACAAAGTTATTTCAATTTAACGAGTTCGAGTTCGAGTTTTGGATATGCAGTTACGTTAAATATTCAGATAAAGAGCTTTGTCGTTCATAGTGGTTATACCTATCTGATTCGAATAGAATTGCCTCCAATAAAAAATATGCGTGGTCTCTACAAAAAAAACCTAATATTAACTCTCATAAGTTGTGTTTAATTTAATTTTAATACTTAGTGTAAAACGAATATTTTTACTCCTTCCATTTCAAAATAAATATCACTTAACACCTAAACAATTTCATATTAAATCACACATTAGGTTTTCAATCAAACATTAAAATTTTATTTTAATTTTATCCTAAATAAATAATCAACATAATGATTTTTAAATAGTGCGTACATCAAATTTTCACTAACCAGTTAAGATAATTTAGTAAAATTGTTCCAATCATTAAGTTATTTATTATTTTTAGGCTAAATTGCAATTTTGGTCCCCTATTTTTTTTAATCCGCAATTTTGGTCTCCTTATTTTTTAGAGACATTTAATGTCCCTATTTTTAAAAATTTGCAATTTTGGTCTTGCCATCAAATATCTTGCATTGACCATTAGTAATTTAACATTAACTTTGACTTATCAATACTTAAATGATGTATCCGAGTTAGAGTCAATGTTGAAGTGTCAAAGTTAACGTTGAATTACTAACGGCCGATGTAAGAGATTTGATGGTGAGATCAAAATTGTAAATTTTTAAAAATAGGAAGACTAATTGTCTCTAAACATAATAGAAAAACCAAAATTGTGGATTGAAAAAAATAAGGAAACAAAAAATGTAATTTAGCCTTATTTTTATTCATGTTTGTATAAAAACTTTAGGAAAATGTTAATTAATGTCGTAAGAGCACTAGTTAAGAAATAAAAAGTAGAAAGTTTTTATTAAAAAGTATAGTAATACACTCTCCCATGATTTCTAAAAACTTTAGAGGACGTTTGGTACAAGGACAGATTTTAGTTTTCCAGGAATTTAAAGTTGAAAATGTTTGTTTCTTATGTTTGATTTAGTATTTGAAAAATAACATTATTAGAAAACATTATTTTTTGAGAATCTTTTTTATCTATGTCAAGGAATCAAAAGTAGAAAATTTTTATTGAAAACTATAGTAATGCACTCTCGCATGATTTCTGATCAAAACGTTAAACTTACTTAATTTGAAATGAATGGAATAATAATTATATTTAATGACGTATTGTTGTATTATTTAATAAGTTTAACATAACTATTAATATAATTAAATTTATTAAATGAAAAAAACTATAATACAGTATAAAAGAATTTTATATTATTTTAACCGTGATATAATAATTTTAAACTCCTTGTTTTTTTTTTTCCTTTTGGTGGAGAAATTTGTGGCATTTGTTTGACTGTAATATGAGTTACTAAAAAAAAATAAAAAATCTTTTGCATGAATGAAGGGGTAAAGGTTAATTAGCTACTAAGTGCTTGCGTTGGTCATTAAATTTCTGTCCAACAAACGAAAAGGACAAAAAAAGAATGGTCTAATTATTTATTTGATATTTATGATTACAAAAACTTTTTTTTAATCTCTATATAAACGTCTCTTTTTAGTCTTTATACATATCATTTTTAATCTCTTTTAGTCCTCATCGTATGGACTAAAAAAGATTAAAATGATACGTGTAAGAATTAAAAAAAATTAAAATTAATATGTGTAGAGATTAAAAGAATATGTTTTTAAGTATAAAAAATAAAAGGAAATTTTTTTATCACCATACGGACCAATGTTAATGAAACTTAAACCACAAAGAAAAAAGCGTCTCACAGGATGTTTTGTTAAGACATTAACCTTCATTCATCGATCGGTCGATAGGTCTTTCGGTGCTTACCAAAAGACTTGTGGACTTGTAGTGCCGTTTTACTCCACTCCTCAAATGGACTGTGTGCGCCTGTTCTGCTGTGCCATTAATGATGGAGTATAAGAAAATGATATTTGAATGAAAAGGAAACCCTTAATATAAAAACGAAAATTTAAAAGTAATTAAATTGATTTTTGAAGAGAGAAACAAGAAATTTCAATATAAAAATTTGAAAATAATTAATAATTTGATAATTTAAAAAAATATAAAAATATTTAATAAATAATGATGAAATTACTTGTTACAAGAAAAAAAAAACTATAGAATAAGAAAACTCTCACGCAAGAATGAAAACTTAAATTTATAATATAAAATTAATTTCATTGATAATACAAGAAAAGTTAAATGCAAGTGTATATTAGGTAGTGTATGACTTCTTTTTTAATTTTTTCTTTAAAAATAGAATTATAAGTTTTCGTTTGAATTTTTGCTTATTATTTTTTATTTTCAATAATATTTTGTAAATTGTGTTTAAAAATTGAGGTTTTTTTTTTAAATGAATTAAACACTACGTTAATATATCGTGAGTGATTTCATGATTCGTGTTAATAATTATTAATATCTTTAAAATAGTTTTGATATAAAGTCAATCGTATAAGGTATCAACTTATTTTTGTTATTTATGATGATGGTTATATAAAGCTCATTTTAAAATAAATTTTATTTGATTAGCACTAATCAGTTATATTCAATTACAATTTATTTCTATCATCTTAAATGACATTTCAGTCATATTCAATTGGCAATTATCTTGAATATGTTTTAAAGAGGGGTGCAACTGTGCAAACAATGTTACTTAACATATTCTCTTTTTTTTTATTAATTTAAATTTATTAAGAATTATAAAATGGTGGAACTTCTTAAGTATGACTTGCATAATATGTCATGATTTTAACAATTTTAAGTAAATAAAGAATATATTTCAAAAATTATGTTAGGTTGTGTTTGGATGAGAATTTTAAAATTTCAAATAATTTGAAATGTTTAAAATTTGAATTGCTTTAATTTAAATTTCCTTCATTTATTAAATACTTTGTTTGGATAAATCAATTCAAATTTTTTAAATTTCAAATTTTAAGTTTAGATATGACAATTTAATTTCCACCATATACAAAATTTAATTTTTAAATATATATTTAAAAATTGAAATTTTAATATTAAACTTTTCTAAAAATAAACATTAGTCAATTTTTAAATATTTAATAATTCACAAATAATTTTACTATTAAATAATATTTAATAATTCAAAAATATAAATATTAATACTTTTTACATTAGTATTGATAAAGAGAAGAAAAGAAGAAAGGGGGAAAGAGGAAAGAGATGAGAGAGAGAGGAGAGGGAGATGAGACAGAAGGGAGAGAGAAAGGGAAGAGGAGAGAAGAAAGAGAATGAAGAGAGGGAGATGAAAGAGAAAAAAGAGAGAGATTATAGAGAAATAGAGAATAAAAGAGAGGAGAGAGGATAGGAGAGAGGGGAGAGAGGAGAGAGAAATAGACATAAATGTGAGAAAAAGTGAGTATGAAGAATTTTAAATTCTTACTTTTTGGTAAAATTTGAAATTCTACACTTTTAAGTAATCAAAATACCTTCATAAGTTACTAGAATTTCAATTTCTTACTAAATTTTCTATCCAAACAACATATTTCACCACAAAATATATTAAATTTCCTATAAAAATAAATTACTCCCTTAAAATTCTTCATCCAAACACAAAGTTAGAGAATATGTTATTAACTATTTCATGTTTTAATTTAAAAGAATAATATTAATATATTATTTTTAACATTTATTATTGAATTAAATTTCATGTTGACCTTATTAAATAACCTAAATGTAGCCATTATTAGTGAAACAAAGGAAAAGTTACTTAATAATAAAATAAATTTTAAAAATGAGTTTATTATTAGTATTTTTCATCGGTTTATATAATATATCAAGTTCAACATAAAGTTATCAATATATCATACGTCTGAATAGAGCTGAACTTGGATCCATTAAGCCAAAAAAGAAAAGCTAGTCAAAAAGGTAGATCCCACTAGAGGTTGTCATGGGTAAACCAGGGTTTTTGACAAAAAATTAGCCATCAACAAAATCAATCTTTGAACCAATAACATTGTAAAAAAAAAAAGAAGTTAGGCACAAAGTTAAAATTAAACGGGATCAATTAGCTTGTAAATTGATTTAACAGTTAAATTTAATTAATTTTAACCGTAAATCCTAATATAACAAATTCAATAACTTTCTATGAAATGTAAATTTTATCAATTTAGCAGATAAATCATGTAATATTATTCTAACTAGTATTTTAATCTACGCATTGCACAAAATAAATATTTATTTTATATAACTTAAATTTATGATAAATAAATACTTCTAAATGTATAAATTATATTATAATTAAAATTTATAATAAATAAATATTTTTAAACATAAATTATATTTTAAATTTATAATAAACAATTATTGTAATACAATATTAATTTTTAATTATTGATAAATTCTTTTAAAAAAATATTGAAATTTAATTTAGAATTAAAGATATTGAAAATAACAGATTGAAAAAGATAAGAGGTTAAAAAATTCCTAAAACCACTTTCATTAAAGAATGATAGCTAAAAATGTTTTTGTTGAAAATTAATAGCTAAAATACTCTCATTCAATATAACTATTTCAATTTAATATATAAGGTGGACGATTCTTCACATCAAACTTAAAATTATTTAATAATAAAAATTTGCTCATACTTTAACATATAAGGTGGGAAATATTCCAAAATTTTTAACAAAATAAACCTTTTATTATGGACGAAATTGAGAGCAACGGAGGATGAGACCACATTGTTGCCATGCCATGATTCAAATTCACATTTTACGGTTTTTTTTTCTTTTTAATTTCCATGGTGTAAGATTATCTCGTCTCTTTCGTTTCCACTGAACGATTTTCCTTTGCTATTTTCAAATTTGAGATTTTCGTTCTCTATTTTTGTTCGTTAAAATCCTTTTCCTTTCTTTCATTTTAGCTCAGAGCATAGCAGAGCAGCGTAGGAATCTTAAATCTTCAATCAAAGAACAAAAAGGAACAAGTGCAACCGAGTGTTAACAATGAAAATCATAAATCTCTCACAACGAATGATAAATAACGAGAGATTACGCAAAACGATTTTGACTGAACAAACGGCAAATAGCGATTTGCGAGTACGATTACAAATTCAATGTAAAAGTAACAAGATGAAGCGACGCGTCTTATACAAACTCAAAATGCTCCATACACACAGAAAATAATCTATCAATTTAGTCTCTGAAATATTTTCCTCATTCTTATATAATCTCTAAACTGATAAAATCATATAAATAATTCTTTAAATATTAAATTTCCATCAATTTAATCCTTGAGTTGATAATGTTTAAGGACCAATTTGATAGATTTTTTAATACTTAAAAAATTACTTATATAATTTTGTTATTTTAAAAACTGTATAAGAAAGAAATAATACTTCAGAGACTCGACTGATGATTTATTCTACAAAATAGAACTCTAAATGAAAAAATAACCATAACAAACTCAAAAATAAAGGGATAATAAATTTTCTATATTCGCCTATACGGTGATTCAAGCGATCAATACGGCGGCGACAAGACCGACTACGGCAGATCCGGCGGCGGCGAATCCATTCGAGACGGCGGCATTTGCGGACGGTCCGGGAGCCTCAGACGGAGGGGCAGAGATCGACGAGGTAGGGACGGAAGGCGACGGAGAAGACGGAGTAGACGGCGATACTGGAGTAGGAGACGGCGGAGAGCTCACGACGGAGGCTGGCGAGGGGGCAACGGCAGGTGGAGACTTCGCCGAAGAAGGTGGCGGAGTGTGTGGAGCAGCCATTGTCGGTGGAGTAGCCGTTTTCGGTGGAGTAGCCGTTTTCGGTGGAGGAGCAGCAGAAGCCTTGGGAGACGGCGCCGGAGACTGTGCGACGGCGGAGAACACGAACATCGCCACGAGCATCAGAACGAGTGTGTGAGAGCGAGCCATTCTCAGAGGTTGAGAGATAAATAGCAAATAAAGGATAGTGAAAGTGCAGCAACGCAAGGCGGAGATTACGATTTAACGAGTGTGTGCGTGGTTGTCTGTGTGAGAAGAATGAGGGGACAGAGACCGAGAATTTATAGAAAGAGAGGAAGAGGGAGTCCTTGCTGTGGGAGGATCAGAGGGTGGAGATCGCCCTGACTAGTTGTGATGTTCGCGTGGGGGTAATGATGAGTCGAGTCCATAGAAACGCGATTTGGGTCGAATCAGGACCGCACACGTGGAATCAGGATTTTAGCTAAGTGGGACCGCTGCCGTTGATGAAATGGGTGCCGGAATTGTAACGGTCAAGAAATAGGAAAGTGTGAGTTTGTGGGGATCCACAACCGTAAGGATAGGGAACGAGAAGGAATTCTAGTCTGGTCTGGTCTTCAGTGGACCATCCTATTATTACTGTATTAATTTATTATTACTCCCTTCTTCTTTTTTTTGACAGAATTACTCTAAGAAATGAGGGAGAAAATTACTCTTTTTTTTTTTTTAAAGAAAAGTCCTAAACTATCATTTCTCAAACTTTAATTGTTTTAATATTTTTTAAAAACTTTAATTATTTAGAATTTCAAGATATAATTATCTATTTTTTTCTAATTATATTCATACATATAATAGAATAATTAAGGAGATAAATTAATAATTTTGACTTTCATAAGGTATTTATAGTGAAGTATTAATATTACTTCTTAGTTACATTTGTATTGAAAAATAATATTATCTCATCAAAGGATTAAATTATTTGATAGAGAAATGCTAGCAACATACTCTCTGATATATTCTTTCGAACACATTTTTTACATTGTTTGAAATTTATTAAAAATAAAAAAAATTGTAAGTCTCATTTCATATTTAATAAACTCCACTTATGATTTTATACTTTTTAACAAATTTTAACCAATAACAAAAAAATGTGTCAGAGTGTATTAAAGAATATGTTGCTAGTACTCCTATGACTTGATATAATAGGTACAATTATAAATTAGAGTAAATTATAAATAGAGTAGTTAAAAATAATATAAAAATTTGTAAAACAATTGATAAAGATATCTTAGTCTAAATATATATAAATTAAATATTTTTTACTCTCTGTATAAAAAACTTTAAATAATTAATATTTAAGAACATAGAGAGTATTATTTTCTTTTTGAGTTGGTAGAAGGTGATTGTTGATTGACGCGTTAATTACGGTACAGCTATGTGAATGTTAACCCGCGCTTTTTTTTATTAAAGAAGGAATTGAAGTGTCAAAGCTACATACATGATACATTAGACAACTTTCTCTTTTTAACCATTCTTATTTTGGGGTGTTATGACTATGATTTTGGAAAATCCAAAAAGGAAGATAGAAATGAGAAGATTGAGGAAGATTTGATTCATCTTCCATTGTGGCCATTATGTTCATCAAGAGATCCTGTCCATCTCGGGACAAATTACAGTTTGACGGTTCTGTTTATTAGCAGTAGTTCATTGTATTCTATTCTCTGTTTTATAATGGTAAGTCATTTTTATCTCTCCCACTGATCCTATCTTTTTCTAAAAAGAAATATCTCCATTTTTAATATAAAAAAAAATTCCAGCATCTGATAATGTGATTACAGTCATGGTAGGCATGCACCCCATTACAGGGTGGATTGAGATACAAATAGCCAAATAAAAGAAATAGGGAATAAAAGAAAAAATATAGAATGAAAAAAATAATAGATATGATAAGTAACGTGATAGAAAAGAAAGAGACAAATGAGAGGTGAAAATGAAAGAAAAATTTAGTGGATGTTTATAATTTTTAATATGATTATATGCTTATTCACATGTGTTTTTGGATTTCAACTTTTGTCGTGTTTTGAAATTAAAATCCACTTATTATTATGAGTGATTCTTTTGATATTATATATGGTGTTTAGCTGATAAAATGGGTATGTCATTAATAAATATTGTTATTGATTATTTTTTAAATGATTTAAAAACAAAATATTATTATTAAGTGTCACATTAATAGTTATTTTCATAAAAAATATTAAAGAAATAAAAAAGTATTTGATAAAATTAAAAGGCATTAAATTCTTTTGATACCATTGACCTTATTAATTAAGGAGTGATTTAAAAAAAAAACTCATTAATGATTATTTCATTAATAAATATTTAAAAATGAAAAATATCAAATAAAATAAATTTCTTTGCCTTTTAATATATCAAATAATGCGTTTTTATCAAATATTTTAATATTTATTAAAATTTTAAATCATTTAAAAAATATTTAAATTCTTTTCGACATTCCAATATAGTGATACCTTACAGGTATAATATTCAAAATGAATTTTCTAAACATTTATATAGAGTCAATACCAAACATTTGTATAGAGTATTGAATTTGTAAAAAATAATTCAAAGCCTATTAAATATATTACCAAATATGTAGATCAGTTAGTGAATGGTTGTTTTAACTTGATTAAAAATCTTGAATTCAAATCCTTAAAAATGCAAATGTGTTAAGAACATCAAGAAAAACTTTGGCTGTGACAGAATAAGCGTCTAGTCGCCTTAAACCCCAATCTAATGTGAAAAGAATATTGAGTTTAACGTACATTGAAAAGCAGAATTTTATTAAACCAAACAAACACTTTGTTGTTTGTATAAAACGTCAATGCTAGTATAGCATTCAAACAAAATCTGATACTGATAAAAAAAGATGATTGGTGTACTCATTATCGAAATTTTATTCTTAAATAGTAAACAGTAATTTACAAATTTAATTTAATAACAACATTATTGTAGACCAAATAAAGATTTTCTTAGTCACTAGTGGGATGGTAAAAAAACTCGTGTCCGCGAATATCTACAGATAAAATTCGCTACGAGTAGAAAATGGACACTTTAAACGGATACCTGAGGATATTCTAAATGGGTATATCCGTTATCCGTTTATTAACGGGGCGGGTATGGGTATCATGGTACCTGTACTTGCGGATACCCTCTACCCGCAATTATATATTTACTTAAATACCCTTACATATTAATATAGATAAAATTACATAAATTTATTCAAAATTTTCAAAAAGATTGTTCATTACGAAAGAAATCTTATACAATTATATTACAAGAGAAAAGGAGCATAAATTTGTGAGCATTTAAACTATATTTTTTTTACAAAATTTGTTAGAATAATTAAAATTTATGTTCAAAGAGATTATTTTAAACAATAACTCTTTAATTTATAAATTTAAATTGATATTTGCAGTACTTTATAGTTGTCCACAACACATAAAATAAATTTATTATTTTTTTAATATATTTTTTAAAAAATATCTGCGCATATCCATGGATATCCGCACAGGTAATGGGACGGGTACATGTACAGATTTTATTGGGGAGGGCAGGTAGCGGGTAGCTACTACTCATGCCCGCCTTGCCCGTTGACATCCCTACTAGTGAGTAACAATTTATTACCCAATTTTATTGCTAAAAGTAATTGCTGTGAATTTTATTTTTAAAATGAAAAATATTCACAAATACTTAAGGAGTGCAGACACAAGAGATAAAAAGAAAAAAAGATAAGTAATTAATACAATTATTTTTTTTGTAGACACTGTGGGTATTATTTACCGAAGATAATGTTGTTTGAGTCGATAAGACTTCTCATGTCGGTTAATCTATGTGCTCAATGATTAATTAATGTAATTGATGATTTAATATGACAATAAAAAAGAAATAAAGAAATAATGAAAAGTGTGAATTAAATATTTTTAATCCAAAAATTGAGACTCTTTTACAGCCTGTTTGGCTGGAGTGAAATGAATAAAAAATTTAGAAGAGAGAGTAAAAATAGAGTAGAAGTTAAAAAATGGGATTATTTGGTTGAGATGAAATAATAAGAAAAATATAAAATAAAAATGGTGAGTCCCACCATGATATGTGAAGAAATAGCAAAAAAAATTTAGATAAGCTAAAATTTAATAAATTAAATACAATTTTAATCAATTAAATTTTCTTCCATCCAATGTTTAAATTTAATCAATTAAATATAATATTTAAATATAATGCTAGTACAATATTTAAAATAATATTTTATTTTTAATTTAATTTCTCTCTTCTATTTGAACCAAACAACCTCTTAAAATTGTGGTTCGTGTCTAATTTATTTTTTCAGGTCTCCTTGATGCAAATGATGTGTCCATAACTGTACGCAAAAGCCCTACTGCACAGGCAGTGAGGCAAAAGTGCAGAAGACACTCCGTCGTTTTGTTGGAATCTTTTGACCGGGAAAGTGCCTGCCGCCTGGTCATTTCGCTTTTCTTTACCAACAGTTCACTTTAGACATGTGAACTCTAGACGCGACCAAACGTTAATAATGGGACCCGGAATGAAAGAGAAAGTGAACCGAAATTCACACCCAAAGAAAACATAAAGTAAAAATTAAAGGACAATCTGTCCAAAGCATAATTTGTCATTTTGTCTCGTACAAATGTAAATATAATAACCAATACACCAGTTTATAAACATTACCGGTGTATTTATTAGAAGAAAAATAAATAGGTAGATAAAAATAAAAAAGAGAAAAAAAATTAAAAATAGTGTAAAAATAAGAGTATTTAATTTAAGAAAAACAAAAAAAGGAAAGAGAGAAGTAAAAAAAATAAAATACAACATAATCAATTAATTTTCTGACAATCAATCGAAAGAATTAGGTTTGATAATCGAATGTTTTTTGTAAAAAACATTACTGTTCATTTTCATCCGGTTCGGGAATGGCACCTTTTTACTCATTTCTTCTTTTTCTGCCTTATATCCTCGATTTTTACTGGCATCAAACGGAAAACAGATCTTCTCTTACCTCTCCAACAAAGAAAATTAAAAATAGAAGTACAAAAAAAAAAATGAAAACAGATGATGGAGAAAAAATAAATAAATAAAGAGTTAGAGGAGCTAGAGAGACTTCGGGCTGGAAAGGATCCAAATCCCATCAAATGATATGTTGGATAAAATTCTTTTTTTTTATTAACTTTTTTTTACTTAAAAAAATTTATAATTTTTTTTTTTTACCTGTAAGGATTATGATTATAATTGAAAAAAATAAAGCAAAAGAATAATATTTTTAAAAATAAAATCGAATATAATGGGGGATTCATTCATTTTTTTTTTCTTTTTAAATGGGGTATCAATCAATTAGTACCATCAACTTTTAAGATAATTATTATAAAAATCAACAATTTTTTCTAATAATTATAGAATAATTTTATTTATATTTCGTTATTAAACAATTATTTTTTTTAGCCATTGTATTTTACTAATATAAATCTTGTTTATATTAAACAATTATGTTGTTTTTTTATCAATTACAACTAAATTCGTCGAATAAGATTAGTAAAGGTTTCTATCGAGTGTCCCGTTAATAACAATTTACAGTTGGGCTTTATTATTTCAAAATTGGAAAAGGTCCAGCTTTATCATCTTCGGACGGAAGAGTTAAAGACGCTTATGATTTTGTCATTTTCGGTCAAGTGAACGAGGGGAAAATCAAAATCGTATCAAAATTCCAGTAATTAAATAAAATATAGTAATGCACATCATATGTTTGTAAAGGATTGATAATTAGTAATTGAATTAAGAGTAAATAAATAGAAAGCTGCATCAATCTTAAGAATAATAATAAATAAATAGAATAAATAATCAAATCAATGAATAATCCTCAAGGACACCAGAGCAACAAGAAAAAGAAAAAAAACAAAAAAAAAATCAATGAAATACAGGAGTTCAAGACTCAAGTATTCATGAAAAATAATAGGATTAAAAAGAAAAAAAGACAACCCCATAGGATTTGGTCTACATGAGCACAGCCGCGGCGATAATGAGAACCACGGCAGATCCGGTGAGTCTGTTCAAAACGGCACCGTTGGAGGCAGGTACTGGTGCTTCAGATGGTGGGGTCGAGATGGACGAGGGAGTGGTGTTCGGAGTAGCAGCAAGTGGGGACTCAGAAGGAGTCGACGAAGGTGGAGACGGAGGAGAGATTCCGGTGGCCGGTGAAGCCGCCGGGGTCTCAGATGACGGTGGCAC
This sequence comes from Spatholobus suberectus, assembly GCA_004329165.1. Taxonomy (NCBI): domain Eukaryota; kingdom Viridiplantae; phylum Streptophyta; class Magnoliopsida; order Fabales; family Fabaceae; genus Spatholobus; species Spatholobus suberectus. The sequence goes on along the minus strand of CM014729.1, from coordinate 5,278,585 downwards.
CGCAGCAGGCGTCGGAGACAGTGCCCTCCTCGGTGGAGTGGCCGCCGGCGAGTGAGTCGGTGATGACGCCGGCGAGGAAGCTGGAGACTGAGCCATTGTGGAGCTCAATAACAATGCAGCAACCAGCATAAGAACAAAGGTGCGAGCCATTCTTGAGTGAGTGAAGAAAGTTGAAATTAACAGCGAAGAGAGTATTATTGAGCTAGATTATGGGAGAAGAAGAAGATGTTTTCTCTTTGTTGTGATGTGAGAAGATTGAGCGAGAGTGGGAGGCTATTTATAGAGTAGAAGGGTAACCGCGTGAAGAGGGAAGACGCGGTCGGTTCATGGGCCTGGGCCGAGTGGTTTCCATGTTGAAAGGGTAAAGTGATTGCCACGCGGTGTCTAGAACGTACGCGTGTTAATGAAGATCTATCTTACCGTTGGATATAGGAATTAGGAAATATGGTAACGGTCGAAAACGGAAACTAATACAATACTGAATTTATTGTGGCGGCGGACCACTTAAACGTCGTGTTTATTCTACTATTAGCCGTTGAACGGAGCCAGGAATAACAAGTTTAAGAAAAGAAACAGAAACAAATTCAGAGTTGTTCACCTACTAATGTTGCTCGTATGTTCCACCGTAAGTGGAGTTGGCATACGCTGTACAGGCCCGATAAGCGCGTTTAACCCGTAATTTACGCGAATTAATTCATACACGTAACGCATTGCAGAATCATTTATTAGAAGCAAGGTTATGTAAGTTACTAAGGTTTGGACAGTGGTGAGTAATTTGAGTAGGTTATCCAAAGTGTTAGGTTCAAATTTTATTACCGTATTTATGAAAAGAAAAAAAGATTACAGTCTAGTCTTTGCAATTCACATAATCACTTAGAAACTAACGTTATAAAAAATGCTATTTGAAGTAGTATTTTAAAAAATGCTACAAATTACTAAAAAATCTTATTTATCAAACATGGCTAGTCTTTTATTATGGTTAAACAAGCTTTTCAGTTAATAAAAAAAGTTAGAAGCTAGTTAAAAATGCTTACCAAACACACTCTTAGGATATGTTTTGTTTTGAGAAAAAAGTGAAAGAAAAGAAAGAGAAAAAAAAGAAAAGAAATAGAAAGTGTGATGATTTTTTAAACTGTTTGACAAGAAAAAAAAAATGAAAGGAAAAAAGTTAAACTTTTTTTTTTCTTTTGTTTGGTTGGTTGGGTAGAAAGTGAAAAATTATATATATAATATGACATCAATATTCCTAATAAAAAGAGTAGTATGAGAAAATAACAATAATCTAGTCACACTTTAAATCATTCATTCCTCTCATTTTCTCTCTACTTATAGACGAATTGTTTTTTATGTGGATCACATGCGTGTTGCTTCTCTCCTCCCTTTCTCTTTGAGCAAACCAAACAATAAAATAAGTAGGTTTAATTATCTTTTGATCCTTTCAGTCATGCAAACTTTTCTTTTTGGTCCCTATACATGCACTTTCGATCTGTTTAATTCCTGCCGTCAAGTGTGTCTTAACTATATGAAATAAAACTGTCACAAAATGAAAATTGGCTGTGTAAAACCACTACAAATTGACATTTTCTAACATTTTTTATTCAATTTGTGGCGGTTTAAAATGATAGGGACCAAACTGATATAGAAAGTGCATGTATAGGACTAAAATGAATTATTTTTAACTATAGGGACCAAAAGATAAAATTTACGCAACTATAGGAACTAAAAATATAATTAAACCAAAGAAGTATAAAATTTGAACCTTTTCATTTGTTGCTCTTCCATTCCTCCATAATCTATCAAGCCAAACGTATCATTAGTCAAAGTAAGTAGGTACAAGTGACCCACAAACCCAATCAACCTAATACAACCTAATTACATTTTAGCGGGTTGGGTTGAGTCATTGGTTCGATTTAGGTTCATTTTGACTAAACCAATTGTAGTTGGGTTGGGTATCAAGTTGATGAGCTTCAAACCCAATTAATTAACTTGATCTAACTTGAGAAACATATAATATTAATTATAAATTAATAATTATGATCAACATATTGTTAGCATAAGGTATCAGTTGGCTTCTAAATATAGGTTGAGACTATTATGATCAGTATAGTGTTAGTCTCTGTAGAACACAAAATAAACACAAGAAGGGGGGGGGGGTTGAATTGTGTTAAAGCCAATTTTGCGATTCTTTTACTAAGTAACGTAAAGATTGAAATAAGATCAAAAAGATTTTCAAAACATTTTAAAAGACAGACGGAAGCTAAAAGATCAAAACAGAAAGGCACATAAATTTTATACTGGTTCGTCTCACCTCAGAGACTACGTCTAGTTCTTGGCAACAACCAAGTTCCACTAACTTTTCAAGTTACAAGTATTCTTTCCACAAGCCTCTTCAGGCTCAATCCAAGTAGTCTTTTACTTGCCTCTCCAAGCAAACACCCAAGTATTCTTTGAAACAAAGCCTCTTCAGGCTTCAACCAATCTCGTAAAGAAGGAGGTTTGTGTGAGTTTATCTCACTGGGTTTAACGTCTTATCAGACGAATATATATATTGAAGTACACAACAAATTTTCAAACTAAGTTTACAAAGACTTTTTCTTTTCTCAAAGCAGCTATGGGTTTTTAGATTCAGTAGCAATTATATCAACAACACTTGTAATTTCGACCAGTGCTCGAAGGAGATCTCTTCTTCTATTTATAGGCTTCTCCAAAAGTATCCATTGAGTATTTTGTAGGAGACGACCTTCGTCTGATGAAGAGAGTCGTTGGAACATTAAATGTAGCATTTAATGCTTTTTACTAACTTTGTCATATGATAAGATAAAGCAGTCTGCTTATCTTTTCTATTCTTGTACTCAATCTTTTAGCAGTTGTCATGTCTGCTTTCCCATTCTGACATTCGCACACATATTCCTTTTTTTTCATTGACTTTACTCGAGAGTAGGTATATAGACATAATACGTTTCGAGGTAGCTTACGCTTTGATTGTGCAAATCATTTTAGACTGCTCTACATCGTTTGTAATCTTTGTTAGTTACGAAGTTTATACAAATAAAGATAAGACAATATTCAATTTGAAAAACATTAGACGACATAATGCGTACTAGAGATAAGACGATATTTAATTTACAAAACATTAAACGATAATGTGATCGAGAGATATAATTTTCACTGTTTGTTATTATCAAAATATTTAAGAGCTACAAATTCGTCACTTGTCTTAACAGTATCATTTTTTTATAGGTGGGATTCTCATTTTCATTTTCTTCCTTTTTAGTTTTAGCTATGGAATGTTATCTTTTATATAATCTCTCGAATTGTATTTGTTTAGATATTTTTTTCTATTTTTTTGAATTTTAAAAATATAATAATATTTTAATCAGTCAACCCGACGATCCAACCCAAACTAATCCAATTAAGATCAGGTTGGTTTGGCTTGGTTTCGTACCAAAAAATAACAAACCTAATCCAACCCAATTACATCCCTAAGTCAAAACAATTTAACAAACATTAATTTATTTTTTTTGGTTACATTTGACAAACATAAATAACAATGCTAATTATTTTTACTGGAATAACAATGCTAATTATTAATTTTTGGGGGGAAAAATTAATAACAGTTTACTATTGAATATTGCCAAATACAAACTTGTTGTATATGTAACTAAAATATTAAAATCAAAATTATTTGATGATAATATTAATTATTTATTATTATTTGTATAAAAACATTTTAATATATGTCTGTGTGTTTGTGTGTTTTGTGATAAAAACCATTACTATAACTTAAAAAAATAAATTCAAATGACATTTTTCTATTTATACATTTTACATGCAAGTATTAAATCAAGTATATAAATTTAAATTAAAATAATATAATAATTAAAATTCTAATGAATCTGTTCATTATAATTTAAGATATTGTAAGTATATTTATATATTTTTTTTACTTTGTATAAAAGAAGTTTTTTGTTGAAATATTTTTATTGCATTTTAAAAGAATGAAAACTAATTTAAACTTAAACGTATTATATATTATTTATCTAAGTTAAAAGTAAAATAACACGGGTGGCACACGAAAAATAAAAAATACTAACAAAAATTTGAAGTCTTGATATTATTTTGTACCCACTTATTGTAAATTAAACACTAAAATTCTGGAAAAAAAGGTTATAAATATAAAATAAGGGATAATGATTGGTATTGTTTGGCTAGGACTTGGGATACTACAATGTTCATTTTACACACACACATATATGTAGTGAGAGTCTTTTTTATGTGAGAATGAGAGAAATAAAGCTAGACCATTAGATCTTACTATGAATAGTCAAGATTAAAACACATAAGTTATGTGAGATTTTTAAAAAGTCACATGATATTAAATTTTGACCATCCATATATGATTATATGGCTCAAATTTACTCTTCTTACTCTCATATAAAAATAGTCCTCTCACTATATATGCTCCTTATGTATATATATTATTGCGTGTTGGATGTCTATATATTCGTACTTGAACCTGTTACTCCCACTTTAGTTAACTTGAATATAATATCATTCTGCATTTGTTTGACAAACCAATAAAATGTGAATACTATTATAATACTATTATTAATGATAAGAAAAATAAAAAAGAACATTGATTAAAAGTAAAAAGTGTAAGTTTATTGACGAAAATATTCAAAGATAATCTAATTTCTAACTATAAAACAATATAAACAAAATTCTTTAATTTAATTTAAAAATTATTTTAAAAACTTTTAACTTCCTAGTTATAAAACATAATAAATATATTATATAGACATGGATAAAGTTGAATAATATAATACTTATAAACGCAAATTCTTGTAATTAATTACTTAAACCCATACTCAGCAATTTGATGGGTGAAACATCTTATCTTACTTATTATAGACAATTTCTATTTAGATCCAATTATCATTCCTTTGAAGAGTTCAATTTTGTTCGCTCTCATATTAGGCCTTTCCTCCTTCCGAACATTGGGTCAATTCAAACTTGTAAGGAAACAATATTTTTTTATATAAAAAATTTAAATTAGGAAAAAATAACTATACATGTCAAGTGTCTTACTTTTAAAGAAAATGAAGCATATACTCCAGGAGTACTAAAAATAATTTGCCTCGTAGTGATCATTAACTACAAAAATGAGTTGCTAAAAAAAAAAACTACATAAATGAGAAAAAATAACCGTCAAGCCATCAATATTAACCATTAGCTGTGACAAGGTACAAAAGGAATTTATTTATGATACACAGTAGAGCTACAAATCATAACTTTTTCTATCATGCATTATAGAGGCAACTGTCAATGTCATACATGAGTTATTGTACCAAAAAGAATGAAGAAACTAGGTTTGAATAGGCAATGACTTCCAGAATCCGGAAGCAAAAGGTAATATGATGAACCTCTATAAAAGCACCAAAGAAAAATAAACCTGAAATTTGAATAGGCAATGGCCTTGTCTATAATGCACGGCATTATGTTTCAAATCAAGCCTATAGTACCTGAGGATTATCAGGCAAATGAATAAGAAAAATCAAATCACAATAGAATCTTGGTTTCTATAACTTTTTGCAGCATGGAAATCTACTTTCTCATCTGCTGTGTCTGGCACGTGTATCTAGTAAAAAAAAGGGGGGGGGGGGGGGGGTGGGTTTATAAGCCAGTAACAGCATTAGAATCATCAACCCTACTGGCATTACCATTACCATTGTCATGAGTGCTCAATCGGCCGTTAAATTCCATGCCATATATGTGACCCATTTTCACACGTTTGGTCTCTAAATATCTCTTGTTCTCTGAAGTGATAAGAGTTAACAATGGGATCCTACCCGAAACTGTCAAACCATAGCCTTTGAGCCCAACATATTTTGCTGGATTGTTTGTCATCAGCTTCATAGATCGAACACCCAAATCCCTCAACATCTGCAAGTAGAGAAATTCAAAGTCAAAAATCATTCCAGTTAACTTGTATAACCATAGTAAATCACCATCTATTAAAGAAAAGTCAAATACTATGTGAGTGTAAGATATCAAATATCCAGCCATTAAGTACTTCTGATTTAATACCTGTGCGCCAATGCCATACTCCCTGGAGTCAACGGGCAATCCCAACTCCTCATTGGCTTCTACGGTATCCCGTCCAGCATCCTGTAGGTTATAAGCACGAAGCTTGTGGCCCAATCCAATACCCCTTCCTTCATGTCCACGGAGATATACCAGCACACCCCTACCAGCAGCTTCAATCTGTTGCATTGCAAGTGCAAGCTGATTTCCACAGTCACATCTGGCAGATCCAAATATGTCTCCTGTCAGACACTCTGAGTGTACCCTCACAAGAACATCTTGTCCATCTCCAATGTCACCCTGTTAAATAAAAAACAGTCAACTACAAAATGGCTTAAAGTCACCAATCAATCAAAATAAGAAAACTTCAAGACAAGTTTTCAAGCCCGTCTTCAGGTTTACTTGCTTACTATTTACTAATGAAACCATTCTTGAAGGAAAACTAAGAAACAAATAAGGGATTGAAGAATGGATGCAAGGTTCAAAAAAAAACACACTTCATCCTCTGTCTCTTATATAACAGCCTTAATTGGATAATATCAACCTCCCCTTCTAAACAGTAAAAATAGTGAGATGTAAGAATGGTGAATAGGTTATCCTGCTAGTGGTATATGATAACAAAGAAGAAGTTGCCCATTGACATAAATGTTAAATCATATTGCCCTACCACATTAACATCTCATGCTCAAACATATTTTGTCTGCTTAGTCAAAAGCATTCAGCCAGCAACTATTTAGCAGACGCAGTTAATCCCTTCATAGATTAAATCAATAGGAAACCCTAGGCTTCTTGACAATAACTCAGACAATTATAAGGAACTGGTATTTTATGATGTTTCAAATTGATGGGGCCAAATGGCCATCTATGTCAATTTTAACTAAACTAACACTTATTATGAAACAATATGGAAACAGGCCATCCCAAAGTAAGTCGAGAAATGAAACCTAAACTCTTGAAAAACAATCAGAACAGCATAATAAATACATCAGGAAACAGCATTTTTTTTAAATCCTCCTCCTCTGCCTCCCTCTCTCTCTCTGTCTTTTTTTTTCACACACACAACTTCTAGCTCTTCATCAGATCTGTGACAGTGTGAGAAAGCTTAAGTGTATCGAACTCTCAATAAATTGGTTCTCATTAAATCATTAAAATTCCATTTTTTTAGAAATTAGATTTTAATTCTAAGAAGAGTAGCATCGAACTATATTATTGTTAATTACATCTGCTTTGAGTTTTCTATATTGTTCTTTAAAAGCCAAAGCATAAATATTACTCATGCTTTGGTTCTGACAGTGGGACTTTCATGAATTCAAGATTCATCTATATGTAAACAACTATACAGTGTAACCTAGGAGGGATGGTATAATATTTAAACCACTTCCATTTTGCCAGTATTCTTACACCACATTTGCAGAAATCAAACATAAGCTAAACCCTAGGTAAATAGGTTTGATTTACTCAAGATATAGCACATGTTACATATTTCCACTACAAAGAATGTTCACAAGTTTTGTGACATATATAACCACAAGCAATGCTCACCTTAACCATTGCAATATGCTCTATGCCGTCTAAAAGTGACCTGTAACAGTAAGCCGTGAATGGTCCCCACATTGTAGGTATCCGTGCAGCAGAAGCACGATCCACTAATTTATCTCTTTTTCTTCTATATCTGTCATAACAATAAGTGTTAATCTTCTTCTATATATAATAAAAATGAAATAAGCAACATTGCAACAAGTTACTCAAGTAGCAAAAACCATGAGAAAAAATAGTGCATAAGAATAAAATAAGCACTTTGAATTTAACTTATCAAATGGAAGATTTTTCAAAATAAAAAAAGGTTTCCATTTTCTTAATAATATACAAATTTATATTCAGGGAAAACCAGAAAAGTTCACCAAAAAATACCTCACAAAGCCATCATTATGTTTGACTGAAACTATCCTCAAAAGACAAAAGTACCACAAAATCCTAGTTCAATTATGTATTCATGATTCAGGCTTATAAATTATTATATCAGATTCATTTAATATATTTAAGACAACTTAAACAGATGTAAATTATAGTATCTGCACTAGAAATCAGAATCTAAACATAAAAGACAACATAAATACGCATACAGTGAATTTTACTACATACTCCACAAATTGTAACTACATACCTTATTAAGTCAGCAATAGATACAATTTTCAAATTTTCACGCTCTGCAAACTGGCGAAGCTTTGGCAGTCTAGCCATGGAACCATCATCATCTACAATCTCACACAGAACTGCCACCGGATCCAAGCCAGCAAGTACAGCAAGATCAACTGAAGCTTCTGTATGTCCAGCTCTCTTCAAGACACCACCTTCCCTGTATTTTAGTGGGAAAATATGGCCTGGGCGGTTGAAATCACCCGGAATAGAATCTCTGGATGCAAGGGCCAAGACTGTTGTTGCCCTATCATGAGCTGACACCCCAGTGGTGGTACCATTTTTAGCATCCTACACATGAATATTAAATTATTGAAATCTATCAAATTGTTGGGAAACACAGGTCAATCTGAGTATATCAGATGATTTTGGATGACAGCAAAAAGTAACTAAAAAAGTTTTCCTCCTGTGACTTACAGTGGACACCAAATGAAGATGAGGAAAAGAAATAATAGAGATAACATGGTAGAATTTAACACAGAAAACCCCTTGGTGTGAGAAGGAAAAACCACAACACTTAGTCCAAAAAAATAATCTCCACTATATAGGAGGATAACAGTGCAGAGTCGACAAATGTTTGATCTTTATAAAACTTTGTGTTTGCACCTTTCTAGGGGACAGTCAGTCACCTTTGATTTTAGCAAAAGTTGGTCTAGACCTAGAGAACCCCAATTATAGAAGTGCAGCTTGATAACAATGGAAGACCTTCAGAAAGATATTGCACTAACTCCACATATAAAGATGCATGGAAAAGTAGTACATACCACTGTCACAGTGAATGCTGTACGAAGTTTCTCATCATTATCCTTGCTGTTTACCATCAAAGGAAGTTCCAATCTATCCAGATCTTCCTCTTTCATGCTTACACAAACTATCCCAGTTCCATGCTTTACAATAAAAGCCATTGCCTCGGGTGTTGCCAACTGTGCTGCCATTATCAAGTCTCCTTCATTTTCTCGATCTTCATCGTCCACAACCACTACCATCTGCATCATTAATATTAATATCAGTTAAGAACAGTAATCTAATATGATACTGAAACAAAAGAACTTCAGCACTACAGACCTCTCATGTGCCAATTAAAAAATAGAGGGGGAAAAAAATTTACTGAGAGTAGCAACCTTTCCCTGGCGAATGTCTTCAATGGCCTCAGGGATGGAAGCAAAACCTGCTGTGGGGCTGTCCAAATCAAATTCATCATTGTCAACAGAGAAAACATTGTTTGTTAGCCCCGTGTCTGCTGCCAGTGTTCCATTAGGTTGTACCTCAATTCGAAAAGATTCATCCCCAACCAGATTTTTACCTATCACAATGTCATTGCCATTTGGATAGGAAAGTAGGTCACCCCCTCCAGAGATCAACGTAGCTTTAATTCTACTAACAGCATTGTCACTTGAGGGGAATTTAGAATTCATTCGGACAAAGGGCACATCCTTGAACAATTTGAATTGTTTGCTTGCCCTGCATTGAATATAAGAACAGATCAAAGGTTAACTTAAAATAGTGATATCCAAAGATTAAAACCAACGAGGGCGCACAAACTGCATTCCAAAGTTAAGCACAGGGACACCATGAGCAGCTCTATGGTCCATGCGGGTAAAATGTTTCAGCATAAAACTTAGAACGACATGAAAGATAAACACTTTGATACAATAAGGCAGGACAAAATGCACAAACAAAGTGGTAGTCCAGAATTTGACTGAGACCGAATTAGAATCAAACAAGCAGAGCTCAGAAGCGATCCGTAGCATATTTTTATACTCAAAATTCAAAGCATCATTTCACATAAGAAGAAAAGAGATAGAAAGAAATATCCCTTAATTTCCCACTCAGCATAAAACCACTATTTCTGTATCACCGGGCCCAACCCACGCGTCCCATAAAGAAAATCAAGGCAAAAAGAGGGATCTTGCATCAAATTGTGGTACAGCCAAAAAGGTTTCTGATGATGGATCCCAGAAATGAAAATGCAACATTCTATCTCATAAAGGAACAAAACTTAAAAAAAAAAAAAAAGAATATTGAGCTTAGACTTTTGGAATGCAAGAGTTTAATGAAAATAAACACACACAAAAAAAAAAGAAAAAAGAAAAGGAAAACGTTAGGATATGGCGAAAGAAGGAACCACAGATAGAGTCTAGTCTAGGCAGTATATAACAACCAAGAAGGAGACTCACCGCGGACATGAGAGGGCTGGTGAGGAAGAATAGGAGAGATTGAAAGAAGCCATTGTTTTGTTTGTTCCAACAAGTCGATGGGTTTGGTTTTCAGCTAGGATGGCGTCTCGTTTTGAATGTATTTATATTTATTCACAGAAAAGAGAAAGAAATTAAGCATCGACTTGGAAGCTTCGTCGAACCTGACTGAGTCAGAACTCCTTCCTGCCACCCATCTTTCTCCTATTTAACTATCTTATATGCCCATACTCTTCTAATTTTCATAATACAACAATAATTATTTGCAATTGTCTTTATTATCTGATTATTATTATTATTATTTTTTAAATATTCATATCTTTGAGACTTTGACTTAGCAGATCCAATTCGTATTCGTATTATATACAGTTAACAAACTGATTACTAACAATAGTCTAGTTGGGATTTTCCCACTCACTTCACGTGATTAATTATTAATTATATACGTAAATATAATTAACTTTTTCTCACAGATTATTAAAAATAAATAAATATAATTGTGTATAATTATCAATTTATACTTATGACATTAACGGTTAAATATATTTCACAAGTGGTTAATAGTAACACTGATAGTTAAACATGACTTACAAATAGTTAATAATATTAAAAGATTATTATAATGTCTAATAATAGTAGTTAATTTTGTCTTACAAGTAATTAAGAGTAAATATATATATATATATATATATATACACACAATGACTGGAGTCGGTGCTGTGTTGGGGCGTGGCGTAAGGTGGTAAGCGATTACGTTTGGAAAATGCAACGCGTGTGGATGGAAGGGAAAGGAGAAAATGATGTGCACCAAGACAAGTAGTACGAATATTAAATTAAAAATAGAGTCTGGAATTGGTTAGGTCTTTATCCATTGAATAAAGACGGCGGTTCTTTCTGGAACTGGGATTCCAATCTGTGGTATCACTTTGACCCGTGACTATTCCTCTATTCAACGGCGTAAAGTAGTTTTGTTTTGCCACCACCGCTTATAAACCTTTGAATTTGGACAATAAGGGTTACGGAGCTGGAGAGAAGAAATTGGATGCAAAAAATAAACGTCATCCATTTTTCCTCTTTTTCATTTAAGCTGTGTTTGGTAGAAAGAAAAAAAAAGTGAAAATAGATAAGTAAGAAAAAAAAGAAAAAAGTGATAATAAAAACTATTTGATTGAAGAGAAATAAAATTATTACCAAAAACATCATTTTATCCTTATAACATATAATTGATTTTTTTCTATTTTCCACTCTCTCACCAGATTTTTGGTACTTGAGTTTGGCCATTAAGTAAAAACATACATAATTGATTATATATGTATACATAATTGATTGTTTTTACATAATCGATTATGATACAAAAGAGAAAAATACCAAAAAGTGAGGTTAACCGATGAAAGTAGTCACATACAATGCAAAAAACAAAGCACACTTTCACCCAAATTTTCTCATTTGAGTGTGGAAGTATTTTTATGTGAGCCCCACATATTTTTTAAAAATTTTCTTTCTTCCGTTATTTCTCTTCTCTTCTACACTACTTCAATGGTACCAAATAGAGCATCACCGTAGGATTATAGCAAATTTTAGGAGTAGCCAAAACCAATTTAATAATTTTTTTTTTTCAAATTATTTTAAATAATGTTTGAAAAGAAACGAAAAAACAAAAGATATTGATTCAAAATGATAATCAGTCTTTTCACTGATTTACAATAGAATTTTTTTAACAAAAATACCTGTTGGTGAAAAGTTGTATTAATTTACAATGAATTAATGAATTTTTTAAGTCAAATCATCTTTATTTAAGAAAAACAACGTTTCTTAAATGTTATTTCCGTCTATACAGTTTAATATACTTGTCTTCTACTTTATACTAATTATATTTAAGCACTTAAGATAATAGCACTAATCTATAAATAATACATTTAGAAGGAACATTCAAAAAAGTTTTAAATACGTGTATTTTTTCTATTTAAATTTTAATAGCTTCTTTAGTACTCTTATTTAAGATTTTCTATTTTTATCAACCGGACATCCATCTTACTGGTTAATGTTTGTCAGCCCATTATTTTTCATTCTACATTTTTTATTGACTATTAAAATGATTTTTTTTAATGCCCTCTGGCTAGTCATCTCCAAGTTTTTCTATTAACCTCTCTACTAGGGTGTTCGTGGAATGGGTTGATATGTGTCTCTATCTAGCCCGAAAATTTGATAGGATCAATTGTTCAAATCCAAACCTGACCCAATTAAAACCCCAATAAGTCATGGGACAAGACTGGGTCAACCCGGTTTATTGTCATAATATATTAACATTATATATAGTTATATCATAAAATTGAAGTAATATTTAACTACAATTAGGTATATTTTATAATATATATTTTAAGATAAATAATATTAGTATAAATATAATATCATGTTAGACAAAATACTATTTATTAAGTCAAGAAATTGTATTATTAATATATAATTATTTAAAAAATTAGACTTTTTTAAAAGAATATATACATTGAATTGGGTTGGGACAACCCAAAATATAACCCAAAGTCGTCCCAAAAATACACCAAATCTAATTTCATAAACTCGAACTAGTTACAAGTCCCTTTTGGCCAAACCGAATTAGTGAGATAGGACAAGTCATGAGCACTCTACTCTCTACACATCATTTCAGCACAACTTTCAACTTTTAATCTATTTTTTCGACTGTTGTAATCTGCAACTTAATAATTTCTATTGCTCTTTCATCTTAGAGATTTATATTATATTATATTTGATTATTCATTGTTTTCACCAAAAAAATTGATTATTCATTGATTATTTAATTTTTTTAAAAATAGATTGACAACCTTTTTTATTGGGAACGAACTTGCTACCTTACCAGTCTGTCCACCACGAGAGAAGTTAGAAATAAATTAATGCAGAAGTTAGAAATAAATTGATGGATGAAAAAGAAATTTTAGATTGACGGATTTTGTACACTCCGTGCTCTGCTATGCTATATTGTACATTGTGTGTCTTGAAAAATTTAACAGTGCAGCATATGACATTCTTTCATGAACGATTTGCAAGGAATGATTTTACGCTCTCTTTGGTGGTTTCTTTATATAAATGGTTAACACTATAACCTATCAATTGCTTGAATTTCTTTTCTTATTTTCATGGAGGTTAATTTTCATTACATGCTTATTTTCTGCCTCATATGTCATCTCGAAGACATGATTTCATTGATGTCATAACTCCTATGAAGGAGTCATGGAATATTATTACTAGGGTAGTTAAACTATGGTTTGTTGCTGATATAAATAAGCACTCCATCCCTTTCTCAATGGAGATGGTGCTTATGGATGACAAGGTATAATCATTAAATTTTTATTTAACCTTTTTCAGTTCACTATTGTTTTTACACACTTCTAATAAGTTAGTATTTTGTTTCAAGGTGATAAGATACATGCCTCCATTAGAAAGACTAATTTACAAGTTTGAAAAAGATTTGAAGGATGGTTCTATTTATTCAATTGCTTTTTTTTTTTTTTGGCTGCTTCAAATGTCAGAACTACTAGACATTAATACAAATTAAATTTTGAGTTTGCTAACAAGTTTGTACTATAAGAGGATAGTTGTGTTTCTTCAAATCCTAAGAGTTTTGTTTATGTGGTATATTTTTCTAGGATTACAACATAGATCATTTGATTGGTAAGCTTCCAAGCCTATTAGGTTGGTAGGAATAGTACTTCTCTTTGAAACCTAAAGTTAGTTTTAATTTGATGCAGATGTTATAGGTATAATGATTGTTGTGGGTACTAAAAAGGTATGTGAGAGAGATGGTGTTAAAACAAAAATGAACAACAGTTATTACTTTTTATTTCCTTTTTTATAACTTTTGCTTTTTTTTTGAAATTACAGTTGCAAGATAATGTTCTTCATTTGGAACTTATGTGAATGAGCTAAATTCATTTCTTACCTCTATGGATGTAAATAATTCTATTGTTATTCTTATGTTTGTAAGAGTTAGGTCATCCAAAGGTTTGAATTTTATTTAAAGGCAATTACACAACCTAATCATGCACTAGTTTTGTTATTTAAAGCTAGTTGATTCTTCTATTGAAGGAACCACACTAAGTTTACATGTGAACTTCTTCATCCAAACTTCTTTTTTAGTGACTTCACTTTTCGCTATATACTCTACTTTAGTCATTGAATTTGCTACCATAGTTTGTTTGGAAATTTTCCAACTCATCGCACCAATATTTAAGGTGAAAACATAACTTGAAATAAATTTGCTATCATCTTTGGATGATGCAAAACTTGCATCAGTATAACCCTTTAGTTTTAATTCAGAATCTCCATAAATAAGGATTTGATCTTTAGTTCTTAAGTACTTAAGGACAGTCTTAACCATTTTCTAGTGTTCCTCACTAGTTTACTCCATATTGACTAAGTAAACCTAGTGCATAAACAACATCAAGATGTGTACAAATCATGGTGTACATGATAGCTCCCATTGCAATAGCATATGGTACCGTATTCATGTGTTATCTCTCTTCAGGAGTTATAGGACAATTCTCCTTATAAAGAATGACTTTAGTTCCTATTGGCGAAGAACCCTTTTTGGAGTTTTTTTTATTATACATCTTTAAGATGGTATCAATGTAGCATAGATTAAGAGAGACCAAACAACCTTTTAGATGATATCAATGTACATTTGTAAAATTTTGCACAAAATCTTCTTCTTTTCTTCTGCTTCTACTGCTGCTTCTTCTTCTTCTTGTGTTGTTTAAAAGAAAAAAAAATGCACAAAATGATGAAATTTTTACTTTTGAATGATCAAATTAGAAATATATTCTAAACATTAATTTCATTTCAATTTTGACAAAATTGTTGAAACCAAAGACATATGCAACGTCCAACTCTTAAAAATATTTTCATGATAACAAAGGTTATTAAAATTTATGAACTTCTAACAATATGCTTCATATGTAATGCCCACGCGTTTCTTCTCTAAATTCTCATAAAAATTGCTTTTATGTAATAACAAGTGACTAAGTTTTATAGAAGTTTCCAAAGAATAACTCTCTTTCAAAGTTTTTTCAAGTGCTAAACATTAAGCGTCCAATTCATTTTTTGAATCAAGTGTCCAAAACATGCTTTATAAAGAGGCGTCCAATGTGCCTTCTGGACGATGCTTTTCAAGATAAATCCTTTCATGTTCTTCTCTGCGAAATATGGTTGAGATCAAAATCTTTTCAAAATTTGACTAAGTCTGCTAAGACTCAACTTAACATTCTTTTTTATTTAGATATTTTTTGAATATATGCCTATTTTATTTCAAAATGACACACATGCTTTGATCTTAATCTTTCTCAAGTATTAGAGACAAGTCAACGTATCAAATAAGATATATCAGAACTGTCTACTTGGTATAGCAGAAAAACAAAAGAACTTTCCTCAAAGACAAAAGAAAAAAGAATGTTTTTATGGTAATTTGTCAGAGTACTACCAAACAACATTTTCTTTCTTTATTAGAAGAAGACAAATCATATTTGCTAAAGAAAGGAGCACGCCTTCACACATTTAAAGCATAATCAAAACGGGAAACATTCTCTCTCAACGATTATTTCTTCCAAGCCTATATATTGAAGACTTAAACAAAGGAAAAAGAAGATAACAACACACGAGAACAAGTGAACTAAGTTATTGGACAATTCTTGAATACTTTCATACGCTTTGATTCAAAGTTATTGCCTTGTACTTAAACTTCCATATCTTCACTTTGTGAGTTATATGTGTGATCATCTTAAGGTTTTTGATATTGTGAAAGCCTAAAGAGACTTAGTGTTAAAGAATACTTGGATAAAGTAATCTTGGGTTGAGATTATTAGTTGTGTAAGTTTGAAGAGGTAGTAAAAAATACTTGTTTGTAACTTGTTGAAGTTAGTGGATAATCCTTTTGGTGAAGGAGCTAGACACAACTCTAAGTTATAAAGTAAATCAGTATAAATCTTGTTGTATTGTATCTTCTGTCCCTTTCTTTCTTAAAGCGTTACGAAACATCTTTTGCAAGCTTGTATTATATTTCTGTCTGCAAAAAGTATTGGAAAATCACTAACACACAATTCAATCCTCCTTCTTGTGTGTTAACTTGTTTATTTCAAAAATTATAACTAATTCAGAATTATAAATTATATTATGTTTTGAGGATATATTGTATAATGTATGTGTCAGGAATTGACAATTTTTACGGTATTGGTTAAAAATTAAGACTGGTTCAATAATTTGTTATTTTGTAATTCCATGAGGCTGTTATAGAATTGTGATTATAATTCTAAAAGAATTCCATGCGTAAAAATTATAAGAATACGACGAATTCCAATTTCAAACACTAAATTTATGCATTAAACATGCATTCCATATTTATAATAATTTTGTTTCAACAATAACAATACTGCACAAATTACCTTTTAATATCTACTAGAAATTTCTTTTCATTTTATGAAATCTACACTGGGACTCATATTTTTTCGCTTGCAGAAATGTCTTTTATATAATAAAAAAAGGAAGTTTTGGCACAATTTTTCTCACCAAAACTATGGACACTTTAGATCATTTCTTCTTAACTATTTTAATTCTCATTTATTTAAAAAATTGTATTAATTACTTGGACATTGGACATTTAATACATAGTGAGTTTCTAATTCACACTTTATAGAATATTTTATTTTTCATCTTTCATTAATGAGTATTTGAATTTGTGCATTCATTTATTAGTTATTATGAATTTATTTATTATATTTGAGAGTTTTATTTTATGAAAAGAAAAATATCAAATGCAAAAAATAAATAAAAATATTTTGTTTTCACTGTTTTTTGTTTTTAATTTTGAAAATAGTCAAAGTCAAAATAAAATAATGTTTTTATAATTACTAGTGTTTAAATTTATACATCCATTTATTATATTTATGAATTTTAAACTTTAAATAAGAATACCATATTCAAAAAATAAAATAAAAATATTTTATTTTCATTGTTTTTTACTTTGAAAGTAATTAAAGTTAAAATAAAATAATATATTTTATCATTAAATATAAAAATAAAAAATCCCCAAACTAGAGGCGCTCCATACATTTCCCTTCTTAATTATTTTATTTATTATTTATTTAATAAGTTGTATTAATTACTAAGACATTTAATAGATAGTGAGTTTTTAATGCACACTCTATAATGTTTTATTTTTTATTATTAAGTGTTGGAGGAAAGATAATGAATTTTAATGATTTTAATATTTGTGTATTTGAATTCATACATTTATTTATTTGTTATTATGCATTCATTTTATTATATTTATGAATTTTATTTTTTAAAAAATAAAGATATCATATACAAAAAATAAAATAAAAAGAATATTCTGTTTTCAGTATTTTTATTTTTAATTTGAAAATCATTAAAGTTAAAATAAAATAATATTTTTATAATTAAAAATTATTGAAAATGTGCATTCATTTATTATATTTATGAATTTTATTTTTGAAATAATAATATTAGTTTCAAAAAATAAAATAAAATAAATTTTAATGCTTAAAATAAATAAAATATTTTTTGTTGTTTAATGGATTATTCAAAAGTATTCATTATTTTAATTAACATATTTTATTTTCAAAAATTATTTAATGTATTTTTTAAATGGGAGGCTTTTTTATAATCTACATTTTATTGATTAATGAATAATTGAAAGTTTTCATTATTGTAATTAACTAATTCTATTTTCAACATTAAATTATTTAATGCTAACGAATTTCAATTATTGAAAAGTCTTCAAAAATTTCTATTTAATCTTTCACAGAAAACATATGACCCTGACAATTGTAATATTTAAAATATTTATATTTAAATATTTTAAATATTACAATACTAATAAAATATTTACACTTATATTTGAAATATGTTATTGTAATGTAATATTTTGTAATTAGTATTTTAAATGTGTAATATTTAATTTAAATATTATAATTCTAGTAAATACATTTACACACATATTTTAAATATGTTGTTGTAATGTAGTATTTCTTAACTTATTTACTGGTTCATTTTTTTTATAGCACGTTTAATCAATTTTTTTTTGTTGTTTAATTTTATCTGCAATAAATATTAACAATTTTTGCATATCTCTTATACTCATTTTCTTTGTTTCTATTTTTTTCGCATAAACTTAAAGCAATATATTTTGTATTTTATTTTTATTATTTTTGATATAATTTATTATGTATACATGATTTTTTTTCAGTACAATGTTATATACTTCATTTCATGCATGTATATCTTTCGTTAAAACTAATTAAACATTTTTTTGCAATTCATTTGTTACCATATAGTATTCTCAGAAGATATTTATACCTTTTGATTTTTTATCATATTATTTGTGTCTATTAAATATAAATTTCAATTTAACTAACTATTATAATTTACACTAAATATAATGCACGGATAAAAGGACTAGCTAATATTGAAAACAAACCTATCTGTAATGGTTTGCTAATATCTATTATGGAATAGTATAATTGTGGCAAGTTATCATCTGTTGAGTTCACGATTATAATAAGTTTTAAAGAAAATAGGCTATGTATTGATATGTAAAATAATTTTATATTGTCGTTTAATCACAAATTACATATATGGTAAATTTGTTAATTTATACAATAATTATCTTAAAAGTCATATCAATAATAATTTTTGATTGGTTAATAATTTAAATTTTTTACACTAATAGTACACTAGTCATTAAACTCAGTTTTATGGGTCAAAATTTTCAACTTTGTGGGTGAGCTCACAATCGTAGCACTAGCGAATTTTCAAGTCGTTTCACAGACAAAAATTTCCATTGGGTTAACGTTTTGAACTTGTAGTTTGTAAGTAAGCATGTAATTGTAGGACTTGAAAATTTTGCTTTTACGTGATTAGAAACAAATTTTGATCTGAAGTTTACTTTTAATTTTTCATATCCACATTTATTTATTCTTTTTTTTTCGTATTAATTGAGTATTTCATATGTTCAATTATAATTTTAATATATATATGGGATAGGATCCGTTTACACCAAGTGTAAGAGTTAGTCAAATTACATCTTCAATAACTTTTGTATAATACAAATTTAACCAATCCAACCGTTGAATTTGATGATATTATCTTTATGATTATGTATATCAAATTTACATCATTTGGACTTTTCTAAATATGTTATCTAATATTGAATATTTATATATATTTTAATATTATATTGTACGTTAAAATAAAGTGATTTAATGAACTATTAAATAATTTTAGAATTGTATGAAATTTTGCATACTTAATCTAATTAATAAGAACATCAAATTCAACGGTTGGATTGACTAAATTTGCATTATACAAAAAGTTATTGAATGTGTAATTTGATTAACTCTTACATCTAGTGTCAACGAATCTTGCTCCTATATATATATATATATTGCTAACGTATACCTACTTATTTTTATAATTAAAGTACGTTAACAAGTTACATCATTAATGTATTTTAAGATAATCTTAGTTATAACTTACTAATATACTCCAACTAAAAAACTAGTGCATATACGATAGCAAACTCCACAAGCATTTACTAACATACATCTACTTATTTTTTAGTTCTAGTACATTAGCAAATTATCCCGTTGGTGTATTTTAAAATAATCCTTAATTATAACTTGCTAACATACTTCTGATTAAAAATCAAGTAAGTGAACATTAGCAAATCCACACACACACACACACACACACACACACACACACATATATATATATATATATTTATGAGATATGCTTCATGTACAACAGTTCACACAACAAGTTGTATAACAATACTTTTTGTATCTATCTCTCTCCACCATTATAAGATGTAATAAATGATGTGCAAGAGAGATAGAGATACAAAAAAGTGTTGCTGTACAAATAATATTTCTCTATATATTTATTTTAAAATATTAAATTTATTTTTTATTAATATTTCATTAAGTAATATAAATATTGTATGAGGTGCAAGGTGAGAATTGCTCTAATGATGGAATGCTACTAGAGCTGACAATTTAAGTCGGACCTAAGTCCACTAGGCCAGAGTGAAAAATCAATTCGGGCTAGGCCAACTCGAATTTCTTTTAGACTTAGAATTTAATGGCTCAGCCTAATCTTATGTTGGGTCAACGAGTCAAATTGGCCTTAATAAAAAATAAATGGGTTAGGATTCGTTGACACTAGGTGTCAAAGTTAGTTAAATTACATCTTCAATAACTTTTTGTTGAATGCAAATTTAATCAATCCAACCATTGAATTTAATATTCTTATTAATTAGATTAAGTATACAAAATTCACATCATTTGGACTTTCCTAGATGTGTCATCTAACATTGAATATTTACATATATTTTAATTTTTTATTGTACTTTAAAATAAGTGATGTGATGAACTACTAAATAATTTTAGAATTGTGTGAAATTTTGTATACTTAATCTAATTAATAAGAATATTAAATTCAATGGTTGGATTGATTAAATTTGTATTTAACAAAAAGTTATTGAAGGTGTAATTTGACAAACTTTGACACCTACTATCAACGGATCCTAACCAAAATAAATTTACAAAACATGATTTACACGTTTAATATGTATAAATTTACAAAAGCTTTTTTTGGTACATATTGTAACACCCATACTTTTATATATTAAATTATTCTGTATGTTTAAAAAATTGTTTTAAGTCATCAATGTATTTAGAACAATTAATAATAATTTTAGAAATTTTTCTGGAATTTATTGAGATAATTTTTGTAAAATAACAAAAATACCCCTAGTTGACTGTAGGAACCAACCAGAGACTTTTTGACCTCAAAATATTTTGAAAATTTTATATTAAGTATTTCTCATTATAAAAACTTTATTTTGAAAGAAAATTAGTGAAAAATATAACAATCCTATTTCAATTCTTCAACTGTTTTTTTATATTGGACAATGCAATTCTGAAAAATCGGGAAGGAATTTCCAAATTCTGAGTCCCCACCATTTAGCTCAAAAATTCAAGAGCTATTTAATCATGATTTTTAATAATTTTTCGAGCCGGAGCCTGAAAAAATAGAAAATGACAATTTTGTCCCTACCTCTCAATATTAAGGGTTGACATGAGGAAAAGATTCAATTAAGATTAAAATGTCGATTTAAGCTTGGAATTATGTCATATATATTAAAATATAATTTGGAAATTTTATGAGAATTTCTAGAATTCATGTATAAAATGACCAAATTACCCCTAATTGTCTAATAAGTCATCCAATACTGGTTTGACATTCAAAAAGGATGAAAATGGTAATTTTAGTTTATTTATGGGTAAAATATTTAATTTTAGAATTTTCATAAAAATTTTGGTATTTATTGAATTAAAATGGATTTTCTAGCTTAAAAATACAAAATAAATACATATAATTTGAAATAAATTAATAAAAATTAAAATTTATTATTAGAAATTTATTTTTGATGAAAAATAATTTATTTGTCCAGTTTTTCATTAAAATGCATTATTTTGATATTAAAAGTTAATTTTTTAAGTTTAGGCGTTTTTATCGATATTGGTTAATTCACCTACAGATAAAATTTGACACATGGAGGCTTGGGACAGCTGGTGGAGCACGTCCCCAACCCTAAAATAGGTGATTCACCACCTATTTGGGATATGTGTCCCTAAATTGGATTAAAAATAAATAAAAATTAAATTTATGACATAATAGTGACATAATGAATGATGTAAAATGGTGAGACACCTAAGGCCCCTCTTCCTCTATAAATACCACCATCCATGGAGAATATTTTCACCATCCTTCTCCTCCATAAGCTAGAAAGCCTCTCTCTCTAAATCTCTTCTCTAGAAATTTTTCTTATTTAGTTTTTATGTTACAATTTTGCTAGTTTTCAACTAGTGGAATTTCTCCTCCTAGAAGCTCTGTGCCAATAATTCATTCTCTTCATCAACCACTTTAGAGGTAATGGGGGGAGTGGGGTTGGTTCTAAATTACTGTCACTTTGCATGTTAGTAGGAAGGGTTTTCCCCTAAACCCGTTTAGGCTTAAGTTTTATTATTGTTATTATTGTTTAATATTAAACTTTAATTTTTGCTAAGTTGTTACTCTACCCAAATTTATATTATTAAATCATAATTACTAAATTGTTACTCTGCTCAAATTTAAATTATTAAATTATACTTGCTAAGCTGTTACTCTGTTCAATTTTAAAAATTAAAATGCACTTGCTAAGTTGTTATTCTGCTCAAATTTAGAAAATTAAAATGTATTTATCTAGTTTTTATTCTGCCAAAATTTTAGTAATTAAATTATAATTACTATGTTGTTATTCTACTAAAATTTTATATGATTACTGAATTATTATTTTGTTAAAATTTTGGTATTGTTAATTTCTGCAAAATAAGGCAGAAATGTTGATTGTACTGGTGCTAAAATTAATTGAGACCAGGGAAACCTCTGCTTGAGAAGTTAGGAATTGATAGTTTAGTGAGTAATATAAAGCAAGTGACATGCGGTGGCATGGCACCCTACTAGGGAAGTTACAGTTTGGTACGCTGAGGAATGAAAGGCAGGGACCCACTTGCAGAGGTCTTGGGGATAGGCATTGAGTAGTGAAGGTCCCAATGGCCAGGGTAGCGCCCTTGAGTCGGGATATTCGCCTGACCAAGCTCGATAACCCCGACAATTGCTAGCATTTCAGGATTGGTTTGATAGTATATCTCTATAAATGGATATCCTAACTATTATTTTCCTCAATGATAATGAGGACTGTACCACGTAATGATGTTGAGAGAGGTATATGTACTCCAGTTACTTCCTAGGTTTTATTGAGAACTACTACCCATTAATGGGAAGTATGGATCCATACCTAGTCAAGGATAGTCTAATACAACTTAGAATGACCTTAGGATCCCTTTTGTTGTCAGCTGTATTTTATCTTTGTTTTATGGTAGATTTCCTACCATACATGTAAAAGTGATTTTAGAACAAAACACCTCACTCCATTATTTTCTTCTGTGTATGATTGATCGTGATTATTGAAGACGACATTAACGCTCCATGATGCTAAATACGAGATAGAGAACATCTCAACGGGAGAGGACCTGAAGACCTATAGTATTTTCTTTTTGTATGAGGGATATGGTAGATAAATACTGCTCTATATATGATCTTTTTGATGTATATATTGGGCTAGGTAGTATATGTCTTTCAATGTACTTTTGTTTTCTGACTGTTATGTATTACTTAAACCACGATGTACCGTTTGATATATATATATATATATATATATATATATATATATATATATATATAAATAGTTTTTATCATTTCATTTTTATTTCCAAATCCTGTCAAATTTAGAAATTTCTCTTATAGAATTAAAAAAAAATTCTCACATTTTCATCAACTTAAATTAATAATTAAATTAATATGAATTATATTTAAATTTAAAAGAGTGTTACACATATCCGTTAATGACTTTGCACATGATGCAAGTATTTACAATAACCTAGTTGTGAGGATTCAATATTCAAAATTCTAAGCTTTTAATATGCTGTAAACTAAGGAATATACAAAAGCTTAGAATATGTTTAACATATTCCTTAGAATATGTTTAACATATTCAATATGCAAAATTCTAAGCTTTTAACATTACATTTGCACGACATGATCGTTCGTCATCCTATGTTTAATATGTAATACAAGATCCACGTAAATTTACAAAAAGTTTAGTTTTCAAAATTCTAAGGAATAAAACATGTTTAATATATATAAATTTACAAAAAAAAATAAATGATTAATGGGACTGGGTCAAATAGGTCCTTTTTTTAGACCTTATTTTTAGAAGTCTAATATTGCCTGTTTGGCAAATTGGATTAGGCTAAATAGGCCTAGATTTTTTAGGCTTTGTTTTTAAAAGCTCAACTTGACCTTAATTATGGATTGTTCAAGTCGACCCATTGGATAGGGGTTCAAGTTGCCAATTCTAGTTGTTGCTTCTTATCCTTATTGTAATCTTTAAGCTCTTGGAGTAAATGGGAATTGATAATTGTAAAACACATTTTAATACTCTTAGTAGATGCATCAAGAGTGATTGTTATAGCATAGACTTGACTATTCCTATCTAAAAATGTTGGTTTATTGTACTTTTTAAAAAATCATTCAATTTTAAAAAATCACACACACACACACACACACGCATAATTGTAAACACACACATGGGCTCAACTCTGGACAGGCGGTAGAAACTACCAAGCTGGAGTACGGTAGGGGCAGAGGGAATTTCAGTGAAGTGGTGAAATGCGTAGAGGTCGAAAGAACACTAACAACAAAAGTATTTTGCTGAGCCGATGCTGACATTGAGAGACGAAAGGTAGGAGAGCAAATGGGATTGCGTATATGTTTTTCTAATATATACTAACTTATTTTTTAGAAAAGTACTTTAACATGTAATAATTTTTATTTTCTAAAAATACATCTAAAGTGTAACTTATTAAATTACCTCTTCTAAAAAATAAATGAGTATTCTAAACCAATCCAAATCAATTCAATTATATTTGGATTGGTTTGATCTAGGTCATCTTAAATTTTGTCAAACCCAACCAAAAATTGTCATTAGAATATTTTTATTAATTTAAGTTATTTTTGCTCCTAATTTTTGTTTTGTTTGGGATTACATTTTTCTATTAATAATTAAAAATGGAGATGTTCAACACCAGTCTAAGGAGAAGAATATTCAAGGCAAATTTAAGAATTTCTATGATCCTTTGCAAGCCAAGCTCTAGTGGGGTACTTATAAGGATTTTGATGCTTAAGTCAATATCTGCAGGAGAAGGTGAAGAGAATAGGATTAGAGAGTTGTTTACTTGAGGCTTGCTAGACTTATATATATGAGTCTTATTGAGACAAGTTGGTGTCTCTCGCATGATGATACATGAGAGGTGCATTTGAGGCTAATTCCTTTATTTGTGATATTTGTTATTAACCAATTGTGTTCGTGATCTTATGTTTTGTGCCTATATGAACTGTATGTATAGGAGGAAGGTTGTTGAGTCATGTTAAACTATAGTCAGGTAACTGATAATTGAGCTTAGCAACATTAAACTAGCATGTTTGCTTTGTTTATTTACATGAACCTAACTAAACTTCACGAGACCCAGATTACTAGGAAATAGTAAATTACAAGTAATACAACAAAATGAGAGAAATAAATTCTCAAAGTTCAAGAAATTGTCAGTTTGCCATTTTTCAGCTGGATAAAATGATATAATGATGATAAATAAAACGAAAGCCATTTCAAACGATTGTCTTAAAGTAGCAGAAAATGACATCTATAACAAGGCACGTGAGAGTAACACAATGTGAGAAAAGGAGAGATAAAAAGAAAACCATAAACCCAAGGAAAAAGAGCAAAACAAACTGTTAGTTAAAAAACAAACAAATGAGGTTAACAAGTCTCCTATGATTTTCCTCCTCACATAAAAGCTAGGTTTAGAAAAATATGTTAGATGGATAATGAACCATTTACTAAAAAGTATTGACCCGGTCCATTTGATTCATTAAACTTTAATTTTGTATATAATTAAATGCACTTATTGCATACATGTTTAAATAGATTGGGTGATTAATGAATAAATGCATTTAATTAACACCCTTACTCAAAATCACGGAAAGAATTATATTGCTAACGGGTCATTGACACCAGAATATTTGAAAAAGAATTTTCATCAAGCTTACGTGACCGGAAACTGATTAGAGCAAGAACTTTCACTAACAGGTAAAAAATCGGTAACACAAAAATAATAATAATTGAGACACTAGTCTCATTGTGCTCTTGATGCTCTTACTAATTTATGCATTGTATACAAAAAAAGAGCTCTAGCCAACATTATCTTTGTGCTAAGCAGATGCAAAGAAAATAAATGCGAAAGCCGAATCAGGATCTTAGAAAAAAGATAAAGATTTTAGAAATTTGAAATTTCACTCAATTAGGTATATTTTTAAATTCTTTTTTATGAACTAGGGGAGCACAGACAGTATGTGCCTGACTTTTTTTTTTTTTGTATAATGATAGCATTGAGTTTTGAATTTATGACTTCATGTAAGCTACTTCGATCCCTTCACTACTAGGCTAACCCTAGTAGGGTTAGTTGACTAACCACAAATCTTATTTCTTTTATAAAAAATATTAAATTTAATTTAAAGTAGTATGTAGTTTTAGTGAGTGGTTTAGAGAATAAATGAAATTTGAATAAAAAATAAGAAAATAGAGTTGGTTATGATATACAGTTACATTTGAGGAAGTTAAAAGGGTTAAATTAGAAAAAAATGTGGACACCAAAATGGCTTACTGCCATTATATATTTATTGTTATAGATAATAAAATACTCTATGAACATATTCTAGAATTTTTTAAATGACTTTATTGACATCCAAACAAAGATAGATTTTAAATTCTTTTATAAATACATTATTTTCTTAAAATTATTCATCCAAACTTATATATAGGTGAAAAAAGTAATAAAAAAAATACATTAAACATATTATAAATATGAAAGGTATCAATGCTTTTTTTTAATAAAAAAAAATTGGGTCTAACAAAAACAGATAATATCTAACAAAGTAATGAATTACAATTCAAATTCCTATTAGGAAAGAGACTCACATTTAATACTTAACTAATTCTTGAGTACAATTTGTCAAATGTAAGACTTAGTGCATATTTGAATTACAATTGAAAATGTTCAAAAGTATTTTTTCTCTCAAAGCAACAAATTTTTCATTCTCATTTTGTGTCTTGGAATTCGAACATATGTATTAAAATTATCAAAAATACTTTTGTAACTTAACCTAAACATAGCCTTAGTCTTAATTTGCTTGACTGCTTGTGAATCTCTTTGGATTTGTCTCCAGCAAAATTATTTCTTAAGAAGATATATGTGGAAAAAAAATATTAATTAACATTAGTGGTACTTATAAACTTAATTCTTTGGTTATACAACACTAAAGAGTGTCAATCAAGCAATAACGTTAAGTACATCCTTGGTTTTTATGCAAAAACCATGTACATTGGTCCATATCCCATATGCACCGGCCTATTTTTTTTTTAAGTACATCTCCATATGCATATGACTCTTTTTTATAAGCACCTAGCATGTTCATGGTTTTGCACCTGTAAACATGTTAAGTACATCCTTGGTTTTGTTTATAAACTAACATCATTGACAACAACACATGCACGCAGATTACATCAACAATGCTTAATTCTCTTTCGAAATAACAACGATGAACACCAAAAACATTAGTAAATAACACGAGAAACGGATTCTCAAATCTCATGAAATCGACAGATTGCCAATTTTCAGTCTGGTAAATAAAACGGGGGGCAAAAAAATAAAGAAAGTCATCCCAAACGGTTGTCTAAAATAAAATAGCAGAAACGACATCATGTATAACACAGCAAGCACGGCAGGCACACGAGAGTCCCACAAGTACAATGTGGTAAATAGAAAAAGCAAAAAAGAAAATAAATAATAAAACCACGAAGCCAATAGGAAAGAGCATAACAAACTTTTAAGTGAATAAAAACAAAGGAAAAGAGGGTAACCAGTGTACTACAATTTCCCACCTCACATCAAAGACATTGTAAATACCGAACTATTGAATCTCATGGGCGACAGGAGTCACAACTCACAAACCTGAGCGAGCAAGCATCAGCATCACTCGTTCGTTCGTTCCGATTCTTGTGACAATGGAGAGCTTCGCATTCCACTCCCTCTCAACCCCAACCTCCTTCTCTCGCTTTTCCCAACTGCATCATCGTCCTCGCCGTATCTCCCGATCCCAATTGAATCCCACCCCATCTCTCAGTCTCAGATCGCCCATCATCATCTCCCAACCTTTTTTTCCCTTTCCCTTTCCCTCGAAACCCCATTACCCAATCCAAGCTTCTTCATCACCTCCTCCTCCACCCCCCTCAAAATCCCCACCAGCACCTCCTCTACAAGGCGCGAAGCCAATCCCCTTCGTCGTCTCCATATGCATCGGCCTCATTGTTCGCTTCGCGGTTCCGAAGCCGGTGGAGGTGACCCCGGAGGCCTGGCAGCTGCTCTCGATCTTCCTGTCCACCATTGCGGGCCTGGTTCTGAGCCCGTTGCCGGTCGGGGCGTGGGCCTTCCTGGGCCTGACGGCCTCCGTGGTGACCAAAACGCTGAGCTTCTCGGCGGCCTTCAGCGCGTTCACGAACGAGGTCATTTGGCTGATTGTGATCTCGTTCTTCTTTGCTCGCGGCTTTGTGAAGACCGGGCTGGGGGATAGGATTGCGACGTACTTCGTCAAGTGGATGGGAAAGAGCACGCTGGGCCTGTCTTATGGGCTGACATTCAGTGAGGTGCTTATTGCGCCGGCAATGCCTAGCACCACTGCCAGGGCCGGTGGGGTCTTCTTGCCCATTATTAGGTCCCTCTCACTCTCCGCCGGCAGTGAACCCGCCAGTCCCACGGCTAAGAGACTCGGGGCTTACCTCATTCAGAACCAATTTCAGGTTTGCTTTTATTTCCTTTCCTTTCTTTTATCTATGATATAGTTAGGTTAAATACACGCTTTAGTCTTTATATGTATTTTAAATTCTCAATTTAGTTCCTATATGTAAAAACTTATTAAATCAGTCCCTATACATATCACAGATTCTCAATTTAGTCCCTGCCGTCTTAACACCATTTACACATTTTTAATTTATTCCCTATATACGTAGCGCATTCTTAATTTGGTCCCTATACATGCAGTGTATTCTTAATTTGGTTTCTATACATGCAACGCATTCTTAATTTGATCCTTATAGTACAGGGATCAAGTTAAGAATGCGCTGCATGTATAGAGACTAAATTAAGATGCACTGCATGTATAGGAACTAAATTAAGAATTTGTAAACAGTAGGAATCAAATTGAGAATCCGCGATATGTATAAGGACTAATTTAATAAGTTTTTTTCGTATAGGGACTAAATTGAAAATCCGTAACACGTATAGGGTCCAAATTATATATTTAACCATATAATTATGACAACTGACAAGCATATGGGACAGATTTAATATGAGAAAAATCATTATACAGTTTCAGATTTAATCAATTAATCATTTGGGACAGAATTCGTAAGATTTACAGGTTATTTTCAAATTTAGCTTTCTGTGAAACAACTGGAAATCTTTCTTGGATCTTGCCTGCTTGGTGTATGCTTCACTGCCTTGTAAAAATGTCTGTTTTCTTTTAGGTTTAATTACCTTTTTGTCCCTATAGTTGCATAAACTTTACCTTTTGATCCCTATACTTGAAAATAATCCTTTTTAGTCTCTATACATGCACTTGTGTCTTAACTCCGTAAAAGAAAACTGTTACACAATGAAAATTGACAGTGAAAAACCGCCACAAATTGACATTTTTTGGCATTTTTTATTTAATTTGTGGCGGTTTAAAACTGGTAGGGGACCAAACTGGTATCGAAAGTGTATGTATAAGGACTAAAATGATTATTTTCAATTATAGGGACCAAAAAGTAAAGTTCGCGCAACTATAGGGACCAAAAAAGTAATTAAACCTTTCTTTTATTTTTATTGGGTTTATTTTGATGAGACGTGGTGGCACTGTGTATGGCTGTTATAATTATGTTCATATATTCTGATGTTGCTGAATTTTCCTCTACGCGTTCTGTCTCTTGTTCGCAAATTGCTATCATGCGATAATAAAGTGACTTGTGCATTGCCTTTGTGACCCATGACAGTCTGCTGGTAACTCTAGTGCTCTTTTCCTAACTGCAGCAGCTCAAAATCTGCTGTGTATCAAATTAGCAGAAGAGCTTGGGGTGATAGTTTCAAACCCTTGGGTTACTTGGTTTAAGGCAGCTAGTTTACCTGCACTCGTTTGTCTTCTTGTTACACCATTGATTTTATACAAGCTTGATCCCCCTGAAATCAAAGACACACCAGAGGCTCCTGCCCTGGCTGCCAAGAAACTGGAGAGTATGGGCCCTGTCACTCAAAATGAATGGATTATGGTCGGTACAATGCTTCTTGCAGTGTCTTTGTGGATCTTTGGGTATGTCATATGCCTTCTATTATATCTACACCTATGTGTATGGATGAATTTTTTTTTGACTGATTTCTAAGTTTGTTGACTTTTTGTATGGAGAACTTGGTCCTTGTGGAGATGCTGAAAATATAGAATTTTGAAGGAAAAATGTTTATTTAATTAATACTTTCTAATTTTTTTCCATGTTCTGGCCACCTAGTTTATGCTCTTTGGCTTATTATGGATGCTCGTTTTAGGAATTCTTTCGTATGCTCATGAACTTATGACAATAATGTAATGTCATTAGTAATCGTACGTTTAAATTGATGTCTTCCAACAGGCCCAAACTATGCTTATGCAAGTCACTACACCTTCTGTTGATGACTATGAAAGAGTCTACTAGTTATACCTGTGTAGCAGTGTAGATTGTTGTTCTTCTTACCATTTCTCTGAGTTGAATTCTGTAATATCCGTGTTTTTTTGGTCCTGCAGAGACACTATTGGCATAGCAAGTGCTGTAGCTGCAATGATTGGTTTATCAATACTCCTCCTATTAGGAGTCCTTGACTGGAATGACTGTTTGAATGAAAAACCAGCATGGGATACCTTAGCTTGGTTTGCCGTTCTGGTAGGTATGGCAGGCCAGTTGACAAACCTTGGTATTGTGAACTGGATGTCTGATTGTGTGGCCCACAACCTTCGGTCATTCTCTTTGAGCTGGCCGGCCTCACTAGCTGTTCTTCAGGCAGCTTATTTCTTCATCCACTACCTTTTTGCAAGTCAGACTGGGCATGTGGGGGCTTTATACTCTGCATTTCTTGCCATGCATAGAGCAGCTGGTGTTCCCGGTGTTCTGGCAGCGCTTGCTTTAGGTTATAACACAAATCTTTTTGGTGCAATAACACACTATAGTAGCGGCCAGGCTGCTGTATACTATGGAGGTTTGTCCCTCTCAATAATGTCATCTAATTTCTGTGTTTTCTATTTTTCTTTCCAGCTATATTATTATTTGGCATGTGTTGGTTCAGTAACTTACTTTGTTCAATTCCCTATGCTACAGTGGATAATATATATCCTTCTCTTAAACTACATGCATGTCAATTGTGTTTGGTTCTAACACTACATTTCTGTCTTCTCAATCTTGATACTGCTGTTTGTTCAATGCTATATTGGATGAAAAGAAAATTAATTGTAATTTTTAAAAACCTACTGAAAGAAATATTGTAGGTGATTATTTTTATTCTTGTTCTGCTGATTCTAGTTGTACTTTGTCACCAAAAGGCTTGTTTCTGTTAAGGCAAACCTAATCTTTATCCATCCTTCCCACCTTTTCTTATGAATTTAAGTTATGTTCAAACATGGCATGGTGGCTGATATGATTCCGATTCTTGTATTTCGACAGCTGGTTTTGTAGACCTTCCGGATATCTTCAAAACGGGGTTCATCATGGCTGTTATTAATGCTATCATCTGGGGAGGTGTTGGCACTTTCTGGTGGAAATTTTTGGGCTTGTATTGATTTTTCATTTCCATGTAAGTAAATAAGCACATTTCCCGGTTTCAGTAGGCCTTTCTTTTTCTCGGCCGAAAGAAAAGGTCCTTCAATCGAGGACAGTTGAGCTCATCATTTTGACATCAATTTTGTCTGCTTTTGGCTTTGTTAGTTTTAGTATTCTTAACCTTTCTTTAGTTTATATACACTAGCTCATTCATATATGTTTATAAAGGTTTTCAAGGAAACCTAAAAGATTTGACACTTGCATGATCTTCTTCTGTGGATGTTTAGCATGGTTTGACGCCGTTAGCTTTATGACTTTTCAATTTTGTGATCTACCTTGGTGTGCATTAATCGGTGTGATGGTGTCTAATGCCACTTTCATGTATCTATTGTCACTCCTATTTAAATAATTTTTATTTAAAGTATTCTTTGTTGGGTCCCTATTTTGTTTGGGTTGGGCTCGGTTTATAATGTCGTTGACGAGAGACCCACTCGTTTAAGCAACTTCACAATAAATAAATAAATAAATGAAGACTAATTTGTGCATAGAATCTAGAGGTGGCAAAATGGGTCGGGTTGGCCTAGGCTTGCTCACTAAAATATAGGGCTTGGGTTATAAATTTTGAGCCCGAATAAAATTTTGATCTGATAAACCTGTGTCATAATTGGGCTCGAGCCAGGCTAACCTAGTGGATTTTGGCTACCGTTTATTTTTAAATTTTATTGAGAGAAAATGAGATTAAGGGAGGTGTATTGGATTAAGATTTTAAAAGACTATTTTGGCATAAAAAAGTCTTATGGATTTTCAAAAGACTATGTAGAAATGTAATAACTTATAAAATTTTTTTAAAAGACTTTTATAATTAGGATTTTATACTTTGGATTTTAATGGATTTATATCATAAGAATTTATAAGATTTGAAATGATTTTATGAATTTTTATAAAATATTTAAAGTTACAAGAGTTGATGAAAAAACATAACCAAAAAATGATAAGGTTTAGATAAAAAAAAAGTACAAACAATACAAATTTTCTAATCTGTTAATAGCTAATTGATTTTAACTTCACGTCCTACTAATTTGTCAAAATAAAAACATTTGTTTTCTAATATATAGAACAAATTATTACCTATCGCTTAACCATTTCATTACAGTCTGAGGCTCCTTTTAATACCTCAATTATATAACAAGTCATAGTTCATAGTGCTTGCTTAAAATAGGGAGTGTTCAAGAACAAACAAATAAAACACTTCACTATGAGAAGGAAAAAGAAAAAAAGTTTGAACTTCCTAATAATTTTATGGGGAAAAAATTCCTAATAATATTAGAGAACATGAAATCTACATAATTCACATTACAGAGCACACTATTTTATTTGAAGCTAAAATGAAATCCTATAATTTGTGTTGGGAATAGTGTGTGAGTATGTGATTGGCATTGGTGATGTACGTAGTTTTTTATGCATTTTTGACATTGTCTTTCTAGTAATGTACACAATGAATTCGTCCAAATAAGTTAACAAAGACAAATAGGAAGGTCTTTAACCTCATCGAAGAAAAGACATGCAGGATCAAAAGAAACAGATGACCAAGTATAATATCAACATCCATAGCTCCTCCAATGAAGAGAGAAGGAATTATGTGTGAGGGGAGAAAAAAAAAGTCTGACAACAATATAAAAAGAAGGAATGGGAGAGTAGAAAAGTCTCAAGGGTTTGTGTGAGATTGTTGGATGAATGTGATATTTATGCATCTCATTGAAAAGTCATACGAAATCCACCTTATAAAACAATCCATTGAAATTTGTATATTTTTGAATATCAAAAGACTTTTTGTAAGTCGTAAAAAATATCAATTGAATACCACCATATTTTGTTACTCTCTTAAAAAATTCTTGATAGTCCTAATTGAATATCATAAGACTTATTTATATTATTGAAAAGTCTTGATTGAATACCACAAGACTTTTTTATGACAAAAAAGTCTTTAAATCCTTAAAATCTCAATTCAATACAAGGTGGTAAGAGAACTTTAGGGGATTAAAAATAGTTACTAATTCATTGTCTCAAATTTTCATTTGTTTGACATAGGCTTTGATATTTAATTTTGACAAAGGTTACTTATAAAGTTATAATACATGACTTCAAATTATATGTTATCTTTTTTGAGTTACATATATTTAAGATGTTAGGAGACTTTTGAAACTTTAATTTATTTAACATAGGCTACTTATAGGGTTACAATACATGTACTATATTTTGTACCTTTTGAGTTGCGTATATTTACAATGGTATAAGACTTTTACAACGTTTACAAACTCATATGCATAAACCATTAAATATATAACTATTCTTTCTGTAACTTTTAGAAAATGATAAATGATATTATCTTATAATATATAAATGTTTTTTGTATTAAAAATAATTATAGTGATTGTCATAATATCACATTTCAATCTTTTTATAAATGGAATAATATAATAAAATAATTATTTATATTTTATTTATTACCCTAAAATAAATTTGTTAATAAAAATAATTATCAAAATATATTTCAACTTTCATTTTGAAGAAAAGTAAAAAATTCAACTAAAAAAATAAAAAATAAAAAATGGCTAGCTGGTCCGAAATGCCTACAACCTGTGTAGGGCTAGGCTTGGACATTTAATTAAAAGATCGAATAAAATCTGGATCTATTTGGCCCAGCCCATTATAGTCCATGGCCCCACATCAGGCTGGTAGCCCATTTTGCCACTTTAAAATCTTAAAATAAAGATATACGAATAAAAAAAATAAAAAGGGTTAAATTTGAGATTTAATTTTCAGTTTCGTTATATGTTGTTAAATTATTAAAATGAAATATTTTAATATGCATATTAATTATTAATCTATTTTATTGATGGAACCTTACAGTATATCTAGTTTAATTGTATTGGTAACTATATATATATTTTTTTGAAAGGCGTATTGGTAATTATTGAGTATTGGAATATTATTCTCCTCACAAACAACTCATAGCATGGAAATTTGATTCATATTTGATGGGTACTTGAAAAAGTAATATCCATGGTAGGAAGAAAAATTATTCTCTTGGGTATAAATTTGAGTATGAATATTTATCAATAAAAAATTATGAAGATGAACGTATGTTTGGGGAGGTTAATATTCATCCCGACCTCATACACGCATTTATTATTTAATATATTACATTTGAAACTAAAAACAATATATTTATACAAAATAATACAAATGAGTGAATGAAATATCAAACTTAAAAAATTGTATATTTCATCTCAAAGTTGTGAGTCTTCCTGTCGTAGATTTACTATCTAATGTTTTCATGACTTTATCTTCGTTGGGTACTCTCTCATTGTTGAATCCAATTTACTGTAATGTTTTTGATTAATACTCTTTATTATGTTGATTTTTCATAGTTAATTTTATTATAAAAATAATATTTTTGTTTTATTCGTTTTTGAAGAATAAAATACATTAAAAGGAAAGTATATTTTATTTATCTAAAATATAGATAATGAATATTAATTTAAGTATGTAAATAAGGATGGTAAAATAGGTTAGACTTGTACAGGCAACCTATTTAACCTTTTCTTTTATGGGACGAGTTGGAGTTTTTAACATACCAACTCATTTTAACCGCTTTGCCTAACCCGTTAAGAAACGAATTGAGATGAATTGGGACATAGTCAACTCATTTTTCTTATTTTAAGACTTATTAGGTAATAGTTATTGTATTAATAGTATTTTATGATTTTTATCATGTTTTAATTTAATTAGAAATCGTTTAGATAATAAATAATGTTTGTATGGATTATATTTAGATTTTTATAATTTTTTTTTGGCTTAATTGCACATTTGATCTTCCAAGTATCACAATTGTACAATTTTGGTCTCCCAAATTTTAATTGCACAAATTGAGTCCCCCAAGTATCCAAATTGTGTGGTTTTGGTCCCTCCATATGTGTGTAATGTGGCATGATGATGTGATATGCTGAAAATAAAAGAAAAAATTATCAAAATGATCATAATAAGATTTGAACCCTTCACCTTAGGTTTTAATAAGAATCTTTAATCACTAAACTAACAAATTTCTTTGATATATAAATGTAAAAAATAATATATGTAACTTAAATAGAGACCAAAATTGCTTATATATTTACTAGAACTAAATAAATAGATTTATATTTATTATATATATTATTAGTATTAATAATATTATTAATAAATTAATACTAATATTATTAATAACTAATTATATATTATTAGTGTATTAATAGATAAATTAATAATTTAATAAATATAAATTATTTAAAATATGATATAAATGTATGAATATTTGATATAAATTATTAGGTTAATTTAAAATATACGATATAAATATAAATTTTAGTGATCAAAATTTACAAATTAGATGCTCAACATCATCATGGATCTCCATCGCCTCAACATTAATACTAATAATATTTATTAATAACATCATTAATATTAATTTATACTTCTACATAAATATATTAATAAAATAACAATACTAATAATATTAATATATTTTTCTGAAATTAATATTTTATTAATATATTTCTTCACCGTTTATATCATATTTTAAATAATTTATATTTATTAAATTATTAATTTATCTATTAATATACTAATAATATAAAAATATTATTAGTAATAATATTAGTACTAATTTATTATTATAATAATAACATATATAATAAGTATAAATTTGTTATTTAGTAGTAGTAAATATATTATATTTTTCATTAATATACTAAAGAAACTTGTTAGTGTAGTGGTTAAAGGTTGTTATTGGAACATAAGGCAGGGGTTCAAATCCCACTAATGTTAATTTAATAATTTTATCTTTCAACCCGAAACCAAAATCATAAAATTGTGATACTTGGAGGATCTAATTTGCGCAATTGGAACTTGGGAGTCAAAATCACACAATTATAATACTTAAGAGATCAAAAATAAAATTAAGCCAATTTTTTTAGTGAATGGACCAAGCAACTCACTTTTTGTTTTTGGTAGGACAAAATGCCAACCTACCACAAAAAAGGGTAAGTTAGGATTTTCAATCCATTTCGCTAAAGCAAGTCAACTTGCCTCATCTCATTTTCAGCAAAATAATACCACGCGTGAGTGAGATAAATTGTCCCATTTCACTTGCCATATATATATATATATATATATATATATATATATATATATATATATATATATATATTAAATGTGGAGATAAATATTAAAATTACTATTTATGTAGGTATGAATTCAAGGACAAATCTTTTTTTAAAGGCAGCATGAGAATAGATACTACAATAACTTCAAACCCTAACCATTTTCATATCATTCGTACGTTCATTATTATCCAATTACAAATTTATTACCATAATCTAGTTGATGATCCTGTGCAGATCTCAGAATCCAACACAAATCATCGTAAGTTGTAACTTATGGGACACAATACTTTAAAATAAAAATAAATAAATAAACAGTTTTTCAAAAATAAGCATCTTTTCTAAAGTAAATAGAACCTTGGTATATATGAACGTCCATTATGCCGAAGGCAACAAGAGAAAAATATTGACATACCTAAAAGCGGCACATAGCAGAAATTAGCTTGGCAAGTTAGTTATTTTGCATTTTATTTTTGTGAATTTACATTTCTTCGGTGAAAAGCTGTGTATAAATATCTTTTCCGGCATAGAATAGCCATCGTATTTCCCCTAAACTTGGACAATATCATGTTCTAATTTGCACAAGCTCATAACGGAAGGAAAGCAGTAAATGGACAACCACATTTTTTTGTCCTACTTTTACTCTAATCACAAGACTTCATATCTACAAACGCGTTAATTCCGCTGATGCGCTCCTTGAAGCTGAGATATTTGGAGTACTAAGCATAACAAAATGTCTAGTTTTATTCTAGTTTCTCATAGTTAAAATACCCCATGACTAGAACATCCAGACACCCTTCAATTATATCTTGAAAAAGTAGCAGTAATAAGCACCTTAATTCGTACAGTAGTCGCAGCTCCATATTCCCAAGGTCCCTCGCCTCTCCATTCGGCCATGGAAGGAAAGCAGGTAGTCCTAAGCTTAAAATCTACATAAAAGATATATCTAGGGAAGAAA
Organism: Spatholobus suberectus; assembly: GCA_004329165.1. Taxonomy (NCBI): domain Eukaryota; kingdom Viridiplantae; phylum Streptophyta; class Magnoliopsida; order Fabales; family Fabaceae; genus Spatholobus; species Spatholobus suberectus. Next base: position 5,240,332 of record CM014729.1, on the reverse strand, counting down.
AGAACTTCCTGACCTTTAGAGTTATCAAAATGATTTATTCTGCAATAGTCTTCAGCGATGGCAGGAACCAGGAATGAAGTATATGGAATAAAAAAAGGAAATTTATGATGCTATATATGGTTATAACTGTACTTCTATTTGTCAATAAGCTTCATTTTTTTGACAATTCAGAGGTTCCTCATAATTGTTTAATGTCCGTTTGGGTGTTTCTTAATTTACTGGATTCGGAATGATTATTTAATATATCACATTTTGAAATGGTTAATGTTCAGTAATCAGTGGTGTATTAATATTAACCAATACATGTTCAGGATGAAAGTTTCTATTCTCCCTCTAAACAAACTCTGCATTTTGCATGTCGAAGAATGAGCAACAACAAAGAAACTGACTAATATTATCCTTGTGCAGGAAAGATCTGCTATGATGTCTGTGCCTCAGTTTGGAGGGTGGGACCAAAAAGCACCAGGAGCTACCAACTATTCGATGGTGTTCACCCAGGCTCGTGCAAACAAAAAGCATCAGAAGACCAACCTGACTGAAATCAAACGTAAAAGTCTTGGGAATGAAGGTGACTTTGTCAAGGCCAATCATGGTCATGCTCATCATCATCATGTTCGCGGTCATGCTCATGAAGATCCTGTTGTCATGGTGAGACCATTTCTTTAGTTCCTATTTCAGTTACAAAATTATTTATGTTTATTGTTTCATATTTCATGCTGGGAGTTTCAACTTCCCACAAAAGAATACCTTTCTCTGAGCCAACTACTTCCCTAGCTTTGGTCCATACACCCCTGATCAACACACATGGATCAATGACTAGGCGGAGTATTGCTAAAAGCAACGTGCAACCTAGAGAGTGATTGGGGGGGCGAGAGATGTACCAAATTACTACTAGAAGTCTATTTCAACTTCTATATTATTCTGTTTTCACATGTGCATTTTTCAATTTATGCTTGCCGTTGGTGTTTCTATTATAACACACACTTGCACAAAGACGGACAAGTAAGAGAAATGACACGACCGTGTAATCAGGGAATACAATTTCTAATTCATTTGTTGATTATTATCATGCAGGGGAAAAAGAAGATCCTAACCTACATAAATTGCTGTACTAGGCCGTGATGTGCTAAGAACCACACACATACTACCATAGCCACTCCTTGATTTTCAAGTCAATGGCAAGCTATTAAAGCACGTGGGATCTATGACTTGTAACATATGTATGTAGATGAGACGAGTTCAATAGAAAACTAACCAGTAGCTTCCATAATCTGAGTGTGCTACATATTTTACAGTATCTTATTATAACTTTAGTCTCTTTTTCTCTAAGAGCTTTAGACAATAAGCAATGTACATTACATGAGTGGAAAAGGTAACACGAAGCATACCTATTATCTATTGTAATGTACATATGATGCTTTCTGGTACATATATATACATATTTCACTTTATTTGAACAGAAAAGTGGATTAACATACGTCTCTGCCCCCCAGTAAAATGTTGAAATTTGACTAAAAAGATATCAGAAACTTTTAAGTGCTAGATTTGGCTCGCTTTACTGGGGCTTGAAGGGAATTTAGATAAAAAGCATCCTTTTTGTCAATTCCATCAAACAGATAACTAAAGGGTGGCATTTTTATATATCTCCCGGTACCAGGAGCAACCTTCAGTTCATTATTTTCCCAGACAACTCTTCCTCTGGCAATAGTCACTTCAATTTTCCCCTGGAAAAAAAAAATACTTTGAATATTGATATTACATGACAAGGCTTCAATTATTGAACTATATACAAACAAAAACATGTTGAATGGAGCCGTAGGACAGTAACAAGGCAAAAAGAACACAGCATGAGCAGATCAAGTAATGAGTGGCGATACTCAAAGCCTAGAGGGTGATGAACAGAGAGAGAGAGAGTGTGTTATACTTGAGGGAAGAATGTCATAATTAGCTTACTAGCAAGTTTTTAAGAATAATTCATTATTCTCATTGATAGCCCACAGAATAAGACAACAATTATAAAATTATAAATAAATAATCTTCCTAATGATGTAATGAATTCTGGCCATCTAATTTTACCCATTAACTGAATTGTTGTACCACATGCAAAACCAAAGTGCCTTACCTGATTCAAACTCAATATAGCAACATAAATGAAGAGCCTTTAATTGAATAGAACTATATCTCCCAAATCTTACTTTATAATGTACCACTTATATCTACCCAACTATCTATGAACAATCAGGCTTGATACTAACAAAAAATTAATTCCGAAAAATAAAATAAAATAAATAAACAAACATCTTAAGTGAAAGTCCCTTATACTGTGTCAAAAGTCCGGAGACAACTTAGGAGATATAGGTGAAAGATCCATATTAAACCAAAACAAGGAGATTTGTGCCGTACTCATGCTGTCACTAAGCAGTTAATCAACTTCAATCCTTAGACGAATCAGATTATAGTTAAATCAGTACCTTTCCTCTCCTTCCCTCATAGACATTTGTGTCCAATCTGGAGTGGTGGGACTTTGCAGTTATCTCGAAGTTTGAATTTGGATTGAGGATGATAATATCTGCATCAGATCCTGGAAGAATAGCTCCTTTCCTTGGATATATATTGAAGATTCTAGCACTAAAATGATTGTAGAAATAAAAATTATCAGTAATACTTTTGGTATCCTTACCAAACAGCTTCATCAAATTAAAATAAAAATAATTAAATACTCCGAATTCCCCTTATTGCTATAAGAACTGGATGCTAATTTTTACTTTGATCAACAGAAAATATACCATTCAGTGCTTGTCAACCGGACATAGTCAGTGACAGATATTTGGCCAGATTCCTGCGAGATATATAACAATAAATTCTAGTTAAAAGGTTATCCTCTCCTCCATTTCATCCCAATCTAAAAACAAATGGAAGGCTAAGCTGATAATTGATTATCTTACCACCATGGTATCCCATACCAAATGCATCCTTTCTTCAATACCTACAGATATCAGGTTGCAATGCACATTAGTAAGGAAATATTTCAAAATCAACCAGAATGTATTTAGGCTAGAAATATCTAGGACCATCCATCATGTGATTACCATTGACACCATTAGGAATTTTCCGGAAGTCATCAATTCCAAGAGCTTTCTGGGTGGAATTAAAGGCACAATGATCAGTTCCTACCAGCTGCAAATTTGTAAAAGTACCCTTGGTCAAAAAAACAATCTTAGTAAAAAGAATAAATTAAGCTCAACACAATAGATAATACAGTTCAAAAACAATGAAAAGTGCTAGGATGCATTTTATGGCTGAGACCATCCTAATTACTTCCTCAAACTCAAACCCTTAATGATTATTGAACCTAAGCCGATATCATAATGTGAAACCTGCAAAACTCCTGTTGAAAGGGCAGCTTGAAGGGCCTTATCATGTCCCCTTTTCCTAATAGGGGGACTCATGACATACCTAAAAATGAGAATGAATACGGTTTTGTTCTTAAAACTGAAGACAATAAAAGAATCACAACAAAAAACAATGAAACAAGTGAAAGCACTTACTTTGCAGCAGTCTCAAAGTCAGGATGCCAGAGCCAAGATTCATCAAGGACTAACCCAGAGGCAACAGGCTCTCCAATTACCCTTTGTCCTGCAGCATGAAAGCAATCAGTGGAACAAAACTGTCATGGTGGAAAAAATATAAACTAATCACATGTTCTGTAGTTTCAAAACAAGCAAGGGAGCTCACTAAAACTAGTTATCAATAAAAATTAAAATGTCAGTGTTATGAATCCCACATTAAGAAGAGAAAACTCAATGTGGTACTTAAAGTCATGAGGCTCTGCCACCTAATGGAGTAGTCGTTTGGGTTGGTCTCTCCTTATGTGCTTAATCATAACAATTGGTGTTCTCATTGAGAGTTGGGCTGTGAGAAGGGCTACTAATAGGCTAGATTAAGGTGTAATGCACCAAATAATAATAGATGAATGAAGCCATCAAAGGGGAAAGGACTAAGACTAGGTCAGAGTCAATAGAGTGAAGCTGTTGTGAACATCAACTCTTAAAGGAAGTGACAATGTTATGAATCCCACGTTGAGTAGAATAGAAAGCTCAATGTGATACTTAAGTTGTGAGGCACTCTTACCTAATGGACTAGTCTTTTGGGTTGGACTCTCCTTATGTGCTTAAGGAAAAATAGTGACACTTGAAACACATGAATCAGATGCAAACAAAAGGGATCTTCAATCCAATTCACTTTTTTATTGTGTTGTTTTGTTGTACTGTGGTTCAGAACATAAGCAAAGATATAATAAGTGTGTAGAAGTTTATAAACTTGAAAGTGAATAAAACATGATGTATAAATTTGATCCATCGTTCATGGCCACAAAGAATTTATTTTCCACCAAATAGATGCTTTAATTCATCATGGAGGGGTGGAAAAAGAAAACGCAAGGGGATCATAGAACAAGACAAGCATGATTATAGTGCAAGTCTACATAACACAATTTCAAAGAGACTATAGACAGTGTTCCACTTATATTAGTCATCTGGTTGCTGGAGACAACTTCTTTCTAGTATGGCCTAACAGATTCAAGTTGAAAATCTCATTTCATAGGACATTTATGTCCATATAATTTCTGATTTTTCATAATTTATAAGTTCAAACTTATATGGTTATCACCTACCCACGTTAGGAAGAAAAATAGATGCAGCAATAAATGTCAATTTTTCGTCCTTAAATCTTATATCCTTTCAATTGCATAACCAAGGTTCTTATCAGTATGGGATTAGGCTAGGGAAACTCCTTTCCTCTTCTTTCAGGATAGAATGAAAAGAGCGAAAGGATAAGTAACCCTTTCTTGGGAAGAGGATAAGTAATCCTCTAAATCAGAAGTGCAAAACAATGAAACAGTAAAAGAAATAAAAAGATCAGAAAGGTAATCCAGTCTCCATGCAAATCAGAAATGGAATCTTCCTTGGGAAGCTCATCTCTTGAATACAAAATATAGAGAAAAAGGGTACATAAGCAAACCTAAACTAAACAGTATCCCCCCTAAAAAGATCACATCAAAGACAACAATCAGAATCAAGTCTCGGACTCTCAATTAAGTTTAAGTGATTTTAATTGCCCTTAGTTTCTACTTTCTACATTTATAACAGAGTAGATACAATATTACAGACTAGCACAAGAGTGGAATTATAAACTGTTCTCAGGTTAGCCTATTTATGGCTGTTATAAATTCAATTACAAGACTTCTTTTTGCATTTTTTAAATAAAATATAATATTGTTGTGCAAAAATTTTGGTTTTTCTACAAAAGGATTTTTTAATTTTTTGTTGTAATTGTCTACTTTCTCTTGAATGAATGCATGCACTGTTACTGTGGAACACATTAATGACAATTAAGAATAACATTCTAAGGATTAAAATTAAGAACCTGATTTCCGGGCTTTTGCAATTTCTTCCATTGCATCAATGCTCATTACATGAACCACATATAAAGGAGTGTTCACAAAATCAGCTAAGTGAATAGCACGAGCAGTTGCCTCTCCTTCCAACTACATAGGTATACCAAAGTCAAATAGGGAAATGTTCTATAAATCACAGAGACAGATATTTAGACTTTACAAGAATCACACAATATAACAAGTATTCAATCTGATAACATACCTACTAGGTGTGGTTCATAAAAACAGATGAAACTGAACACAACAAATGTCAAACTAGGGTGGTCACAAGTAAGCAAATTTTGACAATAGCAGCTAAAAACAGTTGATTTGGCTCAAGTACATGTGCCATGAAGGAATCCTACTAAGATAAGGGAAATTTTAAAAATGAGGAGTGAAAATCATGTTCACATATGCAATAGGTTGGTAAGACAAATAAGAAGATGAAAAGAAACCAGAAGTGGCCAATATTTTCATTCCACTATTCAGTAAATTCTTTATAAAAGAACAAATATGAGAATTTACCACTGCAGGCCTTGAAAGAGCGTGCCCCTCAGGACCAGTTATTCCAAGTTCTATCATTTTTTTCTGCCCTTCATACACAGCATCTCCATTTTCTGCATGGACCATAGCTAAGGCACCAAGAGACTTGCACTTTTTAAATCCTTCCAGAAGAAGCTCATCATTGATCATAAGAGCTCCTTTGTACGCCATGAAAAACTTAAAAGAGTTGATACCTGCAATTACAAAACATAGATTGCACTACCTGAAATAAATTCCTCACAGCACACCGAAGGGGTTACTACCACATAATCAGCCAAATTATCAAAATGCAACAAGGAAATAAATTATGACCTTTCTCCTTAACCATGAGCTCCATTTCTCTTGACACAGTTTCATCCCATTTGGTAATAGCCATATGGAAACCATAATCCATGCAAGACTTCTTTGCCTTCTTTTCATAGGCTTCAAAACCAGCCGTTAAACTTCCTTTAAGTGGTATAACAAAGTCAATGTGCATTGTTGTCCCACCAGCTAATGCTGCAGCCTGACCACTGAAGAAGTCATCTACAGTTGCCGTATCCATAAACTCAAACTCTAGGTGGGTGTGAGGGTCAATGCCCCCTGCCAGTTAACAAAAAGATGCATCCCTGGAATCTGTCAGGTAAAAAGATAACAACAACAATAATAATAATAATAGTGAAGGGCATGAGTAGGAATTCCACCAGTTTGGAATACATTATAGAAAGGAAGGTGGTGGGGGGGGGGAGAGTTTCGAATTTCATAGAGCTCACTACCATGCAGTCAATTCCAACTTCCTATGGTGTAGGGGTGTATCAGAAGTCAGAACCATCCAATAGTGCATCAAGTGCCTAACTAAGGACCAAAATGTTGTTTTATACAAGACTTTGAAGTAGATGCAAGAAGACTAGATAGACAGATATGTATCTTCCCATGATCTTACGTCCAGATATCCTTCATCTATGACATTCATATAATCTAGCAGGACCTGATTCATTTTCTTTAGTTTAGTGGAGACATTAACTAGTGGTGAATTGTCGTGTAGGCGTTAGATATGGAAAGTTTAAGTGGTAACCTGGCATCACAAACTTGCCAGTGGCATCTATGACAGTGACCTCATCTCCAACCTGCCAATGCCAATGGAATGGAATGAATGACACATTAGAAAGCAGAAAGTAACAGAAACACAATTAAGGTGGCAGCAAGATATATAAAAAGAAGAAAGGTTAAGTAGATGAGAAAAGATAAAGATACCGTAATAGTAGGATTGATGGCAACAATAATGCCATCTTCGACGTAAACATCGGCAACCTGTTGGTGGTGAGCATTCACAATCGTGCCTCCCTTGATCAACAGCTTCGATGACGGAACTCCTTCGGTTCCAGCGTCACAAAACTGAATCAATCATTCAAAAGCGGAAATGAAAATCTCGATCGGTTCAGTACATACTATACTATACTAATGATGATCACTAAGTAATTATTTACGTAAATAATTGAATTAATTTCTAAATGTTGGAAAACCTAGAACGAAGGAGAAGAGTGAATGAGTTGAGTAGAAGTCAAATGAGAAGAGAGAGAGGGACCTTACCTGGTTAGATTGTGAAAGTGAAGCGGAAAGGGTGATGAAGAAGGTAAGAGTAAGACTAAGAGAGAGGATATGTAACGTGAATCCCATGGCTAGGCCTACGCTCCGTATTCACCACTGAAAACCTTGTCTTCTCTTGTTTTATTACTCAAATTCAACTGCGGCTTGGCTTGGCTTTGCTATCTCAGTCAACCACAACGTAGGTTAAGTTATTAAATGATAGGATAAATATTAAAATTAAAAATTTAATAATAAAAAAATAAAATATACATCGACTTTCTTACGAATCCAAAATAAGAAAAAAAAAAAAAAGATGTGTATCAAAAATATAAAATAATTTCATACTTTCATTTAATTATAAAATTTAATGATTATGTATTGTTAGTGTAAAAAACTTTATACTGTTAATTAATTAAAATTTATTATTGATATAATTTTTAAAATATTTATTATACAAATCAATAAATTTATAATTAATAATAATTTATGATTAAATAATAATATAAAATTATTTTAACGATTGGTGTATAACTTTTTTTTTCTTAATTATAAATTATTATATATAATAAAATTATTAGCTTTTATAATAATTTTAAGTTGGTGGGTTCCACTGATCCTCTTTTTGTTTTTGTTGTGGCTCAAACCCCAAGTGCAGTGCAGCACGCCGTGCTCGAACCCGCCATTCACGCGCCCACCACCAGGTTTTGTGACGCGCCCGCTCAATGTGTTCCGTTGACACCTTTTTGTTGTTACGTTCTCACTTCCTTTGCCCACTGCCACTGTGCTTAGCTCCTTTAAGCTCCAACCAGCAGCTGTGAAAGGAAATTTGTGCATTTGTGTATGCAAACCAAATTTGTGTATGGTTGATTTTCTGTGTATTGCAATAAGATGTGTGTAAACTGTAAAGGGAAATAGGAATGATTTTATGATGGTTTTGTTTGAATATTTTGCAATCTTTTTCTGACTATTATGCCACTGGTTAGTATATTTCTCTCTATTTGAAAATATGTTTTTGGATTTTTTTTTTTATTACTTCAAATTAAAATAACTGTCTTCTTGCTTTAAGTTATGGATCTTTTTATTGCTGATGGTGATTGATGCAGAACTGATATTATATCCTTTGTTCTGGGCCTTCACTGCTATGCCCACATAGCATTGTACTAGGGCAGCACATAAAAATGGCAATTGTGAGCCACGTTTGTGAGGTGTGCAGCCACACCCATGTCACCAGAGTCTCCAAGTTCCGCACCCTTGCCAGACCCAAAGCAAACCAAACTTATCCTTCCCAAGAAAAAGGCCATGAAATGGTCCACTAGGGTGGCAAGGATGAAGACCCTTTGGCCTCTGATGACTTTATCTGGAACAAAGATTTTGTGGGTCACTTCAACAAGTTGATTGAAGAATCTCCTCCAACTCTTGTTAATTATTGTTTTTGTTGTATGATAAAATGGGACATGATCTTCAGAGTGGTCAAAGAAGTTCACATGTTTGCTTGTTTTACTATGTTTAGAGTGCCCTGCTTTCTGACTTATTGCTGTAACTGCAGAGGGATCACATCATGAGCTTCCATCACTAAAGATTGTTCGTAGCGCTTCTGTCAAGGTATGGCTCATTTCGGTTTGTTTGATCATCTGTCTCAACAATCTCTTTGCTTTTTTGGGATTAAACTCTTAGTGTGTGTAGTCTCTGGTTGGTTGGGGTTACATTGTTAGCATTCAGGAAACAATTGGACTTAATTTTCTTTCTCAAGGTCTGTATGTAACATAACAGTTTTGAATATATGAAATAAAAATCAGGTTAAATTACTTTTTTGGTTTTTATAGTTGCTCCAACTTTATCTTTTGATTCCTATAATTAAAAATAATCTGTTTTAATTCCTATATATGCACTTTTAATATCAGTTTGATTTCTACCGTTTTAAACTGCCACAAATTAAATAAAAAACGCCAAAAAATGTCAATTTGTGATAGTTTTTCACCGCCAATTTTCATTTTGTGATTGTTTTTTTTTACGAAGTTAAGACACACTTGACGGCAAGACCAAGGACTAAACTGGTATCTAAAGTGTATGTATAGGGACTAAAAGAGATTATTTTCAACTATAAGGATCAAAAGTAAAATTCACGCAACTATAGGGACTAAAAAGATAATTAAACCTAAAAATCATGTTGCTCTGGTTAAAGGTATTGAAGGACAGAGTACATGCATGTTAGTCATTGAAATCTATGCTATCCTTGCAAAAGAAAGAATTACTGTTTTGATATTTTTGTTTGTAATAACTGTTAGATTATTTTCATACATTCAGTTTTCCCCTCCTGTATATATTTTCTACATTGTGGTTTAGTTATTTGGCATTATGATGATGCAATTCAAATGAGAGCCAGCGTCGCTAATCATTATTATATAAGTTATACTCCTAAACTCATTTCGTATCATGGGACCTTGGTAAAATCTTCTTCTAGACTTCAAAGGTCTGTAAGTAAGAAACTAGCTAATTGTTTTATCACTTTCAACGTGCCAGCTTGACATTATCATGTTAGAAAGTGATGTTCTAAATCTATCTTGTGGTTTGAAGTTATCATCATCCTTAGAACAGTGCATACTGTTTTCTTGCATTTTCAACCTTTTTTTTTTAGGGGGTGGGGGGGTAGTTTTAGTTCTTGATAGACCCATGATATTGGTATTGAATAATTTTCTTTTACTTTTAATTAGGAATTTGAGCCTTGAACTATATGATGTTCTTTTATTGGAGCGATTGAACTGATTTATTATACACATACATCTGACAATGACACACACAGCAATTAGGAACATTCATGCAAATGACTTTTGATGATTTACACATAAACACTCATTATTAATGAAATTTCAGTTTGTTGATAAAATATTCCGGGTTTTCTTTTATGAATTTACCTATTTGAATATGGACTGTTTCTTCCTAAGTTCTTAACATGTATGGTTATTTCCTCTACACCGAGTATGTTTAACCCACTCCCCAAACTCATCTAACGTTTTGCTAATAATTTCAGGCACTTGATTGGTTAAAATCCTATTATTGGGAACCTCGGAGCAAAGCAATTCCTTTTCAAGGTGAAGGAATAGAAAAAGTCAAGAAAGAAATCAAGTCTAAGATTCGTGAACTAGCTATATACTTGAAAGTCAATGGGAGTGCCCAGTCTAGTTCTTCACTGCTAAAGGGAAAACGTCTGTAAGCTTTGTTCATTTTCATCATATTGTGACTTTAATCGTAGTCTTGCACTCTTGCACTTGTTTATGTGAAATACCTTCCGTTCCACTTTCACCTATTCATTGAGTTCTCTATTACGTTTTCCTATTTTCTGTTTCATTTATGCACATGAAACTTGTGCATGTGATTTAATGTTGAAAGCCCAATTTGAAAATTTGATGGTTGGAAGTCCTTTGGCCCATTATTATGATTTTATAATTTTATAATGCAATTATTTTGACGTTTTATAACAATAACATTATGGTTAAAACTTAAAACCGCCACAAATTATTAGGGACCTATGGATTAATTTAACCTAAAATTATTTATTATAGTATCATATTTTATAAACATTATTATAACTTTATCCCTGAAATTATTTCATCAGTGTAGTTATAATATGATTTTATTATTATTTTTATTTTTTACAACAATATTTGATTATGTGATATGAACATAACATATCAACATATTTTTCTTATTTTGATTTAATTTCTTTCAAATTATGTTATATTATTTTTTCCATTATTAATAATTTTTACAATAGGATAAATTTATGTTTTTGAGTTTTTCTTATAATAACAATATTTAATTAACTATAAAACAATAGAAGGGAAATATTTGGAATTATATACATATTTATATAATTATATAGACGGAAAAAAAATAAAAATTGTAGATTCCATGTAGATAATATAATCAGAAAATAATGCTATTGTTTTATGTTGACAAAGGTAAACTATTTTATATAATAACAACGACAATAATAATAATTGTCAAAGGAGAAGGGAGGACTTTATAATAATTTTATTTTTTGTGTTAAATTCTTTTGCGTTTATGATAATACATTATTATTTTTAACATATACAACTATTATTTTATTATTATTTCTCATTTCTTAAAATAATTTCTTAGTATTTTATATTTCAAACTATTGTAATATTGTCTTAGTATTTTTAAATTTATATATTAAATTTTACTTACATAAATAATAATATACTTATAATATATCAAGCAACTTTATATGTGTTTTATTTTTTAAGATTTATATCATATTATTTTTTAATTCTTTATGATTTTATAATTTTAACATTATCATATAATATATGTTATTATATAAATTATATAATATAAATAATATGTAACATAATATATAATATGTGAGTAATTATATAAGTCAAAGATATTACCATATAAGATTAGCTCAAAGATAACGTAACACGTAAACAGAATATAAGTATATAATATAAATAATATGTAACAACATAATATATATAAATAATTATATAGGTCAAAGATATTACCATGTAAGATTAGATAAAAAATAACGTAATATGTAAACAGAATATAAGTCATAGATAACATACAAAATTGACAAATCATTAGATTTTATAACAGAGAGTTATACTTTCGTTAAGAAAAAAAAGAAAGAAAGAAAAAAACATGAGTTGTTGGATCAATTGTTGAAACTTGAAAGATCTAGCAAATGGATAAAGTCAGGAGAAAAAGAGGCGGGAAAATGTTTTACCATAATGTGACATGTCTCTCTCAATAAGGATTTGAACATTAGTTTGGCACGTTTGGAGATATTAAACCTTTACAATAGACTCTACCCGTGTTACTTGAGAATTTAACTTTGCCTCTTATATATAAAGAGCATTTTTGGAATCTTAACATTGTCTCTTCACATGCATAGCTAATAAAAATTGAAACAATAAACATATTATTAACGAGAGAAATTAAAAGAAGTAAAGCCAATAAAAATATATGTCATTAATATTAAGAGTAATTTTGGCAAAAAAATATATATAAATTTAGGATAAATTTAATGTTACTAAATAATTAACTAATGTTTTTAATTCTTGCAAATTAATTAATTGAATCTTATAAAAAAGATAGGAGGAAGTATCTAACAACAAATTGATGCATTCTCATAGATCATTTATTATTTACTCATGATACATGGCATTCCCCACTTTTTCTCCACGCCTTTCTTTTTCAATTCTTACTTTACCGTATATTGTATGAAGAGAGGAATTTGCTTCTGATGATTTATTGAAAGCAGTTTTTAGAGTGGTTCACTTAAAATCATTGATTTTAAAATTGAACCAATCATTAAATATTAGTGAAGGTATGTACTGATTCAATGTTTAATGACCTAACTGTGGTTAAATCATAGTCGAACTGATAATAATTAAATTTATATTTTTGAATATTATTTTATTCTTTCTTTTTTTTACCATTTTTGTTTTTGTTTGGCAGGTTTAGTTACTTTTTGTCATTTTTTAATTTTTCTTTTTGTGTCAATATTTTTCTATTACTAGGGGTTCACGGCAGGGCATAGGTAAGACATAATGAGTTGATTCATTTTATTCCTTTCTAATTTACAACAACTTTTAAAAACTAAAAAAAAAAAGAATAGAAATTAAAAAGTTAAAACTGAATCTGGAATTAATTTTTAGAAATTTCAAAACTTAAAATTAAAAACCATTTCGAACGGGACTTAAATTAACAGTTACCTGTCACAGTAACATTTTAATTACTGTATGGCAAGGTGGTTTAATATTTCATTTTCTCATTCTCTCAACCAATTTACACTTACATCAACAACTTCAATTCTTTTTAGCTTCTCAAATGAATAAAAAATCATAGGTTATATTATATGAAATAACCATTAAGTCACCCAAAATAATGAACCACTTTTACATAATTATACATGTACTTATTACAATATAAAACTTTTACCTCTTCAATAAATATTTTCACAAGAATTTGATTAATTTCTCCAATAACATTGACAATATTTTGAATCTTACAAAAATCTCACACCTTTTCAAAGATTTTAGTTAGAATTTAAAATAATTTTATTCATCATCCGCGTAACAAGCAAGTTTAAATCTAGTTAGTCCTAAAATTTGAATATGCATAAATTAGTCCCTCATGTTTACAAATGGTGTAGAAAAACACCCTTTCTGTCGGAGAAACGTTAAATCCAAACAGAAATTAATCACAACCAAAATATAAATTAATTTCAATCAGCAGCCCCCATTGCTTGAGAATCTTTGTCTAGTATACACTCAACTCCAAATCAAGGAATAATATCTCCCAATAACGTGCGGATCTTCGTAGTCATGTATCAATGCATATGATTTCTCTGTTTGATTAAGCAGAGGTAAAAACACCAATTTCGTTTTACTTTTCTGCCAACTGATGTGACATAAAATCATTAGTCTAATAATGGACATACCAACCCAAATATATGACCATTTGTGGAACAATTCTCCAGCTGATGATAATAAAGGGAGTTTGGGTTATATTAGAAAATGCTCCAAGTCTTTCAGTAAAAAAAAAAACGATAAAAAAGAAAAGAAAAAGATTACTCAAAACTGCATTGAAAATCGTATGTCATGCATCAGTGTTCACCACACCACTTACGAATAGAGTCAAATACCGTAAACCATATATGGATTCCCTAACATCACTTATCTCCATAGTAAGTATCATTGAAAGCCAACTTTCCACCGTAACTGCATAAACTAAGAAATGAAACATGAACACTAGTGTTCATGGTGAATGTTGCCAACCGGGACAAGACTCTCAGCATAAGTGAAGGGCACATAGCAATACTCATCTCTATTTCCCGGCAGTTTCTTCAATTCATTACTCAAAGGATTGAAGAGCGACAGAACAGTTTCCACTCCCCTGTACTCATTGCCATCTCTAGACAACTCTTCTCGGCAAACAATCTCATCTCTCCATATACTCAATGGATACAAAATCCTCGAAAATGGCCCCACGCTGTACATCTTAACCCAACTCTCCCCAGGCCCACCACATGTATGATTACGAACATCCTCCAACACCCACAAATCAAAGGAACAAGACTCAAAGTTCCCAATAATATAGTGGCGAAACATGGCAAGTTTATCGTTATACACCACAAGCACGTTGCTATAGGAACGAGTGGGTGAAGGAGGAAGCGGAGGACCATTCAACAGCGTAAACAGTTCCCTTCCGATGTCGAACGAAACCACAAATTCAGAGTCAGTGTCAGAGTCGGAGGTCATGGTGGCAAGCCAAAATATAGTTCCAGTGGTAGCGACAGAACTCGAAACGAGACACAAAGGTCGCAAATTAGTGGCATCAATTTCCCTCCAAGACCCGGTGGTTAAGGAATACACCTCCGCTCGATCAACCCTAACGTCGTCGAGAACCACAATCTGGTCCTCTTCATCGAACACGGACATAGAGATTCTAACTATCTTGTAATCGTTAACAGCGGGACTGAAACCGAATCCAACGTAGTGAAAACCGAATAGGGTTGTTCCGGGTACCTGTTTGGTCTGCCTGGTGGCTGGGTTCACGAGGGAAAGCGCGGTCTTGTCTCTGAGGCACAGAAGGCCGTTGCAGGAAGCGACAATCTTGGCGGCGGGTGATGCGATGTCGGCGAATCGAGGGTTGCAGACAACGTTGATGTCGGGTCCGATGAGACAGGAGGAGAAGGGCAGGGGGCGGGGCTGGCGAGGGATTCGTTGGAGGAGGAGAAAGGCGTTGTTGTGGGCGGAGTGGCGCAGGTGTTGTTGGGTGAAGTAAGGGGTGGTTTCCAAGAGGTTCAGCCAATCTTTGGAGACGCATTTGAATCGGATCAGGGATTTCACAGGAAGTCTTTTCAGAATGTTGATTACAACGTCGTAGGGCAAAAACTCTTCCTTGCTCTTTCCATCGACCATTTCTAATGACCAGATTCTTTTCCTTTTCAAATCGCCAAAATCTGTGAGAGATTGGTAATTAAGGGGCGATCTGCGCCTTACCAACTTCCCACGGGGGCCTCTCTCGCCAATTCCATGCTTTCAATTCTCTCTTATTCTCTGCCACTTGTTGCACATTAAAAGATTTTAATTTAATTAAATTAAATTTCACGCTTAATACATTTTGAAAATATACAGTTGCATAGGTATTGTTTACGACGGTAATCAAATGACACCTGGTGTAACTTACATCAATTATTATACTATTCAATAACTTGATATATAATGTAATTTTTATCGATCCAACTGTTGAATTATAATTTCATACTATCAGGATTGTTTGTGTCAAATTTTGTCAAGATTGAATAATAATAATAAGGTAATCAAATGACTCATGTTTTATTATATTTTGAAAAATATATATTACGTCCACTTTGATCTATATGAAAAAGGTATCAAATAATTTTGGATTAATATAAAATTTTGTACATATGATCTATGTTAAAGAAACTTTCAATCCAATGATGGGTTTTAAGATAAAATTATCTAATTAAAAGTTATTGAATGGGGTAATAATTGGTGTAAGTTACACCGGTGTCATTTGATCCCTCATTGTTTATACTGTTTTCCAATTAGAATTGAAGTTTTATCTTAGTTATACGTAAATAAAGGTTTGCAATAAAGGATATGCATATTATTGAGGTAAAACTCTAATTTTGATTAAAGATAACTACAAACAACACCTATAGAATTATATGTAAGTTTTGTCCTTTTTGAATATTAACTTTTAAACATGGGCCCATTTGGGGTGGTTACCAATTTTTTGTTTTTCATTTTCTAAATGCAATTTTAAAAACAAAACGTGTTTTGCTGAAATGGAGTAGAAATAGTTTTTAACTTAATTTCAAAACAACAAAAAAACTTGTGAATTTGCTTTTTAGTTTTAAAACAACACACTCTCACTACATTTGATAGTGACTCTTTCTGTCACCTCCACCACTACCATCACCATTGTTGTCATCATCAACGACACCACCACCACCACCACTACCACTACTATAACTACTATAATCAATGTTGCTGCCACCACTACTGTTGTTGGCACCATCAACCATCACCACTGTTGCTGCCGCCTACCACTGTCGTCATCATCACATAAACGCACCTTCAAACTAATTTTAATATGATACAAACCTTTCAAAATGAGTTTATTTTGAAACAAAAAATTAAAAAAATATATAAAACTAATTATTAAAAACTATAAATTGGTTGTAGTTTTTGAAATTTTAAAACTTACAACTAAAAATCATCACAAACAGCAAGCCCTTCAACAAAATTATGTTTTGAAAATTAATTTTATAAAAAGAATATGACTTAAATATGTTTTTTGGTTCTTATAAATATAAGGAGTTTTGGTTTCAGTCCTTGTAATTTCTTTTCTATTTTAATGGTCCTCAACATTTTTAGATTGATCTCTTTTAGTCATTGTCGTTAGTTTCTATCTATTTATCGATGACATGGCTAATGGAAAGTCAAATCACTCATTACCACATCATTTAAATGAGGCCATGTATGCACTCCTTGTTTGGTTCATTTTCTTCTTCTTCTAATCAAAAAAATCTTTCACAACTTTCATTATTGAACCAGTATGTATACCTGTTAATGTTTGATTACCTTTTCAAATTAGATATCATGATCCAGAGCATCGGGTTTCAACAGATAATTTTATTTTCTTGCTCTTTTTCCTTTTTCTTCCTCTTTATGATTAAGACATGGTTGTTTCAACGATGGGGGTATCGATATAGGGTTTAAAATCCAGTACTTCCGATTTCATAATTAAATCAATTACACACACAAACATATAATACTGCACAAATAATTAAGAGACGCACTTTATACCAAGTGCCTAATGCATTGTTTGTTTGAGATGATTTTAGAGAGAGAGAAGTAGGTGAGAAAGAAGTGTGAGAGAGAATAAACTTTTTTGTTATTTGAGAAAAGAGAGAAGTAGGGGAAGAGAGAAGAGAAAGGTGGAACCCACACACAAAAAAAAAAATTCTCTCCTTAGGTGACGAAAGAATGAATAGAAAAGTGTAAAAAAAAATTGTAAGACACATTAAAAATTAAAAGGGCTTATCTGCTCTTTAATTTTGGACAATGTAAGTATGTTATTAAAGATAAATATGTTTTTACAATACACATTCACTTTTCTTTCTCTTCTACTTCTCTCAATCTAAACAACTTAAAAATCTACTCATTCTCTATTCTCTTATACTTCTTTCTACTCCTCTTCTTACTTCTCACCATCTTTCATCATCCAAATGAAACATAATGCAGCTTATGCCAGCAATATGAAACAACTAATTAAGAGCCACCAATTTGAACGAGGCGGGGCACTCCACCCACGTGCACACAGAAGCAGTGCCTCCAAGAATCATGAATTAGAGTATGCATTCGGTGGATGGCAATTGTAATATTGTAATCATGCTTAAAATCATTTAATTCGCAAGCATTGATTGAATTGAAAAATAGGAAGCACTGAATTTTATACTTCTAGAGTGGGAAAAAACAAAAGACAAAAATAAATCATCCTAGAGTGGGTGCCTAATGGGCGTTGAGGCCTGATGCGTTGGATCATGATATCTGATTAGGTTATCAAGCATTGGAGAAAAACATAAATTAGCTCAACAATGTAAGTGGTGAAGGCTTTTTTTTTTAGAAGAAAGAAGACAATGAGTCAAACAAGGAGTGCACACATGGCCACAATCTAATGATGTGGCATAAGTGATTTGGCTTTTCATTAACCATGATATCGTTAAATAAACAGATACTAACGGCAAAGACTACAAGAAATCAATCTGTAAATGTTGAGAACAATTAAATGAGAAAAGAAATTACAAAGACTAAAACCAAAACTCTATTTACTGGAACACGAAGGAGGTATAAAGAGGGAAACAAGAAAAAAAAACAAATAGAATCCCACGTAAGAATCACACCCAACACGGCCCACTACACTTGTCACAGTTAGATGGAGGTGTTTGAAGTATAGCTAGCTACATCTACTCGTTTTGATATCTTATGCGGTCATGCCTCAACAATCAACAATTAAATTATTTAACTTAATGTAATTTGAGCATGAATATCCATTTTTCATAATCGATATCAAATAGAGGGATATGTAATCAACAGACTTAATAAAATAACAAAAATAGTCCATGTTGAGAATCTCATTTTTTTTTTCTCGTCAGCACATGTATTACCTGCTTCTTCTTATCCATATTAAGCATGGACCGAATCAAAGCACGCACCACACATGCTCAAAGCCTTTAATTTTCTTATACCCAAAGATGTAACTTGTCCATAATTATTAACATCCACTCACTTGTAAAGTTTACAAATTATAGCTTTTGATTTTCTTATCCCAAAAGATGTAACTAAAATATTCTTTTAGAAAATAGGTGAATATACGTGAGCAAATCCTTCAATTTAATTTAATTTATTTCATTTGTAAACTTTTTAAATACAGCAAAGCAGCATTTTGATATACGCTATTTGTAGGTACTATATTTTTTTAAATGAAATTATAAAAATTTAAATTTTGAATAAATTACATAACAATTATTATCCTGATAATATTTGTGGGTGGTAGAAAATGCTCTGCCACTGTTCCCAGTTGATACAAAAGTGAAATGAGTCAAACAGACCGAAATATGGGCATACATCAATGTTATTCATAGGTAATACACAATCATAGTATTGGAAACATTCACTACAACTTATACAATAGCAAGAGTACATAGCTTCGTTCATTTTATTTTATTTTTAATTTTCCTGTACTAGTAGTGCAGCCAAACAAAGATAACAACTACCCTATATAGATACGACTAGTGATGGAATTTAGTTCTGTTCATCATCTTGATGAACTCCTCTGGACTAACCTCTCGATCATCTGCACATTTTAAGGCCAAAAAACAGATATAACATCTCACAATCATGGGAAACAATTACAGAGACAAATGGGAAAGCAAAAGAGAAAATTAAGTAAAATTACAAACTACTACTCATTTTTTCAGTAAATCTTGTATCCAAGTTAGAGACCTCTTATCATCATGAATACTTTCTTTTTAAAAAAATTGCCTCTGTATTTTCTGTTTAATCTTTTAAGCGCAGAGAACTGCCAATTAGAAGTTCAAAGTAATGATAATATTTTTCATATACACACAACATTATGTCAGTATAATCTAAAGCTCATGCATCCACATCCAGTTAAACATAGAATACAAATCCGCAGTATGAGAAGTAAAAGTTTTCTTGTAAAATCAGAAAGTTGATAGGGATATGATTGGAATAACTTACTATCTTGGTCTGCTTCATCAACCATCTCCTGAATCTCCCTGTCAGTGAAATTTTGACCTAGCTCTTTTGCAATGCGCTTGATGTCTGCTGCAGATATCTTTCCCTGAATAGATTATAGACCAAAAGTAATGAGAATCAAGAAGTATAAATGATGAGTAATAGTGAAGAACTTTACATTTTTATCATGATCAATAATATGGAAAGCTTTCATGAGCTCCTCTTTTGTGTCCCTTTCTCCTATTTTGGCTGTCATCATGTACTCAAATTCATCATAATCAATTGCTCCACTTCCATCCTTGTCCACATCTGCTATCATTTGATTAATTTGCTGAAATGACACGGCAGGTTATCTATCAGAAATGCAAATAGAACTCTAACAAAAAGCATAGCATCATCAGGAAATCCCAGATGATGTACATAAACCACTCAACGCTAAATTTTGGATTTCATTACAAGCAATTGACTCCCTAATGCTGAATAAGTAGAAGAACAACCACAGCCCACAGGTAAATGTTAAATAAAACAATAAAAGAGCAGCAGGGGAAAATTAGCTTCAGCTATCACGGACATGGAGAGAGACAGATAGCACCCTTCCTCGATCGGGAATTCTCGGAGGAAATCATTGAAATTTGTAACTTGCAAAATTCAATTCAATCAGAAGAAAATTGAATGCATGTAGTGGTATATGGATAATACCTCTTCTGTCATCTCAAATCCAAGGGCCCTGTCGAGATAAGATGTCTGTCAAAAAAACAACACAGCCAAATAATATGACAAACATTTTAGGACTATGAACAACAACAATACCTCATGGCAACATTCAGCTCCTTGGCATCAATAGTACCTAAAATTCATCAAAGTAATAGATAAAAAAAGAAAAAGAAAACTATTCAACCATAGCGTTGTTTTGATGCTAAAGTCAATGTACAAAACCTGAGCCATCAGTATCAAATAATTCAAAGGCTTCCCTAATCTCCTGCTTCTTCTGTGTTGTCAAATGATGGCGTCCTCTTGGTTTATTGTTGTACCTCCTGGATTCCCCTCGATATAAAGATGACTGATATGGGAATTGCACAAGTTAATGGTTGATTCATGATAATAATTCTTTTTTTTTATTATCATTATTTTTGTTCTCAACCCTAGATTTGATACATAAAATAAAGGGAAGCCACTACTCACTTAGGCATATATATCTGAAAAGAAGAAGTAAATAATTGCAAACAATAGTAAACGATACTAGAACTGATGATGAATGATCTATTGGTTTCATTGAGTGAGTAAAGAGGGGGATCGTACCATCGTCGTCTGAGATAGGGCACCGACACGACCACAATTGAAACAACGTCAACGTCCCAGAATCTCCCTTTCCCCGCTTTTTGATAGTTCAACGTCTGCTCTGCGTTTGAGGATTTTAATGAAACACGGTTAGGGCAAGAAATTTCTTTCGGTGTTGTTTTCTCTAAAATGAAACGGAGTGGGTTTCGGGGTTCCTCACTTATTTTAACAAATAGTGCACCGAATTGCATTCTTACATATAAAGTGGTCCGGCTAAAGCCATTTAAAAAAGGGTCTGCTTATTTTAGTTGCCGTTTCCCTTGGTGTTAGATGTGATTTGCTGTTGAAATTATGGTTTTGTAAAACTTAAATAGGCTTAATTATGTTTTTTAGAAATATATGTTTTTAGTCTCCCAAATTAAAAATTAATTTTTTTAGTCTCTCAAATTTTAAAAATTTCTGTTTTAGTCCTTTTGCCCAAACACAGTTAATAAATTTGCTACTACAAACCCCATTTAGTAATGTTCTTATCAATGAAAACACCACACCGAACTCAATTGATGTTGTACAGCTGATTCAATCTATCCTATAAATAATACCATAGGTGATCCTAAAGGACTAAAACAATATTTTTCAAAATTTGAGGGACTAAAAAAATTAATTTTTAATTTGAGAGACTAAAAAAATACATTTGTCAAATTTGGGGAACTAAAAACATAATAAAGCCAACTTAAATATTATATGTTTGATGTTTAACTTTGGAATATGAAATTTGTATGACTATTTTTAAATGCATTCTTTTTAACATGTGATTTTTTTAAACCTAGAGCATTAGAGTATGTCATAGGGATTGTGATCAAATACTAGTTTGAGTGAGCGTTTACAATTTGAACAAAATTGATTTTTGTTAAAATTAATTTTAAAATGATGTGATTTATATTTGGATGTTTTATCCTAAAAGCTAGAAATAAAATTTAGTATAAATTTTTTTATCCAATGTAAAAATTATCATCAATTTTAAATCCAAAATCAATTCCTCAACATAAAACCAAACATGTGATACTTTTACTTAAAATCACGAGATAATTGATATTTTAACGTAATTTTGAATGATCTAACATAAACTTAAACACATGTATTGTACAATTTTTTTTCAAAGTGTAAAAGTTATAAAAAAATTATATTATTGAGTGCACATTTGGTTTTGATTTAACAACTCACATATGGTGCATCAATTTCACGTCCAACCTTAAAGCTACTACTCCTAGTAACTGCCAAAAGTCACATATTTCACGTATGTTTTAGGTGATAAATGCAAAATCAAACACTAAGAGAGTAAATAATAAAACCTTAATCTTAGTTTAATTAACAATCTTTTAGAAAAATTAATACACACTACACTACTTTATTTCATTTCACACCAATTGTGAGAAGTCCATCAAAGAGGGCTTCAGAGACGATAATTTGCTCAACTTAGTTTTGACTAATTGATGAAATTATTAATTTTATGAAGAATAATGTCAATTTATTCTATGTTCATATAGTAATTTATTTACAATTAACTTCCCTAATGAATTCACACACAAACCCACATATCAAGGGTAGTTCAGGCAATTCGAATTGTAGGTGATGACTTATCAATAGAGAGCCCTACCCCATCTAAACCCAACTTGATTGATCCAAAATGAAAGAGTGCTTAACTTCTCACAAGAAATGAGTATGTAATTAGGACTTGAAATGAAAAGGAATTGACTGTTACAAGTTGATACTTGATAGTCTTAAGTTCGATATGTAAC
Organism: Spatholobus suberectus; assembly: GCA_004329165.1. NCBI lineage: Eukaryota > Viridiplantae > Streptophyta > Magnoliopsida > Fabales > Fabaceae > Spatholobus > Spatholobus suberectus. Next base: position 5,217,389 of record CM014729.1, on the reverse strand, counting down.
TTCTGGAATCTTTCCATAGAATTAATTTGCTGTGATTCGTAAAGCTTGTAACTCTATTAACATATTCATATACATCGGTAAGGAAACTAGATAATTCGCTACAAGGCAGCTTGTAAACAGAATCATTGTTCAAATCGACTGTCAATTATAATCTCAGAAGTGCTCAACCAGAGTCAACCAGAAGAACACAAGAAACAAAGGAAAGGCATCTATATCGTTTAGTGACAAAAAGAATATTTTACCCCCTTCAATGCAAAAGCAATCACTTCCATTGTAATAAAACTAGCAAAGCCAACGAAAAGGAACCACTTTCATGATACTGCCCGACTCTTCCATTTTGTTTTCCTTTCTTTGCCTTCACTCCTCCATGCTATTCATTCATATCAGAAAAGTCATCTATTGATCCCAATTTTTCTAGGATCAATCTTTCTTGCTTTGCATCTGTTTTATTGTGTAGTAAAGAAGTTATTGTTGAAGCACAATCAAAAAGCTGTGAAGAGAGGACCGAAGACAAGAATATTACTGAGCTATGCACAAGATTAAAGGTCATTTACATGCAGTCATTTGCACTAATACTCAATCTCTACGCCCCCCTTGCTCTCCGCTGCAGATAGATCTCTTTTAACAAAGGTGAATAATGTTACTATGTGAAAAGATCACAAAAAATTTCCATGTAATCTAAAGAACATTACTTGTCCGTATCACTTTATTAGGTTCGAGAAAAAAGTTTAGACAACAAAATTATCACAATTCACAACACAAAAGGCTTTACTGAAATTTTGGTTATTTGCTACAGAGCCCACCCAATGACATCAATAGATCCATGTGACTGATCCCTTTTAATAGGATAAGGCTTGGTTATTGTAGTTACTTTAAATGTATGTAAGGCTAATTTATGCAAAGAAAGACATCAAGGATACATTCTTGATCAGGGTTGTCAGTAAAATTGGAATGCAGAGCATTCCCAATGCAATCCACTATAGCCGAGGTAGTCATGGAGGATTCTATGCATAAAATAGCTGTGATGGCATCTAGTCGAGTCACCTCATTTCTGAACATCAGCCTTGCATGGGCTGTGACATTTAAAGAGTCAACAAAGCACATAAGAGGGTAAGTTGACCAGAGAAATTTCATCCAGTGCTAGTTACATACCTTGAGCTAGGCGTATCAAACTTTCCAACATGCGGACAGTTGTCCTAGCTACATTGCAAATTTGCAATTAAATAAAATGACATAGATTGATTAAGTATTATACTCAATTAAGAAAACAACAGGTTTCTAGGTCAAACCTGCATTATCAGTTGCAGATTTCCTTTGAAGTTGATAATAACTGGATATAACTATTTCAGCCTCTCTCGTTAGGACTGGTCTGAAATTTTCCTTCACATAGTGTATGTACCTTCAGGATTATTTTCACTATTGTAAAAAACCAAGAGTTTCTTACAAAGCCATCAATATTAAACTTAAGAAATTTGAAATAAACCAGATCTATCTAATTTTAAAGCATATTCTGCAGACAAAAGGAGATTGAATTTTGCACAGAATTAAGGTCACTACATTCCATTACCTGTCTATGAAAAGAAATGGTTTATCTTATTTAAACCTTACCTTTTGAAATTAACAAAATTCTACATACCAAAAGGAGAAAAAAACCATCAGATCAACCATCAGTAAATCAAGCTCAAAAGCTTGCCCACTATATGATGTTCAGAGTAAATAATAAAAACTGGGGGACTAAAAGTTACCCTAAAATCATGAGCAGTTTCAAAATGCCAACATAATCATGGAGCAATGTGGCTCAAAATCAAGTTAGAGAAGAGAAATTAAATTTAAAATCCAGATTCCTAATTAGTTGACAGAGCTTAAAGATGATCAAGAGAATTGAGAGGCACCTAAGAGAGTAACACTGACAAGACAAGTTCCTTTTCTTTTCTAAGTTTATTATCTGCAAACAGTGTTATCCAGGCCATTAGCCTCATACCTTACCTCTTGAGTGTAGGAAGAGGCCATTTAGTTACCAGATCTTCGTCATTGTTGGTTCTATCTGGTTCTGCCTGGATATTAGTTTTCATACAAGTATTATAATCTTAACCACAGGAAGCTGTATGCATTGTACAGGGACCAAGATTACCTCAGAAAGAATATGAGATGAAACTACTGCATCCCAATCAGGATTTTTTGTATCCAAGAGAACAAGGACAATATCAAACCTGCTTAATAAAGGACCAGAGAGTGTTGTATTGACAGACAGAGCTACCTTGTGTTAAGTCAGACAAGTATTGAACAGAAGCAATGGTAAACTACTTCAGACATAACCTAGAAGCAAGTGGAAAGAGCTCAATGCGCTTGAATTTGTACTTCAAGAGTAACAGACTGTAGTTTGACATCAATCTAAAATAGTATTAAATTAATATATATTGACTTAAGTGATACGTTGATCGGGATCATAATGTCCCTTGGGATTTGTGGCACCAAATACAGTTGTTCTAGTGCTGAGTGTTGTTACAAGACCAGCCTGAATAAAGCAAGAGAGTAAATCAGTAACCACATTTTTTTACCGCAAACCTGCCAGCAGCCAGTTTACTTGTGTTTTGAATAAAGCTGAAGTTCATTCAAATTTTGCATAATGTATTAAAAAATTCTACCTTGGCAACACTTATTGTCTGCTGCTCCATGGCTTCATGTATCGTTGCTCTATCATGTTCCCTCATGCTGCCAAAATAACATGTAGTTACATACCCGATGCCAGGATACTAAATAGAAATATACAATCCAGTCCAAATTCCCATTAAATCTGAACTTTCAAGTTTCACGAAAGCATCTAATGAAATTGCCTCAACCAACTTAAGAGTATCGATGCTGTAATGTAGCGGAAAAGTAGAACCAATTAAATGTAGATGTAGTCCAGGTCTTCCAAATTCAAAATGGAAGAAACTTAGTGGCTTAGTGCAGTTAAAATTTAAAGTTCAGTTCCCATTAAAACAAAGGATGGTCTCTTGTTGCAGACTACAAGCTTTGTTGTGTCATTCATAAACGATAAAGTAGAAAACTTCAACTGGCTAAGGCACTGCTGAAATCAAAGCATCCTTGTGTATAGACTCAAACATCAAATCTTTAAACATAACAACCAAAAACCAAAACAAAATGTTTTATAATTCTTACCAACTCAAGATTTCCTGTATAAATATCCAATTTAAACCTCCAACTATGAATATCCTCTTCTCTTTGTTTTGCTTCTCAGCTCCAAAATTGGGATAATACTTGACCACATACATCATTTGGTAAAGGACTAAACCTCCAGAAAAAATTTCAAAACCAAAGCAATTACGCTAGAGCTTACCTATCAAATTCATCTATGCAACACAATCCTCCATCGGCCAAAACAAGAGCCCCAGCTTCCAACATCCATTCCCCTAAAGATTCCACAAATTGTCCTTGCAATTAGTATAACCATCTACAAGGTATGCAGATCCATGCATGTTGAATTTTGTATTCAATTAAATATGAGTTATGTATGATTAAATTAAAGTATACTTGAAATGCTAGATTTTGACTTTAACAATCATCTTCATCATTAATGTCGTGTACAATACTCAATGAGAGGCAAGTTCAAGAAAACTGAATGCAAAAAAGACATGTTGCATAAACAAAAAGTCCCTTATAGGACATGTACCAACAACAAAAATCAATTATTAGAAAACCAAGACAACCTAGCAATTCCTTCAACTTATGGTTCAACAACAATGTTCAACAGAATCTAGGAATGCACATGCAACTAGAACATAATTTTATCAAATAAGGGAAATCCCATGAGTTTACTGAAGAGTACTTCAATAAAATAGCTTCAATGGCAAGAGGTAAATTCGATCACAAACAAAGATTTTGAAAGATATGCAAAACTTGGATACAAATAGAAATATAGAATAGGTATGATGTCTGAATGACAGTAAAAGAATCCGTTGCTGTGAAAATTTTAGCTGTATGAAACTTACCTCCATCCTTCACTGCAGTAACAGTCAATCCTGCACTTGTGCTTCCCAACCCAGTAGTAATAACAGATCGGTTGCTCAATTTTGCAGCAAATTTCAGAAACTGAGATTTTCCGGTGCCTGTAACAAAGACAATATGAGGGAAATTTAGGAATAAAACTTTTTTCTTGTTTTTTATCCTTAATTTGATGATAAGAACTGACAGGAAAGTCAACATATAGTTCAAATATATAATTAAGGAAGCTGCATTTGATAGATAGCAAACACATACTCAAGTCATTAGGTGAAGCATCATCCGATTTTTGTGGCAGTTTAACAGCATATAGAAATTTAATAATATAAATCCTGACAGAGAAATACTTTGGTGCCTTTTCTACCAAGTGATAAGCAAGCAGAAAATTCTTTTCAATTGAAATTACTAAACAAGTAGTGGCATAACTGTAGCACCACAAAAGAAAGTAATGAATTAGATGCCTTCTAAGCTACACCTCTAACATTTTTGCCACATCATCACAAGAATGGTAGAAGTCAAGTTGTTTTTGGCCTACTTTATGTTACTTTCAGGGGTGTACAGGATGTACTTAAATGATGATTCAGGTCACAAAATTTTAAAAGTAATAGTATTTGTGGCAGCAGTGGTGGTAGTAAAAATAGTAATAGCAATGGATTGCATACCAGGATCACCAACCAAGAGTAAGTGAGACTCTCCTCTTACTCTAGTTCCAGAAGCATCAGCATGTTGCACACCTCCAATAAGTGTTAATGCAACTGATTGCAGAAGCAAAAGATGTGAGACGTTTTAGAGATATGATAATGCTTCACAAAAAAGAATTTCAGTTAAAGAAGAAAAAGACAGACTGATAATTTATCAAAGGAAAAGAATAATTCTCAGTTTGAAAAGAACAAAACCTCTCATGTTCTTATCTATACTACAAAGCGATGAGCATAAGTCTTTATCCTTGTCATTTCATGTCACTGACATGAATTTTGTACTCAAAGTAAATGAAGAACTCCACATCGCAATTCTTTTGCCCATCTAAGTCCTGTCAAGGACTAACTTCCTTATACACTTTTCTTAAAGTCACGTACATGTATTTCCGGGTACCATCTTTATAAGGTTCCTCTTTAGGATTCAATGGGATCTAGAGAGACCATGTCTTCATCTTTAGGATTCCCATTGCCAAGATCAATTGAAAGTTTGATTTGATGTTAGGGTCATATTTTTTTTTTAATTTAAAATTTACATAAACTCAATCCCTTCTATAAATTTTCCAATAAGAACCAAGGTATTTTTCATTTTGAAATAACCTCGTCACATAGATTCCTATATTCTTCAATACAAGTAGAAAATATGTCAAACTAAATCCTCCAAAAGAAACTGTAAGCCCAGGATGAAAGCTTCCAAACAGCAACTACCAAACCTATATTCAAATGCAATGAATTTCAAGATGAAACCTTGGGTGAATGTGTGTTTACCAGCCAGCTTGACAGTGAAAAGGCCAAATACTTGTGGGCAAATTCCTCGTAGGATAGCATTCCTCCCTGGATCAGTTTGATAAGGCTTTAGAATTTTCATCTCACATAATATACATAAATCATAGCATTCCGGAAAACGTTTACAGTCATTAACCAAATTTGGTATGTGAGGATTCAGGGCAGAGTTGGACCAAATATTATAGGTGATGAATTATGCTGTGTTGTGCAGTCCAGTTTCTTATGGACAGTATAAAATCACAAATATTAGGAGAGACACAAAAGGTTCAAAAAATATGAATTTAAATGATACAAGGACGTGTTATCAGAATACCACCTTTTAAAGGTGAATCTTTGAAGTGAACCCAAAACTGCTTGAACTTCATAACAATATCATCAGAAATATCAATTTCTGACTTCAGTTCATTGATTCTCCTGACAACAATGAGAAAATAAAAATTCAGAATAAACTTGATCATATTATTTGCTTTCCTTCCATTGGATGATAGTAGATGACTACAATTTAAAGCATAAGTTCAATTCCTGAAAGCACTTGATTGGTGCTTTGGTTAAAAATATTAAAAGATATATCATGTGAAACTTACTCTCTAATAGACCACCTATTAATAAGGTTTACACTAGGGGAAATAAAGGGAAGAGTAGAGAATCAGTACCTAGGAGTGATAAGGAAGACATGAAATATTCAATAGTGGACTGATATAGATGCATTTATTGGGAAGCAATATCAGCGCAGGAAAATTGTGAAAGATTAGGATAATTTCATATTTTTATTCCCTGTTCAGATTAGGATAATTTTAGCTTTTATTTCCAGATAATTTGGGATTTCTTTCTGTTTTTATAAGATAAGATTCTGCTTAACAGAATCCTCATCAACCTTAGTTTTGAATTTAGTTTGAATTTAGCTAGAATATATTTTATTAGATAAGATCTTATCAATTAGGATTCAGTTAGGATTTCTTATTTGTAGCCTTTTAAAAAGGGCAGTTTATGACTGGAATGAAACCATCAGAAATTATTTCTTTAGAAAACTCTCTTGTGGGTTTAGGAGGGGCTCTGTCAAGGACGAGTCTACTCCTTGCCTTCACTATAGATTGCAAGGTGTCTACCGTATCTAGACCCGTGACTCGATCCCAAGCAAGGGCACATAACAACTTGGTATCCAGAGCCAGCATGGGTGACGCAGATTTAGCTGCAAAAATTGAATGCCTTCATGGAGCAGATGGCTGCCAGGCAGAGTGCACTAGAGGAGCAGATGGCTAACCTTTCTGCTGCGGTTACTAAAAGCTCGGTCGGAAAGAAGTTAGGGGAAACATGCAGTGGTAACAAAGGAGGGAATAAAGGTTCAGGAGACAAAAGTTACTCACAGTTTGGAGGTTCCATGGTTCCCCGTTATTCCAAAATGGAATTTCCCACTTATGATGGCACTGGGGACCCATTGGGATGGCTGAAACGTTGTGAAAGATTTTTTATAAATCAGAGGATAGCGGATGAAGACAAAGTGGGATTAGCAGCCTTTCATCTAATAGGAGAGGCGCAGTTATGGTTTGACCAAATAGAAGGAGAAGAAACAGACCTTGAGTGGAGGGCGCTTCAAGGAATGTTGTCATATACGGTTTGGGCCACCTATGAGCAATAATCCATTAGGCGAGCTGGCCAACCTGAAGCAAACAGGTTCTGTAGAGGATTATCAACAACAATTTCAGTCCTTACTAGCCAAAACCTTTGATCTTAGACCTCGCCAACAGGTGGATCTTTTTACAGTTGGGTTGTCAGAGGAACTAAGAATTGATATTGAGTTCCAGCAACCAGGTAATTTGGGCGTCGCCATGAATATGGTTTGGGCATTAGAACGCAAGCAGAAGGTTTCTTAGGATACTGTGAGAAAATCTTTTAGAAGCGGGCCTATTACCTCCACCCAGAAAAATTTGACAGCAAAGGAGGTGGAACACACATAAACCAGTTGGGAGCAGTAGCAGAATGGGTTCTTCTGCACCGTTTGTTAAAAGATTAACACGAGCAGAGATGGCGGAGTGAAGGGCGAAGGGGCTGTGCTACAATTGTGATGAATCTTATGCAATAGGACATAAATGCAAAAGGTTGTTTTGGATTGAGGTACCAAATGAGGACAGCGATTCAGAAGAGGAAACTGCACTAGACCCTCATATTTCTATACATGCCATTAATGGAGCTTGTGATTCCCATACCATGCAATTGCTTGCAAAAATTTCAGGAGTGACTGTATCAGTTTTGGTGAATTCGGGAAGCACACACAACTTTTTGCGTGAGGGCTTAATCCCACAATTGGGATTGGAAGTATGGAAAAGGCCAGGACTCCAAGTATATGTGGCAAATGGAGAGAAAGTACTCAGTATGGGCATTTGTAAATCAGTTTTATTTTCAATTGCTCATGATAAATTTCATGCAGATTTTTATACTATCCCATTGGAGGGATTTGATGTGATTTTAGGGGTCAAATGGCTGCGCACGCTTGGCCCAATCCTATGGGACTTCAATTCCTTAACAATGGCGTTTGAGATTAATGGACAGAAAGTGCTATGGGAAGGGCGACCCCCTGGAACAGCACCTAGACTAAGTTTGATGCAGGGACAAAATTCTCCAACTGTGCTCATGGACAACTTACTGGCTGAATTTGCAGATTTATTCTTGGAGCCCTCTTACTTACCTCCTAGCAGAGGTTGTGATCATCACATCAATCTTATTCTAGGAACAGAACCTATTGTTGTGAGGCCATATCGGTACCCACATTTTCAAAAGGATGAGATCGAAAAACAATGTTTACAAATGCTACAACAGGGGCTTATTTGACCCAGTAGGTCCCCATTCTCCTCTCCAGTCCTTTTGGTAAAAAAAAATGATGATTCATGGTGCTTTTGTGTGGACTATAGGGAACTCAATAACCTGCACTGTTAAGGATAAGTTTCCTATTCCCGTAGTGGATGAATTGTTAGATGAGCTCCATGGGGCACAACATTTTACAAAGTTAGATTTACGATCGGGGTACCACCAAATATGAATGGCACAATCCAACATAGAGAAAACGACATTTCGAACACATCATGGCCACTTTGAATTTTTAGTCATGCCGTTTGGGCTCACCAATGCCCCTTCAACTTTTCAAAGTTTGATGAATGAAGTCTTCCAACCATACTTACGTAGGTTCGTTTTGGTTTTCTTTGATGACATCTTAATTTACAGCAAGACATGGGTGGAACACATGCGTCATGTGAGGGTAGTTTTTGAACTTTTGAGGACTAACATGCTATTTTTGAAGCAATCCAAGTGCTGTTTTGGCGAGACACAGGTTGCATATCTTGGTCATATTATTCATGGGGCTGGTGTAGAGGTGAATATGACTAAAATCAAGGCCATTACAGATTGGCCTGTTCCTCAAACAGTTAAGGCCCTCCGAGGATTCCTTGGGTTAGCAGGCTATTACAGAAAATTTATTAAAGATTATGGCCAAATTACAGCCCCTCTGACGAGCCTCTTGAAGAAGAAGGCTTTCCAATGGAGTGCCATAGCCGAAACTGCCTTCAATACATTGAAGGTATCGCTGTCCACAGCCCCTGTAGCTTAAATTGCCAAACTTTGAAGAAGAATTTGTGATTGAATGTGATGCTTCTGGTAGTGGCTTTGGTGCTGTCCTACAACAATAGGGGCATCCCATTGCCTTTTTTAGTCGGAAAATAGCAGAAAGGCACTTGAAATTACCTGCGTATAAGTGAGAATTGATAGGATTGGCCAAGACAGTTGCTTATTGGCGTCCTTATCTTTGGGGAAGACATTTCCTTATCCGCACTGATCATTTCAGCCTCAAGTATTTGTTAGAACAGCGTCTTACTACATCTCCTCAACAATATTGGATGAGTAAGCTGATGGGATTTGATTTTAGAGTGGAATATAAAGCGGACAAATTAAACAAGGGTGTTGACGCATTGTCCAGGCGAGATGAGGACATTGTTCAAGCCATGGTAGTGTCTTTTCCGCAAGCTGAAATCGTAGATGCCATTCGGAGAGAAATAGCCACCACCCCTGAGTTATTGCAACTGCAGCGAAGTATTACAAATGGGGAGTTGGGATCAGTTTGGTCTACCAGTGATGGCTTAATCTTTTATAAGGGAAGGGTACATTTACTACCTACTTCTCCTCTCATCCCTACAATTCTCTCAGCCATTCATGATTTGACACATGAAGGCAGCCTGAAAACTCTTCATCGTCTCAGGCACGATTTTCATTGGAAAGGGATGAAATTTAATATATTTGAGTTTGTGCAGAATTGTTCAGTATGCCAGCAGCACAAGTGGCAAAATCTTCAACCTGCTGGTTTGCTTCAACCTCTCCCAATTCCACAACAAATTTGGGCTGATATCTCCATGGATTTCGTTGAAGGATTACCCAAAACCCGTGGTAAATCAGTTTTACTGGTGGTGGTGGACAAACTCTCAAAGTATGCCCATTTCTTGCCTCTTGCACATCCTTTTACAGCTCTATCAGTTGCCACGGTTTTCTTTACAGAGGTGTTTCGCCTTCATGGCCTCCCGGAGTCAATAGTTTCCGATCGCGACAAGGTTTTCTTAAGTTTGTTTTGGAAGGAATTATTTCGCCTTAGCGGAACCAAACTAGCCTTCTCTTCTGCGTACCATCCACAATCCAACAGCCAAACGGACGTGGTTAACTGCACAATTGAAATGTATCTTCGTTGCCTTACTGGTGATCACCCTCGCAAATGGGTTGATTGGATTCCTTGGGCTAAATTCTGCTATAATACATCTTACCATACTGTATGGGGTGCCACCCCCTTTCAGCTGGTATATGGCAGAGATCCTCCACACCTTTTATCCTACTCTACAGGTTCCACTCGACTTGAAGCTGTTGACAAGGCATTGCAAGAACGTGATGCAGTCCTCCAAGAAGCTCGTGCTAGACTAATGCAAGCTCAACACCGAATGAAAACTAGCTACGATATGGGGCATAGAGAATTAAACTTTGAGGTTGGCAATTGGGTTTGGCTACGTCTCCATCCCTATAGACAGCTCACAGTGTCCAAGCAAAAACATCACAAGCTCCTCCCAAAATTTTTGGGCCATTTAAAATTGTGGCCAAAGTCAGCCAGGTTGCTTATAGACTTAAACTCCCTGAAGATAGCAAAGTGCATGACGTCTTTCATGTTTCTCTTCTCAAGCCATATAAGGGACCCCAACCAGCTACTGTAGGCACCTTACCCCCAGTGTTTGATGGCAAAGCTTTGCCTACTCCCCACACAGTCCTTCGCAGTAGATTGAATAGAGGCAATAGAGAGTTGCTCATCCATTGGGCTGTCCATTCTCCACAGGAAGCTACATGGGAACCTCTTAATCAGTTTCAAACAGTTTATCCTAAATTTGAGCTTGAGAACACACTCAAAGTCGAGGAGGGGAGTGATGATATAGATGCATTTATTGGGAAGCAATATCAACGCAAGAAAATTGTGAAAGATTAGGATAATTTCATATTTTTATTCCCTGTTCAGATTAGGATAATTTTAGCTTTTATTTCCAGATAATTTGGGATTTCTTTCTGTTTTTATAAGATAAGATTCTGCTTAACAGAATCCTCATCAACCTTAGTTTTGAATTTAGTTTGAATTTAGCTAGAATATATTTTATTAGATAAGATCTTATCAATTAGGATTCAGTTAGGATTTCTTATTTGTAGCCTTTTAAAAAGGGCAGTTTATGACTGGAATGAAACCATCAGAAATTATTTCTTTAGAAAACTCTCTTGTGGGTTTAGGAGGGGCTCTGTCAAGGACGAGTTTGCTCCTTGCCTTCATTATAGATTGCAAGGTGTCTACCGTATCTAGACCCGTGACTCGATCCCAAGCAAGGGGCACATAACATGGACCCTATTTTACTAATGGGCTCTGACCATAACAGAATCGACAAATGTACAAGGGAAAGAAAGGATTTGGTTGGACAAGGGATATAAGGAGATTTCAAAGAGAGTGGTGAGGCAGGTATGCATTGCATGAATCACATGCTACTCTGGTTCATGTACCTCTTACATTTCCCTTTTTCTTCACTGTTAGTTGCAAACATGGATGGTAATGATGACATTGCATGTTTGCAATGACTAGTCAAAGGGCTAGTGCAAAGCCAGCCTGTGCGGGTGCCAAGCTATGGAGCATGGTCTGCATGGAGGAATGTTAGGACCCAATTACAAGGTAATATATAGGACTAGAGTCCAGCATTGAATGTATGGGATTTTGATGCTGGGTTTATATGGCTTTGGGCTCTCCCACCACAGTGGCTAGCTTTGTGACGTGGTTCCCCATGGTTTGTATAACTCTTGTTAAAAGGAAGAAAATGAGAGAATATATTGAGTGAATTCGTGTATTTTAATTACACCACAGAGCTAAGTTTATATAGGCTTATTACAATAAATGCATATAATTAAAGGAGATTTTGTTCCTCTAAATCAAATATGGGTTTTCTATAAACTAAATATAAGTTGCCTATAAACTGCTAAATAATAAATACAGCATATATGATTTTGATTTTCAACACTCCCTCTCAAGCTAAAACTTACTAAGCTTTTAGCTTGTTACACGAAAACAATCCATTTCCCCGCAAATAAAAAATAAATAGAAAACATAAAAATTGAGCTCCACCAAAAACAATAGTTTGAAAGACAACTCAGATAGTTGGGTACTTAGTTGCCGATTGGGCTGGTTCACCTAGTGACAGCTGATCTACCTCTGGGTATTGTGTGCTAATTGGAGGAAACTTGATATCTTAGAAAAGTAAGAAGCAAAATGTTGTAGCAAGATCCACTGCTGAAGCAGAATACAGGGCCATGGCTTTGGTAACTTGTGAACTCATTTGGCTGAAGCAGCTTTTTAGAGAACTCAAGTTTGAAGAGTCTAAGCAAATGACGCTAATTTGCGATAATCAAGCGACTTTGCACATTGCATCTAATCCCGTCTTCCATGAAATAACTAAACATATTGAAGTTGATTGTCATTTCATCAAGGAGGAGATCGAGTCAGGGGACATTACTACGAGTTTCATCAACTCTAATGACCAGTTGGCAGACATCTTCAACAAGTCCTTAAAGGGACCGAGAATTGGCTATATTTGTACCAAGCTAGGCGCATATGATTTATATGCTCCAACTTGAGGGGTAGTGTTGAAATCAAAACTGAATATCCCATATTTATTGTAATAATTATGATTTATAGGCATGAAATCTCTGATTTAGAGGAAACAGTATATTCTCTATTTATGTATAATCAATGTAATAAGCCTATATAAACATACATCCGTTGTGTATTTTGACACACGGTTTCAGTTCAAACATGTCTCTGTTTATTTCCTTGTAACATATTCTCATATTAACAGAACAATCATGCAATCAATTTAAAGGTTATAGTAAGGAAACCCAAAAGTATATCAAATTGTGTAACACTTTCCTTCTTTATTCAAAACCTTAAGACTATAAGCAAGAAAATCCTAAAGATAATATCAATACGGTACAAAAATTTTAAAACACAGTATTGCAAACAAATCCTTTTAAATATTAAGAGGGATCTCATGGTGAATAATATCTTTGAGGATTTGGTCTTTAACTGAACCCAATGGTGTCGTGCATTCCATGTAACCAACCTCACCTTGTAGGATAAGGCTGCTGTTGTTGTTGTTGTTGTATTGCAAACAAATCTTGAAGAGTATATAGGAAGACAAAGCAAGAAATATTTCCTAAATAAATGAGTAAAAATGACCATATATGTAGTCACTCCTATTTCATTTTGCCACAGTTGGGAACAAAAATGCAGGTTGGAACATATTCAAAAGGCAAGGATGCTATTACCTTAAAGACTGCTTAAAGCAATAATATACTGACTATATGCTACAAAATTTGTATGTTACAGATCTCATTTTCCTTACATCATTTATTTTAAAGAATATTTATTAGTTCTACTGAATACCTAGGGGTTTCAGGTTATATATATTCTGCAAAGAATTTAAGATTAGTCACCAAATAAATTGGATTCAGATTTAGGAAAACAAAAAACATTGAGCAGAAGTTCTAACATGGAACATGCGTTCTCTAGTTAACTCATTCTAGTAGAAACAAGGGGAAATTGTTAAAGTAGCCAAATACAGTCAAGAGGATAACAGTGCGTTTAATGATCAATTGAAATGATAAGAGACTGGACAAGCTTATTTCAACATGGCACTTTATTGGATGTACTTAAAATTTACGACATCACTGTGCATGGGTCATGCATTGATTCACTTTAATTTGGGCTAAAATACAAATTAATTATGAAAAATGAGATTGACAAGGACTGATCTATAGATCATATCATCATATGATCAAGGGGACTTCGAGTCAAATACCACACCAAAAACAAAATCCTCCCAAAAGCTTAATATATTAGGTGGAGGAGCATGAATAATTTTGTTTTAACATCCTGGGTTTTAGAAAATGATAGTAACGAAAACATAATTAAGTCATTATAAGCAGTAAATTGAACGCTGGAAAGAATAACATCTCCTTGAATGTGAGAATACGAGATTCATATCAAGGCATGACACAGTTAAAGAACATGGGAAAGGACAAGATTCTTAGAACTAACAATTGAATAACCTGAAGAGAGAGTGATGAGAAGAGCATTACCAGAAAAGGTTGGCATTTCAACCTTAGGTATCACTAGATGGTCTAAAAATTATGGGGAAATCGGTAAAGTTTAGAACATACATAAATAAATATATTTTTCACCTGACAAACTTTTCCATGCAGAGCACCAAAATGGAAAATGTCAAATACTAGGATGTTTAACTTTTCTACTAATTTTTAAAAGGTAAACACAGTGAGAACTTCTTTTTCACCTTACATTGTTGGCAATTAATACAGGATCAAGGTCGCAGCGCACATCCTTCAACTCTGGAGACCATTTTGCTGTTAAGAGACCGGTGACAATCACATCATCTGCAAGTAAAAAAGAACAAAAGTACTCCGTAACTAAACATCTAACAAGAAATATTGCATTTATGAATTCATCATGCCCCTCATTCCCTAGGCAATATACATGCCATAATGGCCAGGACAAAGGAGTGTAATCCTGCAAGGGTGAGCTAATTCTGAAAAACCATCCTCAATTTATTTGGTATCATATTGTTCAATATGTTCATGGATAATTTAATTAATTTTATCTACATGAAAGGTTACTATGAGTATTTCTTAATTTAATTCTTTTTGGATGAAAAATAATGCCTATACTCTATAGTGTAGTATATGGACTAACAAGGTATTTTATGTCTTTCATTGCCATTATTAACAAAAGGATATGCTATTACCACTTACTTGAAAAGAGAACTGAAATTGTATATTATTTTCTGTTAATTTACAGCAATAGGTACAACATATATATAGACATGAAAAATAATGCTAGCCTAGAGATTTTAGGCTACAAATCTGTACATAAAATTAGTGAGAGAAAGTAGGAAAACCAATCTAATCAATGAATAAGAAAATATTCTATACATAATGACAAGCTACAACACACTTATAATCTGATTTTAAAAGAAATACTCCCCAAACACTTCTTTTACATTTTCTGATAGTTACCGAAATGCACCCTAATGCTCACTGTCATCAAGATTCTATACTCTGCAGCTTAAATAGTAATTTCTGTTCTTGGTATATGAAAATCCACACTGGCTTTGGACCAGAGACCAACACTAATATCCATGAAAAACAATAAGAAGTCAAATATATCAGTCAAATCATATGCCAGGCCAAGCTCAAAACCAAATGCAAGCCATTTTATAACACAAAAACCTAAGAAAAACAAGAGTTTCCCACATATCTCCAGTAATAATTTGAAAGACCAAAAAGTCCAAAACAATAACGCCAACATGGAAGGAGAGAAATTATATGAGACTCGTATTAAGAAATCCCAAAATCCATCATTCATAATTTTAGGAAAGGAAAATTCACCGTTTATTGATTAGATGTCTTAGATCCAATATTAGTGAATGAAAAATAGGGCTACCAAGTATTAAAATGAAACCTGCTCATAATTTTCACTGCTAATGAACCAAGACCAGGCCATATGTTAAAATACAATGTGTATGTCATACAATAGTTTCCAAAATTTGAAGTGAATCTAAATACCTCCAGCTTTAACAATATCAACAAGGTCATCCTTTAAGATGACAAGAATTGAACGAGGAATTGCCCCAACACCTAGCACCTGTGTACTTTCTTGAATTTTTATCTCCTGATAATCATGGCATACTATAGTATTCTCTACATACTGGAATTTTGTGCCTCCACAGGGCTTGGACTGCTGTCATTATAAACAACAAATAATCAACACAATCAAATGAAAGAAGATAGTCTGCCAATTTAAAAGTATACTAATATTGGATATACAACAAGCACATAAATATTGAAAGGATAAAAGTTCCAAAATCAAATTTTAAGCTTTCAGGAAATTTTGCAAATTAGAAAAGTTCACCTACAAATTCCTCAACTTATTGCAAGAAGCTTCACATTGCGCAAGCAAATTCTAAATGTGATACTTTGCTTATATTATATTGTAATATATGATTGCATAACATGATTATTTATTTATTTATTTTGGGTATTGAAATGGGGGCAAATGTCCAAGGATTGTAGGGAAAATACACAACTTAAAACTCAGATGCAAAAGATACCTGAATTGGGCATATTGAAGGTAGTGATATGGAGTTTCGAGCTTCCACCTCAGGATAAACTGTGAAGCTGCACATATGCTTTGTTAACTGAAATATTTTTGAGATACATGGGCATAAAACAGATATCTTTACTGAGTTGAGAATGTACGTAAGTTAATTAGATTTGCGAACACATGCATACACACACAAAGTGTGAGCACTAAATTACGGCCTGTAGTACCACAATAGTATAATTAGATAAGTGAACAGCTAATACAGTACAGTTACTGGCAGAGCTACAATATTCAAGCACTTCCCTCATGCTGGGGTATCAATGTCACATGTATCAAGCTAGTTACATATATAGCTGATTCAATGATTTTTAAGTGATAGCTCAACTTCCAGACAAGTTTAACACTGTTATATCTACCAAGGTCAAATAAAGGCTTTCTCTGTCCTGACAGGAGTTTAATACTTGATCCATTAGGAGTTTAACAGGAGGGATAAAGAAATCAAAAGCAAACAACATATTGGAACTTGTAGCTCAGAACCAACACGGGAAACCATTGGTTGCGATGCTTTCCGATAATGTCCTTGGAAAACTTAGGAATTAACCATGATATCCTGGCTGTACAAATTATGAAGGGGGGTGGGGGCAAGGATAGAAGTAGGACACACACACACACACACCTGTTTTTGCATTTTGGCACATGTACTTCCTCTCCCCTTCATGCATCTTGATTGCTCCGGACCTGATTACTATCCCCTTGACAGTGAGAAGAATCCCACGGTGCTGCACGCGAACACGTCCTATGCTTGGAAAACTTTCTAATTGCATCAAACAAAACAAAACACACAGACGAATCAGTATTTGAGGTCAGGGTCCCGAGAGGCACTGTAACAAACAAGTAGTGGGCAAAAGCAGACCAGGGCATTCAAGGGGTGAGCCACTGATGTTAATACGAACATGAATGAATTTTTTCTCGACCCCCTTCTTGTCATCTGCCATATCTCCCAACACGATTTTCTAACACGACCCACAACACAAATCCAAGTCAAGTTTCAACCTTTATCTCTTCCAACTGAGAATAAATAAACAAAAGAGAGAATTACGGACATGGGCCCAAAGGGCAGCATCATCGAAGAATTGCAAGTAGGTGCTGGGTTGGGCAAAGAGTAGACGGGCAATGCGAGGGTCGTCTTCCATCAACTCTGCGAAACTGAAGAAGAGAAAGAGGGTTGGTTAATTTAGCAGTAAAAGAAACGGAGAGAGAAAGAAAAAGGTAGAAATGGCATACTCGACGAAAAGAGGGAAATGGAGGTTGGGATCGGGAGAAGAAGCGATGGAGCGGAGCTGGTCGGAATGGAAGCGTACGAGAAAGGTGGCCATCGGCTTCTTCCAGTAGCCTGGGTCTGCGCTGTTCTTCTCCATGCTTCTGCTCTGCACACTCTCACTCCTTTGGGCGGGAAAGGAATCAACGCGACACGTTATGTTGTAACGTGCTTCCATAATTATTTACTTATTTATTTATTTTGTTGAAATTCCATAATTTTATTTTGAGCAAAGTGCACCCCTCCACATTACATTTGATATCCTTTTTCTTCATAAACATTTATAAAAGTAAGAAAAAATAAAAAATAAATAAAAATGAATTGAGTTACATCGTAATGTATTACTTAATTACTTTTATGGAAGAGTCTCTGAAAAAGTATTTGTTCTTAAAATTTGGTAGTTTAAGGGTATGATTGGATAAATTTCTTTATAAGTATTTTTAGAAAAATAAAATAAGAAGAAAAAATGAAATGAACTTCTTTATAAGTTAAAAATTAATTTTTAAAAAAGTTAATATGAGAAAGTTTTTAAAAATTAGTTTATGCAAAAACTAGTTTTAACTTTTGGAAAAGTTTATTTCATTTTTTTTATTTTCTTTTTTTATAAATACTTATGAAGAAGTTTATCTAAAGAGGCCATAAAAATGTAACGCATTTTAAATAAAAGTGATGATGATAATTACTTGTTTATTTATTTTTAAAGATAAAATATCTTCTAAAAGTTATTATAAGGTTCAAAATAGGCACAATCATACAAATTAAAAGTGGCAAGAGAAATGTAATTCAAGCACACTTGTTTCAACTTTGTCACTTTGTCTTGTAGCCTTTTTGCCTTTTTGTTTGCATTGATTTCCTTGAGCTTATGCAAGTTGTGATATTTAAACGTTTATCTATTCTCCTGAAAATATATCATCCATTATTAAAATTAGAAGTGACGGGGGACTTCTCATAAGCAGATAGTAAGTCTCGGTAAAATATGTTAATTAGAATTTAGTTCTTAACCATGTGCATGAAAAAGTTTTACGATAGACTATATTGACTTTGATGATATCTTTACTTTGAAAATGTTTGAAAATGGTTTGTCTTTTATTTTTAGATGAAGAAAAATGTTAATGCTTATGACCATATGAACATGATTTTTGCTGAATTACATCTTATATTTTTTATTTTTTTATTAATATTAATTTTATAAAAGTCATGATTCCATGTTAATATTTGTGCATGTCGCAGTGTCTTATCTTTCGTAACAAATAGCGTTATATTAAAGTGATTTTGTATGAAAAAAAGATGTCAAAGTAATATTGTCATATGACATAAATAGAATCATTTTATGATTTTGATAATTTTTTTAATTTTCTAACATGCAGCATATAACATAAACTAATGGCTTAAATATGTTTTAAATTCTTGCAAATATAGTTCTGTTTGATTTTAGTCCTTGCAAAAAAAATTGTTAGTTTTAAATTTCTGACATTTTCTTAGTGTTTTTTTTGTCCTTACTATTAATTATGGTTAATTTAATGCTGACATGGTTAATAAAATAAAGAATATTAATTAAGATATTGAAGGTAGTGAAGAATATTCTAAATTACGATAATTAGATTATTTCTAGGAATGTAATTCAATTAAGTAATATATTTATTATTTTATATAAATAAGATAATTACTATTTATTTTTTTAATTTATTTTTAATTTTTAATATATTATGAACCTGGTTTTTATCATTTTTAATATTGTTCTTACTTTTCGATTTACTAATTTACTTTTAACATTGTACTTTTCTTTAAAAAATTATAATTTACCTATACACTTATAATTTGTTTTTAATATATTGCTTTTGCATTTGAAGACAAAATCATTGTTTATGATATATTAAAAAAATAAATTACATTACAATCAGTCAAATTAATGAATTAAAATGTAAAAATAACATCAAAGTAATATATTAAAAGAAAATTATAAGCGTCTAAACTTTTCATTTCACAACACTTTTTATTACACATTTTTTGTGTTTATATTATATGCGATAAATTGTTCAATGTTGCAATAAAGAAAGAAGTTGCATTAAAAGTTAGGAAGAATTTTGTCATTCACAATTATTTTATTTGACTCGATTGAAATTAATCCAATGTGTAATATGATATTTTAATATATTGATTTTAAAAAATAGAAGAGCAGGAAAACTCATTTCTATGAGAAGTATAAGAATGTCAAAAAAGATATGTGAAACAATTAAAACTATTTTACATAAGTTAATCGAGTTGCTAAATAGTTTATTAGTAAAAAATATAATTTGCTTTATAAAATAATCATTTAATATGAAATTTTAAATAAATTAAAAATTATTTATTATATATTTTTAAAAAGATTATTAGTATATTACATGTGGCTTACTCTACGCAAAAGTTGGATTCTTTCCAACTCCTACCTCTCCAGCATTGAAAAACAAAGAGAGAAGATGAAAGAGAAAAAAGAATTTTGGGATTAAAATTGAAAAGAAAAAGAAAAAGAGAGAGATAGAGAGGATGGAGAGAGGAGCTCCTAGAAAGGATCTTGATCCCTCTATACAAACAGCTTCTTCTCTCCCCCTCGATTGTTAGAAAATGGAAATGGGGTTCAGAATTGAAGACCCAACTACACAAACCCTAGTTTGTGCCAAATGTGACTCACATTACTCAAGCCTTGGATTTCAATGACTTGGAGTCAATGATCAATGAGATTGTACTATTCAATTACTACTATAGGTTTAAGGCTTGCTCAAGCATTAATACTATTTGTTTAACTCTACTAGCTAATAAGAAGCCGATGGATGGAGCCACCAAACAAAAAATAAGACTTAATTATATTTTTGGTCCTCAGGTGTCACAATTGTGGGATTTTGGTCCTCAGGTTCTAATTTTGCAAATTGGGTTCTCTGGGTATCACAATTGTACGACTTTGGTCCCTCTGTTAGTCTTTTATTAAATATTTAATAGATTTTATTAACATGTTACTAGATTATGCGTGTCAATGACATGGTAGCTAACGTGTTGCTTGACAAATAAGTTGGCATGATTTAATTGCACTTGTGGTCCCTCAGATATCGCAATTGAGCAATTGTGGTCCCCATGTTCTAATTTTGCAAATTGGGTTCTTTAAGTATTGTAATTGTGCAATTTTTAATATTAAATTAATTATATATACTAATAATATTAAAGTTGATATTAATAAATATATTCATAAATAACATTAATAAATATAATTAATTTGTTAATACCAGCTTTAATATTATTAGTATGTATTTTTTTAATTTATTATTATTAGCATATATTTATTAATTTAATATTATTAATATAATATCAATCTTGTTTATTTGGTAGTAGTAAATATATGTGCATTTTTTATTCCTTATTTAAGTTATATATAGTATAATTTTAAATTACATATTTAGGAATTTCATTGGCCTAATGGTTCTAGTTTTGTTGCTAGACTTTAAGGGCAAGGACTCAAACCTCATGTCCAACATTTTGGTAATTTCTTTTCCAATTTTGCATGTGACCTTTGTTGAAATTTTGGGGACAATTATGATATTTATATTGTAAATGGTTATGATAAAGCTTTTGTTTATACTTTGATATAAATGTTTTGTCACATGAAGAATAATTTTTCTATCATATTTTGTAATATCAACATCAAAATTATCACGAACTTGACAATTCAAGTCAAAATTATTGTAAATATTTTATAAACATATCTATAAAGACAAAAAAAGAAAGATAATGTGAATAAAATTAAAAGATTTTCCAAAACATTTAATACTGTCTTATCTTTTGCACATATAATTACTACTACTAAATAAATAATATTAGTATTATATATATTGATAATATTAAATTAAATATATATACTAATAATATTAAAATTAAACCTAGGAGACCAAAATCGCATAACTGTAATACTTGAGGGATTAAAAGTGTAATTAAGTTATGTAAGCATATGTGTCAAGCAACACGTTAACTGCCAAGTCATCATCCAGTGTCACATCAGCAAAATCTATTAAATATTTAATGGAAGACTGACAAAGATGCCAAAATCACACAATTACAATACCCTAAGTAGTCAATTCGCGCAATTAAAACCTAAAAAACCAAAATAACATAATTGCAATACTTGAAAGACCAAAAGTGTAATTAAGCCTAAAAATAAATAAATGTTAACTAATGTGTGTTTCATTTAATAATTAATAAGTTTTTAAAATAATTAATTGTTTTTTTGTCTAGTAATACACTTTGAATAAAAGCTTTGTTGATTTGGACTTGGGCCTAGACCCAACCCATATGTTTGAGAAAAACCCCTTAGGATGATGCCTTTATAAGGATCACACAGACACGCCTTTGACGTCAAGTTTTTAACACAAGGTTTGGTCTCATTGGTTTTGTCAACGAGTTCTCTTTGATTCGATGAAACCCAAATCGTCGAATATAGGAAGGGGGAGAGAGAGAGAGAGAAAGATAATAGAACGCAAGATCAGCTTTTTGACTAGAAATTAATGAATGTAGAATCCAGTCTATCATCTTTGTAAACTTGCAATATTCAATTAGTAGTGTCACTCGTCTGAATTTCATTCTTTGTGATCTTTCAAGCCTTTTATCACTACAACATCTCTTTCTTTCTCTCTTGATTTTTTTAATTTTTAATTTTTTTAATTTTCTTTATAATGGATTAACGTAACTATTGTCTTTCGTCGTGCAAATGCACTCTATCAATGTTGTTTAATGTTTTGATGCAATTTCTTTGTTTGCTATAGTAATGGGATTTCTTTAAACCCCAATTATGGATTTTGGAATTTTTGTTCTTAATTTTTGCCTATTGGCTACATTATTGTTTGGTTATACACTTTCTGGTTCTTTCTTAGGCAAGAACACTCAATGTTGTCGAATCAAAATTAGAGTATATAAGATTAACCCTATAAAGTTGTCCTTGACCCCTAAAAACGAAAAAGTGTGGTTGTCACTATGAGATGATTCTTTATTCATCATGTTAAAAATTAGGGTATATATTTATAACCCTATAAGGTTGTCCCTGATCCTAAAACCGAAAAAGTGAGATTGCCTCTAAGTGATGGATTCTTTATTCATCATCTAAAAAATTAGGGTATATAAACCCTATAAGGTTGTCCCTAACCCTGAAATTGGAAAAGTGTGATTGCTTCTATGTGATGGATTCTTTATTCATTATCTAAAAAATTAGGGTATATAAACCCTATATGGTTGTCCTTTATCCTAAAATCGAAAAAGTGTGGTTACCTTTACGAGATCAATTCTTTATTCATCACCTGAAAAATTAAGGTATATAAACCCTATAAGGTTGTCCCTGACCCTGAAATTGGAAAAGTGTGGTTGTCTCTATGAGATGGATTCTTTATTCATCATATGAAAAATTAGGGTATATAAATCTTATAAAAGGTTGAACTTGCCCTAAAAATGGAAAAGTGTGATGGCCACTATGAGATGGATTATTTATTCATCATCCAAAAAAGGAATGCTAATTTTAAGCCTTAATGACCCTAAATTGAGTTGCATGTTTAAATGTTTGTTCCAAGACTTTAAATCTGGATGGAATGCTTTCATGACCCTATTGAAAACTACAGTATAAAGTCTATTCAAGATGGAAAGCCAGGATGCTATAATGGCTCTAAATGCAATTTCTTAAAATTCAGTGTGAAAACTGAATTGGTGTGCATCCAAACTAAAATTGCCAAATTGGAGTCTGAATTTTGTTCATAGTGTAAATTTTGGATGGTATGTTTGAGCTGTTCCTTGATTCAACTATTTATTCATCATCTGGTAATTTTGCGCCTTAATGAGACCCCAAATCTAGCTGCAAGGTTAAATTTTTGTTTCAAGATTCTAAATTGGAATCGAATGCTATGATGATCCTAATAAAAACTACAATATGAACTCTTTATGCATAATGTAAAACTTGGATGGTTTAATGACCCTAAATGCAATTTCAATATGAATTTTTATTCATAATCGGTAAATTGAGATGGTATGCACCTAAATGGGATTGCCCAATTGCAGTATGAATTTTTTATTGTGTTAGGATAATGGTTGAGTTTAATGACCCTTAATCTAATTGCTATTTGCTAGATGAATTCTTTGTTCCAAGATTTGAAAAGGGGATTGGATGCCTTGATGATCCTTAAAAGAAACTACATTATGAAATCTTTGTTCATGATGGAAAACCATAATGGTATGCTCGTGAATTTTTATGGGTAATGTAATTGGGATGGTATACCCAAAATTGAATTGCAAAATGAATTCTTTATTTGTGTGTAAATTCAGGATGGTGTATTTAAGCCTGAAATGACCCTTAATTAATTGCTAGATGAAATTTTTGTTCAATGATTTTAAATTGAGATAGGATGCCTTGATGGTCCTAGTGGAACTACTGTATGAACTTTTTGTTAATGATGTAAAACCCGGATAGTAAGCTTGAGCCTCCATGGCTCTAAATGGAAAATTTCTTTATTCATAATGTAAAATTTAGATGGTATGCACTTTCAATGGAACTGTAGCATTAACTTTTTATTCATAGTGTAAAGACGTGATGGTATGTTTGAGCCTTGATGACCTTAAAATGCAATTGCAATGTGAATTCTAAATTCATAATGTAAAATTGGAGTGACCCATATAAATTTTGTATTCAAAATGTAAATTTTGGGATGGTATATTAGAGTCTTGATGACCCTAAAATGTATATGCAATTTGAATTCAAGCCTGATTCCCTAAATTAGATTCCCTTGAATTCAATTGCATTATGAATTTTTTATTCATAATGTAAATTCAGGAGGCTAAGTTTGTGCCTTGATGACCCTATAAGCAACTGTAGTATGAATTATACATTCCTAATCTAAAATTGTGATGATGGAATGATTTGAGCCTTCATGACCCTAAATGCAATTGCACCATGAATTCTTTATTCATAATGTTAAATTCTGATGGTAAGTTTTAAAGAGCATTTAAGAAAAATGAAGAGTTAGAATAATATCAACTTGGGTGTGAAACACATCATGACTAAATTTGTTCATATAATGTTTAAGATATTTATGATTTATACAAAGTACCATTTATATCATTAAGGTAATTTTAACTTTTCCTCCTATATTTAGAATGCAGTGCATTCTTGAATAATAGGGAACATCTAGAAATGTGTATGAATGTTTGCATCGGCGAGTCATTGATTTTCCTGGAGGAATAGTAGAATTCATCCCTTAAATGAGATTTTTTAAGTTATAACTGAATCACCTAGAAAGAGAATACCCTGCTATTGTGTCCTTGATGATAGTGGGAAGCTGATTTTGAGCCATAATTTTGTGCAGGTTTTCACATCCTTGACCTCTACCATTTCATAATTTTTCGCTTGTCCAAAGGGAAAGTACATTGAAATGAAACTGATGGTTGTCAATAATATTAGGTTAGTGAAGAAGTTGCTTTTAAGATGTATACTCTTTGATCTATGGCCACTATCTTCTTTGAAGCACAAAGGCAAGGTAGAATATCATTTTATGTGACAACAATTGGAGAGGAGGTTATCAATTTTGTTTTCTCTTAGGTTACAAACACATGACACAAAGAAAATAATATTTCTGTACTTTTGAATTTATAGAGAAACCTATGAAAGAATTTCCCCTAGTATAAATTCCATTCAATAGGGATTTATACTCACAAATTCATAATTTATCATATTTTTGATAATTGGTTAAGTTGATTAAGGCTAGAAAATGATTTAACAGTAAATCTAGTTGCATAGAATATAGGGGACCAGAGTCTTGTTATGGTATGGTTTCACTGTACAAGAATTTGAAAATTAGTGTTTTCCCAATAAATATGATATGGGAAAGGAAGGCATATAGCGACTCATTATGGGTCCAACAAGCACAAATACTTTACAGTGGCATCAACTATTACGTAAGTATTGAAAGCTTTGAAATACAAAACTTTGTTGTTTCTCTCTATATCAATCTATGCTTCTTTACACCATGATTATGAAAGTTACAAAATGCAAAATTTACCTTGGACCTATAGTACACCAATTTCCCATGTTCTTTATTCCTTAAAGATGGATAAAAAGGATTAAGGATGCATGTGTTGTCACTTACTTCGATGATGGTGACTCAAGTGAGGTAAATTATACAATTGCCTTAATAGAAGATATATTTCTCCTTTTACTGAAAAGGAAATATTCATTGGGATTTAAACAAAGCATGGATCTAGAACTTAAACTCTGTTCTTAAGTATTTTTAATGGAATTTAGACAATATAGTATCACTTTTGTAACACCCCTACTTTTGTATATTAAATTATTTTGTATGTTTAAAAATTGTTTTTAAGTCATCAATGTATTTAGAACAATTAATAATAATTTTAGAGATTTTTCTAGAATTTATTGAGATAATTTTTGTAAAATGACAAAAATACCCCTGGTTGACTGTTGGAACCAATCGGAGACTTTTTGACCTCAAAATATTTTGAAAATTTTATATTAAGTATCTCTCATTATAAAAACTTTATTTTGAGAAAAAAGTAGTGAAAAATATAATAATCCTATTTTAATTCTTCCACTGTTTTTTATATACAATTCTGAAAAATCGGAAATGAATTTTAAAATTCTGACTTCCACCATTTTGCTCAAAATCTCAAGAGCTATTTAATCATGATTTTTAATAATTTTTCCGAGCCGGAGCTTGGAGAAATTAGAAAATGACAATTTTATCCCTATTTCTCAACATTAAGAACTGACATGAGGAAAAGATTCAATTGACATTAAAATTTCAATTTGAGCTTGGAATTATGTCATATATATTAAAATATAATTTTGGGAATTTTTGGGAATTTTCTGGAATTTCTGTGTAAAATGACCAAAATGCCCTTGCGTGTCTAATAAGCCAGCCAGTACTGGTTTGACACTCAAAAAGGGTGAAAATAGTAATTTTAGTTTAATTATGGGTAAAATATTTAATTTTAGAATTTTGATACAAATTTTGGTATTTATTGAATTAAAATGGATTTTCTATGAATTTTCTAGCTTAAAAATATAAAATAAAGACATATAATTTGAAATAAATTAATAAAAATTAAAATTTATTATTAGAAATTTATTTTTGATGAAAATTAATTTATTTATCCAGTTTTGCATTAAAATACATTATTTTGATATTAAAAGCTAATTTTTTCAAGTTTAGGCGTTTTTGTCGGTACCGGTTAATTTACCTACAGATAAAATTTGACACATGGAGGCTTGGGACAGCTGGTGGAGCACGTCCCCAACCCTAAAATAGGTGATTCACCACCTATTTGAGATATGTGTCCCTAAATTGGATTAAAAATAAATAAAAATTGGATTTATGATATAATGGTGACATAATGGATGATGTAAATATTTGGACACCTAACCCCCCTCCTTCTTCTATAAATAGGCCTCAAAGTTTTCAGATTTTCACTCATCCTTTCCTCTCCCAAGCTAGAGAGCTTCTCTTTCTAAAGTTTTCTCTCTCTAAAATATTTTTTTATCTAGTTTTTATGTTAAAATTTTGCTAGTTTTCAACTAGTAGAATTTCTCCTCTTAGAAGCTTTGCACCAACAATTCCATCCTCTTCATCAACTATCTTAGAGGTAATGGGGGGAGTGGGGTTGGTTCTAAATTACTGTCACTTTGCATGTTGGTAGGAAGGGTTTTCCCCTAAACCCGTTTAGGCTTAAATTTTAGTAATGTTATTATTGTTTAAAGTTAAACTTTAATTTTTACTAAGTTGTTACTCTGCCCAAATTTAGATTATTAAATCATAATTACTAAATTGTTACTCTGCTCAAATTTTAATTATTAAATTATACTTGCTAAGCTGTTACTCTGTTCAATTTTAGAAAATTAAAATGCGTTTGCTAAGCTGTTACTCTGTTCAATTTTAGAAAATTAAAATGTATTTATTTAGTTGTTATTCTGCCAAAATTTTAGTAATTATACTATAATTGCTATGTCGTTATTCTGTTAAAATTCTGGTATTGTGCAATTTCTGCAAAATAAGGCAGAAATGTTGATTGTACTGGTGCTCAAGTTAAATAAGACCAGGGAAACCTCTGCTTGAGAAGTTAGGAATTGATAGTTTAGTGAGTAATGTAAAGCAAGTGACATGTAGTGACATGGCACCCTGCTAGGGAAGCCACAGTTTGGTACGCTGAGGAATGAAAGGCAGGGACCCACTTGCGGAGGTCTTGGGGTAGGCATCGAGTGGTGAAGGTCCCAATGGCCAGGGTAGCGCCCTTGAGCCGGGATATTCACCTGACCAAACTCGATAACCCCGACAACTGCTCAGCATTCCAAGATTGGTTTGAGAGTATACTTCTATAAATGGATATCCTAAATTGTTATTTTGTTCCTCAATGATGACGAGGACTGTACCATGTGATGGTGTTGAGAGAGGTATATGTACTCCCAGTCACTTCCCAGGTTCTGTTGAGAACTATTACCCACTAATGGGAAGTATGGATCCATACCTAGTCAAGGGTAGTCGGATACAACTTAGAATGAATCTTAGGATCTCTTGTGTTGTCAGTTGTGTTTTGTCTTTGTTTTATGGTAGATTTCCTACCGCACATGTAAAAGTGATTTTAGAACAAAACACCTCACTCCATTATTTTCTTTTGTGTATGATTGGTCGTGATTATTGAAGACGACATTAACGCTCCGTGATGCTGAGTACGAGATAGAGAACGTCTCAACGAAGGAGGACCTGAAGACCTATAGTATTTTCTTTTTGTATAAGGGATAGGGTAGATAAATACTGCTCTGTATAGGATCTCTTTTGATGTATATAGTGGGCTAGGTAGTATATGTATTTCGATGTACTTTTGTTTCTGACTGTTATGTATTACTCAAACCATGATGTACAGTTTTATGAAATATATGTATATATCTTTCATATTTTATTACCATTTCCAAATTCTGTTAAGTTTGGAATTTCTTTTAAAACTAGAAAAATTTTACACACATTTTTATTTACTTAAACTTAATAACTAAATTAATATGAATTATATTTAAAATTAAATGGGTGTTACAACTTTAGGCTAAAGTTTTTTGGCTCTCAATGCCTCTTCCGGTTTTGGAATGCCTATACTTTTTATTTTATTTTATTCATTTTTCGGTTATCTCATCCTTGTAAATGGATGCAATACAATGCCTTTTGTTTTCATTAGCAATCATTATGAAGGATCTTTGATAGCTTAAGGCATATGGAGTCTGCAGCGTGCGTCTATATGGCAATGATGCCCTGGCCATTTATAGTGATGTTAAAGCTGCTTGTCAAATGGTAGTTATTGAAGAGAGACCAATTGTAATAGAAGTAAAGCAATAAGTGATGATTTCCTAAGGCAAATATTTGGGCATGTTTGAAAGAAAAATGATAATGCATGGTCTGCATCAGATGACTCTACCAAATATCATCCAGCAAATGACATTGAATGGTGGAGAGTGGCACATGATCTTGTGGCTAAATTTAGAAAGTGGATAGAAAGGAACGACTGGTGAAATGGTATAGCTAAAAGCTTATAAATTATTTGAAATAGTGGGTGAGATATACATCTCTAAATCTTTTGTTTGATACTAGATTCCATACTATATATCACATAGCCTAACAATTCCTATGCCAAAGTTGGGGAACTTTTTGCTCTGAGTGCCAGTGCTATTTTGAAAACTAGGGAAAGAAATCCTTATGAAAAATGAACAAAAAGAATAGAGTGATGAGCTTAACCTCCTTAGCAACCATTGACAACTTTACTGATTTGCAACCAATTAACAAAGTATTGAGCTATAAATAGATGAAGTTCTAAAATAACTTCTCACAATATCTACTTAATTGTCCTTAAGTTTAACACGTATCATTTCACTACTATACCATGGTCTATTATAAACCTCAATATGGAGCATGATTCTTAGCTTGGTTGTGTAGACTTTTGTATTTGTTTGCACACAAGTATTATGTTACCCAAAATTAAAATGTTAAAATAGCGAGTGAGAAATAATTTGAATTGCATAACCAAAATGAAAACTAAGTCAATTTTTATTATGTTGTTGCCAAAGTCAAATATGCTAATTTTTTGTCCTCTTTCCCTGTCAGGAGGAAACAACGGAGTGTAAATTACATGTCATTTGATAAAACTATAATGTTCTTTGGAATGTTTTGTTTGGACATGTTTTGGTTACAAGTGGTTTCAACTGATTTACCTGGTACCCTAGGTCTGTGGTATCTGAGAACTTGGTTTGCTAAAAGTTGTGGGCGCATCTTCCTGAAAATATATTCATTAGATTCGTTATGATAGAATCTTGAAATAATTATTCCTTGAATAATTAGACGTGCCAAAGGTATGGGGCATAGTGCATTTGATAAACTTATATTGTTGGAACTTCAGAATAAATTAGACTTAGGACCTCGCATTTTTATTGTTAAAATCATGAATACTCGTTCTTGGAAGTATATTCTTTGAATTTGATGTAGACTACTCTTTCCTTGATTAATGACAATTGCCAAAACTATGGGATATCTGATAACTTGGTTTATGTACTAAGGATCTTGCAGTTTTATGATCATAATTGTTGTCGTATTAGTGTATTACTGTTTTGAATTTGATTTAGGTGGTGGCTCTTAAAAACATTATTCAATTGTTGTTCTAACTCAGAATTTTCGTAGTACAGCTTCTGCATACAATTCTAGTCGCGAAGAGTGAAGAATAACCTCCACCTGCAGATACCTTTAGTGATGTTTAAGATGTCTCTCCATAATCTCCGTGAACAGGAGCAATGGCTGTAGGAGATTGCAAAAAAACATCCACAAGAGTACCCAACAAATATTTTTGTATAGACTTCAATATGCTTATGCAGATTACATTGCTTCTTCAGATAAAAAATTGTCTTCAAACTTGTATTCTTCGTGTATGGATATTGCATGTGCATGATGCATTGCTGCCGTCCCAATTTTGCATTTCAATCGGGCATTTGCAGTTCTAGCTGCTTTAGTAGTTCTATTAATTTGCTCCCTTTTGGATTATGATTTGGCCATTACCAAATCATTTGCTATATCAAATTCTAAAGACACTCCCATTTCCAACTAGGCATCTCTTTCTCTTTATGCTTTTCTTAGGAAATCTCTAGAATCAGGATGTTCCAGCATAAATACCTATTCCAACTCTTTTTTCACATTAAGAAAGTTAAATTTGGAAAGAAGACTCCCTTAAGCGCTGGGCCCACAAATAATTGTGGTTATAATATAGTCTCCATGCTTGCTTAGCTATGTTCATTTGAATTCGACATTACAAAATATTTTTTGCAATGCATTCTTTATTTCAAGTGATTCTCTCTCTAGCCACAATCTTACTCAAAAAAACATGTCCTTTAATCAAAGGTTCATTCTTGGCTAGTGTTAACACTGCATATTAAAAATTCCAACTATATGAAGCATAAACTTGCTATTGAATGCTTCTACTTAACGTGATATTATTTTTTCACATTCACTCTTTAACCCAAACTCCCAAAGCAAGAAAATATTTGTTGATAAAGTCTATTACGCATCAGTAGGGATTGCCTTTACTCGAAGGATTGTATCACGAGCAAATTGTTTGGTAGAAGACTTCTGCTGATATAATGAAGAGATAGGCTATTATTAACTTTACTGGTGTGGTTAGCTTGGGCAATAGCTTTCTTGTTTTAACATAATAGTAATCATTAACCAAACATTGCATGGTGAGTCTGATTTGTGTTACTTTGAAACTAATAACTTGAAGCACCAAATTAGCATAATGAACTACTGCTTGCAGCTTAAGTGACATTGGCTCTAGTATTTACAGAATTAAAGCTCTACTTTTGTCCCTAAAAAATTCCACTAATTTCACATTAGTCTCTCTGGACTTTCTAAACCCAATGATGTCCCCGACGGATAAATTTGTTAACCAAGTTGGCCCCTAAGTTAAGTTCTATCCATTTTAGTTAATGCAACTATGCAAGTGTCAATTTGGCACGTTAAGTAGCTAACGTAGATGGGCACGTTAATTTCATTATTTATGAGATGACCTCTGTTGACAATTATGTGTGGTAAAGTTGCTTTTGATTGAATATGGGCCAGCTTTTTTGTGTTTCTACGGTCATTGTGATCAAGGGTCAAGGGATATTGGTTTTTTTGGCTTTGATCAAATATGGTAATGAAGTATTAAGTGAACTGCTAGTTTTTTGGTTTGTTACGTTAAACTACATTGCAATTGTAATTTTTAATTGCTCAAGCTCGAAATCAATGAATGTTACAAAATTATATATTCCTGTTATCCATTACTATAAGATCATGATTTATTTGCCTCCTGCCACTGTCCTGTTCTGTTATGCATTGCAGCAATTTTATAGCTTGGAACTCATGGACAATGGTGGCGCTTACTTACTGTTACTGTCCTATTTTGTAGCCTATAAGTTTTAGTTCCATTTTTTTGAAAATAAAATAATTGCATCGTATGTGACACCCTATACAACTGTTTCTAACTCTCATTTACTTTTTACCGTTTCTGTATACACGCATCTTATAAATATATCCCATAGTCAAATGAGATAACTTTTTATTTTTCATTTTTGTTCACAAAATATTTCCCTACAAGTTTTGCCTGAAAGCAAAGGTTGAAGCTCGTGAATTTCACTCATTTACTATTTAAGTTTGAATTAGCATGATTTGGCAGAGAATGTGGTTGGGTACACTTACAAACTGTCCTACCTCTCTATCAGCTTAAGCATTGAAATAAATTTAGGAGTAGCTTTGATTTCCTTGCCATAATAGTAGGCTTTGGTCATATTTTAGTATTGGCTACTTTTTTGAGTTGTGTTAATATTACTTCCGCATATCATAATATATTAGGCTACCTTTCGTCATCAAGACACCAAAGAAACAGCATGTAATGTTATCTCAAGGAGAATAGTATGGTCTCAGGTTGCTCCATTGAATAATTGATATTCAAAATTGGGTACAGGGAAGATCTTGAACAAGACCAAGTAATATTCATCATAGGTATGAATAGGTATGTCTTAATTCATCACGTTTCATTAACTGATGCTCTAACTTAAATGAATAATCAAAATAAAATGGAATCGAAATTGTAACAATGCATGATATTCTTTTTCATCAAGAGCAATGCAGATTTTTTTGATGGATAAGTAAAATTTTTATTCGTTGATGTTATATTTTAATGTATTACTTAATTGCTTTTATGGGAAGAGTCTCTTAAAAATATTTCTTTTTTTTGTCAATAAAAATATTTTTTCTTAAATTTTAGTAGGTTAAGAATATAATGCGTTTTAAATATTAGTGATGATGATAATAACTTATTTATTTATTTAAAGATAAAATTTCTTTTAAAACAGTTATTATAAGGTTAAGGATAGGCACAATTATACAAATTAAAAGTGGCGAGAGACATGCAATCCAAGCACATTTGTTTCAACTATCACTTTAACTTGTAGTCATTTTGCCTTTTTGTTTGCATCGAGTCTCTTGAGCTAATGGAAGTTGTAACATATAAAACTTTGTCTATTCTCCTGAAATATCCTCCCTTATTTAAATTAGAAGTGACAAGGGACTTCTAATAAGTATATAGTAAGTCCCAGTAAATTATGTTTATTGGAATTCAAAGCTTAATTATGTGCACAAATATGAAAAAGGTTTTATGATAGTCACTTTGATGATATCTTTACTTTGAAAATGTTTGAAAATGGTTAGTCTTTGATTATTAGATGAAGAAAAATGCTAATTCTTATAAAGAACTTTTCGTCAAAACTACACGAACATGATTTTTGTCAAATTCCACTTATATTTTTCTAATTTTCTAAGTAATATTATTTTTTTAAATGTCATGATTCCACGGTAGTATTTATGCATTTCATGTCTTGTCTTTTGTAACAAAAAATAGCAACACTGGTAGATGAATGATGGTTTTTGTGTGGAAAAAAAGACGTTTAAGCAATAATATCACATAGCATTAATAGGACCATTTTATGATTTTGATAATTTTTCTATTTTCTAATTTCTAACATGCATTATATAACATAAATATATAATATCGTGTTATATTTTTAAGATACTAAAGTATTCATTTCACTACCACCAAGCACGTATATTAACTTACGGGAGTTGTTTAGCTTAACCAGCGATTTCGAGTTTGAGTCTTAGGTATGCATTTGTCTTAAATATTCAGAAGGAGAGCTTTGTAATTCATAATAATCATATTTGGCTTGAACAAGATAATCTTTGGTAGAGAATACCTGTAGTTTCTACAAAAAAAAAGTATTCATTTCACTAACACTTTTTATTACACATTTTTTATATTTATATTATATGTAATAAAGTGTGCAGGTGTTACAAGAAAGAAAGGTTGCATTAGAAGTTTAGGAGAATTTTATTGTCCATAATTATCCTTTTTGCCTTGATTGGAATTAATCCAATGTACTAATATGATTTTTTAATATATTAATTTAAAAAACTAGGAGAGCAGGAAATCTCATTTCTATGAGATGTATAGGAATGTAAAAAGAGAAATGTAAAATAATTAAAACTAGAATTGTGTTATTCATGTAATAATTCATGTGACAGTTTATATAACACTTTTTCTCTTTATCTTTTTCTATCACATCACTCATCATATTTCATATAATCTTTTTTTTCTCTCTCTTGTTTTTATAAAACTAGTTGTAGAAATAACATTATGCTTGAAATTATTTTAAATAAGTTAATCAAGTTGTTAAATAGTTTATCAGTAATTTTTTTAATTTACTTTATAAAAAATTGTTTAATATGAATTTTAAAAAAAATTAAAAACTAGTTATCATCTACTTTTAAAAAAGATTGTTATATTGTATGTAGCTTACTCTCCCAAACCAAACAACATGTTAGGGTTTTAGCATTGTATAACCTGCAACTTGAACTAGAATAGACACAGAGTTTATGTAAGCAACTTCCTTCACTATTAAACTGGTCTGCTTTTTTATATAATTCTACAAAATTACCCATCATCTTTGTCTTCTCTCCTTCTCTTGCTTCTTTATTTTCCCAACACCCTTTGCTCAAAAGTTTACATTTTTGTTTTCTACAACCAGATTCATTCCCAGGTGGAGAAACCCAGGTTTGTGTAAAGATCCTAGCTTTGTGGGGGTAGGTTAGTTTACTAACATGTTACTGTTCTAATAGTGGGGGTCTAAGGAGTTGATTCAGGAAATTGAGTACTTTGATGAATTGAGTAGTGTTTTTTACAAGGGTAAAGGTATAAGGTCAGTGAAGCTTGGTCTTGATGATCATGTGATGGTGTGTGGGGTCAAGAAGCACTTCTTGAATGCCCTAGTTGTGGCCAAAATTGTTGAGGTTGTTAAAAAGTGGAAATGGGGTTCAAAATTGGACCCAATAGCACAAATTCCAATTTGTGCCAAACATGACTCACATTAGTCAATCTTTGGATTTCAATGGCTTGGATTCAATTATCAATGAGACTAACTCTACTAGTTGATAAGAAGTTGGTGGATATGGCTATTAAATCAAACTGATAAAAATAAATGAAAGTTAACTAATGCGTGCTTTTTTAATACTTAAGACTCCTTCTAGTTTCGAATATAAGGAATAAAAAAAGCCTTGTGTTGGTTTCAAATATAAGTAAATCTTAACTAATTTCATCTTATTTAATGAGACTATCCCTAAAATAACCAATAACTTTTTTGAATTCTTGATATCAAGTTTCAATGAAGGACAATTTTTTTGAATTCTTGATATCAAGTTTCAATGAAGGACAATTTAGAAAGAAAAAAAAAATTATCTTCTTAGTGGGATTAGTAAAATTAAATGATATTAATTAACTTTCTTGATTAGCGTAAATTAGTTTTTTTTTTCTTATATTTGAGATCGGAGGAAGAGTAAGTTTTTAAAATAATTGTTTTTTTGTCCAGCAATTTATTTTGAATATAAGTTTTGTTGATTTGGACTTGGGCTTGAGCCCGAGCTCATATGTGCTAGAAAAAAACCTAGGATGATGTCTTTATAAGGAGGGAGTTGCTATTCTCACCCCATTTTTAGCTATTTTCACCCCATACTTTGTTATTTTTCTTCCTGAAAGTACCTCTGATGAAAACATGTTTCTGTTATATAATATTTACAATGAAAATGTGATTTCATTGTGTTAAGGAGTGCGGCCTCCATGCACAACAAAAACACATTTTCGCAGTATATTTTGTATAACGAAAACATGTTTTCACTGTGTATTTTGTATAAAGAAAATGTGTTTTTGTTGTGTATAGAGGCCACACCCCTTTAACACAACGAAAACATATTTTCGTTGTATATGAATTCAAAATACACAAGGGAAACGTGTTTCCATTGTGTGTGTATTTAAAATACACAACTAAAACATGTTTCTGTTGTGTATTTCAAATACATACACATTTTCGTTGTGTATTTCGAAATTATTTATTTATATTTTTAAATTTTAATTTTCTTTTATGCACAACTTTTAATGATTCATTGATGATGCGGGTCCAACGATGCAACCCACCAAAGCACCCTGAGGTACCTCTGTCTCTGCCTCATGTACCTTAACCTTTGTCTCAAGCACCTCAGCCTATATCTGCTACTATGCGTGCTACTTGTCTAGCCCAACGTTCAGATGCAGTTGGCGATGGGTGCTTAGATGTGCTAGGTGCATTGTCCAATAGATGGGCTCATCCAAGACAATTGTACCCAAATCTTGTATGTGACATGATGAATCTGAAACAGTAATAAAAATTTAACAATTAGATAATAATTAATCATTGTTAATTAACAATTATAAATAATATCATAATAATAACAATTAATAATTTAATAAATATTGTAACAAAACATTATTAAAACTTAATTAAAAAAATAATTAAAAGTAAATAAATAATTTGGACCATATCAATTTCCTTTTGTGATATGATATGAATAGACTTCATAAAATATTGTGAACACCTATCATCTTATTATTATTATTATTATTATTATTATTAAAGTATGAATGTCTAAAATTTATCAAAGTATTTAAATATACTTTAATTCTTTTAAATATTACGAATTTTTATTTGATTCTTTATTTTTTAAAATTATACTTTAATTCTTTTTTCTTAATTTAACCCCTTTGTTAGTCTTTTATTTTTTTATTCATTGAATATATTTTTTACTTTCCCTTTCATCTCTCTAATTATTACGAGTTTCTCGTTAAGTCCTTCATTCTTATGAGACATATAAACACTTTGTGAACAAAACAAATGAAAGACTACATGGGAAAAAAATTAAAAGATTAAATGAAAAAATATAGTATTTGGAGAGACTAAAATCATATTTAAATCTATTTAAAAATTCAAAAATACTCTCAGCCCTAGCTAATGAAGTAAAAACTGTTAACTATCGATCTTCGAAGGAACATTCAATTAACCAGACTGTCTCACCTTTTATGATATTAAGGAGACACCGTATAGTGTCTTCTAAAATTATGATATTTTTCTTTGTCCGCAGTTTGTTGGGCTATGTATAGTATAACGTACCCCTGTGTTTTTTTTTTTGGTACAAATAATGTACCCCTGTATGAAGGGTACAGCATATTTGAAATATATGATATGGTTCTATTCACCCACAAAGAAGCAAAAATAAAACGTTTGAGAGAAAGGGGGAATTAGGCCAACCGGTACATGAATTATACAGAATCTCTTGTTATATGATTCGCAAATAACCTGTCATCATATAACCTTGAAAGGTATAAAGCAGCAAAATCAAGTGCTTACTATTAAAGTCCAAAATTGAGCAAGAAACTATGCATTATAAACTATAAGCAATTCAGTATGATAGAACACTTAATTTAACTGCATATTTTCTCAAATGTGTTTACATTCAAATTTGATACAAGATCCTATCATTTCTTCTACAAGATGCCTGACAACTACATTTTGAATCTCTCCCAGATTTCAGTTACATCTTTCGCCCCACATATTAGTCAATTTTTGAAAGAATGATCGCCGAACTCTACATTAGAAATTTGAATTCTGAAGTTAAAATGGGCAAACTAACGTAAGAGTTGGATCATCATGATTAAAACAAGAACTCGCAGCATTCTGTTACATGATCTCATTATCAGAGCAAAATTATAGAAGATAGGCCTAGGAAATATCTGCTTCTGTTGAATAGATGTCCCGATTGAAAAATCATTAAGGTTCTGTGAAAAGATACTGAAGTAAGGGAGCAACAACTGCGATGCTTAAACTGTTACCTAGCAATGCATACCTGTATAAGAAAGAAGATTATTAATATAATAAAACACAAGCAATAAATGCACAAAAGCATACGTATAACTCAGCAATCTGACCGATTAATCATGTAAAGGAGGGTATTCAGAAATAACAAGTAGTCAACAACAAAACACCACTAACAATTAAAATAAGTTGTTCCTCCATAGGAATGCAAAAATATTGTTTAGGCTCATCTGGTGGTCAAGAAAGGATATGATAGGACAGGATATAAAATAGAATAAAAACAGGATAAGATAACATATGATACTTATCATATCTAATATTTAGTGCACACCAGATAACAAAACTAGTAATAATATGATAAAATATAAATTATGTTAAATGACAAAATTATTGTTTCGTTAAAATTACATATAATTTTCTAAAAGTAACTTTTAATCCTATATATATATATATCAAAATAGCTATTTTACACAAAAACGACTTTAGCTATCATTCTTTAATGAGATGTTTTCTAGAAATTTCTTAACTTTTTTATTATATTTTTCAATATCTTTAGTTTTTAACTTAAATTTCAATTTTTTTTAAAAAAACTATCAATAGTTAAAATAATAATATATCATAATATAAATTGTTTATAAAAATCTAAATATATAATTATATATTCAAAATTATTTATTTATTATGAATTTTAATTATAATATAATTTATATATTCTATAGTATTTATTTATTACAAATTTTAATTATATAAATAAATATTTATCATGTGCATTGCACAGACTAAAATACTAGTTTAATTTTTTAATTTTTACAAAAAAAAATAATTTTAAATAAAGTATACAATATTATTTTTTTAATTATGTAGAAGATTTTTTAAATTATAATTATTATTTAAATAATTTCCTTTAAAAAATATTTGAATACTAATTATTTAATTTTAATATTTTAATTAATAATATACT
This sequence comes from Spatholobus suberectus, assembly GCA_004329165.1. Taxonomy (NCBI): domain Eukaryota; kingdom Viridiplantae; phylum Streptophyta; class Magnoliopsida; order Fabales; family Fabaceae; genus Spatholobus; species Spatholobus suberectus. The sequence continues at coordinate 5,178,602 of CM014729.1, read as the reverse complement.
TTAAATTTACATGTCAAAATTATTATATAGAGGGGGGGCGGTTATTTTAATTTGTTGTTTCCTAACCTAGCTACCCTTTCAGGATAAGGAATAGGATAATGTTATCATATTTTATTGGTGTAACAAACAACAGATTACAGCAAAATAGGATATGGCCACCAAACGGCCCTTAAAGTTTAAACCAATAAAATGCCATACCGTTGCTTGAGACTAATGTGCTCCGGAAACTCAAATTCTTTAGGAAAAGAATGTAGGTTTGCAACCTAGGTATATGATGAAAAATACTATATAGATTAGTAATACGCACTGAAATCAAGACAAGAGAACATTACAGACAATGAGACACATACATTCACGTGCAAGCATTCTTGCATATGCATTGACTCAAGAATTTATGGCATTCTTGAGAATAAAGAAAATCCACTAACCTCTCTTGGGGTAAAATATCTAAGGCATTGCGCCTTCAGTGATGTTTTGTCCCTCTTCATTGGCTGCACATTCAAATGTTGAGTTGCGGAGGAAAGCAAAGAGTGAGACCAGTTTCAAGGTCAAGGAAATCGCTACCAAATAGTTACCCAACACCCCCCTCCCCCAAAAAATAAAAAACTTCCGAGATCAATTTTGAGAAAATATCTTTATACTCTTTATCTGGATATAGTTTTCTCGAAAATAAGAAAAAAAAAGGAAACCAAATGGTGATTTTAAAAAATGAATGTCAAGAAACATATTCTTTAGTATCATATAGACAATATTATATCTCAATTAATATTCAAAACTAACGTGATATTTTACGTCAATCAGCAAGAAACTTTTACACAGGGGTAGCCATTCCAAGTTCGTGTCATTAATTTAATCCTTCAAAGTCAAAACAATGAATAGATACCAAACATAAGATGGCAGGGATGATTATAAAGCATAGAATAACATCTGACTGCTTCAAAAAGACGAAACAAATTGTAGTGTTATGAAAATACATTAAACATATGACGAAGAAAGACTTGTACTAAATAGAATTCCTACCTGGACAGTTGCCAAAAGAGATCCAGTTCCCTTCACATATCTGTAATAACTTTTCGTAAAACAGCAGCAGCGCTTTGAATCAGGATAGACAACATCTAAGCTCTTTTAAGGAATGGGATGGGAAATACATAGTGGTCAGATTATAACATGGTGATTATTGAACCAATTACTGAGGTAAGGATACCCATAGCACTTCCCCACCGTTCTATCAAGCTTGGGTGAACGTAATACTGGTCCAAAGATTCATATTCATGACCATTATTTTTCCCCAAAGTTCTAGGAGCATCATTAGATAAACCAGTCATTAAAGATGAAGATTCAACAGGCTATATCATTGCTAGGGTTCTTCAATTCAAGAAATTTCTCAATAGGCTGACATGACTGCAACAAGTTATGCCTGTCCTCTTTTGATGAATCATCTTCATCAGCCACTGTATCAAAATGCTCAAATAATTGCCCAGGAGATTGAATCAGCTGGCTGTTCAAACATTTATTTACAAAAGATGAAGGTCTTCTCTTAGCCTGAAAAAATTATACACATACAAGTCAACATTACAAAAAATTTTAAGCTAGTAGGTTTACACTTCAGCTAGCCAGAATCCTAGTTGAAGATATTAGTATAACTAAATCTGTTTGTGCCCCCACCACCTGTGAAATGTGAAATAACCCACACAATTTGCAAACCAAGTGATTAACAAGAATTTTCAGTGAGGTCAAAGTGCAACAGAAACACCAGCAATGCAAAAACCGGAAGTATTAAATCCAATTCAAAAGAAATTCAAAAAGCAATGCAAAAACTGTTCATAACCAATATTTATATTTACTATGTTATATTTTCACACAGCTATAAATTAACATGATCTGAATAAACACCCAAATACCAGTGGCTATTCTGCCCAAAAAATCTATCAGACTACTTCATAAATAAGTGTCTTCTTTTTTCTGTTTTCCAAGTTGTAGCTCTAAAACAACATGCCAAAACAGAAAGCATTATGCTCTGTGGTAGTCTGGTAGATGAAATAATTTAAAAATACAGTATTGCTGAACCTGTCAGAATAATAGATCCAATATTAGGCTGAATTCTGCTCCACTGAGGATCCAATGTATGACATTTCATTTGTAAAAAACATGTTATTGTAAGTTGATGACACATTGAAGTACATCACTAAATCATAGAGGTCCACACTCCAAGTAATTCAAACAGTCGTATTAGATATTTGGATGACAAACTTAAATACAAAGGTGAACTCAATTTAAGTCAACAAGAAGACTTCCATTAGAAACCCTCGCAATAGCTGTGTTAAAGGCCCCAACAATTTTTCATTTCATTTAGGATAAATCAGAGGACATAAAACTCAAACTTCAATTTTTAAAACAATTAAGAAAAAAGTAAGCACAGTCACAAAGATTACAGTTATATGATCATATCCCAAAGCACATTGCCTATTGCCTGCTGATTCCTCAATGATATAAAATACATCCCAAAATCTCTTGGAACACTCATTTACATTTCAGATGAAAAAGAATAGTCAAGTATAAAGAAAACCTACCAGACAAAAATAACGAGGCCTGGAATATGGGATTCCAAACTGTAAAGGGGTCAGAATGAACTCCTGTGTGATAAAATTTGTTTTTTCCAATATTTCAATCAGTTTTGCATGTGTATCAGATGTCTGTAACCAAGGAAGGAAACAGGGGAAAAAAAAAAGAATGAATAGAACAAATCATTAATGAAATTAATTTGGAGTCTTAGCCAATGAGTTCAATCAAACGAGACAAACCTCAAATCCAACAACATTTTCCACAAATAACATACTTGGAGGCTGCACTAAAAATGGCATAAGCTCAAGAATCTGAAGAAAAGAAAATGCTCGGGCATCACCAGTGTCCTTCTGGAGACCTAGCACAAGATTATTGAGTAACTTTTTGCCAAAGAAAAAAAAAAGGCATCTCATAGGATGAGAAGAAGAAAAACTCACCTTGTCGTGTGTAGGGTTGGCAAGGAGGAGAAAGAAGCCATGCATCGGCACCATACTTGTCCAGATCAGCAGCAGTCAGGCATTGAATATTTCCCTAAGTCAACCGACACAAGTTAATCACGATAAGCCTAATCATTTCATATTATATGTATGTCCCAGTAATCTATAGTCCAAACTCATCTAGTTTGACAATGATGGCAGAGCCAAAATCCAAAAAAGAACCTAGACTGACAAGAAGATGAAATGACTAAAGGGTATGTTTTAGCTTAGCTTATCAACTTCAAGTTTATGAGTAAAGCCCATTTATTCTGAACAGCTTAGTGGAATTTAAACATTTACAGAATGCATAAAAAAATAACTGAGGAACTACAACTTGCACATGTAAATAGGCCAAAAATATTCACCTAATCAGAATTAATACATGCACAAACCTTTTAGAATACAATTCATAACTCAATAAGCAAGAGCACTAATAGGCAAACAGCACTCCAAATCAACAATTTCAATTAAAAAAAAAAAAAACACACACAAACAAACCTGATAAGGACGATGACTAAAATTATGTTGGTAAACATCATTTGCTGTGTCGTTAATTTCAAATGCTTCCACCACTTGGGCGTTCACCTGGGCTTTCATCAGCGAGTACCTCTAAACAAACACACGACCATTAACATATCAAAATTGAAGCAAAAAGACTTGCTTGCGTAGATGCTGTGCATACCATGCCGCCAATTCCACTGTAAAACTCCAACACTCGCCGGCAGCCGTGTGACTCGGACGACGCCTTCGCCATTCCGATGAACGCCTCTAATCTGTCAATTGCTTTTCACCAAACAAAAATTCGTATGACCCCAAATTCCTAGTTGGCTCTTGCAAGCACGACCAAACATAGGGTTCTTTGAAATTTTTAAAAGGTTTAATACATTGGTATATTTTTTGAAAATTTTTAATTAGATTCTTAAATTAAAAAAAAAATATAATTGAGATCTTTGATCTATTATCATTTTTGTAATTGAGTCTTTGAAATTAGTTTATGACGATCTGAAATAAAAAAATATAATAATTTGTAGTGATTTTATTAATTCTAAGGATTAAATTACAAAAATTATAGAAAATCAATAATTAATTATAAAACTTTTTAATTTAAAAACCTAATTAAAAATTTACAAAAAATTCAAGAACCTACTAATGTATTAACCTTTTTAAAATAACAAACAAATAATAATAACAAAAAAAAAACAAAACTCACCAATTGGTTAGTTCAAGTGTTCAAGTAATTATGCTCAAGTAAGGTTTTGCACAATCCTAAACGTAAAATATTTTTATTAAAAAGGTTAAGGTTTAATTATTAATTAATGTAATAATACGTGTCATACACAGGTGTTAATTTATAACATATAATTTTTATATTATTATATTTTTATCTATTTTTCAACTTTTTTTTAATTTTACAAAGATATATGTTTAGTATACGTGTATATAAATATTTAAAAATATATGTGAAAAAAATTATGAATATTTATATAATTTTATATGCATAAATGTACTATATTATTTTCATTTATATTAACTTATTTTTTTAAAATATTATCTTTATAAAATATATTTATATATATAACTTATGACGTTTTTATTTATAAAATTTGAGCGAAAATGAATTTAAAATGATTTACTGAATTCAATTAAAAAATTATGACCAAAAATGAGAATTTAAGGATTTTATTAGAACTAGGAGAATACCTCTCTATATGCAATTAATGGGGTGTACAGTCATAAGAAAGATGATGAGGGTTGAATAAGAAATGAAAATGTATAATATATATGCAGTTTGTGGGGTGATTTCTTTATCTGCAATTGTAATAGCTAAGTGGCAAAATAGTCCAAAAAATGTGGAGATAAAAGGTAAATATTGTCATTATAATAGTTATAGATAAAATTTACATGTGTGATTATTACATATATAATTTAGGGGTGGCAAAACAGGACAACTCACCCCATTTTGGCCTGCCTCGTCATGAGCCCGCCAAAAATGGGCCAAGGCGGGTTAGCTTGCCTTAAGTGAGTAGGTTGAAAATTATAACCCATCTCGTTTATGGGTGAGCTAGCGAGTTGGTAGGTTGGCTTGCCAAAAAAAAAAAAAAAACACAAAAAATAAAGAAGAGGAAGCCATAGGCATGCAACAACTATAGCACACAAAGGTAACAACATGCAATCATGACTGGTTTAAATGGATGATTGGTTTAAATGGTTTAGTTGATACAAACTAATGTAGAACACATAAATAGCATCACTGAAGCCAATTTTGATTTTCAAGATCCTTGTAATTGGCTTTCTAATTTTATGGTAATGTGAAACACATAAAGTTTTATGGAAGATCCTATCTCATTGTTTCTTGAAAAGTATATTGTGGTGTAATACTCTCTAGTGCAATAAACAGTAATGCACCATTGCAGGAAAGGAATTAGGATTAAGAAAAGCCCTAATGGCCAATAGATGGTGAGTGACACATGACATCAAGTAAAATATAATAACACATTTTGAAAAACAAAATAGTAGCCCGACGAGTCAGCCTGCTCACTCCGCTAGTGGCCCGTTGGGTTGGTGAATTGAGGCAAGTTGATGGGTTAAACCACCTAACCCGCCCTACCATTTTTAGTGGGTTGGCCCATCAGGCTCAACCTGTTTTGCCACCCCTAGTATTTAGTGACTATTGAATTATTTTTTTCCAAAAATAACCCTAGGTTCCAAAAATTGTGTCCTTATACTCCTACATGTCCTTTTTCTTCAGCCATTGCGTCCTTGGTCTTTGTATGTAAACTTAACTAATTAAAAAGTCCACAAAATCGAGTATGATTGCATTGTGGGAAATACATAATCTCTAATTCTCAAGGAGCACAAAATGTTGCTTGGGGGTGGGGGACAAGTTGAAGTCTTTGTAATGCAACACTTAAATCTACTTGAGGGTTATGCCCACTAATTTTGGCTGTAAAGACTTGTAAATGTTTTTATGGCAAAGTTGGTACTTCTTGTACCTTCTTTTATCCATATAATATTCCCTACTATTTCTTTCTCCTTCACCTTATTTCTTTTTTACCAAACAAAGCATTAATAATACAAAGCTGAATCAAACTCATTGAATCAACGATTATGACTCCCTCTATGGCTTCTGCCTTCTCTCTTTATTTTCTTTATTTTATTGTCAATCAAAATTTGTTAGTTCAACTTTTTCTTCTCTAAACTTTATATTAGCAACTAGCCATTCAATTTTTTTCCTTTTTTCTTTTTGCATTAAAATCTTCTCATAACTACTCATTACTCAAACAAAAAACATAACTCTTATTTGAAGCTAACAAAAAAAAAAAAAAAAAGATCATTGAACCATTAAGTTAACTCTATCTATAACTATCAATCTATCTGCCATTCTTCTCTCAGTCATCAAGTAATGGCCTTTTATTTGGATCAACGATTTTGGGTTTCTTTTTCACTTCTCCTTCTCCTCATGGCTCTCTCTATGTCTTCTCTTACTCTTACTTTTCTTTTTGGTAACTTCTTAATTTGCATTGGGGTGAGTTTATGGTGTCAATTTTCACAATTTTGGAAAACAAAAAATCAGACAAGTTTCATCCTTGTTTGGCTTTTCAAAAAAAATAAAATTAACCGATTAAGCTAATCCATAAAATCGATTATATGTGTTTTGCAAAAAAAGGTCCTCCTTGGAGGTAACTTTAACCAATTAAGTTGGATGCTAAGATCGATTAGATGACATAAATTTTGAAAACAAGGCTATCAAGGGACTCTCAATCGATTATGAAGAGCTCCAAAATCAATTCTACGTTAAGAAAACCCCAAAAAAATGTACTTAAGTTGTAAGGTTAAAACAGTATTTTTCTAATAATCTAACTTCTTATTTTTTTCTTTCAAATCAAATAACCTCACAAATTTATTTTCACTATATTTCTTGTCAACCAAACAATCCTAACTTACACTCTATTTCTTATCTATTTCTATTCTCTTTTTTTTCTCGTCTACCCACCTTCACTCCCTCTATTTCTTTTCTCTCTACCAAACAAAGTGTTAGAGTAGGTACCTGTACTTTTCCTTGCATACAACAAAGGGAAAACTTTAGACTCAATGTATGTACATTCTTCCTGAATCTTTCACCATACCACGTTAGCCCTACAATATTCACATCAATGAATAGGATCTCCCATGTCACACATACCTTGTTAGAAAGAAATATAAATGGATCAAATTAGTTAGGACAACATAATAGTTAAAACAAAACTAACTTTCACAACTACTAAATTAAAAATACAATACCTTGTTGATGATATTCAGTTATGTCAACCACATCATAGATTGAATTCTCACCTACCAATAAAAAGAACAAAATAGAAATTTAAATTATTATATATTATTTTGTTGTTCTACAATGTTTAATACATAGATGTATAAAAAAGTCTCTAATTATATATGTGATTTATATATACCTTGTATATTTTGATCATATTTGAACAGATCAATCATTTGCAACTTCACCCAATTTTGCATCATCAAACCCAACTTCACCTACATTAGGATAAATTAAATTAATGATGTTATATGACTAATAAATCAAATGTTAAACATAATAAGAGGTGCACAATACCTTCATGATTTACTAGTAAAACAATATCATTTGTAATGAAGGAATTGGTTTTGAACATAGTTGATTACCAATCTCTAGTTGATTATCAATCTCCACATATATACTGAAAGATGATAACATATTTTTTTCATTGATTGTCAATGAATGAATAATTTCTTCTTTACTTTGTTATTCATGTTTTCCTTTTGTCAATGATTTGTTGCATTTAAGATATATATAAAGTATGTCTATTCAATAATAAGCTACAGTTTTTTTCCTTCAAAGAATCTATTTCCAAAGGGTATAACTCATCAACATCACCCTGAAAAAAATTAAAGTAGTTAAGTATAATAACTAAATATTTTTTATGATATAAATGACTATAGCACATTTACCCTTGCAAGGTATTTATCTTGAAAGTTTTGAACACTAATTTTTAAGAAGTTTGTCACATGTCCATCAAATAAAGTGAAGGTAGCCAAATCTGTATCGTCAACCATTAAGTTAGATGTTGTACCTATAATATATTAGATATTATTAGTCTTTTATTGGTATTGAAATTTTTAAAATGTAAGGTTGCCAATATCTTAACACAAATGACAAGTATTCCTTGTCACATTTTCTATAATAAAATTTGTTGCTTTATTCTTTCATTTCGATCAAATAATATTTTGCTAGACAAGCACGATAAGACCATCTTGACATGCAGTCAATGTCCTTGACAACTCCAAATGTAACAAAGGAATCACTTTTTTAGAAATAAAAAAACCCATATTAATAATACTAAATTTTAAAAATAAAATATCAAACTTAAATTTGTAAGCTGGTATATTCAAAATACTTTTTTACGATATTTCAATATAGCAATTGTCTTGTAAGCAAATATATGTAAAAAGCCATCTCTTAGTGAATATGCTTGCTCTTTAACTAAGAGAGGTAGTGAGACATATTGCACCTAATGATTTGAATTTAAATAACTGCTAATTTAAAAGTAAAAAGGAACTTAAATATTAAATTTTGTTTAATTAATTTATGTAAATTTAATTATTAGTACATTAGATGTAAAATGAAATATATAATACCTGGATCGTAATTCATGAACTTATGGAATGTTAACATTTATGTGAAGTTTTTGAAACATACTTAGTGTTTAACACTCCCATCTTACTTGTAAATTAAAATTTTTATCATATACTATTTATTTACTCTATTTAACGTAAACAACATATAAAATGATGATATGTTATAGTATATATTAAATAAATTCTATGTGTTAAATAAAAAATATATAAAATCAAGATATATTATAGTATATGCTAAATAATGATGATACTCTACTTAACATAAATAAAATATAAAATAATCAATATAAATACTGTCGTAATTCTATAAATAAGCAATATATGTCAAATAAATAAACACTATGGGTGTCACTCAATAAATAATTTTTATAAAATATATTAAATAAACAATTATCTTTGAATAATTTCATCTTGCCTAATTGCAAAATCAACATTATAGGATTTTCAATAATGCACTTTAATAGGTTAATTTGCACAATTCTCCCACAAAGTACACCTCATTGTTTCTCCTTCTCCGCAAACTACATGAAAAATTGCTTGTAATAATAAGAATTGAATGAAGGTACCCAAAAAAAAAATCACCCAAAATTTTTAATTCAACAACAACATAAGAGGTAGTTCTTTTTTCACACTTGTACTCAATTATCAGCAATCACTCCAATGACATCTACAAATAAAAAAATATTTAATATAGGTTCAACACAAATTAGAGAATATTGATAATTAGAAAAATAGTATGTAATATTACCAACTAAGTATACATCCTCTTTACTTGCTACAAAAATATTTACAGTGGTGTGTTGGAGATCCCACATCGACTAATGATATGGCAAAACAAGTGTATATAAGTAGGACACTTATATAGACTTGTTTAGCCATATCACTAGTTGATGTGGGATCTCTAACACACCCCCTCATGTCGAGAACTGGATATCTCAAGCGTGAAGTTTGCAGAACTGGACATTTGCGGGTGGTTCGATAATGGCCTGATAGTGGGTGACTCGATAAGCCCAACAAAAATCGTTATGATAGGCTCTAATACCATCTTAGAATGTGGGTTTGGGCTTAACTCAACCTTAGAAAACCGGCTTGTAAGGTAAGGGTTGCACCCACCTTATATACACTTGTTTGGCCATATCACTAGTCGATGTAAGATCTCCAACACACCCTCCTCACGTTAAGGATTGGACATTTCAAGTGTGAAGTTTGCAGGACTGGACATTTGTGGTGATTCGATAACGGCCCAATAGCAGGTGGCCCGATAGGCCCAACAACAATCGTTATGATAGGCTCTGATACCATATTAAAATGTGAGTTTGGGCCTAACTTAACCTTACAAAACCGGCTTGTAAGTTGAGGGTTGTCTCCCACTTATATATCACTAGTCAATGTGGGATCTCCAACACACTCCCTTCACGTTGAGGATTGAACATCTCGAGCGTAAAGTTTGCAAGATTGGACATTTGCGAGTGGTCCGATAATAGCCCAATAGCGGGTGGCCTAATAAAAAAAATATTTAATATAGATTCAACACAAATTAGAGAATATTGATAATTAGAAAAACAATATGTAATATTACCAACTAAGTATACATCCTTTTTACTTGCTTCAAAAATATTTACAGTGGTGTGAAAGTAAACTAAAAAAAAAAAAAGGAATAGAGGAATCATCAATTGACTTCACTAAGGTCATTGATTTAAAATATAGTCTGTACGGATATTGATTGTCTTGTATTTATAATTGTTTAGCATCGCCGATAAATTTTTTACCTTATAACATCTTCCCTCTAATAATAGTGGTCCAAAATCGTAAGTTGAATTACTCCATACAATGCATTGAATTTTGTTAAGTTACATAAAACAAAATAAATAGTTATGAATAAGAAAATACTACTAATACATGAAAAAGAAAATAACATTAATTTAAGAAATACCTTTTCTTCCATAATGACTAGTTTCATAAATTGTTTTTGCTCTAGTTGTTTGAAGTTCAGAAGTCTCCAAAGATGAAGAATTCTGATTTATAATTTTCACATCTTTCGATTGTTTTAAACAATGATACTTGTAATTGAGTCTAAATTGAAAGACAATGTATGATAAAGGATAAATTTATTGCAAGAATTGGAATTGCATGGTCTAAATCATTATGCTAATTATTTATAATGATTTATTATATTTTTAAAAAAGAAAATTATAATATTTCTATGTAGTGTTAAAAACATTAAAAAATAATTATAAACCTAAATCAATAATAGAATGAAATACTTGTTTAAATTATTTAATGTAATAATATAATATTGTATAATATTTAAAGAAACACATAAGGTAATAGAATAATATAATGAGTTGTAGAAAACACGTAATATTTAAGGAGACAGGTATTTAAGGTAACAACAATATAGAATAAAGTAAATTACATTGACACTCCCTAAGGTTTTATCAAATTTCTTCCGACACCCTTCCTTTTTCTACTTTTACACTAACTCTCTTTAATTGTTTAAAAAATATTACATCGTATATTCTCTAAAGAAGGTTGCTGTAAAGGTTAAAAAAGTAGAGAGTTATATGCAATCTTCAGAAATTTTAAGGAGTGTTAGTGTAATTTACTTTAGAATAATAGAATGTTTATTAATGATTTATTTATGTATAATCAATTAACACGTAATCAATTAGTATTTAGGATATTTAGATTGTTATTCATCACAATAGTATTTTTAGAATAATAAAAAATGCCATAATTAAAATAATTATAAATAATATTGTATAATTTTTAACGAAACACATAATTTAAGGTAATATAATAATAGAATAGGTTATAGGGAAACACATAATATTTAAGGAAACACGTTATTAATATAAAAAATTATCACAATTACCATAATTATAAATAACATTCTATAAAATTTGAAAAATTGATTATCTTTTTATATAAATCAAAAACCATTTAAAATTTAATAATTTAATTAGAATATATACTTGTTACAAATGTCTTAATTACTATAATTAAATATAATAATGTTTTTTATAAAATAAAAAATTTGGCAAAATTTAGGGGAGGAAATAATGAATATGTTGATGCAACGTGACATGTGCCTATGTGACAAAATGTTCTTTTATCTATGCCATATATAAAAAGGACACTTCTTTTGTTAACTGCTTCGGTTTCTATTTTTATTGGGACTATTTTACCCTTAATAATATTACAAAGATAGTAATTACCACTTTTTTGTCCACTTGTTTCGGTATCCTTCTACCCACCTAAGTTAGTTTCTCACTTCATAGAAGTTACACTATTTCATTGTAAACTTAACCTTTACTCCCACTACTCACTTTAGTAAGTTACCTTCACATTGTCTCTCTCCTAATTTCTCAAATATCTCTTTCTTCCTCTACATCCCATAACACTTTCAGTCAAAAATTGGTCAATGAAACCTGAGCTTTATAGTTCCCAATGAATAAAGGTATTATTTTATGCTTCAACGAGTTAACAGTTGGAACTTTGGAAAAGTGGAATTATGCTTTCTGAAGAGTCAATTTGTAATATACCTATTACCTAATGAAAAGCTACTCCAAATTTTGAGGTTAGTTCTTAATTAAATATAAATTTGCTTTCTTAAATGTTTCTTCTTCGTTTTTTTAAATGAATTATCCTAGTTCATCAATTTCATCATCTTTTGCCTTCTTCACTTTGTGTGAAATTTCTTTATCTTAATCTGCATCTTATTTATCTCACAAAAGCATACTTCTTTTTGAATTGGGAAAGAGGATTCTTATTTATTAAACAACATTATTTTCTTTATTTATATACCATACTTATCTCTTAAATTAAGCAACTACCCTTATTTCTTAAATGCATTTTTTTTTGCCATGTTATGATTAATGGTGCATTGTTATGAATTATTGTATAGATTACATGTTTGAGAGTAGCCATAGCATCATAAACAGTGTAATAAAATAATTATTACTCCATAAGGAAGTAATAGTTAATCAAGGTTATGAACTAAATGTCATGGGCTAAAATAGAAATTTGCTCCCTTATCTGAATTTTTAGTTTCAGTTTGGCTCCTTAAATTAAAAAGTTTCACTTTAGTCCCTTAAAGTATCTTTGATAGTACCAAATTGGCCCTTCGGCCAATTTTTGGCACTAATGGTGTCAATTTTGACCAACATCTCATCTCTCAAATTTGTCACGTGTTACCAAGTTGACTAAGTTAGTGCGATAAATTAACGGAAGGACCAACTTGGTCTAACAGATACACTTTGAAGGACCAAAGTGAAACTTTTTAAACTTAAAGTACTAAACTAAAACCAAAAATCTAGATAAGGGACCAAAATCTATTTGAGCCAAATGTCATCATAAGATATTTCTATACCAATAGGCATGATCTATTTTATTGTGTTGTTTAGTATTCATATATTAAGTTTATAAATTCTATGCATGTCTTGCACCAGAAGGTTTGAATTTACTAAGTTAAGAATCGTCATAACATTGATATTATATTATAATGAAAGGGTATACATTTAATATCCTATACTCACACTCCAAAAGTTAGTGGGAGTGAAATTTTCCAATAAGTGAGAGTGAAAATTCTTGACAAGTGAAATTTGAGAAAAATAAGTGAGAGTATATGATACCCTTAAAAACCACTTTAAAGAAAGAATTTGTTGAATGCTATGAAATTATATCACATATATAATGTTTTTGGTCTTAAAATGGTACAATTTCATTAGAGACCAATAAAGAACTTTAAGCTACACTAAGTATTCTTTTTGAACAATAATAAAGATAAAAGTCAAGGCAAGCATATTAACATAAAGTAAACATCAAAGGAGAGTTAATCTCTATCGAGAATATAGACACATAATTCATGATCCAACAAAAGATTGCTATCTATAGTATTTTAGGATCATATGGTTCATATGGGACTTAAGGGCTTGCATTAATGTCAATGTCTTTTTTTATATATATATAATATTGTGCGCATTAAAGTTTGTCATGAAAGGATTTAATTCGAATCAATAAAGTTAGGACCCTATATTTCACTTAAAAAAGATTGCGCATTGTAATACATAAAAGGAAATGTTTGATCTAAATATAACTAACATGATACATGTGTAATAATTTTTGAGCGACTATATTAAGTTTAAGTTGACAAGTTGTGGCCATATTTGATTGTCAAAATAAAGATTATCACTAATAATATGAGTCAAATGGAAGAATGTTAGAATATAACATATATGGAAATGAAAGTGGCTCGTATATTGAAAATATTGAGAATTTGATTGATTTCATGTGACCATTACAAGTTTTGAATTATTAGTTTTTAATTGAAATATTGGCTTTTAATTTGTATTTTAGGCTTTTAATGGATGAGTTAATATAGGGACAGTTATATTTTTGCAATTCATGAGGGGGTTTCTTGCCTCACTTATAAAAAGCATGAGATGCTCCATTGATTCATGCATTTCAAAAAATTCTAAGGTTAGAAGAACTCTCTCTCTTTCTATTCTTCTCTCATTCATTTTTTTTTTATTTTAAGTGACTTTAGGAGCAATATTGAGGTTTGTACTTCCATAACAATGACTACTGAATCAATTACTACTAGATGTACATTTTCTTTCGTTAGATTTATTTTATACATGTTATTTTCTTACATATGTTTGTGGCCACATTCATGACTAAGGTAGATTTCCTTCCTTTTTGGAGGAAATGAAGGCAAAACAATTTTTAGTAGTGAATTTGTTCACATAAGTAGTCTAAAGAATAAAAACTTCCTTGTCTTTTGCAATAACAATTTTTTGCCTAAAGAGTAGTTTGTTTTAATGCTTAAGAGGGCTCTTCAATTTCATAGTTTTTCTTATTTTCTTCATCCAGGTATTTGAAAGAGAAAGACTTAATGTGCATTATATGTTGTCATTACATTTATCGTTGGACAAGCATTATTTGCTATTCCTATATTTGTTATTCATATCACTGATTGTCAGAGCACTTGTTTATTACCTAACTATCCTGGGTATCAACACTTTTTGTACTTATGTGTTTTTTTGTTTTTGTAATGTTGGTGGAGAGCCTTATGATGATTGTTTGTAGTATGGTCCCTAATTTTCTAGATAGGCATAATCAATAGTGTTGGAATTTTAGGGAGAATGATGTTAGATGGTGGATTTTATCGACAGCTCGGTCCCAATCCATTTTGGAGATACCCTTTATACTACATTTGCATCCACAAGTATGCCTATCAAGGTTTGTTTAAAAATGAGTTAGAAGATCTAACATCGACTAAAAATCAAGTTGGAGAATCTATGAGCATAAAAGGTGAAGAAATCCTGAAAATTTTATGGCAAGTGAAAATAGGTCATAATGGGACGATTTTCCCCTCTTGTTGGCAATGATATTGCTACCTCCTTCAAGTGATTGGCCACAAAGACGTACATTGGTGCAACATCAGCATGTGATGTGGTATGGGACAATCTATTTGGGCTTTTTATACCTAAGAGGTGTAATTTTTCTAAAAAATGACCAGAATGGATAATTTGGAAAAAAGTTACCAATTAGGGATAAGTCGTATTTGAGGAATGCGACTTTTGAATATGAAGTCATATATATACTTATAACTTTACGACTTCTAATTTTATTTTTTTATGATTTTCAAAAGAAGTGGTAAAACTATATACGACTTCCACTTATTTCTAATTTTAATACGATAAAAATGAATTAAATAAGGTAAAAAAATTTATTTTATTTTTTATATATAAGTTGTGTTTCCTAAAAGAGACTTCGTTTTTTTTAAATTTTCTTGAAGAAGTTGTGTTTTATAAATGAGACTTCAATTTTATTTTTATTTTTTTAAAAGAAGTCATGTAATAAGACTTCAATTTTGATTTATTTCTTTTAAAGAAGTCATATTTGGCAAATGAGATTTCATTTATAATTTTTTAAGAAGTTGTATTGCTAAACACGACTTCTTTGAAAGTTGTATCCAATTATATCACACTAAAAAGTTGTATTACTTTTATTCCAAAGTCGTTTTGCCCTATGTTAAATTTAAGTACCACGACTTTTACACTTAAAAAAAAAATGAAGTCTCATTTGTCAAATACGACTTCTTTTAAAAAAATTAAATAAAAATTAAAGTCTAATTTATGAAACATGACTTCTTTTTTTTTTTAAATTAAAGTCTCATATCTAAAACACGACTTCTTCAAGAAAAAAGAGAAAGCAAATTCTCGTTTGGAAAACACAAGTTCTATCAAAAAATTAATTAATTTTTTGACTGTATTTAATTCATTTTTATCGTATTAAAATTAAAAATAAATGGAGGTTGTATATAGTTTTACGACTTCTTTTGAAAGTCGTAAAAAAAATAAAATTTAGAAGTCGTAAGTATATATACGACTTCATATTTAAAAGTCATATTCCTCAAATATGACATACCCTTGATTGGTAATTTTTTAAAAATTATCCATTATGGTATTTTTTTAAAAAATTACACCTCTGGAGCAAAAAGGCCACCTATTTAATTTTGCTGAGCATTGTTGTACTTGGTTTGCCACAAGTTAATACATCTCATTCAAGTATGCTACTTTGTTATACTTTGGTTTTAATTTTTATTAAAAATATTATCAAACAACTTTTTCTATTTAATAAAGAGAAAACAGGCCATGCACTGATAGTGTAAAGTAGTTTTACATTGTTATCCAAACACAAACCACCATTTATTGTAAACGTGTTGCCTTTTATAATAAATACTTTAATGAATTGCATATACCATTAAGACGAGATACACCAAGGATTATTATTTAATACCAAAAAGCCAAACCTTTGGGTGTAACAAATTAGAATTGTAACAAGTTAACTTATATGATTTTGTTTTTCCAGTTTTAGCTGTGGCATTTACTGGTGCAATTTTGGGTTGAGAGTAGTAGTTAACCTAAGTCATGTCTAAATTGACAACTAAAGAATTTAAAGCATTTACATTGCAAGAAAAAAATGTTATTGTCCACTTCGATTATAATTAACCATTGTTGTGAGATAAAATTTAAGCTGTTATTGAAGCTTAAAGACTAATGCTTAAATAAAGTAATTTTTCTTTTGCTTAAACTTTAAAATTAAAATAAAAAGGAGACATCTTATTAGGATTCGTTTGGCAACATAAACATATGATGTGCATTTAATTTTTTTACTTTGTTGGGCTTAGATCTATTCTTTTCCACTAAAAACAATACTTTAATTTACATGAAAAAAAATAGTTTAATGCTAATAAAAAATTATATTGATGAAGGTCAAATTATTATTTAAATTTATTTTTTTATATTTGAAAGCTTAAGAGAAGAAGAAATTATTCCATTGCAATATTATGACATATAACACAAGCTTCAAAAACAAAGACTCACACGACATATCATGAAAAAATGTCTCGTAATCTTATTTATAAATAATAAAACCATAGTTTAATATTGATATATTACCAGTATGAAAAAAATTATATTTTTAACTAATTAGAATTTACTTTAGAATTTTTTTTAAAGTAATTAATGCAAAAGTTAACTATTTTTAATCATATAATGATCCATAACTTAATAAGAGAAAATAGGTTATGCACTGAAGTGTAAAGTAGTTTTACACTGTCATCCAATCACAAATCACCATATATGATAAGTTTGTTGACTTTTACAATAATTATCTTAAAAGTCATACCAACAGTAATTTCTAATTAGTTGACAGTGTAATATGTTTTACACTAACATTGCATAGCCATTAAACTCAATTAATAATAGTATTATCTATTATATATTATAAAAGAAGATTTTATAAAATGGAAAGAGGTCAAGTGGCAACACTATATTCATTATTTTTCCACTTAAATTTCACAGTTTTTTTTATTCATATAAATACATTATTATATTTAATTATAATAATTAAGACGTTTATAATTAAGATATTTATCATTAAGACGTTTATAATAAATATATATTCTACTTAAATTCACCAATTAAATAATTAAATCTTAAATTGATTTTGATTTTATATAACAAGAAAATTAATTTTTCAAATTTTATTGAATGTTATTTATAATCACGATAATTATGATAATTATATTAATATTTTTATTATGATAATTAAAGCATTTATAATCTATCTATCTATTATTATATTATAAAATAAGATTTTGCTAAGTAGGCAGATGCCACATGGCATCACCATATTCATTCTTTTGTGGCCTAAATTCTATTGATTTTTTCTTCATAAAAATAAATTATTATATTTAATTATAGTAATTAAGGAATTTATAACAAGTATATATTTTAATTACATTCATCAATTAAAACATTAAATCTTAAATGAATTTTGATTTTACATATATGGTAATCAATTTATTAAATTTTATAAAATGTTTATTATAATTATGATAATTTTTTGTTTATTATCACAATTTAGGATAATTATGACCAATATATATATATATATATATATATATATATATATATCAATTCAAATTTACAATAGATTCAAATTAAGATTATTTTAAAATAAGGTAATAAGGTAATTAGCAATATTCATGATTTGAACATTCAATCATTTCTTTTTAAAATGTTGATTTATTATTATAAATAATTTTTTGTGTGAACATCAAACAATTTAGACCTTATGATAATTTCATCTACAGTAACATGTCTTCAAATTTTGACTCTACTACAAATATCAGTGTTCAAAATTATTCATTTATGAGATCTTCGAAAACTATAGAGCTTTTTTATTTTATTTTACTTGCTTCATCTTTTTATTGTATATTTATTTATTATTATAGAATTCATTTTGTTTTTTTGTTTTATACTTTCATCCTTTTTTGTCTTCTTTCTTTAAGGTAAGTTTTTACCTTTTTTCTTCATTTTATTTTAATTTATTTTTAAATTGGTACTAATACTTGACATTTGCATGATAATATTATTTTTTTATTTCTATATAATTTAACTATCAATTAAGATACATAAAATGATTAAAAGAGAGGTTTCACATAAGAAGAAATAATGTATTGCTATGTTAGAATAATAAGCTTTAAACTTTAGTTTTTGTTTTATAATTTTAATTTTATATTTTTTTTGCTTTTGTTTTTCTTTCCTAGAGGTGTTTCTCTTATTATTGTTTTAAATTTTTAAAGTTTTATCTTTTCATTTGTTCTATTTTTATTATCTTCTTTCTCTAGAGTAATCTTCTATCCTTTTATCACTGAATTTTGAATAATGTATTTAGTATTTGAATTTTATATGCTAACATTATTTTATAATTTTTACAATTTCAATTATTAATATGGAGTAAAAAAACGTAAAAAAGGTGTTTCAAAAAAAGAAAAGAAAAGAATCTCATAATGATGCAAAAATAGTCTTACTCTTTCTCTTCCTCTATATATGCGCACGCGCACACACACACACACTCTTATACACCATTTTTGTATAAATTAATTTTATAACTAATATTTCTAATCTTTTATGCATCACATGCTAAAAAAAAATATATTTACTAAATTTATTAATCATTTTTATATGATAGCCTCTTTATTATTTCAATTTTTTGTTTATATTTTAAAACATATAGAGAATTTTTCTCTTTATTAAATCTTATGTTACTTATAATTATCATCACAATAATTCTTTTTTCTCTAAAAGTAGTTTTTATTTTATTATCTTTTAAGTAATTAATAAAAGAAAGCTTTAATAAAACAATATTTTGGGTATCATTGAATATTATGTTTAGAACAAAATATTACATAATGCAATCAAATCTTTTAATTAGTTTAAATTTTTTTAAAATACATCCATAATAAACAATTACTATAATTATGAACAAATAAATTAATTAAAAATATATACTTAGACATCAATAATTTATTCAAGTGCATACAAATTTAATTAGTCTATTGTTTAATTGGTGTTTTCTTTTTCTTTTATTTTTGTTATCTAATAGAATCCTAATTATAAATAATAAAATCAATTATTACAAAATATAATTATATATAATTTTTTAATTCATATCAATATTAAATGATATAATTATATATAATCTACTCTAAATTTGTACATATTTATAAAATTAATAATTTATAAAAATGTTTTAAGACTTAAAATAATATAAGACATCAAAATTTTAGCATCATGATTTCAAGAAACTGAAAAAAAATTGTGATTACAAAATATTACCATTAAAATTGTATTATATTCATACATATTTTAATATCATAAAAATAATATCATGATTACCAAAAAGTAGAAAAAATAATGAATAATGAAAAAATTCATAATTAAAATTGTGAATAGTATATGTGAGGATAGTGTCTAACCAATTTAAATGTAACATATAATATATCAGAAAAAAAACTACTTTAATGTATCATAAACTATAATTTCTATTCTAAAATATAGGAAATGAGAGTATAGTAAGTTTATTTTTTTCTTGAAAAAAATATATTAAAAAAGAGAATGATTAATAAGAATTAAAAATTGCTTTAATCATATTGAAATTTCTAGGTATTATCTAATTCGTTATTACTAAAGTTTAAAAGTAGACACAAAGTAATATATTGTTTTGTATAAATATTTCAATTTAAATAAGACATATTCATGATCAAAAGTTGTAATTGGTTGTTTTTAATTTACATATGCTAATCAAGATGAGATTTCTTTTATCAACAATAAATATATAAACTACATTGAAACTAAGGATAGTTTTACCATCATAAATGAGACAAAACATAATTGGTAATAAGCATTAAAATATATAAAAATTTAATTTAATAATTTTCCTAAAATAAACTTATTGAAGAGAAAATTAATAAAAATTTAAGATATATAGATGTAATATAAAATATATAGCACCTTAATCACTTTATCTGGGTCTTAGATAATTGTTATTACTAAAGTTTAAAAGTAAACACATTGATATTTTTTTTTAGATAACAATTGATACGTATTTGTTGTAAAAATGACTCAATTTAAATAAGCTATGCTCATTATCGAAAATTGTAATTTGTATTTTAATTAATTTATGATAATCAAGATGAGATTTCCTATTAAAAACAATTATTTATTTTTCAAAGAAAAAGATAAGATAAATTTTATTATTATTTAAAAAACAAAACATAATTGATAATAAAAATTAATATATATGTGTGTGTTAACCACCGAATGCGTGGATCAACTAGTAACCAGTGGTTTTGGGTATGCAGTTGCATTAAATACTTAAAGGTAGAGCTTTGTTATCCAAAGTGATCCTATCTGACTCAAGCAGAACTGTCTTTAATGGGGATACTTGTGGTCTACACTAAAACTATGTGTAATTCAATTTTTTCCTTGAAGATTCTTCATGAAGGATACACATTGGGCAATTGAGATCTCAATATTTGATAATTAAAAGTGCAAAACTTACCACTTTAAAAAAGAAAGAATTGAATCAAATGTGAAATTAAAATCAATATTTGATATAAAGTTAAATTTAGAAAAACTTAACTTCTTAAATACATTTAAGATCAAAAATAATATAAACAATACCTCTTACTTAATAGTTAATACCATAAAATAAACACATAAATGATTACTTTGAAATACTCCAAAAATCAAGGTCAAGATTGTTATCTATTATATATATATGTTTAGAATAAATATAAATGTCATTTAATATAATTGAATAGCTTTGATATAGTATCAAAAATAACAAAACAAATGTCCATTAATTTTCATAATAAAATGTTCTAATTGGATAATTAAGATCAACTATTGATTTTATTCTATTATATTTTTAATCAATCAATTAAATCACTAAATCTTATATGGATTCTAGTTTTTTATAATATGAAAATTTTTTATCAATTTTTATAGATTTTTTACGTAATTAATATGATAATGAATATAATTATAATACAAGTATATATTATGATTCAAATTTATAGTAATTTCATGAAACAAAAAAGTTATACGGTCAACTCAACTATAAAGAACTATGTATAAATTATTTTTCATTTTCAATTTTTTTTTTCTAAAACAGTCAATACTCACACATTTTTTTATTCCTTTTATTTGATTTTAATTGAGGGATAAATATAAGAAAGAAACACAAATTCATTGAAATTTTTTATCGTTTCTCTAATGTTAGTTTCTATCTCTTTCATTTATCTTTGAATTTTTTTACATATTTTGTCTAATATTTAGTATTAAAAGTTTGCTTGTAGACATTATTTTACATTTTTTTCACTTTTAGTTATTGAAATGACATGAGAAGGGTTGATTCTCCTGCTTCAAAGTCACTAATTAAGTGGATTTTATTTATTTATGTGTTTTAAATATATTTGTTGAGGTATTAGTACCCACCGAAATTAACACTGTATCAAACAAATAGTATGTGTCTATCAAATTTCGCTCTCATGCATATGATCACAAATTAAATCATAACTATACTTAGAAGACCTAATTATTTTCTATGTATAAGAATAATAATGTTACATCAAAGTGGAACTAAAATGAACTAAACCAACTTGAAATCACTAAATAAAAACTTACAAGTGTCTATTAGTTATTTTTGTTTAGCCTAAGTTTAAATACTCACAAATCCCTTTTTTATATAATTAATGTTAGTCATTTCTTTCTTTTATGATGGAAACATATTTTTCTAAAAGATCTAAAAAACTAATAATTTCAAAATGTAATATAAAATATTTTTATAATTAATATTTGTCATTAAAATTATGTATATGTTTAAGTTATATACAAATACAAATATATTTATATATTTACATACATCAACTAATATATACTTATATAAATGTAAAAATAATTGAGAAATACACAAAAAATATAATAATATAAAATTTATAGATTATAAATTCAACATTTGTGCAAGACACGAGTTATTATGCTAGTTTTTTTATATTATTAATATATTTCAATTAAATCCTTAAAGATATTATAGGACAACGTATTATCACATTAATTACGATAATTATTATATGATAAATAAAATCTCGTAATCGGTACTTTTTTTTTATATGAAATTAACATATTTATTTTCTTGACAAATATTTATTCTTATAAGAATCACTGAATTAAAGAAAACAGCATAAGAAAAGGATAATAAAAATAAAAATAAATTAAAAGAATAATAAAGGGAAATAATATAATATAAAATAAAAAGTTGTCCAGTTTGGGCCAGGGCCCAAGTAGTTTAACCCAACCCCTTTCCTCACAGGTTGAAGGGAGGGGCCAAGCCAAGGGACAGATATCATACAGCAGGAGCAGGTTGAGCTCAGCTGAGGTGCCGGCGTCGACATGGAAAACGACGACGTCGACATGCACGCAGCGGACACTAACGAAGCAGTAGTGCTTTCAATTTTAATTCTCTGCATTCGCCTAGTTTCGTCTTTTGGTGCTGCCGTCATCGTTCAATCCCAAACCCTAATTTGTTTCTTCATCAATGCCAAATGATTCGCGTGCAGGAATTGGATGACATGAAGAAGCGCTTGAAGGAGATGGAGGATGAAGCTGCTGCTTTGCGAGAGATGCAAGCCAAGGTCGAGAAGGAGATGGGATCTGTGCAAGGTGCCTTCTTTTTTTTCTCGAAAATATTTATTTTTGAAACTTTTTTTTTTTCGTAATTTGGTGAATTATCTTTTTTAGGGAAGAAAGTACTAGAGTTTGCAGTGAGTTGGGTTGGATTGGATATCTTCAAAATTGGAATCAGATTTTTTTAGGATTCTGCATTAATGATATGAGTCCTAACTTCTTTGCCTAGAAGATCTTTTGTGATTTACTTTTTGGTTAGAAAGCTAGCAACACACTATCTAATTAACTCATTCTAATGCACTCTCTGCTATTTATTAAAATTCATTGAAAATTACAAAATCATAACTGAATCTCAATAAATGAGAAGTGAGACCTACAAAATTTTATGATTCCCAATAAATTTAAGTTAATATTAGAAAGAGTGTTAGATATCGCGTTGCTAACATTTCTCATGTTTTGATTGGTAACGTAACTAGTTTTAGATTCTTACCTGGTAATGGGAAAGGATTTCTAACTTGGTTATAAATCATGAACTATATCCTTGTACTCATTTGAGATGTTCATGTTATGAACTGATTCAAGCTTATTTTTTTAACTTCTGTTTGAAAATTCAGAAGAGCTCTTGCTTTAATGCTCGAGTTACAAATTTTATTTTTGTTATTTTTTTCTCTTGTTTTTTTTTTTTTAATTGTTCTTCTCCTTGCTCTTCTGCATGGTGTGACCACTGTTTTTTTTTAGTGCATAACATATATTATTACAATGTATTGTTGGACTCCAATCTCTGTTATTGATTCTTATCTCCAAATAGATGCTGGAACTGCTTCTGCGAGTCAGGCCAATAGAGAGGAAATAGATTCTCGATCAGTCTTTGTAGGCAATGTGAGATCTCTCTTCCCCTGTTTATATGAGAACATTCTATTGTGCTTCATTGTTTTTTGTCATCGTTTGATATGGGCAAAGGGTCTGAAGTGTCTGATTCAATTATGAGCCAAAGCGTGTTGGACAATAAATACGTTGGACTTCATCATATTATATCCTTGAAAGTTCTTTTATGATGAATGTGCTTCTGCTATTTTGAAGTTTCATTGTATTTCCAAGCAGTGACGTCCTGCTTTGATGTAATGTTTTGACTACAATCGCAGGTCATGCTTCCATCTACAAGTTTTCTGGTTTTGTAATGCTGCAGTTGAAAGTATATGTTATGATATATAGTTGGAGGAGAAAAAAATATTAGAAATGTATGAAATTAATAAAAGGAATGGAAAAACAGAATATACAACACAAAAGAAACATTGAGGGATAGAGGAGAGGACAAGAATGTTAAAGAATTATTTGTTGAGAAAAGTGATGTCTGTGGTTTTGTGAGTTTGCATATTTTTTTATGGAATGAGGAAAGAAAAGAAACAAAGTAAAAAAAAAAGGATATGAATTATGAAGCTGTCTACAATTAAGGGTGAAAAGGAAAAATCTGTAACTAGGAAATTTTTATTTTTATTAGTATACATTCCAAGTTTTTGCGATGAGATTGACAGAGGAATCGATTATGCCTTGGATTGGAGATCAAGAATCTGGACTCCTACTGGTGAGAAGAGGACATACTTTATGGGTAAATTACTATGCATTAGTATCTGTCATTTGATTGAAAATCCAAAGGAAACTTTCAGTGGTGCCTAGTGCTCAAGTAATATCTAGGCATTTTTTTCTTATTGTGAGGGACTGTTATCATTCCCTTTTTCTACTTTGGGATCTAGAGGAATTTCTTTTAGACTATTGTCTTTTTCATTTTCTACCCTTCTCTAATATTCTTCTGCTTCATACCACAAAAACTGAAAGAAAAATGGAAAAGTAAGCAGTGATTGAGAAGGGTGGTGGTGCACTTCAGAGAGGAGGCTTCTCAAAATCCTAGGTCCTCCCTAGGATTGGACAAGGGATGTAGAAATGTAAATTTATATTGTTTTTATATATGTAATCATAACATATATAAAACAAATAAGGCATAATAACAATAATAATAATAAAATTACACTAACAGGTAGTATTTAAGTATCTTTATGGGAGTTTGTAAGGTTATGTACAGGCCTTATTAATAAACAGATATTTCTGGATGATATTTTTAATATGAGAAAAAAAATGAAATTAAGTGGTAGAAACAGGGAACCACAAAGGCATTACCCACAGAACAACAAAGCATCGAAACTTTGCACACGCACTAACAAAAACAAATTACCCCCAAATCAGCTGACAATTGAAACCGAGGAAAGTTGCAGGTGCAGAAGTCAACCTGGATATCATTCACTCAGAAACAGAGGCATTCAAATCACACATGGCTGCACATCCCAGCACCCATCCAGTTGCTCAAGATTGCAGCAGAGCTTCAAATGAAATAGCAGCAGTAATGGTTTGAAGAACCCACACCACGCACTCGGCAAGGGTTTGAAGACCTGAATAATATTTTATGGATTTACAAAATTCCACTTCGTGGATTTTTTTTTCATTTGTCTGTTGGCAAATAGGCCATGGCAAAAGATTTTTTCCCCCCTGAAACTTTCCAGCATGCTAAAACATGCCATGTTTCAGATATAATAAAAGGCTACTATGAGATGATTTTGTTTCTTCCTTAATCTTAAAAGGGCTTAGTTAAACAATTAAATTGTTTGGTTTAGACATGAAGTCTGCTGTATACCTGTATGTTGTGAACCATTTTTTTTTCTGCTGACTTGCTCTAAAGCCCAAAATTTATTCCATTAGTAATTGTAATGATAATGTTGGCAAAACCTATATCAGCATAGTTGTTTGCATTTTGCTAGAAGGGTGTTGTAGTGTCTGTATGCTTTACAAAACCAAATTTGGAGGGTAAATCATGATATCTGAGATGTGTAATGGAGTTTTATCAGAGCAAATTATTTTTGCTTTCAGCCAATGGAGGTTGAAAAAAAACGTATAAAAGGAAGGTTTATCTTCATCATTTTGGTTGAGTCAGTGATTTGACAGCTGTCACAAAATTGTTCTATTGTATGTATGTATTATATCTACTTCAGATGGTTTTGTTGATAAGGCTTGGTGAATTTTCAAACATGTACTTTTTCCATTAAATGTTGCATTGATATTTAGTGACAGTAATTGTATCTGGTTGTACTAGTAGTCTAGATACTTGTAAGTTTCATCTTTTAACCTCAAATTTTGGTGTTAACAGTTACTTGAAAACTTCTACTATCATATGATGAATGTTTAGGCTTGTTGCTTTGCTCTCATATAATCTCATGGATTTGATATTCTCCACACTCCACAGGTGGACTATTCATGCACTCCTGAAGAAGTGCAACAGCATTTCCAATCATGTGGAACAGTAAACAGAGTCACCATTCGAACTGATAAGTTTGGCCAACCCAAGGGTTATGCTTATGTAGAGTTCCTTGAGGCCGAGGCTGTTCAGGAGGCCCTTTTGCTGAACGAATCTGAACTTCATGGGCGCCAACTAAAGGTTAAAGCTAGAGGATCTTGCTGTTGAAAAATTGTGTGCTTCCCCCTTTTTAACCATCTCTGCTTATCTGAACATTTTTCAGGTAACGGCTAAAAGGACCAACCTACCAGGGATGAAACAGCATCGTCCCCGCCGGTCCAATCCTTACATGGGGTTTCGAGGCAGAACCCCGTACGCACCTCCTTTTATGTATTCTCCATATGGATATGGGTACATTACACTCTATTCTTCCTTTTTTAATGTGTTTTCTTTTTAAGCTGTAACCGCAAATTAATAGCATTTGTCTGTTAATTGCAGAAAGGTTCCAAGGTTCAGAATGCCAATGCGCTACAGCCCCTACTATTGATGGTCCAATTCTGGTAGGATGGACTGAATGACGCCCTTCTCCCCCATGTAGTATCATGGTCGGAGTTTTGGCCATTGAATATGAGGGAGGGAAAATCCAACCCCCTGGATTCATTCGGTTGGTTCTGTGAGGATTAAGCATGGACTTATCAGCAAACCTTGTAAAATTGTGGTGTTTGCACCTGCTTTGCTTTAGCATTGGTATATTAAATTAAGTTCTTGTAAAAGTATCCTTCGCAGTGTGGTTATATGGGTTTTGGGTTTATCTATTTTAGTTATTTTTGCTCCTTCATAATATCCCCAGCTCACTTCTTTATGAACCGCCGAGCACTATTCATAGATGTTTTAGGGTGTGTTAATTAAAGAGGAAAGAAATAGAGGGAAGAGAAGAGAAGAGAAGAGAACAGAAATAGATGAGAAATATGATAAAAGTTAAGGTTGTTTGGTTGAAGGAAAAGAGAGAGAAAGTTAATTTTTTAAGATTATTTATTATTTTAATTGTTATTATTAATATTATTTTTTATTGTTAATATTATTATTAATATTATTAATAATGTTTTTTTTATTATTAATATTTTTTATTTTTATTAATATTTTAATGATAATATAATAATAATTATTATTATTATATAAAAATGTTAAAAACCGATTTGTCTTCCACTAAATGAATTTACTTTGCAGCGAGTTGATGGCGATGCGGATGTTGCACAGTAATTTTCTTCTATTTTATTGCTAAATAGCAAAGAAATATATTAAGGTGGGTTTCATAATTTTTTTTTAAAATTTTTTTCACACTTCTATTCTATCAAACAACTCACTTCTACTTTCTTCTTTCTTTCTATTTCTTTTTTACCAAACATATTCTTAGTTTCTGAAATTTTAAAACATTGTGTTAGTCTTGCACTTTCTAAAATGTCATCTACTTCAATATTTTTTTTTAAATTACCATAAAAATAAAGTAAAAAAATTAAAACAAATGACTTTTTATAATGTTAACCATTAATGAAAAGATTTTAAAATTTAAACTAAAATGTTCTATTTATATAATATCGAGATCTAATTTAAGACCGCAGAAGTTTGTGTCACGATCACATTCAACATTTAACTGTCTCGCATTGCCCGTAGCTGGTAATCACAAGAAAGATGATTATGGCGTGTTTAAAAGTGAAAAGGACGTCCGGTATGTGTGTTACGTAATTTCTTTATAAATAATTAATTGATACGTAGCATGCCAGTAATTTTTTTTAACAATTAGTTTTTGTAATGATTTTTTTATACATTATAATAATTTTTTAAAAGTCATAATGTCATATATAAAGTAATTTTTAATTAATTGATATTTACACTATATAAATAATAGATAAGATTATATATAATATATAATATATAATATAATATGATATTATCACTTGATTTCAATGAAGAAAATTAAAAGAAAAGTAATCATCATTGATAAAAAGAAAAAAAGAATGAATTTTAATATTTATTATTTATCATGTATAAATATATATAGTATCAAAACTTCATTAAAAAATATAATATCAAAATTTAATTTTCAGATCTATGACAAAGATTCTTTCCTTTTTTTTTTTTTTATTTAAAACGAGAGTGGTATTCAAAAAAGTTAAATCCTGCAGGATGCATATCGCATCATTCCGTGACAGATTCTGCTTACGTTACTGTCATATAACTAAAAAGCAAAGCAGATGATATTTTTCTTTTTTGGATAATAAAACAGATAATATATATATATATATATATATATATAATATGAGTCAGAATCAGATAATTGTTTGTTTGTATTTTTTTTTTTTTGAGGAGAGAAGAGAAAATGGCTCTAGCGTCGTCTTCATCCCTTATGACATTGAATGTGAAACCTTACCTTTTTGCGGCTCCTCGGAGATCCGTGGTGGTTACGAATTGCGCCAAGTCAACGGAGGGTTCGAAGTCAACGGCGGCCACAACATGGAGGAGTTGGAGCGTGGATAGTTGGAGGGCGAAGAAGGCAGTTCAGCTTCCTGAGTACCCAGATGCGAATGAATTGGATCAAGTCCTCCAAACCCTCTCCTCTTTCCCCCCTATCGTGTTCGCCGGAGAAGCCAGGAGCCTCGAGGAGAAACTCGCTCAGGCTGCCATGGGGAACGCTTTTCTCCTTCAGGGCGGTGATTGCGCTGAGAGCTTCAAGGAATTCAATGCCAACAACATCCGCGACACTTTCCGTGTCATCCTTCAAATGGGTGTCGTCCTCATGTTCGGTGGCCAAATGCCTGTTATCAAGGTCAATCTTTTCCATTATTACATTGGATCATCTGATTTCAATGTTTTTAGGGGGATTTTTTTATTTTTTTATTGTTAATTCTCTCTCAGACCGATTTGGATAGTTTGAGTGGTGTTTGGGTAAGTGAAGGAGTGAGCCATGATTTACTAAAAAAAAAAAAAAACTGTTAGAGATCTCAAGTTCACCAGTTATATGGCCAAAATACTGTGTATAAGTGAGGACAACTCTCACTCCATGAGTTAGGTCCAAACCCAAATTGTAAAATGGTATTGGGTCATTATCAAACTATCCGCAAATGTACGGTCCTGCAAACTTCACACTTGAAATGTTCAATTCTTGACGTGGGGTGGGTGTGTTTGAGATCCCACAGTAACTAGTGATACGGTCAAAATAGTCTTATATTGTGCCAGTTTTAAATTTTATGATGAGGGACACTTCAATTGTTGGATGTGATGATTCAGGTGGGGAGAATGGCGGGTCAATTTGCAAAGCCAAGATCAGATCCATTTGAGGAGAAAAACGGAGTGAAGCTTCCAAGTTACAGGGGTGACAATGTGAATGGCGACACATTTGATGCGGCATCTAGAGTCCCCGATCCGCAGAGGATGATAAGAGCCTATTGCCAATCTGTGGCTACTCTGAACCTCTTGCGGGCGTTTGCCACTGGAGGTTATGCTGCCATGCAAAGGGTTAACCAATGGAATCTTGATTTCATGGAGCATAGTGAACAGGGAGACAGGCATCGTTTCTAACCACTTCTAAATTTATTTCTAGATTTTGACTCGCTAGTGTTTCATTAATTCTTATTCTTGTATATTTAAAATGGTTTGGATAGATGTGTTTGAAAATTGAACCGACTCTTTCCATATTGCTCAAAAGGTAGAAGACTAAGGCCAACTACAATGGCACATATATTCCCGATACTTCCTATTAAGCACTGGCACTTAATAAGATCCTACCGTTGGAGTGGGTACTTATAAAGGACCCGATACTTATGTAAGTATCGGTACTTAGAAAAAAATGGTGGGCCATTGTCAGTTTTATTATTATTTTTTAATGTGAAAAAGTAATTATTGATGAAATGTAAGAATTTGGGGTCATTGGTGGGGTCCATTTAAGAAACTGTTTAGAGTTGCTGGGTTGGAGGGCTGGGGTGCTTAAATAGTACTTAAGTTTAAAAATGTAAAAATGAGTGATGTGTACAAGTAAGGGCCATTTAAGAACTCCAAAGAGAGATGCTAGGTTGTGGATACTCTAAGGGGTTATAAAATTGGGAATAATTTTAGATATTTCCCCTTATTTTTTATTCTGCTTCTGAATGGAATATTAGGCAGAAAATCAGAAAAAGAGTGGAAAGATAGGAAATGAACTAGAGTTGAAGGTTATATTTGCCTGGCTAGACTCAATGTAGTGGTGACACTGTAATGGGAGATATTCTCACTGGCACGTGTCTCATACTCTTTTGAAGTAATGAGATTGAGAAAAGAATTTGGATGGGATTTTATTTACAATATTATGTATTTAATTTTTTCTCCCCTTCAAACAATGTTAAAATTGCAGTTGCTCCAAACTTCTTGTGATCCTTTACAACTTAGTTTAGCTAATCCAACGTATTTGATATGCTTCATCTTTTGTGCTTTCTGCAAATTGCAACACCGTTTATTCTTTAAATTGCCGTCTTAGGAATTCCTCAACTTTTATTACATCAGTTACTTTTTGGGCTAACAGGTACCGTGAATTGGCTCATCGAGTGGATGAGGCTCTTGGCTTTATGGGTGTTGCTGGGCTCACATCCGAGCATCCAATCATGACTACAACAGACTTTTGGACCTCCCATGAGTGCTTGCTTCTCCCTTATGAGGAAGCACTTACTAGGGAGGATTCTACTACTGGGCTTTATTATGATTGCTCAGCTCACATGCTATGGGTTGGGGAACGTACCCGCCAACTTGATGGTGCTCATGTTGAATTCTTGAGAGGAGTTGCTAATCCACTTGGCATCAAGGTGCATATATAATGCTCTTTGCCAATGCTCTGTTACATGCTTTATTTTATTTATTTTTATTTTGTATAAATTATAATATTCTTTTAATTTTGATTGTCAAAATTATGCCTGCATAATTAATTAGTTATAATTATCTTTTGATATGCTGCCTAAACACTAAGTACAATCCCATCTGAAGGGGCCTAGGTCCTGCTGCAATAATACTTGAAGCACTACTGACCAAAAATTGCAGTTACTGAAAGGCTACTTGTTTTTCAGGTGAGTGATAAGATGGTTCCGGATGAACTTGTAAAGCTGATAGATATTCTGAACCCTAAAAACAAGCCAGGAAGAATTACAGTAATTGTTAGAATGGGAGCTGAGAACATGCGAGTGAAGCTTCCGCATCTTATCAGGGCAGTTCGCAGAGCAGGTCAAATTGTCACTTGGGTTAGTGACCCCATGCATGGGAACACCATCAAAGCTCCATCTGGACTTAAAACCCGCACTTTTGACGCAATAAGGGTAATTTTCACTTATACATGGTTCCTTTTTCCATCATATATATTTCTGTTTTGTATTCAATATTTAGGCAATACACAAGTGGCATAAAAAATATGGTCTATTAGGTCATTGTTCTTTAATCCTACTGAAACATATAAAGTTCATGTTGCTACTACTACTTTCCTAGATCATGCAATGTAACTCATAAATCTTCTTCACTCAGGAAACAATGGACTCTTTTCTGTGGGTGGGTATTATTGTGATCTTTGTATTGTCTCACACTCTCACTAAACACATTCTGCAGAACACCTATTATTTATATTTCATTTATTTGGTGGTTGACAACTGCTTTCACATATGAATTTCCAAGAAAATTTTCCTAACCCTGAAGTTCCATCGAATTTTCCATGAAGTGGTCATTGATATGGATAATTACAAATTCTGCGATTTTGTTAGCAAAATGATGGATAAAGCCAATGGTACAAATTGTTGAGCACCTCTGCCCTTCTATTCTTCTAATGCAGTTTTGTCCTGGAGTATATGGATCTGGCACATAATAGTTAGATAATTGTTTGGCAAGTCATTTACTCAAGTGCATGCAAGAAAATAGTGCCGTATCCAAATGTACAGAAACTAAGCTTAGTGGAGGGAATTATTTTGGCTGTTTATCCGTTTTTATGACGTTTGTACTTTCTTATTGTCATTCAAGATCTGGCTCTATTGCAGATTCAATGGTTGGTTTTTGTTGTATAATTCAAGATTTATTGCTAGTTTGCTACTGATGATAAATTCATGTGTTGCCTAATGTTGCTATTGTTGGTGATAGGGTGAGTTGAGGGCATTCTTTGATGTTCATGACCAAGAAGGAAGCTACCCAGGAGGGGTGCATTTAGAGATGACTGGGCAGAACGTGACAGAATGTGTTGGAGGCTCACGTACTATTACTTATGATGACTTGAGCTCTCGCTACCACACTCATTGTGATCCAAGGCTTAATGCTTCTCAATCTCTCGAGCTTGCATTTAATATTGCAGAGAGGTTGCGCAAGAGAAGGCTCAATTCACTTAGAATTTAGACAAGAGGGGGTCTTCCTTTGTTCCTGGATCACAAACAGTACTGGGCTATCATATATTTAATTTTGCTGCGGACGGTGAACAAATACTGCTGGGAGCCACTCCACCAAGTGTCATAAGAACTTAAGTAGTTGGCACAATTAATAATTGTGCTATATGAGTGTTACAATACAGTTAAAACACTGCCGGTGTGCATCTGGTTGTACTTGAAAGTTTGCACTTTTAAGTTTGGAGATAGTATGTGTGTATTTATGTTCGAGTAATAAGTAATAAATAAAAATTCCAAGGTACAATAGATATCATAATGCATCCGAGTGAAATTTACTATATGCGAGATGGCTTTTCGATATTTTAACTTTGATTATTATGATATGACAAAGTACTATACAGGTCTTCTCAACAAGTTTTCAGAATTCCCTTTTTTTTTTAATGCCAGTAAGTAATTAAATGATAATGCGAAAAAAGGACTGACATTAATGCTATGTTTGCATTAGTGGTAGAAAATGGAATGAAATGGATTAGAATATAGTAGAATAGAATAGATTAAAATGGAATGAAATAAAAATGTCATCTTATTGTTTGGATATTTTATAATGAAATAGAATAAAGATTTCATTTCATTATTTGAAAAAAAAATAAAACAGAATGGGTTATAACTTTTTAATTTTCATATTATCTTTATTTTAAATATATTATTCTTAAGAGTCTAATGATTAGGATAAAATTTGTAAAGATAAAAAAGTCATTTTATAATTTAAAAACTTTGTTTCATCAAGTGCACTCTAAATTTGAGGGGAAGAAAATTAGAGTTAAGTGATGAAATAGAATGGATCATGTTTCATTTTCTTCCATTATGTTACATTCCTATATTTACAAACCAAACAATGGAACAATTTTTCCTCCTACTCCATTCCTCTCCATTCCACCCTTTACTACCAATTCAAACATAGCCTAAATCAAATCAAATTATTTCTCTAATAAAAACTCTAAAAATGAAGCTTGCATAGCTTGTACAAAATTGACCAAGGGCAATAGGTGATTTTGTCTACAATTTTAAAACTACAAATTAATAGCTTGATTGTTAGAACTATTTGTACATATACAAAGAGTAGCTTTGATAACTATCCAGGAATATGAAAGAAAATGTTGCATGATTGGTTTGATATTCAGTCTGATGTGTATTGTTTGTTAGATACAGTTTGTTGCAATGAGCTGCATAGTCTGTTATGTATCGTCTGTTAGATACAGTTTGTTGCAGTAAGCTGCATAGTTTGTTGTAGTGAGTCTGTATACGTATAGGGTGGCTCGCTTGCGTCACTATATATACATTAGTTAGAATAAAATAAAACACACTTTTTACTTCAGGCAATAGCTTCTTTCTATTCTTTTCCACAACATAATCCCCTCTATTGAAGGCTGGAGGCCATGACAAAGAGGCTTCTTCAGGAATGAACTATCCTTCAAAGTTTGTCATGCGGATCTTTTCCTCTAACACTTGTTAAGGTACTCAACCCTTAGAGGCTGAGCTCTGATACCAAATTGTAAGATACAAAAATAACACAAGAAGGGAGGTTGAATTGTGTTATTGCAAATTTTCACAAAACCTTTTTCGAGATGTATTGTCTAAAGGGTATGTTCAAAGAAGTTTTATAAAACAGACGAATATTAAAACTAAGCAAAGCAAACTGAAAGGCACATAAGATTTATACTAGTTCGTCTCACCCTAGAGACTACATCCAGTTCTTGGCTACAATCAAGTTCCACTAACTTTTTCAAGTTACAAGTATTGTTTCCACAAGTCTCTTCAGACTCAACCCAAGTAGTCTTTTACTTACCTTTTTAAGCAAAAATCCAAGTATTCTTTGAATCAAAGTCTTTTAGGCTTCTACCAATTTCGTTAAGAAAAAGGTTTATGTGTGAGTTACTTCACTGGGTTTAACATCTTAATAGACGAATATATAATGAAGTACAAAAAGAATTTTACAATCAAAGTATACAAGAGCTTTTTCTTTTCTTAAAGAAGTTATGATTTTTCAGAATCAGCAGTGACTATAACAACAACAACTATTCGAAAGAGGTCTCTTTTATTTATAGGCTTCTCGAAAAGTATCTGTTGAGTGTTTTGCAGAAGACGGCCTTCGTATGATGAAGAGAGTCGTTGGAGCATTTAATGCCTTTTACCAACTTGTCATATGATAAGATAAAGCAATCTACTTATCTTTTCTATTCTTGTACTCAATCTTGTAGCAATTGTCATGTCTATTTTCCCGTTTTGACATTTGCACACATATTCCTCCTTTTTTGTTGACTTTCCTCGAAAGTAGGTATATAGGTTTTATGAGTTTCGAGGTAGTTTACGCTCTGATTGATGTATAGATCATTTTTAGAATGCTGTCATTGTCTGTAAGATTTGTTACTGATTTAGTCAAAGGTTAAAGACAATATATATTTTTAAAGATATCAGACGGTTGCTTATAGACCTGTTACAGATGACCAAACGATTGCGTAAAAACATATATTTTAACTGTTTGTTATTATCAAAATATTTGAGGGTTACAAATTTGTCCTTTGGCTTAACAGAAAGAAAGTGAGAGAAAACAGACTCTTGAGCCAAATTCTTTGGAGAAACACTCTTTTCCCTACGATGATTGGAACGGGTCTAGAAATCCTTGCTCTTCTCTTGGTGGGTTTGAGAGAGATAGAGAGATGAGAGAATGGGAGAATGAGAAGGGAAATGGGGCTTTGGCACCCTCCTTAACTCTCCTGGGCCTCACTTGGGCTTTGGTCCACTAAGGCCCATGACTCGTTTAGTCATTCCCTAAACTCACAATTGGTCCAACTCGATTGTTTTTCCTCGACAACCCAAATAAACACCAACAACACACTCAATTGGCTCAAGCACATTTTCTCAAATTCTCTGAATTCAAACTGAAATTTCCAAGACAAACAACACAAAACAACAATCAAACAACAACTTATTTATCCATTTTAATCACACCAAGATCATATTAATTTCTACTTTTTAGTTATTAAATCGCTGAATCATACATTAAGAAAACACAACGTTACAATGGAAGCCACGTTGCCAGGCTAGATGCATACCATGCATAATACCCCATAACTCTACTTGAACAACCGAGCAATTCCCTAAATTGACTGAATAAACTATGATGAACTTACCAAGGCTATCTTGAATGACCTTTCCACATGCTGCAACACCTATTATGCAATTAAAAGCACCATCTGCATTAACTTTACTCCAAAGGGGAGGAGGCCCCAATGAACATAATATGTCTGCCTGCTTCGAGGTTTAAATTGAATATGTGATTCGAAGCTTTTAGAATAGTATTAAACTTGCTTTTAATGCGGCGGACCATGGAAGGCACGGGGCATGTCCGGTTCTAGAACACTAGCTCATTTTGCAATATCTAAATATAGTCAACAGCTGCTCCAAATAATATTGGCCACGTCTTATCCATCTTGGGGTGAGGGGTCAAGTTTTGGGATAGCCATTAGGAAACATCTTAGACAAAAAAGGTCAAAACAAGATGTTGGGGCAATAAGGCTAACCACGCATTTGTTACTACATTGTGGTCTCGTAAGGCATGCAAGAAAGACTCCTCCATAGAGTTACACCTAAGGCACATGTTCATCAGAGCAAGGTGACGTTTGTGACGTTCAGAATTAATCATAAGAACTTGCTTGACCACTTTCCATAACAACGGTTTAATTCTTTCAGGGCCAACCCATCTCTAGATCAAGCAAAACACAACATTATCTATAACTCCTCGATCCTCCTTTGCAATAACTTGGTAGGCCGATTGTATCGAAAAATGGTTGTCCCTCTCCCCATTGCAAGCAAGGGTGTCACTTCCAAGCACGTTAGATGGAGGGATGAGAGCCTAAATCCTGTTGCATACTTGGGTTGGCAAGTGCATATCAAGGAAAAAAAAAATCCCAAGAACCAACTGATGTGACCATTTCATTCACCATCAAATTCATATTGAGACTATTACCATCAACAAGACACCAAGTGCGAAGGGGACCAAAGTTAGGGACCCATGAATCTTCCCGAAAGTACATAGAGTGTCCATCCTTCACTCTCCAGGAAATATTGGTACGAAAGTCTTCCCAGACGTGGCATATACCTTGCCAAAGGTTCAAGGCAGTATAGCGAGTGACGATATTAGGAACAATGTTGCTCCCATATCTGTACTTTCCCCGAAGAACCTCCACCCACAACTTAGAAGGTTGGGTGCATAAACCCTAGCAAACCTTCATAAGAAAAGCCAGGTTGACCTTCCTTAAACTATACAAACCTAAGCCACCAGCTAGCTTTGGTGTACAAATCATGACCCACTTCACAGGATGGACCCTATGGATTCCTTTTAAGCCTCCCCAAAGAAAGGTCTTGCATTACTTCTCGAGTTCATTACACAAAGCTTTGGGGGCAAGATAGGTTTGCATAGCATGAGAGAGGATTGCTTCCAACATAGATTTTGAAAGAGTGAGTCTACCTAGCCAATGAGAGATGTTTTGCCTTCCAGTCACTAAGGCAAGACATGGACCTCTCCAGAATATACTTGAACGTGCCTTTAGTAACTCGACTATGATGGAGGGGGACTCCTAGGTATTTCCCTAGGTCTTCTGTTTGCCTGAAACCAATCATGTCACTAATATGATTATAGAAGGACCAATGAACATTTCTAGAAAAGAAGATACGGAGACTTATCTTTGTTGACACGTAGCCCGAACTTTGACAAAAGACATCATGGCAAGTTGCCAAAATCTTTACTTGCTCCAAGCTGGCCTCCCCCCCAAAAATGAGATCATTAGCAAAATTAAAATGAGAAAGATGAGGGCTTGTCTACTAAGTTGGATGGAATCCCATAGTCCGTTGTCCACTACAAGAGATATGATCTGAGATAATCGTTCCATGCACAAAACAAACAAGTATAGATAAGGGTCTCCTGCCTAATCCCCTAGCTAGCTGAAAACTAGTTAAAGCTTCGCCATTCCATAACATCCTTATGGATGGCAAAGAGATACAATGCTAAAGAAGATGAGCTATGTTACTAGGAATCCTAATATCCTTAAGAGTTTTGCAAATAAATTCCCAATGAAGCCTGTCATAGGCTTTCTCAAAGTCAATTTTAACCATCATCTAACCCTTCGCACCCTTCTTGTAGTGCATAGAATGAATGACCTCTTGTGTTATGATAATGTTATTTGATCCCCAGCGGTTAGCAGCAAAACTACATTGAGTCGGACTAATAGGCTTCTCCATCACCTCTCTCATTTTGGTAACTAAAACCTTAGTAATTACCTTATAAGGGACATTACAAAGGCTTATCAGTCTAAATTGCTTAAGGTTGAAGTAGTTTCAACCTTCGTAATGAGGGTAAAAAAAGCCTCATTCAACTACTTGATGAGAGTAGGATCATGAAAAATGCGCCTAACCAAGGAGCATAAGAATGAACCCACCACATCCTATTAATTGTGGTAAAAAATGATCTAGAACCCATCAGGCCCAGGAACTTTAGCCTCCCATCTTAATGATAGCCTTTCGGATTTCTTCATCAGTCACATCCTTAGACAAGAATTTGTCCGACACTAGCTAGTAATTAATCAAACGTGTTCAGATATGAATTCCATCAACAGTCAAAACTTTGTATGTAAATAAAATTAAAAAGAATAATTCAAACTCACTATGTTATATTAAAAAATAATTAAAAGTACACTAATCACTCCATTCTATATGATTATATTAATTTGTAAGTCTTAAATTATTTAAAAAAATTTAATTAAATCTTTAAACTAAAAAATTTCGTAATTGATTATAAATTTTATAAATTTTTTATAATCGAACCTTAGAATTAGTTAATAACAACTTATAACTGTAAAAAAATACAATTTGTGATTATTTAAACTTTTTTAAAAACCTAATTACAAAAATTTTACAAAATAAAAAACTTAATTACAATTTTTTAGTTTAAAAATCTAATTAAATTTTTTAAATAATTAAAAGACCAATATCAATGAAGTACTGACATTATATCACAATTCCCATACCTATTTACAAATTTGAAGTTTTCACTTCCTCGTATTTTCGTGCTCAGCACTGCTTTTCGAACACGCAATTGTTTTTTACATATTTCTTTTACCGTTTCCATCTTAAAAAAGATCACACAAACACTATATATTTAATATAAATTTGAAAAAAAAATATAATAAACGTATATAGGTAGCAGTTTCTCATTCATTGCACCGCTTTTGCCACTTTAATTCATCCATAGGGTAAACGCAAACTGAACTCAATTTCACAGCTTCAAACCTAGAAATAACTACAGATTTATAAATAAAAATAATATTCTTTTCCGTTATTTATCTATGATTTCTTATATTTTAAACATTGACCATTATAGAAAGGGCATTTACACGTCACACTAAACGACAAGAGCAGCTTTGCATCGTTGCAGAGCAACCTTCATTGACCCAAGTCACCCAACCCACTGCATCAATGCATCGATCACATCACACCAGCGTCTTGCACGCCGAGCTCTGCGGGTCCCACATCGCCGGCAACAGGTACTTCCTCCCGTTCGCCCCGTGTGCATTGTAGCTCGCCCCCGTCGTCTTATCCACCAGAACCCGACCCGGGTAACCCGGATACGCCCCGCTCCCGAACAACCCCGTGCACGCCGAAACAGCCTCCAACGGCGCCGTCGCCGGACCCTGAAAGTACCCATCATTGAACGGGTTCGTCACGGTCCCCGCCAAGAGAGTCGCGAGGTTTATAATCATCCCGTCCACGCCAACGTCCCCGTTAGGCGCAACTAACGGCGGCGTCTGCGGGCCGTAGATGGGCTGGTGGAAGGGCCACGCGCATTGCCCCGGACACTGTGCCTCGGAGTTCCCGACCCAGACATACGCGGTGCGGGCCTTTTCTTTAACGGGCCCAATGGACCCGTGGGTCCCGCACCGGCTTCTGCAGAATCCATCGACCGCGACGTCCTTCGCGGTGAGAACAACGTTGATGGCAGAGAGCTCGTTAAAACTTGAGGCGAGTGAGACAAGGTGGGTTCCCTTGAGGTACTTCCCGAGGGAATAAGTCTGGTGCAGGATTTGCTTCCCTACGACGAGCGCAGAGGATCCCCCCTTGTACTTCTCCGTGGTCTTCCACCACGACTCCACGGAGGGAAGTGGGGCCCCCGCGGGGGAGCTTAGGGAGTTTATGAAATCAACGATTATGGAGCGTTGGATTGGGGTGAAGCTCCCGTACCATAACAGATTAACGGTGATCTTCCCCTTCAGGAGCTGGCCGTTGTGGTACTTGAGCACCAGGGGCTGCTGCTCCACCTGCGCCCCCACGGTGGGGTTCATCAGCAGCAGAGCGCAGCACAATACCGTGGCGAGGTGGTAATTAGATACCATTTTCTTTTCTTCAGTTTTGACAAAACCAACCGGTGAAGTAAGTATATATGTTCGAGACCGTGTGTGTGTGTGGTCGGCGAGGGACACGAAGGAATGGGGAGGGGGAGGGGTATTTATATTGTGCGCCATGGAGGAGGGACAGCTGTAGGAGGAGAGGTGTCAACATCGCGGAACGCCACGTGGGAGTTCGTGATTCGCTGTGACCGTTGCCAGGCTGTATGGGGATGACGTGGCGGTGATAATAATGGCGATGTTGGCGTCTAAACAGGTCTTTTTAAACCCGCATGCACGAAGCTGTCTTGGATTGAGATTGACCACACACTCAGGCACCGGACTGCTATTTAGACAATCCCCATAAAACTATTGCTGTAGATACAGTATACTACTAGTAGCATTATGGCATACCATGCGTGCTTTCGGGTTCAGATGGCACAGATTTTTGGACCGAATTGAGTGGGTCCCATGGTGAATTCTACACGCAATGCTCACCTTCCGACTCCCATCATACGGTGGAAGCCATATCATTGGAATGGCCCATAAGATGATGACGTCACTTCGATGCTTATTTTAAGTTAAAGTGTATGATATTGCTAGTCGTAGACTTAGAATAGAGTAAATTAAAAGTAGCAGGTATCTAGTGCCTGGGTTTCTGAGGCTATTCTGTGACTGTGAGCTTAGGTGGGCGAGATAGGAACCAGGTTCCTTAACTTTATCCTATATACGTCAGCGTATTAATATTTCACTTGGTGAAATAATTAAGGGAACTTATTAAAAATCATGAAAGGTGGCAAGATTCAAACCAGATGTTGGCCTTGTCAACTGCCATGTCCAGGGGTTCTCCACACTCTGCAGATTCCGAATTCAATTTTTATCCTATGCACTCAGTTTAAATTATGCTGGTTTCGCCTTTTCTTTTCTTCAACTTCACTTTTTTTTTACTGCCCAATATTTTGAATTTCTCGAAGAACATATTGGGACGGTGCGGACTCTTTATGATTTATTTTTTATAAGCCAAAAATTCATCGACAACAACCTTAAGCACAAGTAAAGATATACAACGACTCTATGAATTGCCTTCTAAAATCACATTACTTTGATGGAGCTACCTATGAATGTGTTTTGGTGATGGCTAAAATTCAAAAAGACCTAACCGAAGTTCCATTGCATGCATGAGTATTCAGGTACAAATGGGGAGTAAAAAGAAAGTACTGACGCATTTTGCCCCCATACATGGTTCGTACTGTACTTTCAATTTTCTTGTTTTGAGCAATTTGAAGGCAATATATTTGTTTTATATATGTTCCGAACCTGTACCTCCACACTGTTCATACCTATACCTGATTAACATACAGGTGATTAGCTTTCGTTTAATTTTATCTTATTTATTTTTGGGTCATTATATATCCATATATAACAGTATAACACTAAGGATCTTCTTCTTTTAGGTATGTTTTCTTCTATATATGAATCTTTATATTTTTTCACTAAATACAAAACTTAATTGAGTGTCAAAGTGTTTATAGGTAATTATCTCATCTCCATGACAAAGTTGCTAACGCACTTTCATTAGACACATGCAAGTAAGTCCCTTTGATTCTCCATGTTCATGAAGAATATACATACTACTTTGTGGGCCTTTAAATTTACGATGAATTAATTTACTTTCCAGAATTATTCATTATTAAGTGATATTAATAGGTGTGAAACGAAGATTGTTTCAGATTAATTAGAAATAGATTAAGAAATAAGCCTGATTTAAAGTACCATCACGAAATCTAAGGAAACGGATCAAAAGGGGTTGATAACTCGGAAACATTCATGCACTTCTCTATCATAAAGCTCACAATCACATAATTGGAAAGAAATCAGAAGAAAATAATAACTCTGAATTATAAAATTTGTTTGACACTTTGACCAATTGACCCATTATCCTGAAAAGGCCACGTTTTTTTTTCTTCGGTTTTGGCACAAAGAACAAAGGTAAAATAAAAAGAAAATGTAAAATTGTTCAATCTGAATTCTGAAGGTTCGTCCTCATTTCATCCTTGATTCAATTTCGCCTTTTTCATGTGGTAAGGACATAAAAACAAATTTTGTTTGCAAAAAGAAGAAAAAGAGAAAGGGAAAAAAAAGGGAGAATTGTATAAATAAGAGGGGACAAGGCAATTGATGGGTTAGATAGAAGGCAGAAGACAAAAGGGTCACGTGTTAGAAGAAGCGAAGAAGGAACAAAAGAGGGGGGTCGAGTTGGCCAGTTGGGGTAGGCAGGACCGGAGCCAGCAATTAATTGGTTAAATTAATTGCTTTGGCGAGGCGGGTTAACCAATTAATTATTTTTGTATAATTATTATTTAAAAATTATTGAAATTTACATAATTATGGGTGAGAATTATTCATTAAAGAATTAGTTTTACATTATTTCATGAATTTAATAAATTTTAATCAGACGAGCGTTAATAAAATGTGTGTTAAACAAATTGTGTTAGATAGCGTGTTAATGACGTTCATTTTGAGCGTAAGTCAAAGTAGACCTATGTGAATGGGCAAATAACGATACCCACGCCCATACGCCACTTAAGTTTGTGGGTGACCCAAACACAAACGATCGATCCGTTGATCTAGATTCCGAACTTAGGGTGATTCTTCAACATAAGTCGTTACATTACATGACCTTTTTCCCGTATTTGAATATTATTTTTAAGAGGTACTGCACCGTAATATAGTTTATTAATTATCATAAGATTCTTTTCGGTAATTTAGTTCTCTTAACCAAAGCATCGTAGTAATTGATACTCCCCCCATTCCTTTTTATTTGTTGATTTTTTTAAAAAAAATTATTTCTATTTATTTGTCATTTTTAAAGTTTAAGATAACATTAATTATTTTTTTGTCAATTATACCTTTACTTCTCACTTAATTTTTAATTAATTTACATATTTACAACTAATATACATTTATTGTAGAGTAAAAATGAAAAAATGATATAATAAAAAACTTCAAAATTATTTTATGAAAAATAGAAAAATTTATTACATTTCTTAGTTTATGTATAAAAGTCTTAAACAATATTTAAAAAAGAACTGAGGTAGTACTAAAATTTAAACCTGAAAGGCGTACCTTTTAAGCGAAAGAGCACTTGATGTTACGTATCTTACGAGGCTTTCCTATGCTGAATTTTAGTTAGGTGGGTTAATTACAATGACCAGTTCTCACCACTTACAACGAGTTGGTAGATTAGGCCAATTAGCATATTAAAAAACAAAAAGTAATACGTTATTTAAGTTAATCCACCACTTTACCGTACTTGTAAATTAAGTGTCAATTAAGGTTAGTTTTGTTAGTAGGGATAGAACTCATATCTCACAAGGACATGAGTTCGAATTCTGCAGTTAAGGTGAGAATCTTGTTAATAAATAATATATAAATACTTTTATAAATGTTTTTTAAGTCATGAAGTATGCTTTATCTTTAGTGAGTTTTTAGAACCCAACTCACTCAAACTTTTTATTCAACAAAATAACTGTAAACTAAGTAAGATGCTTAAGATATGGCTTGGTTTAATTACCTTCTTACATGAAGCTAATTGGACTGGGTTTTTTGTTTTGAAAAATAGACCATATTTTTAATAAGTTTTGAGTCATGCTTTGAGTTGGCCTAACTCAACCTACTATCATATAATAATATTTTAAAATTTAAATTTTTTAAAATAGTGATAAAATTATGAGACTACTTAAATTATATAATACCGTTATACAAATAAGATATTTTTTCTATTAGTATGATTTGTTTTAAAATATATACTATAAAGTTGTTTATATATAGATAGATAGATAGAGAGAGAGAGAGAGAGAGAGACTTATAAAAATTTATGGTTTAGTATGTATTTGCTTTATTGTTAGCACACATTCCAAAGTAATTGAAACTTGTGAGAGGATGAATTGAGTTGAACATTCGTTTGAGAATTTCTAACTGAAATACAAACACACTATTAGTCATACAAAATGTTTAAAATTATATTTTTTTGCCTAACTATAGAGTTGGTATTGACCATTAATTGGCTATATCCGAAATTGAGCTTAATAAAAAAAAATCTTAATTAAGTAATTCAATTAGGTTCAACTCAAGTTAAACATAATATAACGTACATAACCAAATCCATGAATGCATATATTGTATTAACGTTTTTCATTTTGCAAAAAAAGAAAAAAATTGAACTAGATCTCATAAGTTAAGTGCATGTTTGGATTCATGTTTGTAAATTTAGGTTTGAATAAATTTCATTTTGT
This sequence comes from Spatholobus suberectus, assembly GCA_004329165.1. Classification (NCBI taxonomy): domain Eukaryota; kingdom Viridiplantae; phylum Streptophyta; class Magnoliopsida; order Fabales; family Fabaceae; genus Spatholobus; species Spatholobus suberectus. The sequence continues at coordinate 5,133,963 of CM014729.1, read as the reverse complement.
AAACTGGGTTTGTAAAAGCAAACTTGATTACTTTTAATTGAAACTTGAGTTTTAGTCAAATATAAGTGTGTGAATGTATATTTGAGAAAAACCAAACATATCACCAAATTGAGTTTAGTGGACAAACATAGATGGACGCCGAATAGTAAATTCGACATAGCCTAACTCTTTAAGATAATATATTAATTTATGTTTAGATTTTTGGGGGGTTTGTTTTTGTTTGTCTTTCTCATAATTGTATGTTTCTTAGGTTGTAATGAATACTCTTAAAAACACTAGTAAAATAACATTTATTGGCTTTTATAACAATTAGCAAGATTATTTTTTCTTGCTGAACATAACAATTAACTAGATATTACTTCTATACAATCAACTAAAAAATATAAAATACTTTTTAGATTTTGAATATACTAATCTTTTATTTACTAGTTTCAATTTTTTTTAATTAGTATCATAAGTACTTTAACAAATGTTTTTGAAATTTAAGGTATGCCTTGCATATCGACTTAAATATTTTATTTTTCCTTCTATTTAATAAGGCATTATTTTATGATCTTTTATAAAATTAGAAACTCGTTTAAAAATTTGAATATATAAACTTTTGAAATTGTTTTTTATTATTATAGGTAAATGCAAATGTTTATAAATCTTACATGTAATTTATTTTATACTAACTGGAAAAGCTAAAGTGCTAGTCCCGCAACAGATTGTGCGTGGACATACGAAAAATGATTTCATATTTATATAATTTTTATGGTTTAATTAAAAGGAATCATAGCAAAACTGCTACTTACACAGTTACACAGTGCAGTAACACACGACATAAAGACGTGCAAACATTGTTTCAGAGTTACATTATTTAGATAATTTTTTTTACAATCTTATTTTTTATTTCCTTTTATCGCATCATTTATTTATCTCATTTTTCTTTATTATATAAGTAATTATACAATTTTTTTACATAAATATATTTTTTCCTCCTTTTACTGTTCGGATTTACCCAATAGGAGTGAGTGTATAAAGCCTAAAGCTAGGCAGACCGGTCTTTGTCCGACCATTTATGACCATTGTCTGGCAACCAAGATTGACGACACACGACACGAGTCTTGCAACGCATAGCAGTACTATGCGGATAATGTTCAACTATGCAACCAAATAAAATGCATTACAATGACATTTCATATTTTTTGGAGTATTATTATTATTCTTACCACAATTTTTTATAACAAAGAATAAAATAAAAAGGGAAGAGAAAAAATATAAAATAAAATAAATGATGTGACAGAAAATAACATAATTGTGAAAAGTGTTACAAAAATTATATGGAAAAAGTAATATTATTCTACTTTTCATCGTTATATATCATTAAGCAAGCACTTTTGGGGTAAAACTCATGAAAGGAAAATTAGATGTCAAAGCTTTCAATAAATCTTGGAGAAAATGAAAGGTCATGGTCAAAATCTCACCATTATATATCAAAAAAAAAATCTCACCATTAATTTTTTTAAAAACGTTCACTTTACAATAAAAATATATATACTATTATATTAATAAAATTTATTAAAGGACTAAAATCTCATCCATTCTCGTTTAGAGGCACATTCTTAAAGTAAGTTTATTAATATTTTCACATCAACATAGATGAAATGAAAGACGCATAAGCGAGTCTCTGTGACTTCAGCCTTTATGTGAATCAAATATTTGTAAATGTGTAACCAAACATGCATATAATATATATGATGATCTTTCATTTTCTCGAGATTAAAACAACGTGGGGTAGTTGGATAGGACATGAATAAATATATAATGAATTTTTTTCTTACAAAACAATTTTATGTAGACAAAGTGACAATTAAAAAAATATGAAAAGTACAAAAAAAAAATTATAAGAACCCTAAGGAACAGGAGTTTGTTTGGTTGCAGGTGAAAAGAAATAAAAAAGAAAGAAGTGAGAGAAGAAAAAATGGTGAGTTTTCAGATTATTTGAATTGTGAAGGAAAATAAGTTAAAAAAGAAAAAAAAAGTTAAGTTTTATCTCCCCGTATACTTGATTAAATAAAAAAGTTGAAAAAATATAATCATATTAAATAACATTTAAATATAATAAAATGATATTAAGTGAAATAAGGTAAATGCGTGATTGTATATGTTTCTACACGCTCAACCAATTTTTTGGCCTGTATGAAGAGACGTGTATACATTTTCTTTCTCTTCTCATTTTTCCTTAATCCAAACGGGTGAAAAATCATCAGGATATGTGTTTTTCCTCTGATCATATTCCATTGTTTAATTTTTGTGCAGACCAAATGTACGCTTAGTGAAAATCTCATTTTGATACAGGTGTAACACTTTGTCTCTCCTAGCTACTAGAAAAATGAGGTTTAATCTTATCACTTAATTAACAAGTTGAATTTGGTGAACCAATAAATAGTAAGATACAAAGTAAATTACACCGACACCTCTTGAGATTTTTTCAAATTACATACAATATTTTTCTTTTTTTTCTATCCCTACACTAACCCTCTTAATTGTTTAAAAAATATTACAATGACATCTCTTATATATTATACTGATCCTCCTTAATTGTTTGAAAAACATTAGATGTGTACTCCTATAAAAGAGGTTATTGTAAATATTAAAAAAACAGGAAATTATGTGTAATTTGTAAAAATCTCAAGAAATATTAGTGTAATTTATTTTAAGATATATTACTTGCATACAATATCTATCTTAAATTTCAATAAACAAAAATAATACTGTATTATATAACCTGGTAGATATTTTTGATAACAAAACAAGTTTTATGGAATGAAATTTATTTGTTATCAATTAAATAGTAATAGACAAAAAATATATTTTAAATGTTAGGATTTTTTTTTGTAAACACTATATTTAGGACTTTTGACTTTTCGGTAAAACTCCAAAGTACCCCACAAGCTTCAGACTTTTAGACCAGCTATGAGATTAATCTTTAATCAAAAACTTAGTCGTGCACTTAAAGCACATCATCCCTCCACAAAGATTTAATTAAATTGTTAATATATGCATTTTAAGTTTATTATAATAGCATAGTATATTATATATAACTAACAGTTGATGAATTGATAATATACATCGATTTCGAAATTATATATTAGTATGATGTATCATACTATTAGTATAATTTTATAATATCTATATTAATAATTGAATTTCAATTAGACAAAGGCTATAACAATGAAAATAAATTTAATACAAACCATTAATATATGACTTCTTTTGGTAATGCACCCATTCAATTATTTTAGGCCCTTTAATTCTATTTTTAATTCTCATCCTTATTATTTTGTCCTATGACAAATCTGTATCTAATTGTGTCTTTCTTCAACCTGGTTAACTACTTGTAATCTAGTGTACTCTATGGGCTGTCTGTATTTCAACCTCTGCTACAAAAAAGTATGCTATTTTAAATGAAAAATCAAATTTCTTTACATTAAACTTTTAATATAGATATTGATTTTATTTATGATTCATCGTTAATTTATGAAATACCAATGATACTTATCAATCTTTTATATCAACTAATTAGTATAATGTATCATATTATTAGTATAGATCTTTAATCTCTTCTTTCTATTTATACTAGTATTTCAATTTTTGTTATAGATAAAAAAAAAATTCATTTTTTGTTAAATGACAACTGTATCTACAAGAATAAACCTAACGGCCAATAATTTATCAGTATATAGATATTTGTAAATATTCTTCTACATATAGATATTTGTAAATATTCTTCTACATCTTGAGGATCTTGGGCACTCAGTCCATATGGGACTGCGAACGATTAATATTTTACTATGAATAATGTTAAATTCTTTTTATAAATGATAATTATATATTTTTTTGAGTTTAATGGTCATGCACTGTCAGTGTAAAAAGTTGTACACTGTCAACCAATTGGAATTCACCATTAGTATGACTTTTAAAGTTATTATTATAAAAGTCAACAAATTTACCATATATAATAGTTTGTAATTAGATGATAGTGTAAAACTGTTTTACACTGTCAATGTATACCTTTTTTCTCTTCTTTTTTGTGTGTGTGTGAACCATAGGTATCCTTTATAGGAAGCAATCCTACTCAAGCCGAATAGGGCCACCCAAATCTCCTAATAATAGGGTAAACGAATTCATAACTACTAATTTTAGTTATCAAATGAAAGTAACGATTTTTAAAATGAAATGCTGATTTTGATTTAAGAATAACACTATCATACTTGCAATATTATATCTAGATTGTACTTTAATATCTTAACAACATTTAATATTTAAAATAAACAAATTAAATATTAAATAAAACTTTGATATTTTAATAAAAGCTTAGAGATGTTTAAAATATTTGAGAAATGAAAATAATTATTGAATTAATTATTTATTATAGGGAAGAAATAAAGCTATTATACTATTCTACATGCCAATCATTGGTAGGAGGGGGAAAATTAAAGAAACCAAACCCCACTAAGATACAATCGGCACTCACTTGTGACAAATTAAAATCTTGTTAAAATACTAGTTAAGAAATTAATAATATTTTTTTATTAAAATTATGCTAAGTATACACTTGAAATTATAGTGGAATATATATATATATATATATATATATATATATATATATATATATATATATTATTAATAATAAATTTACCTTTAAGGTATTGATTAGCATTTGTTAAACAAAAAATGGAGTGAAAATGACAAAGTAATATAAAGCTCATTAATGAAGTGTAGAATGAGGCATCTACAGCTGTCTTAGAATTTGGTGCATTTTGGTGCAAATTTTTCTTCCCTTTCGGTGGTTGTAGATTCACATTTGACCCGTGTTATAAATGCAACTTGGGGACCATGGCATTACTTCTTTGGAAAAAGAAGGCGCAACCAAAATGTTTGGACATCACCTGTCCAAATCAGTTCAATGTGTTGTTTTCTTCATTTGTCCACTCTTCAAAGTTGCACAAAGTTGTTTGCGTGGTAGCAGTAGAAGGAGACCAAAACAGCTTGAAAATACAAAAAAGGGCGGGGGCGGGGGTGGGGTGTTTGTGGTCTTCATGATTTTGAAGACAAAAAAATATTATCAATACATTTTTTAATACATCTTTTATTGTTAATTGAAATATGTCAAAAATCACAAATTTTTATGGTTCTCACTTCTTATTTAATGAATTTCTCTCTTGATTTTATAGTTTTCAATTTTTCCTTTGGTCTTTTTTATAAGACATAATTAACTAATTCACAAGGATTAAGAAAATTAGTTAATTTAGTTAGTAACATTAAATTTGTTCTAAATTTACATGTTCTTCCTAAAATTACCCTTAACATTAATTAGACATATTCTTATTTTTTTTCAAATATTTAATTCTTTTAATCTTTTACATCAATAATATATTTATTGCCTTGATTTTTATTAGCTATAAATGTGAAGAGACAAACTAAAGTTTTCAAAATTACCTCCATAGAAGACAAAGTTAGAGTCTCAAGGAGTCTAAGACATTAATGTATCTCACATACTATTTATAAAACATAGAGAAAAAGACTTATAATTAAAGGCATTTTTGTAAAAAAATAATTAATGTATAAGACATTCTAGATTGATTCTTATAAAAAGAATCAAGCCAAACTTTTAATTTGATTCTTAAAAGAAGAACTGCGAGAAGTAAATTTTAACAAATAATAAAGAGTGTATTATAGAATATGTTGTTAGCACTACTCTTTCAAAGACTTTGTCTTCATTACTAGCTATGTTGGTCTACTTTTGCTCTCTTTTCGCTTTCCTTTTATTTTTTTCTGTTAAGACAAATGACGAATTAATGACCCTCATTTTATTTTGATAATAACAAACAATCACAAACAGTCTAATTGAACAATTATCTGATTGCCCACTTGTATTACATAACTTCACTATCGTCTTATTCACTTGTTTTTTCTTTAAAGATTCAATAACTAACTCCATTCAGACAATGTTTTACTAATCTGAACTCTGAAGTTTTTAAAAGCGTAAATCACCTTGAACGAAAAGATGTCTACTTACCTATTCTCGAAAAAAGTTTACCTTTACGCATAAAAGAAGGAATTTGTGTGCAGATATCAATACAAAAAGCATATAGGCCCACTACAACAAGGTTGAGTACGAGAAAGGCTAGATAAGCAGACTGCTTTATCTTATCAAAGTGACTGGTTGGTGAAAGACATTAAATGCTGTATTTAATACTCCAATGACTCTTTTCTTCTTTTACAAACGACAGACGAAGGATGTCTCCTGAAGCACTCACACCGGACACTTTTTTGGAGAATCCTATAAATAGAAGAAGAGACCTTAGTCTCAGTGTAATAGATAGTGCGTGAAATTGTTGAAAACCTTCTCCTATTCTGTAATCTCTAAATTCATTACTTGAAATCGCTTCTTTGAGTTTCATTGTACATTTGTATGATAAGACGTTAACTTAAGTGAGACAACTCACACTCAACCATTTCACTAAGACATTGGTAGAAACCTAAAGATGCTTGGTTAAAAGAATACTTGTAACTTGTTTAAGTTAGTGGAACTTGATAGTTTGCCAAGAATTGACCATAGTCTCTAGGGTGAGACAAACCAGTATGAACTCTTGATGTTTCTCAAGTTTACGTTTTCCTTAATCTCTCTTTAAAAATCCTTTGAAAGTCTTGTGTGTAACACTTCAGACGAAACGCTCTTGAAAAGTCTTTTGCGTAATTTTTTAATAACACAATTCAACCATCCCTTCTTGTGTTTTTCCTATATTTTACATCTTCCATAGAATTTACCCATTAATCTGTTATTATAGAAATAGAACAATCAATTTTGTGAATTTTTAATATAAACTAGTAGGCTTTGTCAAACATTCTAGATTGAAAAAGTGGGACTACTACTTAACCTTACTTCATCCATAACTTTTTATATCACTAATTTTTTGTTGATCAGGCAGAAATTACAACGACAAGAATAAAAAACAACTAGGAACGAAAAGATACAATGCCCTCATCATCCAAAAGTAGAGACAAATGGATAGAAATGGACCAATCATCATCTAACGTGAGATGCTGATCACCCAGGGGCCTTATCCTTACAAGTTGATTTGCACAAGAGTTCTTTGAAAAGTGTGTTGGAATGTGAGGTTTCAAGGTCTTGTCACTAGTCATCGTATATGATTAACAAGGGGTGTGGTGTAAGTGGGGCACTGTTGAGTTATCAAAGTTAGTGCTAACTAAAAGTTTGGTTCAAAATAACATTCCTAATCCAAAATAAATTTATTTATACCACCAATTTGAGTTAAATTCAAATGACAAATTTATTGTTGCCTAATTTCGTTATTCATTTATAAGGGTTGATAAACTTGTAATTTGGTTTTGAAAGGTTGGTTGACCAAAAGGAAAGTGTTTTGAAACATATTACCAAACTAGTGTTGTTTTGACCAATGAATGGGTCAATTCGTTAATTAAATTAGCGAGTTCAAAGTCATGTAAGCATTTTTATTTTATTTTTTTTAAATTGGACTGGCAGTTCACGTGGTGTGGCACATTTGAATTGCTACTTTGATTGGCGTGTTCTAAAAATGCCACTTATAGTAGCACAAAATTAGGGTTTTAACACGTGTCAAGTAGGCAGGAAAGTGGCATTGTCACTGGCACAAACCAGCTTGGCACTGCCCCATGTTGAGATAATGGGAAAGTGGCACTACCACTGGCACTCCCTTGTAGATGCTACCGCATGCTTAAAATATGAATTAATGTAATAACACTTCAATGACCAAAAATCAGGTTCGGATGCTAGGTAAATAAATACCATATTAACAACATTTCATGTATATTATAAATGTTTTAAAATTCGTGCAAACTCTAAAAACTATAAATTAAAAATTCAAATTATAAGAAATTCATACATAATTAATTTAGATAAAAAGTATATATTTTAAAAAAGGATGGAAGTGAAATAATTAGATTATAATTGAAAAAAAAATCACTTACCTTGACATATGGCAGTGCCTAGCAAATTGTGCTAGTGACACTGCCATTTTCTTGTTACCTTGACATGTGGCAGTGCTTGGCGGGTTATGTCAGTGGCAGTGCCATTTTCCTATTACCTTGACATGTGGCAATGCCTTACGGGTTGTGCCAGTGGCAGGTCACTTTCTAGTTACCGTAACACGTGACAGCTCCTGACAGGTTGTGCCAATGGTAGTGCCACTTTCTTGCCTACTTGAGACGTGTCAAAACTCCAACTTTGTGCCACTACAAGTGGTGTTTTCCTAATATGTCAGTTTGATTGGTGATAGGGATGACAAAACAGGTTAGGTTTGGCAGGCCAGCCCGCCCAAAATTGGTGAGGTAGGCTAGGTGGTTCAACTCGTTAGCCTGCCAGGTCACATTATATTTTTAAAAAAAAATATTTTTTTAAGCTTGATACTAGTTAAGATCCAAAGAAGTGTAAATATTAATCAAGTAAAACAACTTGCTATTTGCTCCTTGATCCCCTGCTAATTAGAAATAAGGAAAAGAAGATGACTAAATTAGCAACCAATATTAAGAATTAAATGCACCCAGTATACTTGGATGTATATTTCTACTTTCAAAAAGTTAACATTAAACCATATATAATCTTTTAACTAATTAATCAAGAATTATAATTGTATTAGCCCACCCCTAAACGGGGCGGGCAAAAACTTTCAGCTCACCCTTAATAGGAGGGGCAGCCAAGCTTGGCTTGTTTTTGGCGGGCTGGCGGTAGGGCAGGCCAAAATGAGTCAGGCTGACCCACTTTGCCCCTCCTAATTGATGAGTTCAATGTGGCATGCCACAAGGACTGTCAGTCCAATTTAAAAAATATATATATAAAATGGTAATGTGGCACTAAACTCGCTATTTTGACTAGTAAATTGACTCGTTGACCAGTTAAAACAACCCAGTTTAGTAATATGTCTCAAAAAAATCCTCCTTTTGATAAATAGTTTCTAAAAGGGACCTACTTTATTTAGTCAGCTGTTTTGAAGCATTAATTTTTGTTGTAATTAATTGGAGTCAAATTGTTTTTTTTTTGTACATGGAGTCAAATTGTTTAATGTCATTGTTATTTTTTTTTATTGATATAAGATAAATATATATTTTTATAAAATTAAAAATTATAATAAATAAATATTTTTAAATATATAAATTATATTATAATTAAAATATTTATATTAAATGAATGTTTTTGAATATATAAATTATATTTTAGATTTATAATAAAAAGTTTAAATTGAGATATAAAGTTATTTTTAGCTATTGACAATTTTTTTTTTAAATTGTTCAAATTCAATTTAGGGATGGAAATAATAGAGGGTAAATTGAAAGAAATATATAGTTGTAAGAAGATTAATTATACAAATAAATATAAAAGAAGAATAGTTTAAGATGGTTGAAAAATAATTTTTTCAGCTAGAAGTGAAGGTAGGGTGTGAAGTGCACTAGAGAAGAAAGAGAATATTGAAAATGTCTAATTGAAAAAATGGGGAGAATGAGTCTCATCCACCAAATTGTATAATCTAATTTATAATATAAGAATAGATTTATGACTAAGTTAAGAGAATAGGGAAAAAAAATGGGGATAAAATAAAGACAACTGGAAAAATAACTTTTAAACTCTTTTGTTGTAATTAAATTGAAAGCAACAAAAATGAAAAATAATTGGAGTGATAGCAAATGAATTTTTGAAATGAAATAATTGTTATAGTGAAATTAGGAACAAATCATTGGCGGACTTCATTACCTTTAATTCAAAGGTAAACATGCTAAATAACAAAGATTGTATAATGTATGTCTATAGTTTACTTTTTCTTTCACTTTTTGCTTAAATTTTTGGGACGATATTGTTGCAGTTACACTAAAGAATTGATTTCTATCGGATTTAATTATTTTAAAATATAGACTGCACTTTAAATGATAAAATACCAATAATTGGAAAGTTAAGCGCAGTTGAAATATTAACAACTTCATATTTATTTTATAAATACCTAGACTTTATTACAAATTTAACCGTTAATTATTAATTGATCAATAATTATTATTATTATTTGTAAGCTACGTTTCGTACTTAAAAGGAGACAAATTCATTCCTAAAATTATTTCTCCAACATGTTATTATACTCTCTCTCTCTAATCATCCTATTTAAATAAAGTAATAAGCTTATAACAATGTCTCTATTTATTCAAGAACTAAGATTATGAAGTATGAACCGAGCATACATACTGGATAAGGGATGAAAGGTACTTCATATTTCATTACATAATCAATAATTACATCATAATAAATTTCTCTTGGACCCTCACCTTTTGGATAATATATTTTTTTTGTTGATAAATTTGGATAATAAAATTTAGAAGTGACATCGAGCCGCACATATATGCTATGATCATTTCTTAACTTATATTCCAATACATTCATTAGTTGTGACTTAAGATTCTCGAACAATTATGTATGCATTTGCACATTAAAACCTTTCCTTTTTTCCTAAACTGTAGGATAGCCTGTAGCTGTCTGTCGAAGTTGGTCCTAGTGCATGTATTAGGAAAAAGTCAGCATGTAACACCTAAATTCTGCGTATTCTCTATCAACACGTCTTTCTCAATGAACCAGTGGTTGGCAGTGAATAGTGAAAACGTTAAACATATATCGTATTCAATGGTTATGGATCCTCTAGGGTTCAAAAATAAACTGTACCCGGTGTAATTTTGATTCCATGGTTCCGATTTTATTTTATTTTTTACAATGATCACAGTGAGATTCAAACTTATGATCTCATGCATACTACCTTAGCCCCCAACCGTGGTTTCGATTAATAACAACCAACCGTGGTTCGATTAATAACACATAGTTATTTATAACTTTTTAATAATACAAATCCCATACAACTTTCTAACATACCCCAACTGAAAAATAAATGAGGTACATTAACAAATCTCACAAGTAGTGTATCTTGCTAATTATAACTTGCAAGTAGGTGTATTTTAAGATAATCTTAATTATAACCTGCTAACATATTTCAACTAAAAAAGTAGGTATAAGTTAGCAAACCTCATTCATATATATATATATATATACATACATATATATAAGATTTGACGTAAAATAATATAATAATAGTGTATTACATTATTTTATATATGATCATTTTAATTATAAAATTATTTAACAATATTGAATTTTTTTACATAAATTTATGTGATTTGACAATGGTTAGTGAAAAATACATCAAAGAAACTAAATTTATTATAAGAAATATTAACTTTTTTTTAATAAATTAATTCAAGAAAGAATTCAATTTGGGTTCTAATTTCAGTATGATCATTATACACACAAAAAATGAACACACTATCGATCTAATATTGTTGGGGAGAAATCCCCTTCACACACAATGAGAATTAAAGGATAGAGCACACAACATAACATCACAAATAGAAATAGCAAGAGACACAAATTTAAGGTGGTTCGACACTTCTTGCCTACGTTTATGGGCATCTCAACAAATTTCACTATCTCAAATAAGATTACAAGTTTTTTGAGCAAGTTTTTTGGACAAACTTGTTAAATTCTCTCATTACAAGACCCCTATCTCATTTGGGTGGTAACCCCCTTGTCTCACCTTTTCACCTACCCCTCATTATGGTAGTGGGGTTCTCCAAGAGTCATCACTACCTCTTAGAATACACACATTAATTATTCATTTACTTGAATTATTATTTAGAAATTGGATTGATTTTCCTCATAATCTCCCTCTCAATTAAAATTTCAAAATAACCACTTCATTAGTTTTTTTTTTTTCATCATGCTTTTGCTATGCAAACTTTGGTATGCTCTTCCCCATACCTTTGATCTCAATATTCCTCCATGAGTATTGGATGGTAACACTTCTTATACTTACACCACCTTTAGCTATCGGGACACGCCACTTGACTTCCACATTGCCAAAAAGACTTTGGACATAAGAATTTGTATTGTCGTTAGTTATTGGGACACACTGCTTGACTTCCATTGCTAAGAAGACTTTCAACACAAGGATCCTAAACATATCCACCATTAGCTTCATCAAGCTTCAATACTCATTAGTGGTCACTTGGCCTCACCATGGCCATCAGCTATGATACAACTGTTGGGAAGAAATATGTTTCATGCACAATGAGAATTAGAAAGGATAGAGCACACAACACAACATCACAAATAGAAATAGCAAAGACATGAATTTAACGTAGTTCGACACTTCTTGCCTATGTCCAGGGAACATCTCAACAAATTTAACTATCTCAAACAAGATTATAAGTTTTCTAGACAAACTTGAGAAACTCTTCAATTACAAATTTTCTGAACAAACTTGAGAAACTCTCTCATTACAAGACCCCCCTCTCACTTGGGTCGTGACTCCCTCTCCAGGTTAGGTGGTGACTTCTCGCATCACAAGGACTCCCTTTTATAGTAGTGGTTAATGACTCAATTCATTAATGCAATATAGTGAACTTTAATTGTCTCACCTTTCCACCTACCCCTTATTATGGTAGTGGGGTTCTTGATGAGTCATCACTACATCTTGGAATACACATATCAATTTTTCACTTACTTGAATTATTATTTGAAAATTGGATTGATTTTTCTAACAAATATTTATATGGGTATAATTAAAACGAACTTTATAAAATAAGACATTTTAAATCAAGGAAAATAATTTATCAAAAATTATTAGGGTTTTATTTGAAATTTATTTTTTAAAATTTTATAGATATAAATTATTTATTAAATTATTTTAATCAATTTTGTTTAATATCTCTTTTCAATCCTAAACAGTAAAGTGTAAGTTTTTTATACAGTAAAGGGAAAACAAAACACAACAATGTAGTGATGAAACGACATACATGAAGAGAGGAGATAACAATGCTTATAAATAGAAAAAATAAATAAATGGATAGATGAGATAATTTTTATGAAAAGAAAGAAAGTCATAATAATAAGATGAGAGACTATTTTTGATGACAAATTATTTAATTACTGTTCTTAAAAAATATTATTTATTTTATTGAATTTTTTATTTTTAAAATATTATCATTAAGTAAAAAATATTTTTTGGATCTAAAACGAAGGCTTTACCTGGCTTACCATTGGACTAGTCTTATAAAATTATGCATGATTTCTGAAATAATCAATATTTTGTCTCACTAATTTATTTTAACATATAAGATTTACAATATAAACAAATGTCTAATATTAAATTATATATTTACAAATATCTAAAATATAAAAAATTTAACATACATAATTATAAAGATAATATACAAAAATTAATAATGAATTTGATAAATTTCATTTTTCATAAAATATGATTAAAAATATAATTTTATATAATTTGACACTTAATATTAATTAATCCTATTCATTCTTTATATAAAAAATTAAACACTATAAATATTTTAAGAAAATTTTTTGGTAGGAGGTAGGTCCACCTCCGCCATTTACCGCTAGGTCATTTATTATCTATGCGAATTATTATAGCAGGTAGATAGTTGGGCTAGATGAAATCGAGAGTAATAACTTTATGAGAAAAGAGGCTGTATATATATATAAACGGTAAATTTGTTGAATTTTATAATAATAATTTTTTTATTTTTATAGTAATTATTTTAAAAGTTATATTAATGATAAATTTTAATTAATTAATTAGTGTAAAATTTTTTATACTAATGTACATAATTATTAAACTCTAACTTTATTATCTTTTCGAACGATTTTTATATTTTAAGTGTATATATTCAAGAGTTAAAAAATGAAAAAAATTCAACGAGGCGAATTATTCTTTTATTATTAATATAATAATTTCTTATTTTTTTAACTTTTAACCTAGTACCTAATACATTCGATTTCGATTATCTTGATATTATTATTTATAGGATAGAAGTTTAAATATTACTACCAATTAACTTCCGTTGTATCTTTAAAAGAAAAAGAAAAAAAACTTCCGTTGTAATATTTATGTGTTATTTCCGCCTTTGCTCTTATATGAATTATATTGCTATTATTGTTTGTTATTTATCCGTAATTTATTGACTACCATGTGATCTATCTATGCATTTCGAATTTCGCTCCAGAGAGAGATTAAAGTTTAAATTAAAAGAAAAGTAGAAGTTTTTTTTTCTTTCTAAATTTTGTTTTTAAAAGTTAACTTTTCTCTCTATTTTTTTTTTGGGATTAATCTCTTTCCTCTGTATTTTCTCTCTAACCAAATAAAAGAAAATAAATCACCATTTGTGTTTTCTTTCTTTTTTATTTTCTTTTCTCCTAACCAAACATACTATTATATTTAGTGACAAGTATTCGTTACATTATACACATATTCTTTTTAATTTGAGTAAAAATCTAAGTAACTTAAATTTTAAAAAATAAATTTAAAAATGAAAAGAATTAACTTTAGAGTATATGCAATTAACAAACAAACTCTAACGTAAATTATAAATAGTTTTTTTTTTTTTCATTCTCTACAAATGTTTTCTTTTAAAGACAATCCTGTTTGAAAACTGTTAGAACTAAATGTGAGTATATTTTTCAACAAAATTTCAAACATTGATTAAGAATTAAATAATTGTGTCCCTTAAATATGCTTACCAATAGTTTATTGTTAATTATGCGTTGACAAGATTTTGTTAAAATATGTAAATATACTTCCATAATCTACAAGTTAAATAATGGTGAACTAGTATTTTAATCTTTGTAAATGCATGGGGTATATATATATATATATATATATATATATATATATATAGTTTAATGGTAATGCACTGTCAGTGTAAAAAATTTTACACTATCATCTAATCAGAAATAATCATTAATATGACTTTTAAAGTATTTATTATAAAAGTCAACAAACTTACAATAAATGGTGGTTTGTGATACAATGACAGTGTAAAGTTTTACACTGTCAGTACATGACCATTAAATTCTATATATATATATGGGTTAGGATCCGTTGATACCAGGTGTCAAAGTTAGTCAAATTACACCTTTAATGATTTTTTGTAGAATGCAAATTTAATCAATCTAACCGTTGAATTTGATGTTCTTATTAATTAGATTAAGTATACAAGATTTTATACAATTCTAAAATTATTTAATAGTTCATCACCTCACTTTATTTTAATGTACAATATGATATTAAAATATACGTAAATACTCAATGTTAGATAACATATCTAGAAAAGTCTAAATGATGTGAAATTTGATATACATGATTATGAAAATAATATCACACAATTCAATGGTTGAATTGGTTAAACTTGCATTCTACAAAAAGTTATTGAAGGTGTAATTTGATTAATTTTGACACTTGGTGTCAACGAATCCTGACTATATATATATATATATATATATATATATATATATATATATATATATATATATATATATATATATATATATATATATATAAAATCTTTTAATTATATAAATTAAAATAACTTTATTATATTTTTTAATGAGTCAAATTGATATAAAAATATTAAGATAGCATTTAATTTTATTTAAATTTAAACATAATAGTATAAATGTAACAACAATATTTTAATGACAATAAAATTTGTTGGAATTTTAAATAAAATAAGATTTAATTTGAATTTGAAAAGAATAACATGTTCATAATAACAGTAATTAATATAATTTAATTGAAATTTAAAAAATAATAGTAATTATTGTAATTTAAAATATAATTTAATTTAATTTAAATTTGAAGATAATAATATGTTCATAATAATAATTTAAATTTGAAAAAATATTATAAAATCTAAAAAAATCAATCATTTTTATAAATTGTGTATAGAGATCACCATTTAATAAGAGAAAAAAAAAGGAGTTAATTTAGAGAGCCAAAAAACAAGTTTCACTTTTCAGAAAACAAATTACAATATATGATTAGATATGTGTCGTAGGGATAAGAAAAATATAATAAAATATGTTTTCATTCATATTCAAAAATGAAAATTCAACCTTATAATATATAAATTGATTAACCAAGTCCTCTCATCTTCCAGCATCCTATAGAGACACATTAGCCTACCGACGGACTATTATTTTAATTTTATAATTGAAAATTAGCAAATATTACGTGGACTGTACTATATATATATATGAGTGTGTGTGTGTGTATGTATGGATGTAAATACACATAACAATAATTATAAAATAACCTCATTCCATTAGATAAGGTTGTCCACATGAATTACAACGTTATTAAATTCAGTTTAAGATCAAATTGGTAGGGATATTATTTTAAAAAAAATCACAAAAAATATTTTTATTAATAAAAAATATAATTTGAAAATTAAAAAATAACGTTTTTGAATTTTAAAAAAGTAAGGTGTTTGAATATTTTAATTTTGATAATTCCTAAGAATAACTTAAATAGTAAAATACTTTTTTGTTATATAAATATATCATTTGTTGATATAGGACATTTAAGTGTTAAACAAAATAATTAAAAATATTAAAAGCATTCTTTATTAAAAACTAATTATTAAAAAATATTAATATAATTAGATATAGAAACCTATAAAACACGTTACAAAATAAAAAAGACACATTCCTTTATGAGAGGGAGAATTGATATAGAAGTTATTCTATTTTAAAAATTAATGATTTAAAATATAAAAGTGGATAAGGGTTGATTTACGATGTTTCTTTTAATGTGGTTTGAATGTTTGATATTATGTACCAACAAGGTTTTTTTTTTTTTTTATCGTACACGTTTTTGTAACATTTGAGTAAAATCTAAAATAAAAATAAATTAAAGAGATTGGTATATCTTTTTATTATTAACTAGGGGAAAAGCTATGCAGTCCGTGCCTCTCTTCATTAAAAAATAAAATAAAATAGAAATAACAGAGAGAGTGTAATAGGTAGTTTAAAGAATAGTTAAAGAATGAAGTAGTAGATAATTTAAAGAGTAATTAAAGGAAATAGTAGTCTAATAAAAAGTAGATAACCTTTGTCAAAAAAGAAGAAGTAAATACCAAAAGAGAATATCGTCTTTATTATAGTTATATATGATAGATAATGACTATTCAATTTTATTATATAAAATAAAGAGAAAAAAGTATATATACTAACAATGTAAAGTTTTTTTTACATTATCATTTAATTACAACTCACCATATATGGTTAGTTTATTGATTTTGATGATAACTATTCTAAAAGTCACACAAAAGCTCATTTTTTAATTGGTTGACAATGTAAAATCTTTTATATTAACAGATTGACAGTGTATATTTATTAAACTCTAAAATAAATTAAAAAGATAAAATTTTTGAAATTATTGAGTAAATTATTTAAGTCAAGACATCATATTTGTTAGTATGATGTGTTAAAATTTAAAAACTAAATTTAAATTAAGATTATATAAAATTCTAATACTCCTAAAATCCCCTTTTCTTTTTTTAAAAAAAAGATATTTTCAATTAAATACAATAATCAAAATTCAAAACTTAAATTGAAATTGAATTTAAATAATAATGTTCAAAATAAAAATGTTATAAATAAAAAATAAAATTAAATACTCAATATAAAAAAAATATACTCTTATTAAAAAAAAATGAAGAATTTAAATTATAACATATAAGTGAGTGCTTGTAAAAAATTACTAGCTTTCTAGGCAGATATTACACTTCTATTCAACTTTCTTTACATGACATATAAGAGAATGACATGTTAGATGACTTTGCCTCAATCAATATCAGGAGTATAATAATTAGTAGATGTGGGTATTCCATCACGTTCATGTATGTAATTATGCAATGAAAGCCACATAACAAAACATTTGAGAAGGCATGGAGATCCTGGTACTGTACGTAAACAATTTTAGCCAAATTAATAATGAAGAGCCTAAAAGTCCGGTGAGTGTGAGTCGGACTGGGGCAAAGTTATATTTGTTACGACTTGACTTTGAAATTTTGATAGAATTATTTATTTAAATTTAAATTTGACCTTATTAAAATCTGATAATATAAGAGATAAGATCAAATTAATTTAATTTATTAATATAATATATAAATTTTAATATTATATATAATCAAATAGTAGAATAAAATAATAAAAAAATAAACTATACATTAATAGTATAAAATAGTTTTATACAATTATCTAATCACAAACACCATGTATGGTAAGTTTGTTGACTTTTATAATAATTACCTTAAATGTCATACAAACAATGATTTTTGATTGATTGATAGTATAAAAGTTTCTACACTGACAGTGCATAATTATTAAACTTTAAAATAATTATAAAACTTAAATTAAAATCTATTGTATGATATATATTTCAAAATAGATAATATATCTCAATATCAATATAATGTCATGTTTTACAGACTATTATTTATTAAATTAAAAAATTATTATTAATACATAATTATTAGAAAATTTATACTTTTAAAAGGAATATATGACATTAGATTAAGCTGAAACAATTTAAATTATAACTCAAATCCATTCTTAAAGTACATAAAGTTTAATTTCTAATTTTCAAATTCATCAAAATTAACCTCAAATCGGGCTGAATTAACGAGTCGAAATGCATTATAAACACCTCTACTTGAAAGTGTATATATGTATACAATCCACTAAAAAAATAACCTATTTGGCACCATCTTAAGTTCTCAACAGTCAGCGTACATTGGCATCCGACAGTAGCATTGCGAGCTTCTTGTGAAAGACAGAAATTCGTCCACGCAACTCCAAATTATGAAATAGAGCATTCCAATGTGCCATTCGTGGCCTAAATCTATGACTAGTTTTTTTGAAGGTAAATCTATGGCTAGTTGAGTAGGAAAAAAAATGATATATTCATAATGGTACATCATTTGTTCATTAATAGCGTGAAAATTTTCTTACTTAAAGGTAAAAAGTTTAACCAGGAAGCTAGATTTTAAATGGACCTAGATTTTCTCTTGCAAGCCCCTCTTCTTAGCCTCTATGGAGTTACATATTAAATAATGTGATAACTATATTGACCATCGTAAGATGTGGAATTGGCAAATTGTAAAAGTATTCTTACTTTTTATAACTATTAGATGTAAATCCAACAGTAAATATCTCACTTTTAATGCTTATACTGTCATTTTAATCATATGTATAATAAAATTGTTGATTTTTACAAATTATTTTAAAAATTATATTTAAAATAACTTCTAATTACTTGATAGTATAAAAATATTTTTATTAACAGTGTGTGAAAAATAAACTCAAAACATAAAGTTTTTTAGGATGTATTAACAATATAAAATTTTTTATACTGTCATACAAGCATATATCATTATATATAATAAAATTGTAGACTTTTATAATAATTATTTTAAAGTCATTTAAAATTATTTCAAATTGATTGACGTTGTAAAATTTTTTATATTGATAATATATGAAAATTAAACTCTTAAGCATATATTTAGTAAAGGTGCTCTATTAAATAATTAACTTTAGGATGATTATACCATACCACAAATTACATGTATGACATAATCATCTTTGTTCCATCCAATACTAAGCTCTAGATACAAGTTTAGTCTCAATTTGATATTGTTAGGTCTATAGTTGTGTCATGTCTTTTCTCATAGTCAGACAATTTATATATAAGAGAACGTCATTGATACTATGAGGTATATTAGGAGTTATTTGACAAGAATTTTGGTTCGATGTGTGGCTGATTATTCTTCAATCTATAGTGTACATGTGATTAGTGTCTGTGAGTTCAACACATGATTATTATAGACTCAAACTAAGTATTTAGCCTAAAATCCGGGAGGGTCCAATCTTAATTTATTGTTTTAACAAGTATGTTTTACTTTAACCCACAATTTGTGACATACCTGAAAATGATATTGTAAGATTATCTATTATTGACTGGTTTTTATTTTCTATTTCAAACTATTGTTAGTGCTTGCATTTAACATTTAATAATGTCTTGAATAAGATTGTTCTTAAAGGAAGATAGGTGTGAAAAACTGAAAAAAAGATAACAAATACGTGCACAGTCTCTATTTAGATTTCTATCCATTTTAATCACCTAATCAATTATGTTTGCATTCTTACGAATGCACTACGCGAGTTAAAAAATAATGACATTTTAAAATTAGTAAGAAATTCGTCGACAAAATTAAATCAAGATTGAAACTTAAAATAAATAAATTTCGGAACAAAAATAATAAATTCAACCAACTTTTTGTTGTCTATTTTGTGATTTGATAATTTGAAATAATCCAGTGTAGTTTTGACGAAAATAAATAGATAAGACCAATCTAGAGGTTTGTCATTCTGATTTTGAATTGCTCAACTTCAATAATATATAGGGACAGATATAGGATGGGTGGAGGGAGGGTGCATCTTATTCTATTCCTTGGGATGGGTGCTTCACGTGTCAAACATGAAACACGTCCTAGTAAGCTCCATAATTGCAAGAAAAAGTTAATGATCCATCACAACAAGAAGCTGTAATTGAAAGGGGCTCAAGCTTAATTCAGCCAATATTGAAATGACAGTGCAGTGTAGACCACCAATTAGCTTGATCATTATCCACTCGCTTTCCATCAAATCCATTGTACTTTATCAATAAGATTATTTATTAATTAAACTTTGTCTTGATAATTAATATTAAAGCAGCCAAATTTGACATACCACCAGCTTCCATTGTATAAACCAAAGACCATCACTCCGGTTTAATTTGTTTTGATGGCTATTAGAAATTGTCCTCTACGGTCCAAAGCAAACATTAGCACTAATTAATTATACGATTTGATAAATTAATATTTATTTAATCTAAATCATGATTGTCTTTCAACAACAAAATTCCCAAGGTAGATACTTATTACGAGACAATATCAAAGTTAATTGACTTATACTGTGTTTGATAAAAGAAAAGAAATAAAAAGAGAAAAAGTAAGTAAGAAAGAAATGAAGAGAAGAAAAATAGATAAGATAAATAATAAAAATAACGGTTATTTAGTTGAAGAGAAATAAAATAAAAAAAACAAAAGTGTATTTTTTTAATATTTTTTTGACTTTTAATAATCGATTATGTTATACACATAATTGATTTGTGTATAACATGCATAATCAATTATGTGTATTATACTTTTAATCAATTATATAATCGATTATAAATATTATAATTGATCATATATATTCATATCATAATGGATTGTGTAGTAGTATTATAAATATTATAATCAATTATATAATTAATTATAAATCTTATATAAATATATACAATCAATTATGTAAATATATATAATCAATTATTATGTATATTTTATCGAGTCAGTAATTACAAGTGTTTTATTTTTTTGCATTTTTTTTTTACAATTTTAAGTGAAAGTCTGCAAACGTGAATCCCACCAAAATTTTAAAAATTTCAATGCAATTTCTTTGCAACCAAATGAATCAAAATCATACTCTTCTCGCTATTTCTGTCTTCGGAAGTGCAATTTTCTCCTATTCGCTGCTACCAATCACAACGTTAGTGATTTTGAAGACCATGAATAAAAGCAATGGGTTCTTTCTAGGAAGCAGCTTTCAGAATCACGCCGTAACAAAAAAGAAATTTGAACATAGAAAATTGAGGATAAGTTCAAACTGAACTCAATTATTCAGGACCCATTTGACTTCTTCTCGCCACAATTTAAATTAAAGTCTTCAAAGGAGGCACTTTTATCTGTTTTCAGAAAAAGCCATAGACTTTTTGTTCGTAGATTTTTCTCTGGAGGACAACACGGTGAAGGATTAAAATCCAGCGTAGACTATGTGATATACCAGTTGCACGCACCACATCAGCAATGTCTGAAATTTTAAGCACCAAAATACTGTACATATAAAAGTAGATTTTTCTTTTCTTTTTTTAATAAGAACTTGCTTAATTATTTCATTGCATGTATAATAGTCCGCTATTCACGAATCTTTCGTAGTTCGAACAAATATATTTAAAGTTTCATGTCAAACGGATAATGATATATTTAAAGCAAGGCAAGCTGTGGTGGGAGTGGGACTGGCCGCGGACGAAGCCAGGATTAAATGGTAGAGGAGGGCCAACCATAAAATTAAATTTTATCTAGCAAATATGTACAAATCAAATTTCATAAAATATTCATAATTCCAAAACATTAATTAAATTACTAATCTATCAAAAGATTAATAGAAAATACATTTAGACATAAGACAAACTAAAACATTTTTTTTTTTAAAATTCAACATTATAAATGTCAAATGTCAGTTTCACGTGTCACCAATAACCTTTCACGAGTTTATGATAAAAATTGGTATCTATATTTACCATAAATATTAGAAAAAGATCCCATTAATTATGTTATAGAACTCTACTTTCATATAAAGTACAAAACCTTTCACCAAGGAAATTTGAATATAATGTATGAAATTCTAATATCGCCTATTAATGCACCAAAAACCTTAATATTGCCAATTAATATCCCAGAAACCCTTATATATACAAAAATATTTTTAAATAACATGATTTATAATTTATAATTAAGGGTAATCAATATAATAAGTTTTTATTACATTGAAATTCAAATTGATTTTTATGATTCATAATAAAAATTGATTATATTGATTACAACAATATAGTCAATCATATATTATATTATTTGTTTATTATTACTAAAATAGGGATGTTTAGTAATAATGTGGACGTTTAATATGAAATTATATTATGTATATATTATATATTATTGATTCTATATTGTCTAATTTATATATTATATTATTTGTTATTTATTATATTATTTATTTATATATTATATTTTTATTTAATGTGTATACCAATTTATTTTCAAAAAAAAATTAATATAAAATCAATATGAAATTATTGATTGATTAAAATCAGCCAATAATATAAAAATTTGAATATAAAGTATAAAATCCTAATGTCACCAATTAATATTTCAGAAACCCTAATGTTGCCAATTAATGCACCAAAAATCCTAATATTGCCAATTAATATCCTAAAAATCCTACAAAACCTTTTTTTTATATATGTAAAGATTATATTATTCACCAACTTATTTTTTACAATAATGATGTGTATTAACCTAAAATTTGAGGCCAGAAACACATTGAAGCCTCACAAACAATGATCAAAAGAACAAAGACGAGGAGAGGTAGACCAAAAAATATACAAAAGATAGTCTTAGGAAGAAATAATATTCCTTAGTGTGTCTAAAAGTTCAAGCCGTAATCTTTTATATTGTTTTCATAAGTTTGTCCCATTGACAAAAGTTAATAAATATTCTCTAATTCTTAAATAACTATAATCAAATCAATATAAAGAGAATACTAATAAAGTCATTTAATTGTAAATAAATCATTTATAGTCTTTAAAATAACAACAACAGATTATAAAGAAAAAATATTAAAAAAATTATACTTGAATATTTTGTTTTAAAAAGGAAAGAATGTAATTATCTCCACAATACAAATTATTAAAAAAAGAATATTTATCTAATATGAGAAAAAAATGTAATTACTTTCACAGTGAAGACTATAAAAAAAAAAATATTTTACAAAAAAATAAATGACGCTCAAATATTATTATGTCTATAAATAGATTTCCAAATAAAAAAATCTTTATATTAAAATATTATATATATATATATATATATATATATATATATATATATATATATCTTTTTTTTTAAATTAAAAAAGTCAGGAGGGATCTAAGGCTCTCGTAATCTACATTAGGGATGACAAAATGGGCTAGTCCACCCTATTTTGGTCTGCCCTGCCATCAGCCACCTAAAAATGAGCCGGGACGAGTTGGCCCGCTTTGGGTAAATGGGTTAGAAACTGTAGCCCGCCCTGTTTATAGGTGGGCTAACGGGCTAGCAAGCTAGCCCACAAAAAAAGAAAAAAGAAGAAGAACATTAAGTTTATTATATAATATATTATTATCTCAATCTTTACCTGAGATAGCCATTATGAACGCTTTTTTTTCTCGAAGAAGTTTTTTTTTATTCATTTATTTTCGAAGAGTTAATTAACGTTATATAATACTGTATAATATTAAGTATTGTTATCGTAAGATCAACTAGTAACGTTATATAATATATTTCGTCAAAAAATCATTGTATAATATCTAATATTATATTATTATATAATAATTATTAATATATACAAATATATGACAGAAAGCATAATAACTTTCTCAATTGAATCGCACTTGCTGGACAAAAGTTGGAAATTTTTTGAATAAAAAACAGTAGCTAAAATATAAACCAATAACAAATTATCAATAGTCACCGATGACAAATTCAGTGAAACAACTAAATTGCATTTTTCAACTGATAAAGCCTTTGAGGCTTTAAAGTGAAGAAGACGGAAGGCAATGAGCAGTAAGAGCAAAATAAATAAATGCAAATACTCTTACTACACCAACACAAAATAACATACAAAATCCTAAACTTAAATAAATAAAAAGTCTAGCCCGACTGTCTAACCTGCCTTGGCCCGTCATCAATCCGTTTTAAGATGGGCTAAAACGGGATGGGCTATGCAAGCTAGCAGGTTAGATTTTTCAAAGGCAACCAGCCAAAGAGGACGGGTTAAATGGGCTGGCCCAACCGGCCCAATCCATTTTGCACCCCTAATCTACATAGATCCGTCTTTAACTATCCTCCACCCCACCCTTTATTTATTTATTTGGTATTGCTACCTGTTGTTATATGGAAAGTACAAGACAAAAAAATAATTTAAAATTGATATATTGGAAGATAAAGAAATAGAAAAATAATGTTTTTAACAATTAGCTCAATAATTATAAGTAAGCATTATTCTTTATAAAGATGAAACATAAGTGAAAATTATAAAATAAACTCTAATATTATTACTTTTAAACATAAAACACAACATAAAGCAATTCAATAAAATCTCATTAACACTTGGTCTGATATCCAATTGTTTTGTAACTTTCTAATTAAAGTTCAAACTTCTTCATAACGCGCTCATCTTTGCACTCTTATTTTGATTATGACCCTACTTCTATGTCTTCTTCATATGTAGTATGCTCCTTCATCATCAAATCTAAAGCAAAACTCTTGCTTTGAATTTGAACTTTAACACTTCTATGTTGTTTGGATCTTTAATCATACAATGTTTATGTTCGAATAGCACATTGGAGTCTTTTTCCAACAGTTGAGTAACACTTAAAAGATTTTGATCAATTTCAGGAATATATAAAACATTAGAGATTACTTTCAAACTTGACTCACTTTCAATTGTGAATGTTAAATATGTGCTTTATTTCCAATTTTGACTTTGGAAATAGTAGTTTACAAGAACTCTTTATCATAAGTCATATGGTTTGTACAACCACTATCAATAAGCCAAGCTTGTGTGGAGTTATTGGATGCAAAACACGACATTGCAAATTGTTGTTTCTCTTTTAGTTGATTCTCAGCAACCTTAACCTTTCTTGTTGATGAGACTTGCATATTTTATCCATTTATTCTAATTGAACGCACTTGTATCAACTTGCGTCAAACTTCCACCAACATCTTTTTTTTGGATGATTAGTTTTTTTGCAGTGTGGACAAGGTGGGAAAGTCTCATCATCACTACGACATTTTACATTTTAGGCAATGCCAATCATGCCAAAAGTTGAATAATTGTTGCTAAAGTCATTTTTGTTGTAGTGTCTATTGTTTGTTGGAGCTTTCAGATTTCTTGTCTTTGTCACCTCTTGAATTTTGTGCTTTTATATGAAAAGTGTAACATCCCCAATTTTGGAACAGTAGACATAATATTATTAATGGTTGAGAATAACCATAAGCATTAATAATAGTTACCCTATTATTAGGATTTATAAGGATAAGGTAATAGGACCCTAAACGGGACTCTGAGGCCTAAATGGGCTAAGGCTCGTTAAAGCCTACACACACACCTCCCTATATAAGAGAGGTGAGGGATCTTCCTTGAGAAAGGTTTCAAAGGAAAAGAAAAGGTTTTAGAAAATGATATCCCTCTTAGTGACTATAAGGTAAATCCTCCCCGGTCATGATAAAGCCTGGAATGTGTCACCCATGACTTGATATAAGTGTACACTCGCTGTGGAGATCCTTTATAATCACTAAGGTATGGGTAGTTTTTATGATAAGGGTTTTAAGCAACCCGTGAAGGGTTGAAGAAAAGTAAAAGGCTAGGAGGCCCCTTGGGCCAAAGAGAGGGTGGCCTTCCCCTCTGGCTAAGGGATTGAGGGAATCGCCTCGATAATGAAGGGGGTTCAACCACTTGGACTGGTGGTAGTAAGAGGTCAAAGATAAGAGGGACGCCTCTTGACAATTATGAGCTTAGCTGAATATGACGACAGTAGTTCAGTGGAAAGATAATAACAAAGCTAACCAGAACCAAATAGAAACAGAATAGTGCAATGTATGATGTGAATGCCTATGTTAGGCATGTATAATGACCCTATTAGGTAGATGAGGATATGTGTGCCTAGTTATAGGTGAGTTGAGTTAAGCCTAAACTAGGAAACCTATGTACTTAGTGAGGACACAGTTTATGTTAGAGGCTACCTTATTGGTATGCGAAGGATTTACCCAAAATAAAGTTTATGTATAAGTGCTGAAAGGGTAAGAAAAGAGAAAGAGAAAGAGAAAGATAAGAAAGTACTAGTCCTTGCTTAGTATCATAGGAAGTAAAAGGGCTAGATAAAGTAATAGAGAGGATGAAGTCCTAACTAAGTGTTGGGAGATCACCTATTTAGTAGAAAGGACCAATATGGGTCAGAAGACCTCAGGCTTAAGGCCATTAAAGATTAGCAAGCCTTATGTTGGGCATAGTTTATAAGGTTATGTATTAGAGAGGCAAGGAACTGGGAGTTTAATGAGAGGTAAAACCAAATGAGTTAAGGGAGGATTTTAGAATAGAAGAGTCAGCCTACCCCTAGAATTCCCATAGCACTCACTGAGACGCTTTGTCTTACTCCCTCTAGTTTTCATGTTTTACAGGTCAGGCAGGTGAACATCCTTGCAAAGGAGGAGCTTGGGGCCACTTGTAGAGAGTGGAGAAGATGTTTGAGTTATGTATCTCCTAATACACGGGAGTTTTTGTTTAGTTTCATGTATCCTTTTTTTGTGTGATGTACAACACCTTGTACTAAGAGTTTGTAATAGGTTTTATATTAGAATTATGTTTAAGTTTTCGCTTATATTTCTAATGTTTTTATATTCAAAGTTTTCACGTCCTAGAAATCTAGGCATAATTAAGATAATACCCTCTAGGGTGTTATAAAAAGCACCTTGTGTTGCCTCTTCTTGTCACCATACTTCTTTGTTCCTATGCTTATAAAGCATTTACCAATTCTCCTAAGGTAATATTTGATAGGTCTTTTGACTATTCTAACGTTGATATCTTGGATTCATAAGGTAAATAAGCAGAGAACTTGCATACCTTGTGTTTTTTTGTTGTCTTGATACTCTGATTTGATATAGTCCCAAATTTGCTTAGTGGACTTCAAATTTATAATTCTTGCAAATATAATTTTTAAAACTGTAGAATAAAGATAAGCTTTTGCCTAGCCCCTCTTATCTTCCTTTTTTTGTGATTCTTCAGCTGAGCTGTCGTACGATTTTAAGGTCATTGATAATCTTCATATTCTTCTTCTACAACCTCCCAAATATCCAATGCTTCAAGATGAGTATTCGTCCTTGCCACCCATAACTCATACTCTATTAACCCATTGGCAAGTATACCAATTGTACAAGTAGACAGTGATGAATATAAGTATCGTTTCCCAATGGACTTGTTCAATACCAAGTGTTTACACAATTTGTTGTCACATGGAAAGGTATTAGTGAGAAAATCAAAGATTTATTTGATTAGAAATTTTGACGAGCACGTGGAATGCAAAAATAAAGATTAACAACAACAATTAAAAATGTTGGGGTTTGACTATACTAAACCATCCTTTCATGCATACAAAGGTCATTTACTAAATCAATGATTCATTCATTACCAAAAACTATATAGATATCTAATCCCTAATCCCTTAGTGGAATAGATCTAAGTCAATTAGTTAAACTACCAATTCCTTAATGAGCTCAACTAACTAGCTTGCTTTAAGAACAAAGGTTAAAAAATGGCTAATGATCTGTGTTCCATTCCTAGATACACGATTTATTAAGTGTTTACTTTAGATCTGTGTAATAAATATGTTTTCCAACAAATCCAAATACTAAAAATCATATTATAGGAGATCAGGCCACAACAAACATTAAGAGCAGAAGAGAAACACATATGAATGAAACATAAACATTCAATAAATAACTTAAGGAGTATACATGAAAGTAGGTTCAGTCACATCAAACACCAACTATGGTAAATCTAGCTACTTATGATGTCGAGGAGCAGCAAAAAAGAGATGAAGAAGGTAGATCGGAGGTCCATGGAGTGCTTCCCAGCTAGATCTAAAGCTCCAAGTGGCTTAGAGAAAAGACGACGCTCCAACGGTAGAGAGAAAGAGAGAGAACTTTTCCCAAAATCTCACCAGTACCCTAATGCCACTTTGCAAAGTCATTAAATGAGTTGGCTTATTTTGCTGAGCAAATATAACTCTAGCTCAATGAATTCTCGAATTTTGAAGCTTTAAGGCATCGATTTTGCTTAGCGAGCAATGCTCTCGCTGAGCAAATTCCTTAACTACAGATTCTCCTTTCCTCTATAACTCACCAATCTGCTAAGCGAAAGTTATGCTCGCTCAACGACCTCTTTTAGGTTAAACTTTTTTGGCAACTCCAATCCCATTTCTTCAAATCTACAAAAAAAAATAAAAATGAGAGAAGATCAGTAGTCAAATGTTCAAATCCAAGGCATCCAACTACTGACTTAATCTATTTACATTTAGTGAAAAATGGGATCAATTAAAGTCTTAAGTAAGGGAAAAAGAGTTTCTAGTGCATAAATACACACCTAAAAAGTATGTAAAAACACCATTTATCATACTCCTTACCTTTAAAAAATAGTGGTGGCGTTGTTATGAATGATGTGCCTGTTTCCATTTTGGTTTCTCTCAACTCATAAATCCTTTAGGAGAAAAGATCTCGATAACAATTTGTTGTTATATGGAAGGCATAGAGTAGAAAAATAATCTAAAAATGATATATTGGAAGGCAAAGTAATAGAAAGACAATATTTTTAACAACTAGCTCAACAATTACAAATGCTCTTTATAGGACTGAAACATAATTGAAAATTAGAGAAAAAAATTCCCTATCATTATTGCTTTTAAACATATAAACAATTCAGTAAAATCCTATAGGAGCTTGATCTGATAACCAATTATTTTTTAACATCTAAACTAAAAGATAATGATTGTTGTAAAATCATTAGTGCCTATTGTTTGGCCCCCAACACAATTGGTAGAATAATGGTGTTTGTAAAACCATCACCTTAAAATTGTACAAACCATAACAACAAATTGTTACCTAAATGTCCCTATTGAATAATTGGTAGAATCTAATTTAATCATAGTAACAACAACATCGCCTTCTCCCATTTCAAGAGCATAAACTAGAGCCCCAACTAATGAGCTTTGGTGCTAGTTGTTGGGGAAACATGACAAATTATAGCAACTAGCAGAAGCAAATTGAATATCCCTTTCTAATTATTCAATTAATAATAGGTTTTGGAAATATCTCAGGCAACAAATAATAATTTTAGACAAATAATAGGATGCACAAAATAGAAAAATAAAACAATGGGCAACAAATTTTTAATGCGAGAAAACCCTTAATATGAGAAAAAACCCATAGGACCTAGTCTAGTAAAAACATCTACTAGTACAGATTAATGAGTGTGGTTCCCCTAGAATCATCAGGGATCAATCGAAAAATTACTCTTCACCAATAGGATGAATAACAATACAATAAACCTCCTGGAAATAATAGGTTCTGAAAATATCTCAGGCAACAAATAATAATTTTAGACAAATAATAGGATGCACAAAATAGAAAAATAAAACAATGGGCAACAAATTTTTAACGTGAGAAAACCCTGTGAGAAAACCCTTAATATGAGAAAAAACCCACGGGACCTAATCTAGTAAAAACCTCTACTAGTAAAGATTAATGGGGGTGGTTCCCCTAGAATCACCAAGGATCAATAGAAAAATTACTCTTCACCAATAGGATGAATAACAATACAATAAACCCCAAATGAGTATCTATCTAGACAATAGAGAAAACTAAAAAATACAAAAAAAATAGTACCAAAATAATGATTACACTACTAGGATGAACACATCTGATAATAGAGCCCAATTTCCCTCTTTCTCTGTGCTGTTGCTACACATTCTCTAATTCTCTTTTGCAAGGCTTCACAAAATTTTCCTCTCAGTTTTTCAAAAAAACACAAAGAGGCATTGCACCCTTTCTTTTTCTCACGGTGCTATTATCACTAAAAGGCACATGAACATATATATTTTTTAAACATAACAGGCTTTTAGCCCTTTAAACCTAAAATGCCACTATTTTTTTTTCAAGTCAGCGTGGGCCTAATTGAATGGTGACCCACTTGACAATTAACAATAAAAATGGAGTGAACTTGATCAATTCCAAAATTAGCTCAACTAGGAAAAAAAAATTATCCACAAGTCATTATAAGTAAGTATTTCGATCATATATTTAACCGACTTATGATGTTAATATGTGTATTTATTAAAAATTTGCATTTTGTATTCTTTTTAATATATATAGAGATATAGACTGTCAACTCATAGAGCTGAATGTTGTAACGTTCCAAGATTATTAATTGATGGGTATGTCTTTGGTGTATCTTCATAATATATTGTAACAAAGGGAGGAGTATTCACCAAAAAAAAAAAAAAAAGGTGAGGAGTGATTGAGTGAGAAAGGGAAGGAACCCACCACTCTACCTAAGAGCCCTATATGGAAGTGGACTTGAGGTAAATGGTTAAACTCTTTCAATAATTAATCTTAACTTACCAGAATATATTGGTCATTTAAAATGTCTAGTGAAAAATGCATTCAAATTATGTAAATGAGCCATAGGCTCAATTTAGAACTATAATATGAATCAGAGAAATAGTTTGTTTTCTTCATTCGATTTTTAAGAATGCATTGACCATGTCATCAAATCCTTTGTTTAATTAGATGAAAATTTTAAGGGTCGATCTTTTTGCGAATTCCAACAGAACTACATGTTTGTGTGAGATTGATCAATAGTATTATCTCCACACAAATTAGAGGACCAGGCCAAGCTTCAATTGAGAAATTAGTACCCAATCAAAAAAGATAGGATTTTGGCCTAGAGTAAAGATTCATTTGGAATATTTGGAAAAATATTCTAAAACTTTTCAATACAAAATATGTTTGAGAAAATATTTTTGGACAACTTTCAACTTAGCTCTCAATTCTGTTCTAAGATTGAATCTTGGTAAGCAGGAATGAAAGAACAGCTCTAGGCCTCTTTAGAAGAGCTATGAATATGATCACCAACCATTTGTAAACTAAAAGTAACCATATCGGGGTGGACGCTGGGCGGACACTCTTCGCATGTACGATAATCATTACTCTTCGAAATTATAGGATCATTGTGCCGGTTATCATGTGGACCCAGTGGTGTTATAGGAACAAAGTTGTGCTTGACAATGTTATTAGTCAATCTCACAACCTGGCAGTACAGGTCTGGCAGCAGGTGCAATGCATTGTTGTGTCTTACGGTGGAAATAATACTACTCAAATATCCATTCCTAGGGAAGCAGGGCCAGCCCGAGCCTAGTCAATGGCTCTAGGTCCAAGGTTAAAAGGGTTCAAAAAATTAAAAAAGGTATATCTAATTGTATAGTAATTTTTTATATTATTTTATGTTATTTTTATAAATAGATTGAAATTACTATCTCGTTCATATTTTCTTTTTTATTCAAATTAAAATGTAATATGTGCTTAGAAAGTATTATTCTCTTAATTGTTAATCTTTTCTAATGTGTTGGATTCATAAATCTATGTTAATTGAATTTTCAGCTCAATATAACATATCAACTTGTGATGGATCTACGATAATAGAATTAAAGTGGTTTTTTTTTTTTTTTTTAGATTCCTAACTATGTGAATAGAGCAGTACGAGAGGAGTTGTTTTTTAACTGGTACAAAAAAAGTGATTGCTTTTTTAACCATATAAGAAACACAAACCAAAACTCAAATTATAAAGGAATTAAAATTAAAAGTTAGTATATTAATAAATAATAAAAATATGTATAAGCTTTAATATGAAATGATGATATTTTATCGATGATATAGACAACTGTGACGAAGTTAAAGCATTTTCTTTGAGGGGGCTAAATATAAAAATTAAATTAAATTATAATTTTAAAATTAATGTATTAAATTTAACCACTAACTAAAAAATTCATAATGATTGACCACATATCATTAAATTCAAAATTATATAAATTAAACAAAAGATACAAGATTATAATGTTATAGTGGGAGAAAAGAGATTTAGTTTTTAAAATTCATGGAAACAATTCTAATGATAGAAAATATTTATATATTTAGATATCATGTTTGATGTTTTAAAAGCATAATTTAATTTTAACCTAATAATAATAAGAACAATACATTCTTTACTTCAAATAATGAAATAATATTCTTTTAATTTCTTCTTTATTAAGAAGCATTTAGGAAAAAGATAGAGAGGCCTTAAAAATTATTGGAAATAACGGTTGTATACTTTCTGTTACGGACTAGCCGTAACTCATGATCTTCTCGACCGCACCCTCAACCGAACTCCGTGTATATGGTAGTGGGGAGGCGTGGGGGGTTTTTGCCCTTCCTAGGATCGAGCCCTTGCCTCAGCCTTTAGTTCAGCGAGGGGCGGACCCTGGTACCACTAAGCCGATCGGCTTAGTGGTACCAGGGTCCGCCCCTCGCTGAACTAAAGGCTGAGGCAAGGGCTCGATCCTACGAAGGGCAAAAACCCCCCACGCCTCCCCACTACCATATACACGGAGTTCGGTTGAGGGTGCGGTCGAGAAGATCATGAGTTACGGTCAGTCTGTAACAAAAAGGGCATCCACCCCTTGCTGAACTAAAGGCTGAGGCAGGGGCTCGATCCTGGGAAGGGCAAAAACTCCCCACGCCTCCCTACTACCGTATACACGGAGTCTGGTTGAGGGTGCGGTCGAGAAGATCATGAGTTACGGCCAATCCGTATCACTTTCTAAGAGGTGTATCCATCTTAAGTGGTAAGAGAGATAAGAAGAGGAGAGAAGAAATGTGAGATGTAATAGAAGATGTGATGAGAAAGAAAGAGAAAATTAAAAAGAAAATAAAAATGAAGCAGTTATAAGAAATAAAATTATATAAATCATGACTGAAAAATTATATATACATATAGTGTGTATATATATATATATATTTTTCCCTTTTAGGGGGGGACCTTATATATAAATATTTGTGTGTATATAATATTTTTGGGAGACATAAATTGAATGATAGGTGATATCATAGGAGTAAATGAATAAAAAATGCAATATATCTTTAAGAGATCTGTTAAAACTATATTATTCACTTAATGTAATAAAATGTATCATTTTTAATAAAATTAGATATTTACTTTTTTATGTAATGTATATTTACATTTTCGAATACGTGTATATAAGAAGGTCTTATATAATATTTTACCTTGGACCTAAAAAATCCGAGAACCGACCCTGTATGGCAGCAACCTGATCAAGGTAAGGTAGCCCTTAATATTGATGGAAGTGTAAAGTCTAACCCTTCTAGAGCTGGGTTTAGGGGTTTATTTCGCGATCACAATGGCAGCTTTTTACTTGGTTTTTATGGTAGTGTAGTAGAGACTTCGGTCTTTTTTGCTGACGTCATGGCCTTGTTGCATGGGATCAGCAGACTGTGTTATCTGGCTAAACTCTAATCGAATTCTTTGGACCCTTTGGTAGTGTTGGAAGAAGGCCCTGCTTGTTTGGGATTACATCTTCAGGCACATGCGCAGCAAATAATCTTTGTTAGAAGTTAGTGTTTTTCTTGTTTTGTCTTTTTTCTCACATGTTAAAAAAAAAAAAAGGATGAATTGCACGAAAAAAGACTAATGTGTTTGATTAGTTAATTTGATATAATTAACTACTTTTGTTTTTCATTAAATGTAACAACCACTTGTTGTCTTTTTAAAAGTTTAAATATGTTCATTCTTATGATTCGTGCAAATTTCCCTTCTTAACAAATGGCAGCTCTCAATTAGTTATTCAGAAATGCTTATTTGTACGAAAGCTATTTCTTCAAATATTATATTTTGTTATTTTTAATTAATATTTATTTTACAAAATGATATAAGTCATATACGTGATTCGTGTGTTTCGTACATTCTCTATTCGTACTATAATAATTTATATAATATTGTAGGATCATCTATTGTCTTTAATAAATTTAAAAGCCATAAATTTGGTCAAAATGATAAACGCAAAACTCAATAACCGTTATCGTTGGGGAATTTGGGTGACAATGTGAGGCTCTTAAATCTTCCTTTAAGGTTTCTTTATTTGTGTGAGGATTAGATCCTCATCACAAGTGAGAGGAAGATACAAAAAATGGATTGACATCGATAATTTTAGTTATAGAAGCTTCTAGCGCAACTTAAAAGTAACTTTATTTATCAATAAAAAAAAAGTAACTTTATTTACTCTGACCTAAAGTATGATTTGAAACATTTCATTTGGACATTTCAATATATCAAATATGGTGTTAAATTTTTATGTTTAAATAATGAAACTAATATTATTCAAACCATTTTTCCATTGAACGGGGCATTTGATACCGATGGGAAGAGAACATCGAGGTGGACAAGCAAGTCCATGAATTAATTATGGGGGAGAGAGAAAACAGCATGAGCCAAATGATCATGGAGATGAAAAAGCAAGACTCGGTGGTTATTCATATATGAACTTGGACCAAAGTGATGCAGGAGGGGCCGCTAAAGCTAAATTAATTTGGTTTCTTTTCTTTTCATTGATGTATAATGGTGAAGCAATATTCTAAGTAGATTTGATTATTTTTTTCCTGTAATTTTTCCTTTAGTAATATGGTAATATTACATATTTCTCCAGATGAAGCACTGCGAAAATGTAACTTTTATTATGAAGTTTGATTTGAAACTGGCACTCTTCTTTGTTATTTCAGACCACGACCATTCCACTGAATGTAAGCCTGCTCTCCCTTGACATTTGATAATCTATTTTAAGTTTTGCTGTATTATAAGTTGGGCCCCTTCAACTAGCCTCTTCACCACTTCACCAGCAGGCAGAATTTCCTTGATGAGACCAACACCTTGACCAGCAAACATCACCATGCTCTCAAGATCTCCTGTAGTTGTAACGTTTGGGACAGTACCTGCATAACGACGTATCTCTTTCTCCTGTTGCATGCGAAAAGTATAGTCAAATACAAATGTTGTAGTACATTACAGTTGCATATATGTAAGGATACTAGCATTGTTACTGAAACCATACCACGCCATTAATTGTTGAATGGCCAATGACTAGTTGGTTGACTTCACTTTCATGTGCCGGAAGGGATCCCCAATCCTTATAGAAAGGTGTCTGCAAGACACGATGAGGGGCACCAGGCCATCTTGCCCTCCCAAATACATCCGTGTATGCAGTTTCATCAAGTTCAATTAACTTCCTTTTGTATGTAGGATGAGCATAGCTTTCCTCAGTTGCCAAAAACCTGCAAACAAGACTCTTGGCATGAAATACATGTTTGGGTTAAAGTTTACAAACATAAGTTTAAATTAAAAGTATGTTGTAAACTTAAGTTCGAAAAAAAATGAGTTTACTATAATGTAATTTATGTTTAGATATTTTTTGTTTAAAAATATGTTGAAACAGCGAAATTTGTTTGGATAATAGTAATTAAAAGTATTTTTGCACTTGCATATCTATTACCAATAGAAAAATGAGTTTTCAAAAACAAGCCATATCTTACTTCCATTACAAATTGAGTTTAGAGTGAAACATAGGTCCAAAAATTACTTTTAGGGACAACTAAACATAGTAGCAAACTGAGTTTAGTAGTCCAAAAATATGAAGTAGAATCCCAAACGGGAATCCAAACATACCCGAAAACATACATAAAAAGGTGTAACAGTGCCAGAAATAAGTCCAATTAAAATTGAGATTATTAGGTTTGACATGGTGATAATGCTGGGAACTGTCGTATATCTGCTCACAACCAAGGGAATCCAATCATAATCTCATGAGGAATAAATTGTGTAATTTATTAACCTGATGATAGGCTTCTATGGGGGCAGCAACTATTCTTAAGTTGAACACAAAAATTGCATATGCTAATATATTACTGAGACAATATGAGAACGATTTCCACAAATATGATTAATGTAAAAGTAATATTTCAAAACCTAGTGCCTAGACAGACGCCTTGAGCACCAAGTGCTAGAGCAGCAACATAACCTCGAGCATCCACAATTCCTCCAGCTGCAATAACTGGTATCTCTCGGTCACCAACAAGATCAACCACCCTTGGCACCAATGTAATAAGACCATCCTGCAATTAAATGAAGCGGAAAGCAGTAGATTAAAAAAATAGTAGTGTGTAGCAGAAATGGAAAGTAGTAGTGTGCAGATTGAAAAAGCATGATTAGCTATCATTCACATCAACTACTAAAGGTCAGCAAAGCAACGATAGACAATAAAAAGATAGACTTCAAAGGTTGTGAGAACATTGCATATATAAGTGACGGTCTTCCCCTGACAACAACTAAGGACACGAAGCAGTAAATACTGGAAAGACCAAACAGGCCTCATTTAAATAATACTTCTAACTAGAAAGATTTTCAGTATGTATAAGGGGAAATATTTGGAATTATACACTCATTATTTCTGATAGAAAAGCATTGATGATGAAATTTTGCGTTTTAATTCATCACTTCCTCAAATTAAGGCTTTTCCTGATTTTTATAGAGCTCAAAACACAATCAAATTGACCCAAAGATCTTCTTGTATAAAATTGAACCTGAGAAGCAGGATGCAAAACAGATCATGGAAAAGTCCCTCAAGGAAAAAGAATATAAAGTCTACTTATTCAACACCTGAAAGGCTGCAACCACAACTGCATAGGCTCTATATCTAAGTACAACTTGTCCCACTTGAGTTTTCCATATCAAACACAGATATGACAGACCCTAAGACACCAATGTTGTGGTAGTCACCTGTGACTGTAGGCCTTGTGTATGGCATTAGCCACTTCACTCAAGTTAAAAATCGTAAGAGCCGCTGAAATGTAATATATGTTATCAGCATAGCATTCTTTTCTAACATGTACCATCTTATGCTTGAACTGACACAGAAAATTAACAATTCTTATTTATCAACACCAAGACAAGCTACCTATACTCTATACATATGCATCAAAATTATGACAAGCATGCACACCTGACCAATGACATGACCACCAGCTTCAAGTCCCTGTACAATTATTCCATCAACACCTGCTTCAATTGCCTGTTTCGCACCTTCAATGTTCCCAATCTGCAATAAGATTACAAATGCAAGTAACAGGTTAGATACCGATGACACACAATAAAGTGAAAATAACATCTCGGTATGCAACAGGAACCTACAATTAGCTTTCAAAATGCCTCATTAAAGGGACAGCTTATCACTTGAGTCAAACAACCTACCTACTAGCAGTCATCCTTCATCCCATTGCTATTTTGAAAGCAACTTAATAAGGAAGAAGGATCGTAAATTCTAAACAATGCAATGGCAGACTTTTGATCTGAACTCGGTATGTCAAGAAAAAAGAGTTAAAGCAGGCTGAGGTTCACTTTCTTGAAACAAACTTCGAGTTTAATTATCTTTAAAAAGTAAAATGGGCAGAGTCTAATTTTAGCTATGCGTCAGACAAACAAAAGAACGGAATCATTAATTTGCAGAACAAACAAAAGGATCACCGAAATTAAAATATCATTGCCTCTTAGGATTTGCGTATAGTTAGTAACCTAGTACTATTAATAAATGGGCACAAAACTCACTTGAGGAACAACTTTGACCCCAGCGGAATGAGCCCTATTTACCAATTCCCTTGTACAATCACCCCAGGAAACTTGCAAGACTGCTACTTTTTCATCGAGAATGACCTTCAAATTCTCCTCAAAAGGAAAGGCTAGAACGACACCAACCCCGAACGGTTTATCAGTTAAG
This sequence comes from Spatholobus suberectus, assembly GCA_004329165.1. Taxonomy (NCBI): domain Eukaryota; kingdom Viridiplantae; phylum Streptophyta; class Magnoliopsida; order Fabales; family Fabaceae; genus Spatholobus; species Spatholobus suberectus. Next base: position 5,095,654 of record CM014729.1, on the reverse strand, counting down.
GTCCTAGTCGTCTTTATGAGTTCCCTCAAGTAATCCGGCGATCCCTGTTGGAAGAAAAATTGTGCCAGATTAACAAATAATGCTTACACTTCACAATAATTAAGGAACTTAAACTAAAAGATTCATACATTTACACTGTCTATGACACTCCTAGACAGTTCACAATGAATTGATGCACGAATTGAAGAACACAAGGCAATCATAAGCAACATAGTGAAGCATTAGCATTAGCATTAGCATACCCAGTCAGGGGCCCTAAGAAGTCCGAGTGCACCAGCATTAGCAACTGCAGCAACAAGTTGTGGACCAGAGATATCAGGGCCTAATGGTCCCTGAACTATACCATTTTCAAAACCCAGCAACCCTCTCCAACCCATCTTGCTCTGCGTGTTGGTGAATCGTTCGCTTCCTTTACCAATAAATGGATCTGATCAATACAAGGTAGGACGCAGAGGCACGACATTAAACACTGCATGCGTGGGACTTTGTGAGGTTAAACAAGAAGACGTGCCTTCTGTATCCACATCTTCGCTAGTCCTTATCAACTTAACGTAAGCGAACACGTCGTAGTTTCTTGACCTGTAGACTGACCTCGACATGAATCACGGAATCAGATAACAATAACTAATTTTTTAAGGTTAAATAACCAGCAGACACATTGACCTACACCCAATAACACCTCCATTATAATATTTTTATAATACTTGACTGTTGTTGGTACAATTTTTATTTGACTGGTATTCGAACTTAAAGATTGGTGGTGTAAGTTGGTGGTGATGGCTCTGCAATAATGAACAAATATCACAGAAAAAATCGGTGGGTGATGTTCTTACAAGAAAAAAGAAACATCAAAGAAAAAACACAATTCTCTAATAGAGTTTCTTGACATAGTTTGCATACCCACATTAAGCGTATCGTTAATGGTAGTTTACAAAATAATAATTTTCTTAATTTTCTTTGTGCATAAGAAAAGAAAGAAAATGATTTGAATACAAATAATATGGTGATTTTTGGGTTTCTGTTCTTGTTTTTCTACATGCAAATTAGTTCTATTATAGATTATCTCGTACTGTTTGGTCAAGAGATACAACCTTTCAAAGAAACATATTTCATGATTCTTGGTGAAGAGTCACATCTCGTGACTTTTGATGAAGAGAAAGTCCTTTAATAAAAAATCCTTTTCATGAAGAGAAAAATCCTTTAATAAAAAAATACACACTTTCATTAAAAAATATATCTTTTCATACTTGTATCTTTTTATGAATAGACATATCTTTTTATGAAAAAATATACATTTTCATGAAAGAATATAATTTTTCATGCATACATCTTTTCATGAATAGACGCATATTTTCATGAAAGAATCTTTCATTTTGAAAATCTCTCACGTAGACAAGTATCATTGTTGAGCTGTAACTCTTTTTACATGATATTGTTTTTTGACATGATATTATATTAATTTATTTTAGCAAATCTACCGCACTTAAATCAATTAATATAACAAGAAAAGCATAAGATCTACAAACATGATGTAGGAGCATCATAATTTCGCAGAAAATTTGCAGTAACGAATTTTAGTAGCCTATGTAATTGCCTCCATTCATATGTTTAAATTTTAAACATGTTAGATTTATAGTTTTATTTCATTCTAACAAGTTTATATTATAATTCTATTTTGCTTTATACACGAAATTAGATTGAAATTTAATCCATTAAAACTGTTCTTTTTGTTTTTGAAAGAACAGAAACGAGAATGATTCTAATAACTTCCTCCCTCTAATTGACATTTCTCTAAAGTATATTTAACAAGAAAAAAGAAATCTTACCTTAAAGAAGCATAAATCAAATGAAACTCAATCACATGTTTAGTCGAATGAGATAAGGTAGTCAATTACTATGTTGAGTGGTAGGCTCAACTTTTGGAACTTAGTGGTTAAGGGGAGTAATCCAAATCACTCTCTACCACTTAAAATCTTCGAATTTTTATACCTCCTCTTTTATGAAGTTTGGGTCGAAACATTTATCTCCCTGATTTAAAAACAAGAAAAAGGTTATGATCATGAGGACAATATAACAAGAACGCCTTTCAATTTCCATGGTCATGATGCTCTGAAGTCTAATACTGTAACATGTTTGGGGAAATATTGGAGTTCCCAAATCCAAATATGACTTCGAAAATTTTTTGTTAGTTCGGATGTGTCAAAGTAAATATGAAGTTTTATTCTTAAAAGTACATTTAAGTAGAAGTTAAAAAATATAATTTTACCAACATTTAGGGGTATGGTTGGTAGATAATTATGCTCCTTAAACATGTGGTCAATGTTTGATCCTCAGATCCATGTGTATGAAAAAGTTGGGCAACAAAAAAAAATTATAATTTTTGTATTGAGGTCAAAAAATTATATTAAATTTTACTAAAAAGTTGTTTGAGACAAAAATTTTAAACATAGATCACTTCTTTTAGTTTGTTACAGGTATCTTTTTTCGGAGACAATTTTGTTTGAGATACGGTTAGACACTAGATGTGGGTACCTCTCCCAGCGAAGATTCGAACCTTGGTTTATTACGTTGTAAGAAACTAACCTCTTCTACTAGACCTAACCCTTGTTGGTAAATATATATCACTTAAATTTAACTAAAATTAATTTTATAAAATTACGATTATTCAAAATAAAGTTTGCAACTGCTTACTAAAACACATTATAAATCTTCCTAAAGTTGAAAAACAACAATATTGTTATAAGTTATATGCCTCTAATTATTCTTATTCAAAAACACATTTACATCTGTAATAAATCTTAATAAAAAATTATTTTTTAAATAAAATTTTACGATATCATTTATTGTTGAGATTTGTAAGTAGTACTCGTCAATGAATGTAATTATATATAATTCTCGATGTGGTTAATATTAATCATTTTTAAGGCACAATTAATCACTATTAGACATTTTAATAACTTAATGATTCTATTAACCACTTGTGAAGTAGACTTAACTACTATTAGATATTTCAATAACCTCATGATACTATTAATCACATATCAAGAATTATATACAATTACGTTCATTTATTATTAACCACTAGTAAGATAAAGTTAATCATATTTACACACTTGGTTAATACGTGTGATGATCAATAACCTCATTATACTATTAACTACTTTTGAGGCAAAATTAACCACCATTATATATTTCAATAACATCATTACACTATGAACCACATATTAATAATTGTATACAATTATGTGTATTTACTCTTAACCACTCATAATATAAAATTAATCATATTTTATATATTGTTAACCGCATGTTCAAATGGATGATGGATATACAAATTCTAGGTGTACGTTACTCTTTTTCCAATTTCAAATTTGAATTTTCGTGCAATTCATCTTTGCACAATGGAGCATTTTTCCTAATTAAATAGATAATTGTTATTCCAATGAAATAAATTTTATGCTGGGGAGCCTAGGCAAACGCTCAGAAACAGGGGTGTTATGTAGATTAGATTGAATTGGTTTTGAAAAGAAAAATTATTTGATTCAATTACTATAGTTTTTTTAATGTATCATATCATTCAATAGTTTAATTTAAAATTTAAATCCAATTCAATCTAACACGGTTTATATTAGATTGGTTTTCAGATTTAGTCTTATCTTTATTTTCCTTTGAAGAAAATATTAAATGAATAGTAAGATATAATAGTAGTATAACTCTTCAAATATAGACTATTAAAATAATTAAATTTACACAAATTGATAATTACATTTATATACTTTTACTCAAATAATTACTAAAAAATTATCTTTAATAAAATATATATTTTCATAAATAAGCATAAGTTATGTGATAATTTTACAAATATATGAAAAATAAAAATGTAACATAAGTGGTATTATAAATTTATAAAAAAAAATACGTATGGATAAATTCGATTTGGATTGGATTTGATCGATTTTCAAAATCAAATCTAAAATCCATCTAATCCAATAAAAAAATTTGATTTTTGTTAGATTAGATCAGTTTATTAACACCCTACTCAAAAGAGTTACTATAAAAATTGGACACCATATCCCCACTCAAAATTTTAAGACATTACGTATATAAGTTACATCTCTTGTATATAATTCATCGAACTCTTTCCTAACCAATGCAGAACTAACTACTCACACTTGATTTTCCAACGTTTTACCTAGTATCTACAAGTTGTAACATGCATGCAACTTGTAGTAATATAAACACAAGATTAGTTCATTAATAACAAAATCTCTAAAAATTAATTAAATCAACTAATAGAAAGTAATAGCGACCTTATTTATTGTAGGGCTGCTCATGGGTCAAGTTGGTTCAGATTTGGTAGAAAATAAAATTCGAACCAATCATTTTTCATTGGTTGATTTTTCTATTTTTTTTGCATAACCCAAACCAACCCAACCCAATCAAGAATGGGTTGGTTCGATTTGGGTCCATCCTATAAAAAATGTGCAAAAATTTGTTTTTAAAAAAAAAAAAAACATGATTTTGTCCAAGAATTGACATATAATCCTATCATTAAGAGTTTAAACAACATATTTTGTTGTAATTGGCTTACACCAACTAAGTAATAATAAAAAATACAAAAAAAAATGATTAAAAGAGTAAAAATGAGTGAAGTCTAGAAGGACAAAAACGTAAAATACTAGAAAAGAATACTAGTTCGGTTTGGTTTGGGTTTCTTCGAGTTTGCAAATTCAAACTCGATGCGTGAACCAATCATTGCCGGGTTCATTGGTTCAATTTTGGTTGGACCCGATTGACTTAAAAAATCTGAATCAATTTAATTAGTTTGTTTTGAATCGTTGGGTTGATTGGGTTGATCCAAACCGATGAATGCTCCTAATTTTTTGAAATATCCTCCAAGAGAGGAATGAATCAAAGTTTGAAATGTCAAGATGAAGATATATCGTACCACTACAAAGAAAATACAAACTAGCACTCATAACCGGTGCATTATTTCTGTCACAATGCAACAAATTCTAGAGGAGAGGATCCATGAATTATCACAATAAAGCATTATAAAAAAGAAAAACCCTTCAATCTAATGTTGTCTAATTAAGCAGCACCTCCTTAATTACCTTGTCCAAGTTCATGTATGAACAACCACCAGGCCTGGTGTCCTCCTCTGCCTTCTTCTTCAACTCCATGGTCTTTTTTCTCATCTTCTTTCCCTTCTCTCCCACCATCAATTCATTGACTAGCTTCTCCACCTCCTCTCTCTTCACATTGGTATCAATTTCAATCCCAATGTCCCACTCATTGCAAATATATCTACAGTTTGTTGGCTGATCTGCAAAAAATGGCCAACACAACATTGGCACTCCAGCACAAACACTTTCAGTGGTTGAGTTCCATCCACAATGAGTCAAGAATCCACCGATTGAAGGATGGTTCAGCACTTGTTCTTGTGGACACCAGCTTGCTATTAGGCTTCTGTCTCTTGTTTCATTGACAAACTCAGATGACAAAATCACGGAACCTCCAATGACAAGGTCAGGCCTAATGATCCACAAAAAGGGTTTCTTGCTGTTGGCCAAACCCCAAGCAAACTCCAAGAGTTGTTCCGGAGACATAACTGTGATGCTGCCAAAATTCACATAGACAACGGATTTGGGTTCCTTGGATTCAAGCCAGTCAAGACACTTGGGATCTTCTTTCCAAAGATTGGAACCTAGAGATGCCAAGTGGTTATGTTGAGTTTGATCCAAAAATGAAGGGAAAGGACCAATGGTATAAAGAGAAGGCAACATAGAGGAGAGAGCATTCATTGCATCTCTCTCAAGTTCATCAAAACTATTAAAAACAATAGCAGAGACCCTGGGAATTCTATCAGCTACTTCAGTGAAATATTCTAGCATGAAATCATTTGGATCTGTTGTCCTTATAAAGTCAGGCAGGTCCTTCAGGCGAAAATTTTGCAAACCTGGAATACAATCTACCTCGGTGTCCAAATATCCATTTGTCAGATAACTCTCATCTGCATATCATAATCACAAAAGCCAATAGCTGTGACAGATGCATACATGAACACATATACCACATAACACATACAGATAAGATACTACACTCAATGGAGGAAAAACTTAAATTGATACCTTTGAGGGGTATGATTCCTCTATCAAACAGAGTGCGAAAGCGCATAAAACACAAAAATGCACCTACACTGACTGGAGAAAGGAGAATGATAGGAACTGCAAGTTCTTCAGCAGCTTGTATCGGAAAACTCAGGAAACAATCAGAAACTAAGCAAGTAACTGGGGGGATGAGACCAGCAGTGGCAGGGTGGTTAAGTCTAGCAAGAACGTTGCGAAAGGGTTGGAGGAAGTTCTTTCTGATAGAGTCACATAGAGAGGGTATGTGTTGACTAACATCACCATCAGCATCATCATCCAAGGGAGGAAGGCCATCTGGGATGGTTTCAAATCGAAAATCTGGTAGGCCATCAAAGGCATTGGGACCCCTCGATTTGAGGAAGCGTTTGTGATTGTAGTCGGTGTGGACAAAGGTTATGTGAAAGCCTCTGAGATGAAGAAGCTTTGCTAGTTTGAACAATGGGTTAATATGGCCTTGAAGTGGATATGGAACCAACACAGCGTGCGGCTTTCTCTCTGCATTGTAGCTCATCTTCGATTTTCTTTCTTTGTCTGTGAAGATGAAGGGAAGAGACAAGGGATAAGCCTCTGCCTCACGTCAATAAATATAGGACACTCATGCATAAGAGGAAGATAATTGCTATTATTTTATTTGATTAATTATTTTGAATATGTGATCTACATTACTATTACTATTACTCAATCAGGCGTCAGATACGAAATTGCCTCATTTGGAAGTTGAGTCAGCCCGATTTTCAAATTTTATATACCTGCAACGTGATTCGTCTGCACACTAACTCATCTCTGATTGGGAAGTCTGCAGAAGTAATTTTCACACAACACACGCACACATGCATAAGAGGAAAAGATAAATTATTTTATGAGCCAAGATACAATAAAATAATGCGAAAGGCAAACTAACGTTAGATAAGTGTAAAGGATTTTATAGTGTCATTGGATCACGCAAAAGTTTGATCATTTTTATAATAATTATTTTAAAAATTATACTCCTATATATAACATGATTTCTGACTTTGATTGACAGTATAAAAGTGGAAATGGAGCCAACACAGCGTGCGGCTTTCTCTATGCAAATAGAAAGTCTTTGCACGTTACTCACGCGAGGCCAATTTTATTGGACTAATTATTTTGAATATGTGATCTACATTACTATTATTCAATCAGGCGTTTACATTCGAAGTTGTTTCATTAATCATTTGGAAGTTGAATCAGGCCCCATTTTCAAATTTTATATATCCTGCACTGTCAATCATCTCGATTTGCTTTTGTTGAAGCTGAAGTTGAGAGACAAGGATAAAGACCCTGCTTTTTGAACATACATATAGCACCACTCAATTTATAATAGACTACGTTATTACATCGAATAGTTCTCGCATAAGTAATTTTTCACAGAGACATAAGAGGAAGAGATTTACCATTGAAATAAGAGAAAGCGCATAAGAGGGGGGTGGAATTGTGCGTTTTAAAAACTTTTTCAAAACAAGTAATTAGTCTGGAAACTGTTTTTGAGGGTAGGGATAGAGCGGAAAAAACACAGAAGTTTTATATTGGTTCACTCAACCTGAGCTATGTCCAATTCCTTCACTCAGAAGGTATCCACTAACTGACCTTAGGTTACAAGTATTGTTCGTGGCCTCTTTAGGCTTTACAACGTAATTATCCTAGATTGCTTAATCCAAGTATTCTTTTACACTAAGTCTCTCCAAGCTTTCACAACACAACAAGTGTTTTAAAAAGAAAGGTCAATTCACGTAGTGAGGATTTGAAAGATTAAGCTCAAGATCACTTTGAGGATCTTTACAAGATATTTGATATCGTCCACTGGACGCTTCTATCAAAGTATTACAAAAGACTTTATGTACTTGTTCTTTTTCACAGACTTCGCCTTTTCTATTCACTTCGCACTTCTTCCTTCTTCGTTGGTGCATGCATATATACATATATAGTCTTCAAGAAAAAGATTCGTTGTAAAGGATTTTGACTTGTTATGCAATGAGAGGCGTGCAAACTATCTTTTCCGAAAGGTCAGGCATGACAGTTTTTAGACTTGCACTAAAAAGGAAGGTGTAGGACTGTGCTGGCGGTATGTTCTTCTGAATATTCTTCATTTGTCTTGGCAGCTTGATAAGTTGACTTGCTTTATCTATTCTGTTGCGCTTTTGTATTGAAATGATGTTGATGTTATTTAATGGTTCAAACAAATTTGAACGTTAGTTCACAGAAGTAGTAATATGTCAGTTACAAGGAAGATTTAGCATAAATCAGATTGACATTCAAACTAAAAACTTAGCCGTTTGAATATATAATCTTGGAGGCTTGTTATGAGTTTATTTATCGGATGGTCGTCTTCAGTTTGTTCAACTAGTAGGTTCTCTTTGGCGAGTCTTCTGGACAGTCTTTAACACGTCTACTGGACGATCTTTAACACGTCTACTGGACAGTCGTTAACACGTCTGTTGGATGATTTTTAACACGTTTATTAGACGGTCTTCTTAACTGTAACGGGGTTAGTCTATACGCACAAGATTAAACATTAATAAGCATGTTATCTTCAAAACATTGAGAGTTTAGACGCTTCTACGTCTTTGATTCCAACAACCATTTTATAGGCCAAGAATGAAAAAGGCGGCAAACCTAATGTTAAATAACTTGCGGTGTAAAGGGTTTTTATAGTGTCATCCAATTAAGTTTTCATGTAAGATTATTTTAAAAAATCATACCTAACATTATTTTCAATTGATTAATAGTATAATATTATTTACATTAACAATGCATAAAAATTAAACTCTAAAATTTTCTCACTTGACTTCATACACTAGACTCACCAGAGTTTATAAATGACGTAAAGTTGTCCAAGTTCATGTATTAATAACCACCAGGTCTCGTCTTTACCTTGTTCAATTAATGCCATGATCTCTAGCCTATTCTTCTTTCTCCTCTCCCTCACCATCTTCACATTAGTATTAGTTTCAATAAACACTAACCAACACAATATGGGCACGCACACTTTTTTGTCGTTAAGTCCATCGATCTACAATGAGCCACCAATTGAAGGATGGTTCAACACATAGTTAACATGTATGTGGTACGTGTATAGGTACGGGTTTGTGGTTCATGTAGATACACAATTCGTTACTTTTTAAGTCTTTATTACAAGACTTCCTTTAAGCTTTATTTGGTAGAGAAGAGACAAATAGGATGGATAGAAATAAATAAGAAATAAGTTAAGAGGTGAAAAATAAATAAGAAATAATTTAAAATTTTAGGTTGTTTGATTTAAGAAAAATAGATGAAAAATAAAAGAGAGATAAATAGGTGAATAGAAATAAATAGTGAAGTACACAAAAATTTTAAAAATTTTCATGTCATTTTCACTCAACCAAACTATGGAAAATTTTAAAAATTTCCTTGCTCCTCCTTTCCCTTCCATTCAACCAAAAAGGGATTTAAGAATAACCCAAATGCAGTATGCAGTATGGTGAATTCGGTAGGCAATACACAGAGTTATTGAGAGAATTATGTAACTATGGTTGAATACCTGCTTTGATGGACGCCAGCGTGGTTCTATGGTTTTCAAGGGCCACTTGTGTAAAGAGAAGGAAACACAGAGAGGAAAGAGCATTCTTTGCATTACCCACAAATTCATTTGAAATACTAGAAACAGTGGCAGAGGTTCTGTGAACTCTATCTGCTACTTCAATGCCAAATTCTGCCATCAAATCATTTGGATCTGTTCTCCATATAAAACTAGGCACATCTTTCACTTTCGGTCTAATTTGCTTTGTGAACGACAATGAAAAGAATTTTAATGGAAAAAATTAAGTAAATTTGGTAGATATTTGGTTAGACGTAAATATTAAAATAAGTAAAAAAAAAAGTGAAAATTTCTCGTTTATTTAATTAAATAAAAAGAAAAATATTTTCTTAAATAGACATTTATATTTCTAAAAAAGTATGAGTACCTATTATAGTGTAATATTGATGTTATTCTTTGATTTTATTTTTTTATTATATTTGATTAAATAATATAAATGTTATTTTAAAACTATTAAATGTAATATTATTTAATCAAATAAAATCAATATTTATTTACGTCGACACTGTATATTTTTATCCTCTTTCACTTTATATATTTAATTAACTAGACAATCCACGTATTGGTCATTTTTTTAATCAGCCTTTTTTCTTTATAATAATATAATATACATAAAATCATCCTTAAATTATTGTGGTAAATAAATAAGAGAAAGATATTACTCTCACATGCACTTGTCCAACATGGTAAAAACAAGACAACACACTAAGCTGTAAGACATCCCAAACTTTCAAAGGTCTTTTGGGGTTTGCTTATAGGCAAAGAAAGGTTTTGGCTAAACTCAAATTACAAAGATGGTCTAATCACATTTACGAAGTAATGCTTTCCCCACTCTACATCCTATTACACGATATATCCTATAAGACATCGACGTTAACCCTCACTGTTGATCTTGGGTAAGGTTACAAACATCCAAGTGTACCTTGCATCCCAAACCCAGATGCAACTACTAATTGACAACAATTTACTTAGTTTGGTAACCGCCATGGGCTCAAAGTCTCTCTCACTGATGTGGAAAAACCGCAAGTGCACGGTTGTTGTCAAGTAATAATAAAAGATTGTCTCTACAGGGATTGCGTGTTCAGTGATTATCGCTAAATAAATAAAATTAAACAAAAAGAATTTTGATTGGGAAAATTTAGGGAAGAGCAATTGAAAGAAAATGCAATTTAGAAATTAAATAAAGCTATAATTAAAATTGGATGTAGTTCAAATAGGAAGACTTCTAGGATTGGGGTTTCACACTATAATGCTTAATGTCTTAATTTCGCTACCTATGTATTTCGCTTGTTCTTAATAAAGGTGAATTAAGCTAAGGTATCCTTCGTTCTCTTTCAAGATTTGCAGGGGTATTTAACCAAATTTACCACCTACTGTCGTGATAGTTGTGTTCAATTAGACCCATTAAATTCTTTGTTAATTCAATTATTTCTCAAAGGTTTTAATCTACTTTTATGGTTTAAACCTAAGTTCCTTTCCTATGGGTCCGGTGTTTGGGTTCAACTCTCAGTACTTTCCCAAATCCCTAAGATTATGAAAAATGTCGGTCAGTTCATTTCACATAAATAAATCAATAGAAAAAGAATCAAAGAGGAACAATATTGCACATCAACAAACAAAAATCAATTCATTAACACAATCATAGGGCTACGCCCAATCCTAGAAAGAAAGAGTTCTACTCATACATAGTTATGAGAAAACGCCAAACAGAAAATAAAGGAAACATAAAACTAACCCGGAGATTGAAGAAGAAGAAGAACAATTCTCCCAATTCTCCGTGCTTAGAATAGAGTTTAAAAGATAAAAATAAAATTCCTAGAAAAGTCTATTTATATCTAAATTACAATTGGGCCTAAGCTAATCCTTAAAAGAAAATTAAAAACTTGTGAAATTCTTCAAGTAGTTCTGCCCACTAAGTGGTGATATGCACCACCAGTTGGTGGTAGACGCATAACAATAATTTTTGCTCTAGGGGGGTGCGCCACCACGTGGTGGTAGCTACTAGCACATGGCTAGGGGTGGCAAAGTGGGTTCAACCCGTCGGGTCGACCTGCCATTTTTGGCGGGGCGAGTAAGCTAGTAAAACCTGCCAATCCGGTGGGCCAACCTGCGGGTTAGGCGGTTTTTTTTTCTCCTTCCTTAGTTATTGTACCAAAGACATTAATTAAAAAAAAAGTAAAAGATTCTCCACACACACTACTCCACATTCGCAATGTTATCCTAAAAAATATAATGACAACAATAACACATGCTTTTGGGATTAGTTCTACTTGTAATTAAATATAATTCAATGCTACACTAAAAAATATAATCTCTCGTACTTTTGAATGAGATGTGTTATTTATTTTCAAGTAAATTATTTTTATAACTTTTGAATGAAAAATTATAATTTCTCTTTCATATATTTAATGTATAATAAAATAATAATAAAATTATAAGTCAAACAATCAAAGATTCAAAGTGATATAACGTGTATTAAAATAAAAATTATTTAATCCAATTCAATTAGATGATAACAAAAAAAATTAAATTAAATTGAGTTTTTTTTATAAAAAAAAAGTGGGGTGGGTCAACTCGCCAACCCACATTTTTCAACCCACCAACCTATTTTTAGCGAGTTGACTCGCCAACCCGCCTTTTGTACAACCCACCGACCCACTCATTATTCTTTGGCAGGCCAACCCGCCAACCCACTACTAGGTAGGGAGGGTTCAACTTTTCAACCCACTTCTTGTTGGCGTGTCAACCTGCCCCGCCCCGCTTTTGGCGGGTTGATGGTGGGTTGGGACAGGTTGGCCCGCTTTGCCACCACTACACATGGTGGCAGACTCGTAGGTCCATATTCAGCATCAGGGAAAGGTGCCACCAGGGGGTGGTGGGTGCCACCAGATGGTGGTGAAGTCTTCAAGGTTTTTTCTTCAAGATTTTGCTTTCCAAATGCCTTGGGATGACTCCATTGCCTTCCAAAAGGACTTCCAAGTGCTCAAAGGTATTCAAATCATCTTGAGGACTTCCAATTGTAAGTCTTTTTACTTTCTAAGCCTAAGAAACCTACAAGATTTTCCTAAAAACAACGATAAACAAAGAAATGGGCACTGACCAACACATTAGTATCAGTTTCAATAAACACTGACCAATACAATATGGGCATGCACACTTTTTTGTCGTTAAGTCCATCGATCGACAATGAGCCACCAATTGAAGGATGGTTCAACATATAGTTAACAGGTATGTGGTACGGTATAGGTATAGGTTTGTGGTTCATGTAGATACACAATTCGTTACTTTTTAAGTCTTCATTACAAGACTTCCTTTAGCTTTGTTTGGTAGAGAAGAGACAAATAGGATGGATAGAAATAAATATGAAATAAGTTAAGAGGTGAAAAATAGATAAGAAATAATTTGAAATTTTAGGTTGTTTGATTTAAGAAAAATAGATAAAAATAAGAGAGAGATAAATAGGTGAATAGAAATAGGTGAAAAATAGAGTAGAAATTAATGGTGAAGTACACAAATTTTTAAAAATTTCATGCCATTTTCACTCAACCAAACCATGAAATTCTTAAAATAAATTTCCTTGCTCCTCCTTTCCCTTCCATTCAACCAAACATGGGTTTATGGAGAACCTAGAATGCAGTATGCAGTATGGCGAATTTGGTACATAATACATAGAGTTATTGAGAGAATTATATAACTATGGTTGAATACACAACTACTCATATCATTTGAACGTTTTTATAGGCGTCACTACCTCATCCATTATGCTTAGCTGCGCTCAACCATTGTTGAAATAACAATCAACCAAAGAAATCATCCTAGTTTGAGCACAAGTTTGTCATTTGGACAAATAATGACACACTACTTGAGGTCAATTTACATTGTCGAAACTTGACAATACATAATACTCTCTTCTTTTCAAAATAGTCCATTCACAAAAACTTTAGGTTGTTTTAAAATCGTTAATTGCTCCAAAAGATTAAATAGAGTATTAATTAATTTAGTTTGAATAAATGTTTAATTTAGTTCTCTAAAGATTAGTGTATCAGTATATTAATTTTTTTTAAAATTTTGCCGGTAAATTTTTAAAGATTAGGTTTTCTCTATATTAGTTCTTAATGAAAGCTATTTTTTTTACCAAATTTGTTTCCCAAATATGTAAATTATTTACCAAATTTATCTCTTTCTTCCTCATCTTTGGATCTTGTAAAATAAATGTAGTGACAATTTCTTTTTTGAGGGATTAGTTTGATAAGAAAAGATAAGATTAGTGTGGTTTAAAACCTTTCTTCTTTTGTTTTTTTTTTTTTTTGTCTTTTCCCCCATTTAACAAAAAATTGAAAATATTAATGTGGTAATACTTTAATTTTTAAGAGACTAATTTGAAAACAAAAATCTTTAGAAATTAATGTAATTACACTCAAAACTTTGAATAAATTGGTAGTTTTTCTTTTTGATTTTATCCTTGTCTGTACACATCTAAGTAAAATGAAAGAATATATTAATAAAGTGAAAAGGTAATTTAACCTAATTTATTAATACTTTCTTAAAATTAAAGATATTAAATAACCTTCTCAGTCTTTATACAAAACCTTAAATTAACAACAATTATTTCCAATTGGATAGAGTATGTTCGCATGATTATTAAATAAAAAATTGTTGCTTTAATGTAATAAATTGTACCTACTTACAACTTCTTACAACTTATAACATGCACGCAACTAGTATAAGATCGTCATTAATTATAATAGAAAGCCGCTAGCAATAAAACATATCGATAGGAAGTCACTGAGAATCTGGTGAGATGTTATTCATCGAATATTTGTCCCTCTCCCTCCAACTCTCCGAGAAAGTAAGAAACACAATTCTCAGATGCCACGACGAGGACATCACATACCACTGTATATACAATACAACGAAGGCATGCACTTATAACCTACACAATACATCTCTTTTTTCCTTCACAATGCTACATATTCAAGAGAAGAAGATCAACATAACTATGCTGTTACATTACAGAAAAGAAAAGCACAATATCTAGTTTAGTTTGAGCAACACCTCCTTAATTACTTTGTCCAAGTTCATGTATGAACAACCACCGGGCCTGGTGTCCTCCTCTGCCTTCTTCTTCAACTCCATGGTCTTTTGTCTCATCTTCTTTCCCTTCTCTCCCACCATCAATTCATTGACCAGCTTCTCCACCTCCTCTCTCTTCACATTGGTATCAATTTCAATCCCAATGTCCCACTCATTGCAAATATACCTACAGTTTGTTGGCTGATCTGCAAAAAATGGCCAACACAACATTGGCACTCCAGCACAAACACTTTCAGTGGTTGAGTTCCATCCACAATGAGTCAAGAATCCACCGATTGAAGGATGGTTCAGCACTTGTTCTTGTGGACACCAGCTTGCTATTAGGCTTCTGTCTCTTGTTTCATTGACAAACTCAGATGACAAAATCACGGAACCTCCAATGACAAGGTCAGGCCTAATGATCCACAAAAAGGGTTTCTTGCTGCTGGCCAAACCCCAAGCAAACTCCAAGAGTTGTTCCGGAGACATAACTGTGATGCTGCCAAAATTCACATAAACAACGGATCCGGGTTCCTTGGATTCAAGCCAGTCAAGACACTTGGGATCTTCTTTCCAAAGATTGGAACCTAGAGTTGCCAAGTGGTTATGTGGACTTTGATTTAAAAGTAAAGGTAAAGGACCAATGGCATAAAGAGAAGGGAACAATGAGGATAGAGCATTCATTACATCACCCTCAAGATCGCCAAAAGTATTAAAAATAATAGTAGAGTTTCTATGAACTCTATTTGCAACTTCAATGAAAAATTGTAACATCACATCATTTAGATCCCTTGTCCTTATGAAGTCAGGCAAGTCCTTCAGCCGGAAGTGCTGCATTCCAGGAATCCAGTCTACTTTGGAGTCCAAATACCCATTTGTCAGATAACTCTCATCTGCATATCATTAACACAAAAAGCCGATATATAGCTTAAAGTTCCATTTATGAATAACTATTAATACATAAATATCTAACTTATCCAAAACTGAGATAAAGTTGATTTTAGTTTATGAAAAAAACTTAATTTTTTTTAATTTATTTTTTTTCCGTTCTATGAGTATTTATGGATAAGTGTATTCAAGTTGGTACCTTTGAGTGGTATGAGACCTTTCTCAACGAGAGTGGGAAAGTTCAAGACCGACAAGAATGCACACGCACTAGCAGGCCAAAAGATAACGTTAGGGAGTCCAAGTTCTTGAGCAGCTTGTATAGTAAAGGACAGGCAACCGTCAGAAACTAAGCAAGTAACGGGGGGAATGAGACCAGCAGCGGCAGAGTGGTTAAGTCTAGCAACAAGGTTGCAAAAGGGTTGGAGGAAGTTCTTTCTGATAGAGTCACAAAGAGAGGGTATGTGCTGAGTAACATTACCATCCGCATCATCATCCATGGGAGGAAGGCCATCTGGGATGGTCTCAAATCGAAAGTCTGGTAGGCCATCAAGGGCATTAGGACCCCTCGATTTGAGCAAGCGTTTGTAGTTGTACTCGGTGTGAACAAAGGTTATGTGGAAGCCTCCGAGGTGAAGCAGCTTCGCTAGTTTTAACAAGGGGTTGACATGGCCTTGAGCTGGATATGGAATCAACACAGCGTGCGGCTTTCTCTCTGCATGGTAGCTCATCTTCGATTTTCTTTTTTTGTCTGAAGATGAAGGGAAGAGATAAGCCTCTGCTTCACGTCAATAAATACAGCTCACTAAATGAAGAATATTCTCTCAAAAATAATTTTCTCACAACAGTAACACACACTCACACGGACATAATGGGAGAGGAAGAGAATTGCTACTTACTTGGAAATTTATTTGATACAAATAATATACAAGCAGTCAAGCAGTGACCTTTCAAAGGCGAAGGCTGCAAAATAATATAGTGAAAAGAAAAAGTGAAAACAAGCTTTTAGATAAAATTTAACGCTCCGTGCCTAGTGCTTGGACTGCTAGAAATGGATGACAGCTGTCTATCTTGAAATGTTTGGTGGAGGCCCGGCTGTCCAAAAATCAATATTTAAAATATTTTCAAGAAAAAATTAACAATGAGATATTAAAAAAATAGAAAAAAATACAGATATAATTATTTCATTCATTCGGAACTTTATTATTAAGATAATTCTACTTAAATTTTGAAATGGTGTTTAAGTACGTTAAAATAAAAAATAAATGATTTATATTTTTAACAAAATAAAATTCTCGTGTGAGTATAACGCACTGTCTTTTTTTTTTTTTGAGAGAGAGAGAAACGCACTGTCTAATTAAAATAAGGTCAGTTTCATAATTTTGTAGAATAAAACTAATGTTAAAAGAAAATTAAAAAAAAAAAGACGATAAGCAAATATAAAGACATTTAAAATGTGTTTGGTTGAGTGGAAAGAAAATAAAAAAAAACACAAATAATAATTTTTTTATGTGGTTGAAGAAAAAGTAGAAAGAAAATGGAGAAAAAAATTATTTTCCTGAAATAAAATTTTAAAATTTTTCTTTCTTTTATTTTTTCTTCAATTTAAATTTTAAAATTTTCATTCTCTCCTCACTTTCATTTTACCAAACCAACCATAACATCTATGTAGTGTTTAAAGGTTTAATTTTTATAAAGTTGGTTTAAATAACTATTTAGTTCTTATAACATAAGATTGTTTTTGTTTTGGTTTTTTTAATTTTGGTTATTTTTGTTTTAATCCGCTTAATTTTGATGCTTATAATTTTTATGTTTTTTTTTATTGTCTTTTCATTAGATTTGATAGATAAATTTGATGGCAGAGGTTAAAATAAAACAAAAAAATCTTATACAAATAAAAAAATAAATAAATAAAAGACTAAAAACAAAATTTCTTTATTTTGTAAAAACGGAAAAGTTATTTAACTCTAAATTTTATGTTAAAATATTTGTCACAACATCAATAATAATAATAATACTAATTTTTTTTTGATAAAATATAATAATACTAATTTTAATAGATCAACACTCGAGCTCTGATTATTTAAAGTACATAATCGGTCATCATAATTAACCCAATGATGTATATTTGTACTGCAGTTTAAAAGGATGGAAGAGAAAATGCCACATTTGTCTTTCCCTCCCAACTTTTCTTTTTTATACAGCCTGTCTTATTTGACTAGGATTAAAATGACTTTTTGTCAAAAACAGATCCCTAGGTTGAGATATGTACAACGCATCACTCAAAAATGCTAGCGTAATGTAACTCATGATGCCTTTTCATATGTTCAACGCATCACTACTATTTGAAGTAATTGATTATAGTTATCCAAATAAAAGGATATAATCATAGAAGAGAAAATGCAATTTCCTCCCAAGTTTTCTTAGGTGATGATGGGTGGAAAAAATGTTGAGCGTACGTGTTTCTTTTTTATACGGAAAGAGCGCAACATATACTTGTCAGTTTTGTATCCGGTGTCCATCTGGAAATATAATTAATTATGTGTAAATATGATTAATTTTTTTTATAAGTGGTTAATAATAGATGAACCTAGCTATATACAATTATCAATATATGATTAAAAATATCGTGAAGTTATTGAAATATTTAATAGTGATTAACTTTGTTCTACAAATGGTTATTAGTGTTATGAAGTTATTGACCATCACAAGTTGTTAACTACATATGTAAATATAATTAATTTTGCTTCAAAAGTGATTAAGGATAAATGAACATAATTATATATAATTATAAATATATAATTAATACTTAATAGTATAATAAGATTATTAAAATGTCTAATAGTAATTAACTTTGCTTCATAGATGATTAATAGCATCATAAAGTTATTGAAATGTTTAATATATAGTGATTAACTGTACCTTAAAGTGGTTATTAATAATTAATAATTATATACAATCGATCATTTTACTTTTAATCAGGTGAAACAAAATTAATCATATATACACGTATAATTAATTATGTTTGCGAGGTGGCCGTGGGTGAAAAACCCTAGCAGTACGTTAATCAGTACTCTCTCTCTCTCTCCTTTTTTTTTTTTGAAAGTCAGTATTCTTTTTATACAGCCTATCTTATTTGCCTTGGATTAAAATGACTTTTGCGAAAATCAAATCGTGAGGTGGAGATATAAAACGCATGCATCACTCTCAAAAATGCTAGTAACGTAACTCCTGATCCTTATTTATTTCTAATGTTTCTACGGACTGAGTTTTATTAATCCGGCACTGACTAATTGAATGGGAGATGTAAACTTTCAAGCTACCAAACTTTACTGGAAAAAAGAAATGGTGGGAATACCGACGGTTCAAGCTAACTACCTTCCTGACCCCAGTGCAATGTGATATAAATAAACTTAATTAGCCTTAATTTGAATCAGTAGGGTAGTCGTTAGGAGCTGAAAAATAATAATACAATAATGCCTTACCCGGCTTTCAGGGTCCATTGCTTTTCAATAAGCTCGAGACTGGGTAGGTTGCTCGTCAGTCTTCTACATGAGCACATGTCATCACTTTTAAACCTTCAGTAACCCAATTCAAATCTATCAATTTTAAGAAAACAGTTCTTATTTAGTTAAACAAGAAATGCAAAAAATGTTTCAGATTTATTGTTGAATTTTATATATTTTGCTCATGTTGTAGTGTGTGGTTGAATTCAGATTGAATTATCTAAATCACTTGAAATGTAGGTAACATGATTTTAAGTAAATGTTCACATAGTTTCGTGTCGAAAAATTGATTCCAAATCTAAAATTGATTTTAATTAAAACAACTTTATATAATTTTTACATTAAATAAAAAATTTTATACTAAATTTTACTTTACTTTTAGAATAAAAACATTTAAATATAAAACACTTCACTTCAAAATCAATTTTAACAAAAATTTACTTTACAAAATCAATTTCATTCGAAATCAATTTTATAAATGCTCAAGCAAACACACGTTCAATCTATCTTTCTTCAATACTAAGTCTATCAGCTTCTTTGAGCGCGCACGATCATTTCCAGCTTTGTTTACTATTTTTAATTTGTTAAATTTAACCCAGACGATGAGAAGTGGATATGATATTAATTATCCAGATCAAAGTATAGTGTAGAGGGGTGCACACTAAATTTCACCCTCAAACCCATGCATTTGGTAAAATTTAAGTTCAGGCATGTCCAAATTATGAAATGTTGCTTTCAAACCACACTTTGAGTCAAAGTAAAAGAAGTTACTTAAAGTTGAGCCAGAAGCATACGTAACTAACGTTATCATTTTTATTATAAGGATATGCAAATACAAATCACTTTATTATAAATTTGCTATTGATTAAAACCAAGATTGGAAAATTAAGTAAAATTAAATTTAATTCTGTACATGATAATCAAAAACATAGTTACGGGTGGTGTTTATTTTATGGTTTGCTACAGAATTTTTTCCTTTCCTTAGGCTTTGTGATTTTTTATTTTTATGGATACTTTATTCTTAGTTGTAGTTCCCTTTCCTTTTCTAATAATGTTCCAATAGATATGCTAAATTACATTTTTTTTTTCTTGTGATAAAGATATGTAAGAGTGGAGGAATCGGAGCTGTTCTACTATTTTGTTGAGTCAACAGGAAAGCCACGCATTGATCCTCTTCTCCTTTACTTGGTCGGAGGTCCTGGATGCTCTGCTTTAAATGGACTGTTCTACCAAATTGGTATGTTTTAATATATGTGCTACTCCTTTCAATGATGGAGTAAATAAAAAAATAGTTTAATTGTTTTTTGTTCTTTTATTATAATTAATGTGTAATTTTACCCCATTAATAAGTTTTTGCTCAAATTTAGTCTGTCAAATTTTCATTTGTTATAATACTCTTTCTCTTTATATTATTTTCAATTTTTTTACTCAAATAATGAGATGTTTAAGATAAATTTGAGATAATTTAAAAATAAAAAGTGTATGGTTAAAGTTTTGAAGAGGATAAAATATGGGCTTTATAGATTTTGGATGAAACATGATATTTTGATGGGAAAGTTTTAAGTGGAAGATGATTTAAAATGATTTAATTTGTTTAATTCATAAAGTTTTTTTTTTTGGTGAAAATTCATAAAGGTTTTGGTAAAGAAAAGAGAGAACTTAAGAATTTGAGGTGAAAAAAAACGGATGGAAAGATTTTATTTAATAATTAAAAATAAATAAATTTAATTGTATCAATAAAAAAGTTGAGGGACAAATTTTGAGCAAAAATTAAAAGATCTAAATCACAAATTAATAATAGTAGAAGAACCAAAAATACAACCAAGGTAAAGAAAGGAAAAAAAAAAAAAAAAGCTAAAAGAGGATACTCGCCAGCAGCCAAGTCACAATGGTTTATTTGATTCGTTTTGTTGGGGAAAAGTGATTTCTGGATTGCTTTGTTCAGTTCAATGAAAATCTTGATGATTTTTTTGTGTGACAAATAGACCATGTATGGATGAGGACAATGAGCATGTCATCAATGAAGTTGTTTTTGCCGAAACAAAGTTATTATTAGAAAGATAATATTTAACATAGCAAAAGAAAGTGTTGAAACTAGAAAACTGATGTCATGTGAGAATCACATATCTGAATCCTTCGTTTATTAATTTAACAGGAGATAATCAAACCCCTTTCCAATCTTTTCTCGGGTGAAGGTGGTTTTCACTAGCTAATCATTTCAGTACTCTGATGTGTTATTAATAGTTGTACGTTGAATCTTGGTGACAATAATCTCCCCAAAATCAAGTACCTCACTCGCGAGAAACAAGAAATCCTCAATCAGCTCAAATTTTAATCCGGTTTGTTTCTCCTCCTTAAGGTCCTCTGGCTTTCAATGGGACAGAGTATTCTGGGCGTATACCACAATTAATCTCAAGGTCATACGCCTGGACAAAGGTGAAAAACCTCACATTACTCCATTTTCCTCCACTATAATTTTCTTATCAATTTGTAATTATATTTGGTTGACAGTTATGTTAAAATTTTCTAGACAGCAAGCATAATATTTCTTGACGTTCCTGTTGGTACTGGCTTCTCCTATGCTACAACCCCACAAGGTTACCAGATCTCAGACACTATATCAGCTAGGCAGACTTACAAATTCTTGAGAAAGGTAAACTTCCACTATAGATAATACTTGCTAGTTAATAGTTATATTATCTTAACTAAAATGATGAGCAACGTGTATGTAACTTAAATTCATTTCACATGCAGTGGCTGATTGCACCCAGAATATATCTCAAATAGGCTCTATATTGCTACGGATTCATACAGTGGAATATTTGCGCCAATCATTTCACAGTATATATTAGATGGTAAGTTTTTAGTGACCAAGCTTTTCTTCTCTTTAACTGTAACGAGTATGCAAATGAAGGTTGGTTCGGTTGATAGGATTGAACAATGTCAACAAAAAGTTCTTGGGTTTGATTCTTACCTGTAATCTTTTCTTAGTAGGTGTTTTGTAAATATCATTATTCATTGTAAACCCTTCCGGAGTAGTGGCATGTCCTGACCCTGGAAGCTGGACAACCTTTTCTCACGTAAACTTTATACTACCCCGAAACTAAAGGTAAACAATATTCTGAAGCAAATTTAAATGATAATGACTATGGCTAAAAGTCCTATTTAAGATAGACGAATTTTGGGTTGAAATTTGATTGCAACTTCAACCTTCATAAGGCTTGTTAATCAGAACATCAAATTTCAACTCTACGGATCTAATTACGTGAGTCACAGAATCCAATTATAAACACAACATAATGGAGGTTTGAATTATCAATATTATCAATAAATCAAGCCAAATAATAGGTTTCCTTTACTATAATGTATTCGATGTTTGAAAAATTTCTTCTTGATCAGATTTGAATTAATTATTCATGAAGACAAAAATGTAATATTATATAAATATAAATATTAAGCTGTCAATATTGCTGGCCTAGTTTTTCTTCCCGATTAATGACTTGAAATTTGATAAATTTAAGAGTCAATAGGTATATATTATAAATAAATTTTGGAACCAGTTACCGAGACCCTGATGATTACCATATTAAGACAATGACTTTAATTTCGAAGACTAGTTGTGGCAAATGCAGGTAATGCAGCTGAACATCAGCCATATATATACTTAATAGTAAGTG
Source organism: Spatholobus suberectus (assembly GCA_004329165.1). Lineage (NCBI taxonomy): Eukaryota > Viridiplantae > Streptophyta > Magnoliopsida > Fabales > Fabaceae > Spatholobus > Spatholobus suberectus. The sequence continues at coordinate 5,072,769 of CM014729.1, read as the reverse complement.
ATGCATGGATTTCTGTAGTCGCTATGCATTATTTTCGGAGCTGTAAGAGATGACATCTTTTTTTAAAACATATTTCGGGGATTCCTGAGTGGCTCCCCACATAGTAATACCCCATTAGAGCACAATTCAAAAGTACACTATGCTCACAATATGGCACTCATGTCAGACAAGCTTTATGAGGTATACGGGTAATAGTTGTATGTTTTACTGCCTTCTAACAACTTACATATAATAATACAGTAAAACTTAGTCCTTGGAAATATTCCTCACTCACATTTTAATCCTTGAATTTATTTATATATACAAGTTAATCCTTTAATTGTATTACATTAGTCTTTTAGCTTAGTCAACCTGAGATACTAGAAGGACTACCTAACATAATATAAATTTTATAAATTTACGGACCAATAGTTATATATAAATAAATTCAGGGACTTACCATAAGGGATATTTTCAGGGACTAAAGTTTCCTACTAAAATTTACAAGCAAAAAAACTCTGGTCCTGTAGCTTTCATGTGAAGTTTATAATTGACAGGAAAATTTGGTGGTTCACATTGCATTCTCTTTCACAGGCAGCCAAAGAAAATTGCAATGGTTGGTACTATGAGGTAGACCCCTTAAATGCAAAATGTGGAAGCACTTCAACCAATAGCTCAGGTATTAAGGGCTACTAATATGTTAGAATTTTCAGGAAAACATGTCGTATACAATATTTTTTTCTCATAACATTTTAAAGTAATATATGTATTTGGATATTCATAATTGTAGTGCCTTGGTGATATTTATGAAGAAAATGTTCTGGAACCTAATTGTACTCGAGTATCACCAAAACCAGATGATGAATCGGCTCGAAGAGTTCTCAAAGAAGCCAGGCGTTTCCCGCATCCATCTCCAGAACATAAAGCTGAGGACTGGTGGTGCAAGGTTAAGATCTATGACTATATAGTTGCCCTTCATATATAATTTTATATATTCGTTATTACTAATATGATTTTCATAATTAAACTATTTAAATTTTGGTATTGCAGAATTTTGTTTATATACTTTCAGACATATGGGCAAACAATAAGACCGTTCAGGAAGCCCTATATGTTCGTGAGGTATATATGTGCATGTTAGTAGTCCATTGTTAATGCTACTTATGTTTTCTCTTATATTTCAACTACTTTTCCTCCGTCATGAAAACCAGGGAACAGCTCAGCGATGGTATACATGCAATCTAGTCCTCTATGACGCATACAATAAAGACATAAAAAATGTAGTTCCTTATCAGAAGAATCCAACCGAGACAGGTTTACAAGTATTACTTTACAAGTACGGAACCCTATTGCCTTTTCTTTTCCCCGTGGCCACCTCCATCTAGGACAAACTGTCGTGTAATACACCAAATTAGTCACTAAAATTATCAGCACCGGTCAAATTAACTTTTAAAATTATGAAAATGTCATTTTAGTTCTTAATTTATATTATAAATGAATGTAATTTTAATTCTTGAATACAAAAATAATGTTTATGTAAATTTAAAGGTTAAATTGACTGGTGTCCAGTAATATCAAAGACTAATTTAGCGTATTAATAACTTTAAATAATGGGTTTAAATTCTAGTTTTAGCATAAATTCTAGCGTATTAATCACTATATATTAATCAAAGTGTGTTTTTCAGTAATTTTCTTATTGTTAGATGAGTAACTATAAAAATCAATTTATACATCAAAACATTGTATACTATTTCATGCATCAAAATGCATGATCAAAGAAATAATGCATGTCCTAATCACGAAGTCCATAATTTTTTTAATTTTTATATCGACTTGTGAATGCTTTTAAGTTGCATAATTCCTCAGTAAGCCAAAATCAAAGTGAACTATTGCCTATGTTATGCAGGTACAGAGTTGTATATTCTAATACAGGATACCGCTTGACCTATGCAACTGTCAAGGTAAGAGAATGATATGTTTAACTGTTACTTCTTACGTTAACAAATTGCATTTGTATTGTATGTGAGTGAAACTAAAATTGACATCTCTCGACCAGGGATCAGGTCACTCTCCCACAGAGCACTTCCATGAACGATGCTTTGAGATGTTTGAAAGGTGGATCCATTTTTATCCTTTATAGTTTACAACTTCTTTCCAAGCAGCCCTATGATATTTCCACAAAATAAAGCTTCCAATCTGGCTATGTTCATTGATTATATGGAATTTGTGTATATCCATCCATCTATCTATATATCTATATCTATGTAAAGAAGACTTAAACTTTACATAGTCATTTATATAGAGACTTGAACTTTACACTAGCCATTGAATTTAATCAAATTTAATTATATTTAATGAAAAATAAAATGGTCTCACATTAATGATATTTATTATATAATTTCAATAATTGTAAGTTAATAATATATATTTCAAAACTAATGATAAAAAAAGTTAGATATATAGATACTATTATTATAACATTATATATTATATTAATACTTATGCTCAAATTTGTTTATTTTTTAAAATTAGTTACTTTAAAATATATTTTACAAACAATAATAATTAAAAGCAATGATTTTATAAATATGTAATTAAATTTAAAATAATTCGTAGCATTTTATTTTAATTAATAATTAAAGATAGAAATTAAGAGATAAATTATTATGTACATAAGTATACTTTATTATTTAATTTAGTTATTAAAATATATTTGATGAATAATAATAATTAAAATTAATGGTTTTATAAATATTATTTAAATTTAAAATGATTTATAATATTTTATTTTAATTAATAATTAAGGATTGAAATTAAGAAAAACGGATTAAATGAGCCAGTCAAGTCGACCTCACTCTAACTCCACCTGACAAATCACATGTAACTAGTTATAATATCCGTGCAACGCACGGGACATACAAACATATATTTATAAGTTTTATAATTATAGTTATTATATTAAAAAAATATGCATTTGAGTTTCTATAAAAGTTGATGTATATCATCCACATCAGTGCAATATAATGGCATCTGAATTTAGCTATTCCTAACTAAAGAAATCAATGTTTACCATCGACAGTAAGCAGCAATATAAATGATAATCACAATAGATCATTTAAAAAACAACATAATAATTTATTATTCCTGTAGGAAAGTAGACAAATAAATTTTAAAAAAGAAAGCATGTTTACACATTTAGATGAATGCAGAAAGTTAAATTTAAAAAAAATATATAAGCACACACAAACTTTACAGCTGATATAAAAAATATATGCTTACCTTTTAAAATTATTTATAAATGACCAAACTTTTGATTTCATGCAATGATATGGACCACACTTAAGAAGTATTAAAAGATATATTTTTAGAACACCTTATGTGTCAGATTAAAGACTATTCAAAGATATTTGATCATGAATTTTTATAAATCAAATTTGCTTGCTCAACTTGGTGAAGCTAGTCATTATAAAATTGCACTTCAGGGTAGGTGCAAAGCAAAAAATACATATAAGCTACTAATACATGTCAGCAAAAAATACATATCATCTTAAATCACTACAATGTTGCCTTAGTTTGATAAATAATCTTCGTTAGCATCAACATGAATTTCCTGCATTGTATAAGTGGATGGTTAGTTGAAATTTTTTCTACAAAATTGATGTTAAGTAAGCAAATTCTGAAAAGAAGAGTATTTTTTTTTTGGTTAGAATCAAAGGTCATACCTACAGGACCTTCCAAAAGCAGTGGTGTCAAATCTTGAATCAGTGATTTGTCCAAGTTGATGCTCTCAAAATATGGAACTTGAGACACACATGCACTTTTCTGTCAAGATAAATAATTTTAGGAAAAACAGACAAATAATTTACAAAACTTTAAAATAATTTCAAGATATTGATAAAGCTATTTAAATATCAATTACATGATATATCAGTCGAACAACTTATTCACTTGCTGTGATATATCAATGCAGCAAGTTATCCCCAATCAAGGTTCCATGTTCGAATATCCATCTTCTTTAAATCAAAATGGCTTAAAGAATAAATAAAAGCAAGCAAAACATAAGTATCATGTATCAAAAAGTATTAAAGTATGGAAGACAGCTTGCTAGATTGATATATCAGAAAGTATGGAAGTATGCAAGACAACACCATGAATTTGATTTGCTAAGAGTCACAACATTTTAAATGTGATATAAGCTTCTATATCATCTCTCTTTGCTGTCATAGATACATTCAAGTAAAAGGAGTAGATTTGATTCGTTATGAAAGTATCTATGCTTTATATAGACATCGGGCAGAATCTTATATCACACTCTTTTTGCTGTCATGAATACATTTAACATTCACTGTTGTCATTCAATTTCATTCAAGGTATAACTACTAAATTAGTGCAGCAAGAGGTAAAACCAACCTCATACAATAGCAACTAAATGGTGGCAGTGTATGAAGCATGGAACCATGCACAAAAATATTTACTTATTCCATTCATCCACTGCTTACATTAACCAATTTATTCTATTGAATTTGTTTAAAAAACAAATATACTCATGCTGACATGATCTTGTATATCAATATCATCTCTGCTTGCTGTCATGAAAACATTTAACTAAAGGTATATTAATATTGGTATGCTATATACTTCTTCACTGTATATAGGCCTAAGTTTCAGGACTGCAACCTTAAAATAGTCTCATTCAATACCAACTAAAGAATTCAATCTCCAAAGCATTCAAATATGCACACAAAAAGGGACTAAAAGAAGCTGCATGGTTGTGTGTAGCTATAAAATAGAAGGTCTAATGCTCAGACATATAGGTACCATGCTCAACTACTCTTACATGACTCACCATATCTATGCAGAAATTGTTGAGTAACTGCATCCGTTCACTGCTACCATTAGCCAAAAATTTCCTTTTCAAGTCATTTAGAACTCATATCCCAATGATTGACTCTTGTAAAAAGGTTCATCGTTCCGCATTCCTTCTTTCCTGAAAACAATTTTGCATGAATACCTTAAAGTGAATATGCCAACATGGTAAAAACTTTGCATAGCTAATATACATATGTTTTATTATATAGATGATAAAATTTTTGTTCTTTGCCTATTGTACCTCATCTGCTACAAATTCTGAAAAACCTCTCTGTACACCACATTTTTTGTAAACGTGCAGGCTGTCCCATTATCATCCAATATCAAAATTTACAAACCCTTCTTGGTTTTTACTCTATATACAGCAACATAGAGCTGCACATGTGTAAAGACAGGTCGTGGAAGATATAATCCCACCTTAGAAAGAGATTGTCCTTGACTCTTGTTTATGGTCATTGCAAAACATAGACAAACAGGAAATTGTCTTCTTTGAAACTTAAATGGGAAGCCAGGATCTGAAGGTACCAAGTCCATCCTTGGAATAAGAATTTTATCTCCAATGTTTTTCCCAGTGATTACAGTTGCCGTTATAATATTCTTCCCCAAATGATTCACCTGCAACCGTGTTCCATTACATAGACCACTTGCTTGATCAATGTTTCTCAGGAGCATTATAGGTACTCCAACCTTCAGCCTTAACCGATGATTTAGGATACCTGAACATGTAACATCATTCAAAAATTTAGAGGTAAACCATTCTCCTTGAATCTCAGAATCTTCATCTGAATGACATGGAGTGTCATAACTCAAATACTGTTTTTCATCACTAGGAATTAAAGAAAGAATATAGTCATTAACTTCTTCCATAGCTTCTAAAGTTGGAGCAAGGATTGCTTGCTCTTCAAAAAAAAGTACTTATCTTCATATTTTCCAATATATCAGGATAAACAAAGTCCACTAATGAAAGTAGAGGTTTGTCACTATGAGGAATCAACAAATCATCGAGTATGTCAATATCACTTTCACCATTTTCATTTGAATTCATGTTACCATCCCCAATTTTAAGGATCCAATTGGCAAATTCTTTTATTTCATTTGTAGATTGATCTATTTGTGCAGTACTTAACCTCATGTTACGAGTAAGCTTCAAAACTTTGCAATTTCCTCCAAATTCTAGACGAATCAATAGTTGCTGAAACCACATCTTGCTTTGACCCTTTTCTAACTACTAGAAAAATTTGCCTAAATTCACCACCCAAAACTATAACCTTTCCACCAAATGGTTTATCAACGCTTTCTGGACATTGGAATCTCATTATATCTCTCAAAGTGCGATCAAAAGCCTCAAAGCAAAATCTATTCATCATTGGAGCTTCATCCCATATGATGAGTTTTGTTTGTATAAGTAGCTTTGCACAATGACTTCCTTGATTAATATTGCAAGTAGATTCCTCATTGATAACCAATGGAATACAAAAAGTGGAATGTGTTGTTCTTCCTCTAGGTAACAACAAAGAAGCAATACCGCTTGAAGCAACATTAAGCACAATCATTCCTTGTGACCTTAGGGTAGCAGACAATGTTTTCCATACAAATGTTTTACCGATTCCACCATAACCATATAAAAAGAAAAACCCTCCTTTTTGAGCAAAAACTGATTGCATGATCTCATTATAAACACTAAATTGTTCCTCTGTCAATTGTTGTAAAAGAGACTTGTGTAATTCACCTAATTCACTTCTATCATAGTTCAACTCATCCACAATGAACTTATTCTGGAAAGTCAACATATCTGAAATCACTAGTAACGGCAAACAACCATAATCTTTTAAAGATCTTCCATTTGAATTCAGTAACTTCTCCAATTCTATAAGACAAAGATTTTGCAATTCATTGTCTTCAAGTTGAAGGCCTGGCAAAAAACAATAAAAAATAATCATAAATCTTTGAGCATGATTCATTAAGTTCAAAACTAATCAAGTTTTGTACCTGGTACATTGAGACTTTTTCTTCTTTGATACACAATGTCATCTGCTAACAATTTCCAGATGGAGTTCCAAACAACCTCTGGTTTTGACATTGCATTCATCACCAATAATGTAATAAACAATTTTCGCAATTGATTTCCAGATGCAATGTGACTGGCTTCATTAATTGCATCAATGTACTCCTTGTCATCAGCTAACAACCCCAAAGCATAACATGCCTCTTGAAAAGTGTTGTAAACCTTGCCATTAACTGTTTTGATACCTTGATAAGAGGTACAACCTCTTTGAATGGTCAACAACATTCTCATGTAGTATAATTCACTAGTCCCAGGTGGAACATAGGTAAGTCTCCCAATAGTAAAACCTTGCTTCCTCGGTTGCCATTTCCTCTCTCGGTTCACATAAACAAATTTAGTTGGAAACTCTGCATATGTGAGTTCGTTGCCCTCATCATATTTTTTGTTTGCTTCAAACCATGCTAGAAACATTGTTTGAAGTTCTTCATTATTGTTGACAACCACATCAATCCTGTCATCATCTTTAAAAAGAATTTGCTGTTGATTTAAAAGATGAAATAATAACCTTTGAATAGCCAGCCACCTCTCATGAATGTCAAAACCAAATATTCTCCAAGCTACCTCACATGGTGATATATACCTACAATCATAATACCGTTTAATCTCATCAAGTATAGGTGGCTTTTCTGAATTTTCTTCCGCATTGGTGATTTGCATGGTTGCTCTGTCAGGCCCTTTGTTGACATATTTAAATAAGTACTTGATTGAATTAGATTTATTACAATACTCTGTATTCACATGTGCTTGATACTTCATCAACAAAATTGGACTGTAAGGAACCACACTCCTATTATCCAACTTTATTCCATTTTTTCTATAAATATACCATCATCTTGCCGTCGGTAGCATGGATAGTCATCCTCATCAATTGTTGTTGATGATGTGAATTTTTTTGGATAGTACTTGGAACATCTTCTTTCTTTCATGCAAGGTGATTTCAAATTGGCAACTCCACATGGACCATGGATCATATACATTGCAACTGCATTTGACAATTTTTGATACAAAACTGGATGAGGTAGTTCAGCTGAAATTACTTTGTCAATATCCATTCCGTTCCTCAATTTATTCTCATTCTCCAACCATAGTAATATATGAGCATGCGGAAGTCCTCTTTTTTGGAACTCAACTGTGTACATCCCTAGTAATAGAAAATATAAAAAATTTAATCACAAACCCCAAGTGCATTGCATGAATAAAGAAGTTAAATTAAGATAAGGACTTACCTGCATTAACATTTCCAAATATTTTATTCTTCTTGAAATTTGTCATCAATTCATCAAGCTTCATCTTGAATACTCTAGATACAATGTCAGGTCTATCTACTGGTGTTAGATTCCTTTCACAAACAAATTCACATATGTCACTGCAATTTGTGTTACATGTAATTGTTATGAAAAGATCAGGATATCCATATCTTTTACAAATGGCCATAGCATCTTGACAATTATTGAACATATATCTCATTCCACCAGTAAAAGATGATGGCAATATTACACGCTTGCCAACAGAAGATGGATCAGTTTCTCCTCTAATAATAGCTTCATGTAGGCCACTAAGAACATCAAATCTAATTGTTTTTTGATTTGCTCTTATAAACGATAATCGTTGGGCCTCTATCATGGTATAACAATCAACTATAAACTGTTGAAACAATCTGCTAGCATTCATAATGTTCCCAAATTTAGCTTCTCTTTCTTGAATTCTAAACGCAATGAACTCCCTCATAGAGATTCGCTATCTTCCACGGCTTTTCCCACATGTGTTAGCATCTTTGATGGGAATATCCTCTTAATAACCATCTTTTCCATAAGGGAATATCAATGGATATTGCAATGGTAAAAATGCTGTGTGTGTTTCATGAATTCTACACAACTGATCGGACATTTTCTTTACAATAATGTCTCTACCAACTTCCATGTTATCAATATCACCCACTATCAAAGCTGCCACCTCATCTGATGTTGGGAGATTGTACGTTCTTGCATCCTTGCATCTACTTTGAAACAATCTCAAACTGAAATTTGATGTCTTATCATGTGTTACAAAATCTCTAACTCTTCTAAAGGATTAGGCAGGAACATTTTTATCATCAATCATTTTAGTCAAATCTTGAATCACTGATTTGTCAAATAATTGTAAATCTTTGCTTGACTTACAAAAACATATAAACTTGTAAATAAAACATTATAAACATTTGTTCATTCATAATTAATATTTGCAAGTATAGAAAAAATCATGAAACATACCCAAAGTGCTGAATTCGATTTTGTATTTCATTTTGCATATCATAGATATATAATTGTGCAAACTTGGGAATAGATCCATCTTCTGGCAACAAACTTCCGATGCGATGATAGTTCTGTCCACTAAGAATAAATTGAGGAGGACCACCCCCATCATTGATTGATGATTCTATCTTACCACCTATCGAAGTAAATGAGAACATGCTATTGTATGCTCTAATATTGTCTTTAAAATGATGGCTTCTATGATCTTCTCCAGACATTAAGGATAAAAGTAAATGTGGAGGTTTCTTCAAAAATGAAAGTTGTACTAATCCTTTCTGACAGCATATTGAAAAATGAACTTCCTTTACCTTCTTCGTCTTTTCAGATCTTTCTTGAAACCATACTTTAGCCTTGCAGTGTTGACATTCAATAGAAGGTTCACCAAAAACAACACATTCTACATCAAATTCATTATTCAACCTTAGGTTGAAGTACTTAAATAATAGTTGTAATTCATCATAAAAATAATTCTAGGACTTTGGGTATATAATACACCTTCTTTTTCAACCCTTGAGTACAATTCATAATGGAAATGAGATGTCATGTACTTTTCAGATAGGATACCTAATATCAAATAAATCAACATTAATTTAAATTCAATGGTTAAAAGCTGCCTATGTATATTAGATAATCAAATGAAATTACTGACATGAACTAATTTCAGGCTTATTGGAATGTTCCTCCTCATAATCTGAACTGAAATTCAATTGAGTTTTGCCAGCTTTCTGTAGTTTATCTGCAGGTTGTTTGCTAAATTTCCCATAATTCTGCCAAGGGGAAGGATTAGATACAATTGAATTTCCAAAAGATGGATATCTGTTTGATCCATGAACATATTGAATTGATTGATCAACGGCTGCTAAGAAGATAACAGTAATGTAAATATCTAAACTTAAAAATTCGACTCAAAATTTAATGATCTATTTTTAGTTGGTATATCTCCTGCTTAGAAACAAACAATATGAATAAGCATATTTTAGCACATGTACATCATGTAAGTATAGAATTTACCATCACATAATGTTGCAAATGGTTGTCTTTTTTTCTTTTCCATGCCCTTGTTGTGGACAGCATCTTGCAAATGCCTTGGCATCGTGTTTTCATCTGAACTCAACAACAAACATAAAGCAAGTCCATTAATAGTTTTATCAAACACTTGGAATATATTTTTCAACCAAAAAACATAACAAACCTGTCATAGTATTGCTTCTCTTCACTAACTTCTGATTCATAACCATCTTTCTTTTCATTCTAGCACATTTTGAAGAGCTACCTTCCATTTTCAAGCAAACCGTAGTTGCAAACTTTCTTGGAAGTTGTCATAATAGTTTTTTTTCTTCCTTAGCTTCTCAATTACCATCATCGCTCATATGGTTTTAGTTGCAATTTTTTTTTTTTGAAGAGATAGCTTCCATCTAGTTCCAGACCATGTACTCGGGAGGAATAGTTTTTAGTTTTTTTATTTTTAAGTTGGAAAAATGGGTTGACATTTAAGGTACCAGATGGTTTTTGGCTGTTTGTTCTATGTTTTTCCTTTGTCAGTATGTACCACAATAGTTTTGCACGAATTTAACTGATCTACATACCCCGCTTTAAAGCAAAAGCCCAAAAGCTATGCTATATACGTGCTTTGCTGTTTCCTTGGGTAGACCATAGTCTATACTTGCTTCTTTCATGTTTTAAACACGTATAGGGTAAAAACAACCTCAAAAGATAACTGTTTTGAAAGATTGAGGCAGCAAAAATGGTTTAGGATTCAGCTGTTCATGCTATCAGAAAATTAAAACTAATAAATTCAATAATTAGTTATTTGTAAAGATTTTACTTTGTTAATTTATATTAGCTTCTTATTGCTACTTTAAATAATGTTTTACACAAAGTTGTTAATCAAAAAATTAGAACTAATAAATTAAATAATTCTTTACGATACTTAATATATGACTTGAGTCTGTATAATTTATTTAACCATGTAACGGTAAATATTGTAAAACGAAGTTTTAAGGTTAATTTTACTAACTACGTGCACTACATTAATTGCATTTCCTTAGGTTGAGATAGTTATATAGACTCAAGAATTCACTCCTAAATCAAACATTTTGTGTCCAAAGGGTGGGACCATGTAGCCTCACCAAAATGAAAATGGATTTAGGTTAATTCAAAATACATGTAAATTTCAAATATAAAAATTAAACTCAGCCTTTAACTCAAGGCCTAAAAAGAAATTTGGGTTAAAAAAAAGAAGCACATCATAACAACATATTTAGTCTTATATGTAAACATTCCTATTTCATCAATCCTATGTGAACAGTCTACATGAAGATATTTATTTTTGTGATATGCTTATGGTTAAATTATCCATCTTTTAGAATGTACATATTTAATTTAGGATTTGGATATTAATAAATTTCTTTATTGAAATTTCTTTTTGGTGTATGACCGACGCATTGGTTTCTATATCTTTGTGAAACCATGGTTGTTGCATGTAGTTTGTTTGATGGTCCATTTATTGAATTTAATCAATGCAATTTTTTGGGACTTTAGAATTTAATCAAGGCAGTTGAAGTGCTTCCAGAATTATGGAAACTTGCTGATTGTCCACGTGAAGCTATTTTGTCTTACCGGAGAGCACTCCGTCATCAATGGAACTTTGATGCAGAGACTATAGCAAAGATTCAGAAAGAATTTGTTGCTTTTCTTCTATGTAGTGGAGGAGAAGCAACACCCCCTAATCTTCGTTCCCAAATGAATGGCTCATTTGTACCTAGAAATAACATAGGAGAGGCTATACTTCTTTTAATGATCTTGTTAAGAAAGGTCTCTCTAACAGAATTGAGTAGGATCCTTCAATGTTAGACCACCTTTCATTTGCACTGTCTGTTTCAGGAGATTTGACAACTTTAGCCAATCAATTGGAAGAATTGCTTCCTGGGGCTATCCATAGAAATGAAAGGTACTATGCTCTAGCTCTTAGTTATTATGGAGCAAGTAAGGACTTGGTAGCGCTGGATCTTCTCAGAAAATTGTTACGCAATAGAAAGGACCAAAACCATGTTCTTCGTTTGTTAATGGTTTCTAAGATTTGTTGTGAGAGCTCTAGTCTGGCAGAAGAAGGAGTAAGCTTTGCTCAGAGAGTGCTTGACAGCTTGGACGGCAGATGTGATGAGCTAGAAAATCTTGCCAATTTCTTTCTTGGTGTTTCACTTTCAGCAAAATCGAAATTGGCCATTTCTGATTCTAAGAGGTTTAGGAGACAATCTAAGGCACTTCATGCTCTAAAAACTGCTGGCAAAATGACCAAAATGAGAACCCCCTTATACTGTACCATCTCAGTTTGGAATATGTAGAACAAAGGAAGTTAGATGCTGCACTTTATCATAGAAAGTGCTTTCTAAAACTGGAAGGTGATTCTAATATTAAAGGATGGTTACTGTTAGCCCAAATATTAGCTACTCAAAAACAGTTTTTGGATGCCGAATCTATTATCAATGCTGCTTTGGATCAGACTGGAAAATGGGATCAGGGTGATTTGTTGCGAACAAAAGCTAAACTTCAAATTGCACAGGGCCAGTTAAGGAGTGCTATTGAGACATATACTCAACTTCTTGTTGTTCTTCAAATTCAGAGTAAAGGTTTTGGTTCTGGGAAGAAGCATAGTAAAAAACTGAAACAAACTTGTTTAAACACAATGTTGCTAACAGCTAAAAAATATTTTAAAATGCTATAATTTTCAATGTTTGACTTCCAGCTTATGTTGCAGCAATCAAAATCAACATAAATAAAAGGCAGCATCAAAATAAATTCAACATAGTATTCCCAACATTGTACTTCAAAATCAGATACTAACAAAATATATGAGTCCAGAAAGTAATACTCAAATTCCCCACATTAAATAAAGTTCACCACATCAAACTAATTTGTCCACAAATTAAACTTCTTAACAAAAAAAAAAAAAACACTAATGTCAACAAAATACATACTGGTCCACAAATTTATATGGCAAAAATACAAATTGATCCTTCTCAAAATACAAACGCTTCAGTCCTTTTCAATCTTGATGTTCTTCTTCAAGTGCTTCAATGGCAATTCAAACTCAAATTTTGTCTCTTCAGGTGTACTCCTTTTTACAGGAGTTAAGTCCTTCAAATTGTTTCCCAAATTAGCTGCTTCCTTTTCTGTAGACTGCCCAGCAAAATAGAATTTAGTTCGTAACAATAACTATATCTACGTGCAATAAAACTCAATTGACTAACATTAACACATACTATTAACTCACCACATCCATTATAATGGATGAATCAAGATTATCATTTGATTCTGGTGCTAATTTAATCTCTGATACATTCAGTTCACTTGCATCAAAACTCTTAAGAGGAATAAACTCTTCCAAGCCCTTTGATAAAGCAATTTCACCCCTATCATCAGTTTGAGACTCAGTCTCAACACCTGCTGTGAGAACTTAGTTAATAGATCCTGTAAAAAGCAATAAAAAAAAACTTCATAATCTGTCCAAAATCCTAATCCCTAATTAACTAACAATAAGAAATATATTTCAATTACTTGTGCCAAAAGACTGGGTGAGTCCCTAGTCATCGTTTCATGTTTATTAGTCAAATATTGAGTCACAGAACCCACATTCACATCCTGAATGAAAATACAATAACAGATTTATCATTGTAAACACTATATCATACATAAAATAAAATCATGACAACATATATAGGAACCACAAACACATAAAAAAAATACCATTGAATGCATGACAGTATCCTTGAACTTCTTCTATTGAGACATCATTGCAAATTTTCTTCACTCGAAATGACTGCTCAAATCTCGAATTTTCAACATTCTTTAACTCCACCTTGAAAATGAAACTCTTGTCTATCAAATTAGATATTTCCTTAGGGAAAGCACCATGCACAGCCCTCTATAACAAAAAAAATAAAATGATTCACATTATAACATTAGCTGTAATAGAAAAAATAAAAACAAAAAACTATTAGTAAATCAAATTTGTCTAAACCTTCTCTTGAGCCTCAAACATCTCTGCGCATGACTTGTTGAAAAGAAGAGTTGCATCTCTATCAAAGATCACAAAAGTTGCAGAATCGGTATCATCAATAACACGCACCTTGATACGATATCTACAATATCATCCACAAATAAAATCAAATAAAACATTCACAAAGATTTAAATCATAAATTAAAAAATAACATAATATGCATTTTTAACTTTTACCTTGGAACAACCTTCATCACATGCTTGTTACACTTCTCGCAGAAAAACATTTTTGAGTTCGTATATACTGACTTGTTGCAAATACAAGCAGTATACCACCAGTCCTCATTATCAATAATGTGTTTCACTGTAGGAAAATACTGCATAGGATGATTCCTACATCCATATCCATATTCATATTTCTATGTTTAAACGAAGACAAACCATCAAGAGACAAAATATAAAATAAAAGCAAATATAAAATGAAAACATCTTTAGACCTCTTTGCAGTCTTTTAATTCCTCAATTGTCTTCCTAGTAGTCACTTCCAAAAAGTCTTCAGCAATATTAGCTTCAGATGAATGAGTTAACTGACTCAATTGCTGGGATGGTGATTCCATTACCTCAATCATCCTTCTTGCAATAAGACAAATAAACTTCTTAAGGTAACATATTTAAAGTTAAAGTTGATCAAACACTAAACACAAACAAAACTGATATGACATAACCTTTTCCTAAGCTTTACAGCATCATCATCCTTTGGATTAAATATCAACTTTGTACAGTTCATGCAATTTTGAAGATTAAATTTGTCTTCTTAGGATAATCACAATGTTAGCAATTTTTTCTAAGATATTAACCAAAAACTCTATATGACAAACTTAAATAGATAATGCAAACTTTTTTTTACCTTGAAAGCACTTTACTTTCCCAAACTGTACTAAGACAACAACATTTTGCACTTCACCAGATGCTAAAAATGTGTTAAGTTCATCAACATAATCCCCGAATAGAGTACACTCAATCTTATACCTTTTTAAACAACAAAATCTTAGTCACACCACTATATTAGTATTTGCAAATGGAATGAATCTAAAACTTACCCATCGGGCTCTATACAAATTATATTAATTTTTGTCTTCTTGCCATTTCTATCCAACTCCCTCTCGGTTCCAATACCAGTAAGCAAACCCATGACATCTGTTACAAAGAGTTCATTAGACAAATAAATAACAATAATAATAATAATAAACACCAAGCACAGTTCATGTCAAGTTTACACTTACCAACTAAAAAATCAGTGTCAAACCCACTCGCAACAATATGAGAAATAGGTACAATATCATACATACTTCCAGGCACCAAACCATTCTCCAGCAAGACTACCTTTGTTGAAAATTGCAAGTTCAACTTGTAACTATGACGACATGTTCTATAATTGTCTCCATTTGCAGCAACACCAAAATATTGGAAAGAGTAAACACAGCCCTCACGAATATCCTTCTGGAACTTATAGATGAGAGTTTTCCTCACAGAAGCATGGACTCTATCTCCTTAAAAAGCAAAAATGGTCATGCAATATAGTTGTCAATTACTGGGAAAAAAAAACTATACTATATACAATTGGATAAAAATAAACAAACTAAAACTGTTTAAAAATCTCACAACCTTCTTGTCCATTAGTACCATCTCCATGCAGAATGGTAATTTTTGCTTTGAGATGTCAAAAACCAACCAAAGACGAACTACCCTTGCCACATGATCCAACTTTCTTTCTCAGGAGAAATTTCAGCAATACAATTAAATTTGGTAGAGATTTTCACTCAAGCTCCACACAACTTAGTTCCAAAGTGAAAAGCCATGAACACGCACAATATATATAGATAGTAATCAAAACCCTAAGAAAGCAATTTGTGCAATTAAAAAAAAATTCAGTTTAAGGATTCAAATTCAAATTCAAATTTTGGATTCAAACCAAATAAAAGCGAATCCAAACCTTTTCCCAGCTATTTGCTACCTCTGTAGTAGGTCAACCTTAAGGCGGAAAGAAAAAATACGTCAATAGCTTATTCCAATGGTCTCTATGGTTGCAATTGAGATGAAAAAGGAAGCTCCTTGCCAGTCTACAACCTGCAGCTCCCTATCTTCAGAACACAAAACTTTGCCACTTTCATGTTTGGGGAAAAAAAAGGGGTCTGCACATTTAAAAAAAAAGAGCACATACCACTCTTTCAATTATAAGTTTTGAACCCCTAAAGAGTGTACGTTGGACAATCACACGCGGTAGCTTTTCCCTTTGGTTTTTGCATAAGCCCAATATAACATTCAGCCAAACATAACCACAGCCCGATAGCTTTTCCCAAAGTGGATAGTTTTTTAAAACAACAATTTTTCCAGGAGCCTTAAGAAGCTGCCACGTATAAAAATTTACCCCAACAGTGGCTTCCAAATGTATAGAGTATAGATAGGTGCGTTTAGTTAGTCACATAGAATTAAAAAAATTTGCATTCTTCGGAAATAGTGCACTGAATTTTAAGATATGTTAAAACCACTGTGAGTTTAATTTCTTACATTAGTGTAAAGAATTTTATATGAAAAATCAATTAAAAATCAATTTAAATATATCATAATTTATAATTGAATAACAGTGTAAATATTGTGAATAGATTTCAATTAAATTCAAATTCTATTAATCATGTATATTTAATAAGCAGTAATTAAATTCAAATTCTATTAATCATGTATATTTTATAAGCAAGATGCTTCATGAAGCTTTAAGATATTGTGACACTAATTATGTTAGTGGCATAACACCGATTCGGCAAGATTAAGAGTGGTGTCTTGGTACGGTAAGAAAAAGTCTACCATATAATTAGGAAGGATTTTTCAACAAAAACAAAGTCTTGAAAATAAAAATTTTGGTTCTTAGTTCTTTTATAATGTGAGAGAAAACTAATAATATTATTTGATTCTATTTTCTCGAAAGCTATGAATTGTCTCTCTAACTACATTTTTACTATTTTCTTCGTGACGACTTAAGGTGAATCTTTTAGGTCAGTGACTCTTATAACTATAGCTTGTGCTTGAAAGATTGTATCCTCAATCCTCATAGATAGTAAGCGAATATATGAGTGTACAATGAATAATGGTCTGTTACAGAAAACAAGGTTGCCTTCCATATACGGCATTAGTAAGTCAATTCTAAAGTATTTTGTAACTGAACAATTACCTTAAGGCATAAAGAGTGTTAGGAATAACCTTTACAAAATTGACTTGCATTGCATACATATTAATATTTATTTTTCTAATATAGTAATAAATATGGCATCAGTAATTTATACAATTAAGGATATTCAATTTGTACACCAAAAAAATTTATAGTCAGTACACCAAAAAAAAATAAAAATACAATTACGGATACACCCCATTTGTTGCGTACATATTTAATTTTCTTCAAGGCAATGATTAAAAAACTAGATTAAACCTACACTGATTATCCACAACCAAAGAAATGGAACACATAAGCATTTAGTTTTTGATGCTTTAACGAATGATAATTAAAAGAAAGATGTAAATCTTTTCTTGGAAGCAATTTTAATTAAGATTTGCCACCTTTTTCACTTAGGCTATGATTTGTTAGTACATGGACAAAGATGATGTGTTGTGCAGTGTGTTAACCCATTGACAAGTATACCAATTCACGTAAGTAAACAATGATGAGTAGAGTATCGTTTTTCAAAAGACTTGCGTAATACTAAATTTTTCACGCTAAATGCTAGCAAGAGAAATATTCACGCAAATAAATTAAACATTCAAATTGGAATTTATAAGAACACATAAAATGAAAATATTGAGTTAAATGGCAATAGACGAAAACATTGGGGTTTGACTACACTAGTCATCATCTCATGCAACATAAAGATTACCTATTGAGTTTGTATCCTATTCATTACCATTAACCCACAAGTTTGTCCAAACCCTAGTCCCTTAGTTAAGTGGACCTAAGTTATTTGGTTAAGCCATCAATCCCTTGATTAGCTAACCCAAACAACTTGCTTTAAGAAAGAGGTTGAGAGATGGCTAATAAATCTAATAAATCATGTTCCATTCTTAAAGACAAGATTTATTAAATGTTCTCTTCAATTCTATGATAAGAAAGAGTTTTCTAAAATCAATCAAAACAATAAAAATAAGTCATGGAAGATCAAACCATAACAAGCATTAAACATGAAAGTAAAGACACCAATGAATACAATATAAAGCTCAATAAATAACTTAGAATGTATACATTAGAGTAGATTAGTTACATCAAACTTCAACTGGGGGGAGGATTAGCCATTCATTAATGAGTGAACTAAACAAAAAGGAGTAGAAATTATGATCTTGGATTGAGGCTTCAAGAAGATGCTTCCCAACACTGTTCTTATGAACCCTTGGACAAAAAATAGCAGATTGAATCAAATAGCCAAAAAGTTGCTTCCTTTACTCTTTTTGTCGCGCCTTTGTTAAGTGAGGTGGCATTCTTCTTGCTTGGTGAGAACATGTCTCACTGAGCGAAAGTCTGCACTATGTGGTCTTTGGAGTGAGAGCCTTGACTGCTCTTTGGACTAGATTTTGTTGAGCAAGTGCTTTACTTGCTCAACAAGCTTGGGCAGCTAGACTTCTTTCTTTTGGCCTCCTTTTTTGCTTCAATCCTTTGTCTTCACTTCCTCCAAAAATTCATCAAACAGACGATTAAAATGCCTAAAATGTAATATTCTATTTCTAGGTGCTACTTGCTTATAATTAACTGAAACTTGTGTTTAAACAAAGCTTTAATTCGAAAAGGAGGGTGATAAATACACAAATAGATGCCAAAAAGATAAACATGATTGGCACTTATCACAATGTTGCAAGATAATTTCATACTTTTGGCTTCATTTGATGTGCTAAAAGCATGATACTAAACATTACAAATATAATTGTTTAACGTTTAATTTAAAAAAAAATGGAACAACATAAATCAAATGAAAATGGACAGGACAAAAGCTCGATTTATTAAATCGTGAGACAACTTTTTTGTTCTAACTACAAAATACTCAAAAAAATAAAAATACTCACTTTTATTTTTCATTTAATAACTATGTTTTTTTTTTTCTCTTGTGTCTCCTTGCCACTATTGTGGTCACTAAGGGTGTTCATCAACCGATCCAAACCGAATCAAACTATAGTAACCAAACCAAAAACTTGATAACCAATCTAATCGAAAATCGAATAAACCGAAAACCAAAAAAAATCGCATTTTTAATTGGATTGGATCGGTTTTCGGTTCCCTCAATGAAAACTGATCCAATCCAAACCGAGCCGATCTATTATGTTTTTTACCTGAAATTTCATAGTCCCTTACAGGCTTACACAATTCGCGGCTCAAGCCCAATACTTACCAAGTCCCTCACTTCCCTTAACCTAGATAAAAAATAGACATCACCCTCGCGCCTCGTGTTGCACCTTCTCTCGTCCATGCCGACACTTCTCCCTGCGCCTCCTCTGGTCCTCCTTGTCGCACATCCTACCACTGTGCCTCCTTCCCGTTGCATCTCATCCCATCGCGACGTCCTCCCTATCTTGCGTCCTCGGCGTTGCATGTCCTCTCGTTGCGCCTACTTGCCATCAAGCGTCCTCCATGTCGCACATCCTCACATCGTGACCTCGACTCCTCCTCGAGTCCTCATCGTGCCTCCTCTTGTCGCGTCTCCTCCCACAGCGCCTCCTCTTGCGAGTGCTTCAGCGACTCCTCTGCATTTACTAGTGGTGGGTTTATGTTTATTGTTTCTTTTTATTTTTTTAATTTTATAGCTCTTTTTCTTAATTAAAATACTGCATGTAAGTATTAACAGCATAAATAATTTGGGAATTTTTCTATCATCCAGTCTAATGGGTTTGGTCCCTAATGGGTTTCTGCCCTTGTTTTTGTTTCTTGGTTTGCTTGTGATTCTATTGTGATGTCTTCCTTGGTGCATTGAAAGGTGACCAAATTTCGAATGCCTATAAACTATTTGATAGAATGCCTGAACGGGATGTGATTGTTTGGAGTGCTATGATTGTTGTTGCTGTCCAAATTCATTGTTGTACACATATTTACTTAAATATGTAATGATCTTTTTTACTATTATAATGAGTATTCATTTGTATTTTAAATTACATAAGCATCCAAAGTTTCATGCATGAAAAGTTTCATTAATAAACTTCATTGTTGTTATGTTGATAACTATAAATGAAAATGAGTAAGAGCTTATTGCATGTTGATAATGGATATATCACATAGTATTTCATTTTCTCTACTTATTTATGGATTCTGCATATGTATTTAATGGAAATAGATCATTTTTATTGATTATTTTAGTAAGTGGACCTTTCCTTTTTTTGTATGGCAGGAATGCTGGGTAGGCATTTTATTGACATTGGGAAGAATGAAGTTAAGAACTTCATAGTTTGGAAGATGCCAAGAAATGCAAGAATTTGGAGTGTATTTTGTTGACTTTGCTGATTTAGAATTACTGACTTTACTAGTTTGTAATTGCTGACTTTGTTATGTATTTTGTTGACAATGTTAGTTTTTATGTATTTCAATCATGTTGTCTATTATGTATTTTTATTAAGAGATTTTAAGACAATTTGGAATCATTGTTACCATTTTTATGAAGTATGAACTATGAATTGCTGTATCATTATTTTTAAATCTCAAAGCATACAACTCTTTAGTTTTTTTTGCAAAGCCAAATAAAAAAGAATTTATTATGCAAAACCAATGCTTAAAGCATGAGTAGTGTCTTGAACAAACCAATAACTAATTCAATCGAAGCTA
Organism: Spatholobus suberectus; assembly: GCA_004329165.1. Lineage (NCBI taxonomy): Eukaryota > Viridiplantae > Streptophyta > Magnoliopsida > Fabales > Fabaceae > Spatholobus > Spatholobus suberectus. Next base: position 5,051,725 of record CM014729.1, on the reverse strand, counting down.
AAATAAATAGAATCAAATTGGATTGGATTTGATTTTAAACACAAATTGATTGGATTGGCAAAGGACAAAACCGAAAGGATTGGATCGGATGGTTTTTTTTGCCTCAAAACCAATTCGATCCAATCTGGGAACACCTGTAGTGGTCACCTTCACCGTTGACATCATTGTCGTCATTGCTACCATCATCACTGCTATGAAAGTGTGAGAAACCGGCCTAACTACATTTAGGACACCCATAGTTGTGAAAAATTGAAAACCTAAATGAAATATATTTATATTTTTCTTTTATATTTTACTTCAAGTCATTAAATAAGTAATCACAAAGCGTAATAAACTTCGTAAGTGTTAAAAGAAGAAGAAGAAGAAGAAGACGTATTGACAACAATATTGAAAATTCATTTACTTTTCATAAATTATATTCTTGTATATTAGTTACATTTATGCAAGTTTAATTTTCATGTATTGTTTATTACAGTTAGTCAGTTTTATGTAAATTTTGTTATTGTATTGTTTTGTTAACAATAGACCATCCCCTATATAAAAAAAAACTTTTGAATAATAGTCATTTCATTTTCGTTCACTACTTTCTCCTCTAAGATGGTATCAGAAGTTTTTCTCACTTTTGCATAGCCATCATTTTCATCTTGGTGCATCATGATCACCTTCTCTTTCATTCTTAAGGTTATGTACCTTATTGTTTTCTATCATAGATTATTCCAATCCATTCTTTTTACCCTTTAGACATCCCTAGGATGGTGCTGGTCTAGCAACCTCTTATAAGAGATAACTATTGCTTATGGCGTTCTACCATGCTCATGGCCTTGAGTACCAAAACAAAGTGTGCTTCATTAATGGCTCCTTTCAGCTAATAATTATGATTCCAGATATTAATCATGGTTGAAGAACAATAATATTGTCTCTTCTTCATTGCTAAACTCCAATTCTAAAGAAATTCAAACTAATATGCTTTCACAACGGTGGAGATATAGAATGATTTCACAAAACGCTTTCAACAAGAGAATGGGCCACACATCTTTCAGTTGAAGAAAGATATTCTCACTTGCACCCAAGGCTCTCCTTCTTTGAGCCTAGTACTTCACCAAGATCAAGCTATGTGGGAAGAGCTTAGTGAGAATAAGGGACGTCAAAATGAGCTCAACTTGGCATGTTGACCTGTATAACTCACCCAAACGAGTTAGGTTGTTCAATCCTCCAACTTGCATAATTCAACTTGCACAAATCACCAACCTAACGGGTCAAATGACGGGTTGGGTTAGGTTGACCTGTTTGGTTGTCCTTTTTTTTTTTCTTCACATACATTATGGTTTTCAGTAGCACAAGACACTCACATTTATCTATATTAGGATTGAGTGATTGAAATTATAGTTTCTTGTTATTTAAATATATGAAGTCCCAAGAAGACAAATTTTTGTGGTGATTAAAGTTTAAAGCTTATGATTATCTATTAAGTATTAAATTGGTTTCTTGATTTACTAGTTTTATAATTTTTTTAATTATACTTGATCATAAAATTTGAGAAAAATTTAAGGTATATAGAATAATTAAATATTTGTATTTTTTAATGAATTGGCGGGTCAATCCAACCCAACTCGCCAACCTATCATGGGTTGGGATGGGATTTTTGACCCAATGAAAAACGGGTTCAACCTAGTGAGAATAAACCAATATTCACGGATTTTATATTATACTCTATGATTACTTGTTTAATTACGTGAAGAAAAATATAAAAGAAAATATAAATGCATTTTATTACTCTTTTAAATATTTACATAAAAAATCTAATTACTTTTTTGTTCTCTAACTATGATTATGTTCCAACGTTTCTCACTTAATAATTAAATTTATTCAAACGTTATTTGTTTTTATTATAATAAAAAGCAAAATGTAAAACATATAGTACCACAATACCAGACAAAGTGCTAATCTATCTATTTATATCTATCTACATATAATAAAAAATACAATTGATCATAAATATTAATATAGTACTTAATATTACTAATGTATTATTTATATAAAAATATAAATAAAAAGTTTTTTAAAAGTATTAAATATTATATTTATTAAATATAATGTATTTATTAAATTTAATAAATAAAATTTAAATTTTTGAATACATAATATATTCAATGTAAAAGTCTTTTTATTTTAATATAATAGTTAAGATGTTATTAAACATATAACATTTCAAATATGAATTTATGTATATTCAAAAATATTATTAAATAAAAAGTAATTACTGTAGAATCTAATATATATATGTGTGTGTGTGTGTGTGTGTGTGTGTGTGTGTATGTATATATATATATATAAATATAAATTAAAAATTATTATTTTTACTATTGCTTAAAAATATTTAATAAAATATATTTTAAACAGAAAAATGTAGCATTTATACAAATAATAAATAAATACATTTTTTCCTAATAATAAAAATTATTGTATTTATTAATATAATATATCATTAATTTTATAATGTTATTAAATATATTTATTTATTACATAATAATATAATATCATTATTAAATGTATAACTTTTCATTTGAACCTATATATGTTAAAAATAAAATATTAAATAAAAATAATTACAAAATTAATTTTTTTACAATAATAAAGTTTTAACTTATATGTGTGTGTATTAAATTCTATAATAGGTGTTTAATTTTTTAATATTTTTTAACATATATAAATTCATATAAAAATTATTCATTTAAATAAATATTATATTTATTAAATTTAACAAAATCTATTATATTTTAATAATTATACTTTTAATAAATTATAAAATTTTTTAAATATTATATTTAATAAATACGATAATTATTACTATATAATAAAAATATCTTCATTTATTTATTTATTTGTATAAATGCTACATTTTTCTATTTCCTAAAATAGTTTTTTGAAACGATAATAAAAAGAATAAAATTTGAATATATATATATATATATATATAGGTATTAAATTCTATAGTAGTTGCTTTTTATTTAATTATATATTTTTAATCAACATAAATTCATATGAAAAGCCACATGTGTGATAGACACATGTTAAATTTATTAATGTAATAAATGTATTATATTTTATAAGTATAAAATTTAATAATATTATTAAAGTTAATAATATACTTATTTAATAAATACAATAATAATATTATGTAAGGAAAAAAATATTTTTGTTTATATATTAATATATTTATTAAATACTATGTTAAACAATAAAAAAAGATATTCTAATATATTCTAATATAAATTTTAAAATAAGTACGTTCACAAGTTATAGCTATACCCATTTTAAAATACATTTAAGATGTAATTTATAATGTACTTCTAAAAAATTAAGTGAGTGTATGATAATAAATCTCTTAATAATTAAAAATATTAATTCTTAATATATATATATATAATCGTATGAATAATCATACATGTAATAAGCATATATTTCATTTATTAATATTTCTTTTCAAGTCTAATTTACTTATAGATAGATAAATATATCGATAGATTGAGACATTGACCGGTACTTCATGTTTTACATTTTATTTTTTATTATAACAAAAATAAAAATAAAAAACATTTTTTAATTAATTTAATTATGAAATGAGAAACGTTGAAACATAATTATAGTTAAAGAAGAAGAAAAAGTATTTATGTTTTTCATGTAGTAATAAATATTTAAAGGAGTAATAAAATCCATTTACTGCAAATTCCTTTTATATTTCACTCCAAATCATTAAACAAGCAAGCAATCGATCACAATTCACAAACCGTAATAAACATCAACGAAGTGTGAAAAAAAGACGACGCACGGGGAACAAAATTGAATATCTATATCTATTTATTTATGTTTAAAAAGAACATATGGGAGAACAGTGGTGCAAGGAAAAAGGGAGCGAGCTAGTTTCTGGGGCTATGTCTCGTGACTAGTCACTGATCAGTAATCGGTTTCCTTTGTGTGTCAACTTGATCGGGGCGAAGATGGAGGCAGCGTTGAAGTTGGAGTCACTTGCGTGCATAGACTCCACCAGTCTCTCTCACTCCGAGCTCCTCGCCCTTTCTCTCTCCTCTCTCTGCGCCTTCGACGTTCGCTCCACCCATGACCTCGTCACTCCCAAGATCGACCCCGCGCTCTTCAACGAGAGCGCGGGCTCCCGCCGCCAGACCTACTCCCGGCCGCAGTCCTCCCCCACGGGGCGGCGCCGCCGCCTCGCCGGCCTCCTCCCCGCGCCAAAGCTCCCTCCGCTCCCCGCCCACGACCCGGAGAACGCCGAAAACCGCGTCATAATCGATTACCTCAAGCAGCTCATCAGAGAGGACCCGAAGTTCGACCTGGTCGAACTCGCCCCGCCCTCGGCTCCCCAGCCCAGGAAGCGGAAGCGAGGGCGGAAGCCCAAAGTGAAGGTCCACTTGGAAGAGTGCTACCGCGGAATGGACATGGTTAACAGAAACGGCGTCGCTGTGGATCTCTCCGCGTTGGCCAGCGCCGAGGACCCCTTCGCGGAGGAGCTGAAGAGACGCACCGAGGGTTTGCGGAACGAGGAGGAGTTGTTAGGGTTTTTGAGGGATTTGCCGGGGCAGTGGGGGAGCCGCCGGAAGAAGCGGAGGATCGTCGACGCCGCGGATTTCGGCGATGTGTTGCCGCTTCGCTGGAAGCTTCTCCTCGGCTTGAAGAGGAAGGACGGTCGCGCCTGGATCTATTGCCGCAGATACATTAGGTTTTGTTCTTGTTCCTTTGCTTGCTGGTTTTCTTTTTCGCTGTTGTTTGTTCCTTAGGGCTTATGCGTTTGATAATCCGCCGCAGCCCCAGTGGAGAGCATTTTGTGTCTTGCAAAGAGGTTTCCTCGTATTTGCAGTCTCTTTTGGGTCATGGTGATGCGCAGTTGCAAATTAGTCGAAGGAGTGAAAATGTAGTGCAAGAACAGAGAGTGACTGCTGAAAATGTAAGTACACGTGTTGCCACCGTTGTCGATGTGTTAAGGATTTGGCTCTCTGAGTACTTTGGTGGATAAGATGCACACTCACAATCATTGATTAGAAAATTAATGGTCGAGAATAGTGATGAAATTAAGTACAATCTTAACCGTTAGATTTTCTAATTAATGGTTATTATTGCATTTTATCCTCTAAAGTGCATATCCTCACTTTAGAGGAGTCAACTCTGTTTGTTAAATGTTATTGTGGAGATTTATGGGCTGTGTGTGCTTGTGCTGCAGTCTATGGTTGTTACCCAGGACCATCAAGATCAGAGGCAGATTGTGGCTGCTAACTCGGATGTGTCTGGTTTGTCTGCTGCTAATGAACGAGTGAAGGAGGTTGCCTTGTTGGGTATTGAAAATCTTGCAGATGTGCAGATTCATGACCTGTTTGAATGTCGCAAGTGCAGCATGAGCTTTGAAGAGAAGGATTCGTACTTGCAGCACCTGTTATCATTTCACCAGAGGACGACGAGGCGGTACCGGCTTGGTTCGTCTGTTGGAGATGGAGTTATAATTAAAGATGGGAAGTTTGAGTGCCAGTTCTGTCATAAGGTGTTCCTAGAAAGGCGTCGCTACAATGGTCATGTGGGGATCCATGTTAGGAATTATGTGAGGAGAGTTGAAGATTCGCCAGGTCAGGCAAATGCCCAGAAGACGGACAAGTCTCCAGTCAGGGAGGACGTGCCTTTAAGGATATCTAAGATGGATGCCCTCATTGAAATTGCTCAAAACTCTATTATGGAGGATTCTGTCACGGAAGCCCATAGTTCAGCTAAACTGAGTAGGATTCCTGCTTCAGATATTGCTGTTGGTTATTTAGATCAAGACGGAAACTCTGAATCTCCGATCAGTGAACAGCAGATGACTGGAAAAAATGTGGATCATGATTTGGATGGAAAAGTAGAGGAAATAGATGATGATAACCATGTGATAGATGTAAAGATGGTTACTTTTCTAGATAACATGTGTTTGTTATCTGTAAATAAGCAAGATGTTAATGCATCTGAGACTTCTAAGGTAAAAGATGATGTAGCATTGACTATTGAGGAACTTGATCGGTCTGGGATTGATTTGGATGGCGTTTCTCAGAACTGTTTACTTCCTTTATCTGAACACCACATGATACCAGAATCTGAAAAGAGCGAAAATTCTGGAGGTGCTAATATGAAGGGTCAATTTAAACTTGACGAAGACATTAGTAACAAGAGTGAGTTGGAATTTGGTTTAAATGACTTGAAGGATGTACCTGTTACTGTTAGCACTAATGTCCAAGAGATGGTAATGCCAGCTTCTGAAGAAAATGTGGTACATCCTAGGGTTTTTAACCCCTCTATATCCACAGAACAATCTTTGGATTGTTCACCTGCATTCAACTCAGATAAGGTATAAGGCATAACCTTTGGATGCCTTTATTTTCAGGGTTCCATCCATATATGTTGAAAAACTGAGGGAATAGTTCTACACCTATTATATCAAGGTCCTCTTAGAAAGTGATTGATTCGAGGCCTTCTGTATGTGCATGCACATGCATGGCATGTGGACTACTGTGCTTATGTTCATCTGTGTCTCTGAATGTATTCTGGTTTTATTTTGTATTGAACAATTGCTGTAATTTTTCATTATTTACAAAGCTCTCGGCACACATTCCTGCATTTTCAACAACACGTGGTTTTAAGAACCAGTTTTGTTGTCTGAGCAATTATTGTTCCATAGTGATCCTTTAGTGTGGTTTTTACACAATTGTTAATGCTTCTTTGCGACACTGAGTATAGTTTTTTTTTTTCATCTGTAACTATTTCACTTTAACCTGCTATATTGCTACTCTATGCAACAGTCATAGTCATTTGCTGTTTCAGCATTTGTGTCCTCTATAGAATGCATGAATTACAGAAGCACACTTCCTTTGTTAATTTATTGTTGATTGAGTAACAAGTCCATTGTTTCTGAATCTAATGTTGACTTTGCATGTAGTTTTTAATTTATTATTTTTTCTCATCATATCGTAACATATCATGTATCTTACAAAGAGAAAAATAACGAATTTCTTTATTTGGGGAGATGAAAGAATCATAGGTCTAACCTGCCTTTAGTCTTGCTGAGATTAAAAATGCTTGGATATCTTACTTGCCCTATCAACAGCCCTGCCATGTCTTGTGCTTTTCTTGAATTTTGTGTGTGCTGGAGATTTGAGGAGTTCTAATTGCTAGGTGATGACCATGTGCTTGTGCTCTTGAAACAACCTTGGTCTAGTAGTACATTTCTCGTTGTTTTGCTCTTCTTTGGTTGAACTCTTGCTAAAAACTAATTATGATTATTGGAATCTAGCATCATTAACTTAAAATTCTCTTATGAGTAGTTAGCTACTACCCAGCCATGATGCGTCTCAACTGGTTGGTAGTGCTGAACTTCACCTTGAAAATTGTTGTTGTTACTCATTTACAGGAAGGAGAACAATTTTGCAGTGTTGACCATGAACATGATAATGTGAAGGGGTTCCAAGAATTGAGGTTTGATGAAATAGATACTGTTGAGTATGATTTTCCAAAGGTTCAAGATTCTCCTTCTCTGCCTGATGTACCAACTGACTTGGCAAATAACACAGTGATGGAAGGGACGTATGTATCCTCGGTTCAGTTTGAATCACAAGAAGTTATGCAGAATATTGGTCCCAGAAATCCGCTTTCAACTGTGTGTGTATGGTGTGGAATAGAGTTTAACCATGATGCTGTTAATTCTGAAATACAATCAGATTCTGTTGGATTCATGTGTCCAGCTTGTAAGGCAAAAATCTCTGGTCAAATCAATGTGTTGGACTGTGGATCGCCAAATGCTGGCTGTGTATAGACTGGTAATTGCTGATTCTCTGTAGATTAATGGTTTGATTAGAATGGTTTCCGTTATCTTTTCTCCTAATGATGATCTTGTCTTCCCAACTGAAAGATACTGTAGTCTGTTGTCACTTATTTCTGAGGGGAGGGCATTATTCTAATATTTCAAACATTCTAATTTGATTTTATAGTTACTCAAGAACTAAGTGATGAACAGAAAAGCAGTCTTACTGCAAAGACCAAAATACAAAAAAAAAGGAAAAAGAAAAAGAAAAAGAAAAATTGCAGTTACTAGAGGGGGAAGGAGAGATTCCAATTATGATTTACTCTTTTCAGAAGAAATCTATTACCAATATGATTTACTCTTGTTATCATTGTACACGTCCCAACTGCAGTGGTAGCCAACCCTATATCATATTTCGTGTCAATTTCAAACACAGTTTTTAACTTTGGCAGCTGAATGATCTTCGAAAGACAGTAGAAGGAGATGATTTAGAAGAAATAGGCAGCATTTGGGGGTTGATGGAATCCTCAATTATGGTTCCTGCATTGATTGTATTGTGGTTTTTATTAATTTCTCCTCATATGTTGTATTGTCGTATATTGCCCCGTTTATTCGTGTAAGAACCGATATTATCATGTTGTATCGTTTTCTTTTATCCACAACTCTCCTGTAATGGTGCATACGGCTTTCAATTTGAACTCCGTACATAACTTGTGTATTTCACAATTACACCAAATGAAATATGAACATGTACCCAATTTAGGCCCGTACATAAATAGTGAGTGTATTCCACAATTACACCAAATGAAATATGAATAACATATACAGAAGTTAGTTCTTTGAAAGTGTTAACTTGTATTTTTTGGTTGTCGGTTTGTATAACAATTTGAAATCGATCATGAAGTGAAACCTCGATTTACAAGGCAATGAGAGCTTGGTTTTGTCAAAGGAAAAAGGAAAACTTTGCTACCCACAAGCGGCATCTAGGAATGTGAAAACAAACAGATGCTGAATTCTTGGAAGTGCATATCTATTCAAACTAGATTAAAACACATGTATTGCACGGATGAATAAATGAAGGAAAAAATTTAGATACAGTAATTTAAGTACTGTTAGAGCTGTTTTTCAATTAGAATCTGTGTCTGAAAATTGGATTAGAAAATTGGTGAATCGGTCACTTAACTGGTTCAAATAAATTATAGAACTAGCTTGAAGATAATTCAGTTAAAGAATTAGAAAACAGGTCAAAAATCAGTAAAACTAGTCAAAATTGGTCAAAACTAGTCAAAATTTGGTTCACAGCGGGTCAAAGAAAAATGTTTAATATAACATTATTTTGATTTTTTTTCTTAAAAAAAATAAAAATGAACCTAAACCATTTGTCATTTTTTTATTTTAAATATAAACTTGTTTTTATTAATAAATGTTGATGTGTATAATTAAAACTTATACTTAAATATCATGACATATTTGATTTGCACTTTTGTAGGTATTGTAAATGTAAAAAACTTATAAAATTATGTTTTATTTTTAATTTTTAGTGTTATAAAATTATGATATTATTTTTTTTAATATTATTTTATGTATTATTTAATTATTATTATTATTTTATTAATACGGTTCGACCACAGTTGAACCATTGAACCAGTGCCTTGATCAGTTCAATAACTGGTCCGATTTTAAAAACATTGATTAGAATTGAAAATTCATCTTGGTAATCTAGAAAATAATTTAATGCATATAAATTATGAGGTAAATCTCTAATTCTAATACAGTACTAACAATATTTAAAGTACTGTATCTAAGTTTTTTTCATTAATGAATGTAATACATTGTTAAAAGATTAGTACAAATCAAAATAAGTGTATAAAATAATGCTCAGAATTAATTATGCTAAATTATTTATATAATGAAAGAAATATTAGTTTGAATTAATGTTAGCAATCTAATAGTACCGTTCATGTTTGTGTGCGTTTTTCACTAAATACACCTTCATGTTTGTGTTTATTTTTTATTAAAAATTTTGCCTTTATTTACATGTTCTTAGCTCTGAAGTTATTTTTCTCTTTAATTTGTTTTTTTCTCCTCAAGCTTTGAATAAGGATTGGCTCTTCATCTTGGGATTAAGCCTGTCAAACAGATGGATTGAATAATTTTTTATTCAGATTATAATAGATGGATTAAAAATAATTCATTCACAATTTATTAAAAATTCATTAAAAAATTCAATTTGTCCATTATCCATTTAATAAATTTATTCAATCTATCCATTAACGTTTTTTTAAAGATGAATATCCAATCCATCCATGAAAATATGTTTAAAAATTAAGTATTTTTTTTGGGTTAAATATGTTTTTAGTCTCTTAAACTTTTTTCGATTTTTACTTGTAGTCCCTAACATTTTTTCGGTCTTAGTCCCTATATTTTTCTTCCATTAACATTTTTAGTCTCTACTGTTAAGTATCATCGTAAGTGATAATATGAGTTGTCACGTCATCAACTAGTCTAACACAACAACTATGTGTAATTTTTTTTAGTAAACTATGTTTTTAATCCCTGATCTTTTCACAAAATTTACTTTTAGTCCCTTAACAATTTTTTGACTAGACTTAGTCCTTTATCTTTTCACAAAATTTACTTTTAGTCCCTCAACAATTTTTTGACCATTAGTCCCTCAATAATTGTTCATCAAAGTTTTTAATCACTTTCATTAAGTATCATCATTAAGCAATGATGTGACAACCACGTTGGTAGCTACATGACTTGTCATGCGGACTACTAGTTTGACATAGTAGTCATGTGGTAAGGTACTACAAATTTTCTAGCAGTGTAAAATCGCCCAGAAAAGCGGTTTGAAAATTTGAAGAAAAAAAAAGAGAAGGAGACGTTGTAAGCAAAATCAACAACCCACTTGAAAATTCTCACAGCATCGAAACTTGTCGTTGCCGCCTCACTCTTTTGCCACCATCACCACCTCATGTCTACTTTCTGCATGGTGTTACTAGCGGAGCAAAACAGTTCGTAGGAGTGAGATTGAAATGGATGGGTTTAGTGTTTATTTGAGGAGTGGTGTTAGGGATTGAGGTTAGGAAGGGTTCGAAGATTGGGAGTTCTTTGGTTTTGGTGCTTGGGGTTTTGATTTATGGGTTCAGTAGTTTGTGATTTTGCTATGCTTATTTGATTGCTTTTTGATTTTGCTTACTGTGGGTTGCCAATTTGTGTAATGGGGTTGTTGATTTTGCTTATTGCATCTCATTCTCTTTTCTTTTCTTTTTTAAAAATTTTCAAACCTTTTTTTGGCAGTTTTACACTGCTGCAAAATTTGTATCACCTTAGAACCGATAGAAAATGTCTTAAACTAACAACATTTTACCATATGATTGCCATGTCAAACTAGTAGACCACATGGCAAGTCACATGGCTACCACATCGCTTAACAATGACACTTGATGATAAAAAATAAAAACATTGATGAACAATAGTTGAGAGACTAAAACCGGTCAAAAAACTATTGAGGGACTAAAGTGAATTTTGTGAAAAGATAAAGGACTAAGACCGGTCAAAAAATTGTTGAGTGTCTAAAAATGGATTTTGTAAAAAGATTAGGGACTAAAAACATAGTCTACCAAAAAAATTTACACATAGCTGCCACATCAGACTAGTTGATGACATGGTAACTCATGTGGCTGTTATGTCATCACTTAATGATGATACTTGACAACAGGGACCAAAAATATTAATGGAGTAAAAGTATAGGGATTAAGACTTGTCAATTTTTTGTTTAAGGACTAAAAGTGAAAATTGAAAAAAATGTTTAAATATGTTTTTATTCCCTCTAAAATGAGCGAGTTTTGATTTTGGTCCTTGTAATTTTTTTCTTTATTTTTTATCGTTTTAAAATTTGAAATCACTATTTTTTGTGCCTATAAAACAAGCAAATTTTAGTTTTGGTTCCTATAAAACATTTTTCTTTGATTTTCATCCCTTTAAAATATGAAATAACTATTTTTAGTCTCTAAAGTTTATTTTAAGGTGGATAAATAACATTTATTTTAGGAATCTAGAAAAAATTTAGATGTATTACATGCTAACATGGTACTACAGATAATAGTGAGTGCCACTTGAGATGGTTAGTTGACTATTTTTAGTCTCCAAAGTTTATTTAAGGTAAATAAATAACATTTATTTTAGGGATCTAGTAAAAATTTTAGAAGTATCACATACTAACATGGTACTACAGACAATAGTAAGTGCCACCTGAGATAGTTAGTTGACATTCTATTAAACACATAAGCAGTTAATGTGAAAAAAAAATATGTTGGATTAGACTTGATCCAAAGTGTTAATTAGATGGTTCAATGGATTTGAAAATTAAATGGATAGATTGTTATCCATTTAATTATATGATCTATCAAATCCGATTCAAATATATATATATATATTGTTTAAACAACTAAATGGATTAAATTGGATTTTACATGAATAAACAGAATAAATCATGAATAACTGAATTTTTTTTTTTACCTCCCCTACTTGAAATGTTGTGCCATTTGTTTGTGAGAAATGTTGTCTTTTAAGTTTTATTATACCACATTCCAACATTATTTCTTTACGTGATGATTCTACTATTTGTTTGGATGTCTTGTTTTTAAATAGCTCTTGAAGACCGAATGTTCTTTGATTGTTAATATTCTTGTTTTCTTAGTTTGTATTTATCATTGATCTTTTTCAATTGATAATGTCGTGTCTTGTGTTATCAATGTTATTGATGGTTAATTATATAAATTGTAAATACCTTTTTAGGTATTCTTTTAGCTCAATATATAAAAATCTTTTGTTCTCATTTTCTTAAACATTCCTTGTGCGTAAGATTCGCATTCTCAATTTAAATAAGTATAATGAAAAGAATTTAATTTATTTATACTAATAGTGTAAAATATTTAATACTAATATTTAATAGGTTAAATTAATTTGTAAATCTTATAGTTTCAAAGAGTTTTTAATTAAGTTTTTATAGTTAAAAACACTTAAAAATAGTTCTTATAATTTAAAAATAAATGTAATTAAAACCATATACACTAATTAACAAAATGTTGAAAGTGAGAATTAAACTCTGACCCTTGAAATCTACCAATAACACTAGAACTACTAGGCTAATGACATTACTTAGTAATATATATATACATATACATACATATACATATATATATATATATACATATACATATATATATATATATATATATATATATATATACACATACATATACACATACATGTATATACACATACACATATGTGTATATACATATACATATATGTGTATATGTATATATATACATGTATGTATGTTATATATACATATATGTATATATATACATGTTTAGTGAGAGGGTCATTTTTATATAAGAGTGAGAAGAGCTAATCTTGGCCATACAACCATATATGGAGGGTCAAGATTTAATGTCATGTGGCCACTTAAAAAGTCATGTGATTTTTTAAAAAACTCACCTGACTTTGTATGTTTTAATCTTGATCATTCATGACAAGATCTAATGGTTAATATCTATTCCTCTCACTCTCACATAACAAAGGCCATCTCACTTGATACGTTTCCTATATACACACACACACACTAAAGACAAAAATTACACATATATTTACTACTAGTTAAAAAACAATCCAATATTATGAAACTAAACAAATAATAACTTATACTTTTTCATACTATATATCTTAATTATAACTTAATCACTCTATTTTAAATATTTTTTCCTTTATAAAATTGTATTGTTTATTTTTTTATTTTTTCTTTGCATATTTTAGTGATTGAACTAAGATATTATTATCGATGTAATAATTTTTTATATATTTCACTAAAAAAATTTATTTATATCATATATTTTCGATTAACCTTCTTCTAATATATTTATATTTCTGTAGAAATCTCTGTGTGTGTGTGTGTGTGTGTGTGTGTGTGTGTGTTGTCGCTTTTATTAATTAAATTATATTCTCATGAATAAATTGATAATTCAATAGCTCATTAGTAGTGGCTCTTTTAAATAAGTAAAAACTATCCATTTTTTGCGTAGTTGGTGTAATTTAGTCTAGTATATCTGTATATGAAAGTAATTACTAATTAAATAATGCAAAAATTTAGAGTATCTAACTGAGTCATGCTTTATTAATTATAAATAACAAATAATATAAATAATAATCTGTAACAAAAAATATAAATAATAATCTAATATTCAATGAATGAAATGTCATAAATAAATAAAGAAAGAAAAAATAGGTCATACATTCACGGTATAAAGCAATTTTACTTTTGCATGCTAAGATTTGGCTGGACCTTTTTACTTTTATTTTTTATTCTTTCGGGTGATAGAAAAACATTTTTAACGGTAATTACTAATTATACGGTAATTACTAATTATACTTGCAATGAAGGTTTGTGCGAAACAAAACCTTCAATGCAAGTATAAAAAGAAGAAGTTCTATTTAGTACCAAAATGTTCACTACGAATCCACCCGAATTCATTGGTGACGCTTTGCTATTTGTGGAATAATAAATTAAATAATAATAATAAAAATAAGCAGTACATAACAATAGGAGTGTTTACGGGTCAATTTGGGTTGAGTTTAGTCAAATCCAATGCTCGAACCAATCAAAATAAATTAGATTTAATTGGATTGAATTTGTAATTTTTGTTATCAAATCAGAACAAACTAACCCGATTAATAATAGGTTGGTTTGGGTTGAGTTCATAGATACCCATTCTTATTTAGTGACATATTAAATACACTTTTATATAAAAAAAAAGAATTATAAAAACTAAATTATATTTTTTTAAAATAAAAAATATAATAAATATTGCATTGTTCATTACGCATAAGTGATGGGCTTTACTATGTGAGCCAAAGTCTAATAGTCACATATGCTGTTTTCATTGAATTAACTTGGTAGTTAATATACATATATCTATGTTCGTATATTATAATTAAAAAGAATCAATTCAATATTAAAACACTCATTATTTATAATTTTTTAAACAAAAATAAAATAAAATATATATATACATATATATATATATATATAATAAATTTAAAATTATTCATGTCAACAGATTGGGTTCATGAGTTTAAAAACCAAAACCCGTTACCCAACCCTTATATGGATGGATTTGAACGGGTTAGGTTAGGTGCTATCCGAACATCTAAAAAATTCAAACTAAAGTGATTGGATTGGTTTGGGTCGGTTTGAGTTTACAAGTACCGTAGCCTTGAACACCCTTACAAAACAAAGCCGTGTCCGTTCGTGCAACCGTTTCGTACTATGTAGCATTTTGGAAAAAGAATATGAAAAGTGGATGCAGTTTTGGGCGGCTAAATAAACAATTAGGAGCATCTGGTTCTTGATGTATAGTGAGAATAATGGATAAAAGCGTACGCTGGACGCAAAAGAGATGTGCCACTAATAGCAGGTAGAGTTATAATTTTCTATTTTATCTAAACACTATTTTTTTTTCTCAGTATTTTTCTTCCTTACATCATTTATCTTGTTTTTTTTTTCTTTTTTACATACCTCTTTCTTAATTACATAAATGCACTGTAAAAATACAATTTCTCAAACAAGTATTCTACTCACTATGCCGGGGACTCTGCTTTCTTGATTATTGATAAGTCCTCGTATGAATTCAACTTTTGGGTTGGCAGCTAAGGAATAGAGTTGGCTTACTTTCAACTGAGACCCGTGAAAAAAGGTCAGCATTTTCGACAGACAGTGAGAATGGATTCCACATTAATTCGGCTTCTTTTTATCAATAAAAAAAGTATGTAATGTTTGTACCAAGATTACTAATTATCAACGCATAAAGGGAAACGCATGAACAAATTTAAGGTGAAACTTGTCAATCCTGCAGCCTCGTCTTAATTGCTTAATTTACATACTAGTCTCTTTTATATATCCTTCTTGTTGGTTGCGTGTTTTGCCCATAGAGAAGACAAATTTTCAAACAATGTATGGTAAACATAAAACTAGAACAAATAGAAAGGGTGATCCTTTTCCCACAAACACTACTACAACTCGTTGCATCGTTTCCCCAATGAGTAATAGTTCAAAGCGTGTTGAGGAAGCAACACTCACCTGCTGTGGTTGCAAACACGAGTTTCTAGTACCTACAACCACAACTGCACACCGTTGCTACATATGTCTAAGTGTCAGTAATTCAATTTCGGTTTCTGTGCAATCAACGAAAGGCAGTCGAGCCAAATTGTTCACACATGATCAACTGAATAATGCTAACACAAATGGAGCTTCACTGAGAAGTTCATCTTCTGCAGCAGGTTCTTCCTCCTCCTTGTCCACACCATGTAACAAGCGCGCAGTTATATGCGGAGTAACATACGGGAAAAGGAAATTCAAGCTCGAAGGAACCATGAATGACGTTATTAACATGACAAATCTACTGGTTGATAAATTTAAATTCCCAATTGGGTGCATACGTGTCCTTACAGGTATCTCCTTGAGTCTTTTTCTAATTGGTATGTGAATTTTACATGATTAATTTCCATTTTATTTGTTTTTTGATGTTTCTTGTTGGTTTGAATGCATAACAAAATAAAATGAAAGCTCCTTCTGAACAATAATTTTATGCTTCTTATGACTAGAATGTATATTTATGTATCTGACTATCTTCGACCATGTATTATAGTAGATGATCAATATCTGTATTGAAAGCCTGAGTACTATGCTATTGCTTGCAATTTTTGTTGAACCAATTTTGCCAATAAATAGGCAGGTCCTTTTTTTCCTTAACAAGTAATACCTCATATCTCCTTTCACCAGATCTTGAACTTTCCGTGTGTAGTGTTAAGCACGCATAGAAAGTGCCAGCTTTAGTAGTCATCATGAAAAAAACAGATTAATTTTATTCCAAAACTTGTAAATTGCAGAAGAACAGAAGGATCCCAATTTAATTCCAACAAAGAGAAACATACTGGAATCCTTAAATTGGCTTGTGAAGGACTGCCAGCCAAAGGACTCATTAGTCTTCTACTTCTCCGGACATGGTTTGCAACAACCAGAACATGACAAAGGAGATGAAATTGATGGGCTTGATGAAGCTATTTGTCCTGTTGATTTTCTGAGAGAAGGAATGATCACTGACAATGAAATAAATTCTACCATTGTTAAACCACTCAAGAAAGATGTCACACTTCATGCTATTATTGATGCTTGTCATAGTGGAACAACACTTGATCTTACATATGTTTACCAAAAAGAAAAGTAAGTACCCATTTAAGAATTTAATTTAAATGCACTGATAGTCATCTAATCACAGATTGTCATGCATATAAGTGTGTCGACTTTTATAATAACTATGTTAAAAGTCATACCTAACATGATTTTTGATTGATTGATAGTGTAAAAATCTTACATTGACAGTGTATAGAAATTAACTCCATATTCAATGCTTTCTTTTCATTTGATTTTATGCTTCTATTCCAAACTCACTCTTGCCCCTTTAAAGTCAATTAATTGGTCTTTTGCATGCTTGCAGAGACAGTTGGAAATGGAAGGATAACAGATCATCCCATAGTAAAGAACCTATTGTAAAACATACAAGTGGTGGACTTGCTATTTGCCTCAGTGCCTGTGAAGATAGTCAGATGGCTGGTGATAGTGCAGTAAGAATCTTGGATATTTTAATCTGTTCCCTCCCTGTGATGAAATGCAATGCACTAAATTTACATTCACATCAATTGAATTGTGAGTTGTGACCAACATGTGTAGGCTTTTGACTGGAAGAAATATGAACGGTATTATGACCTATATTTTCTCAAAAATAATCAGAGAACATTCTGAAATAACATATGGCAGACTACTAGAAAAGATACATGAGGAAATTGGAAGGATCCACCAAAGCAAATTCTATAATGGCATCTTGGGACGTATTTTTTATCGTAAAATTGACCAGGTAGGCTTCCATCTTCTGTAGTTGTGATTGCTTTTAAGTGTTATCAATCCAAGATTTTGTTTAGTGGTAATCCAATTGTCTTCACTAGCTCTTGTCATATATAGAGATTACTTAGTTACTTTTGTTATCTTAACTAACTAATCTCTATATATGATAAGACTAGCAGCCAACCTTCATCATTGGCCATAACATTATTTTACACCAAATTCATTCTTTGCCCCTAATCTAATAGCCTAAAGCTTCTAGGCAGAGTTTAGAATATCTGACATAATCTTCAAAAATCCTGTTTAAATAGATTTTATCCTTCCAATGTATAAGATATACCATTATAGAAATTTAGTATCTGCTTATTTGGTTTTCTTGTCTGAGCATTTTTATCTGCACACTACACAGCAAGGGCATATCAGTATGAAGTATGAACCACAACAATAAGAAAGTTTTAGATTCTCTAAAATCAATGATCTTCTTTTTCAATTTCTAATGCACACAATCTTATTTGATCACTTATCATTTGTGTTTTATGCCCAAAATTACATCATCTATGATATATGAAAGGAGCTAAATGTTATCTCTTTGAAGCAGCATCAAGAATTTAGATAAACTTTTCTTTGTGTATCCAACTTATCCAAAATCCATTATAAATCATAATTGGGTAGTTCCTGATTGTATTTTTATGATGAAATTAGATTCTTGTCTTTGGTGCATTGCAGGACCCTCTTTTATCGTCGTCAGAGAAATTTGATGTTGCTACAAGAATATTTAAATTGTGAGCATGTACGTTGGAAAAGACAATTCTCTCATTTGTTAATTGGTTGGTAAGGTCAAGACAAAATATTATTGGCTATTCATCAAAGCTATCTCATGACAGAAGAAGTAATTCCCGATGAAACTGGATTCTTCTGATAGAATAAAGTCTGTACTGATTATGTGTTAGTGGAGATGTTTCTTCAACAAAAATGATAAAAGTGCAGGACTCTACAACATGTGTACACTAATCTTTAGGTTTGATTCACTTTACCAATCTTTGCAAATAATTCTCAACTCAATCCACATCATCCCTTCATCTGTGACACAGTCATCTTGGTCATCCAGATTCTAGCACTCTACTACATGGCCTCAAATCCAGTGACATAAATTTTCATGGTGTCTCCAATAATCGCTCACATTGTATGGCTATCAAGAGTCATAATTACCGTTCAATAAGTCTTCTTTTGTTAGTTCTAGACCTTTGCAATTTGTATTTGTGGATGTATAGGGTCCATCACCTTTAATTTCTGTTGATCATTTTCGTTATTATGTTATTTTTATTGATTATTTTTCTAAATACACTTGGTTCTATCCAATGAAATCTAAGTTCTTGGTGATATAATGTTGTGGTTGAGTTCCTATGCTTTGCTTTATAATGAGTAAAAATGTGTTTAGAACTGCTTAAGAATCCCTTTAGAATGATTTGGAGTGTGTGAGAATTGTTGGAGAAGCCTATGGGTGCACAAAACCTTAATTTGCGATGTTTTGTTCATCGCCTCTTACTTAACGAGAGTGAGTCCCGCTAAGCGAGAGAGGGTACAGAGATCAGGGTAGGTTTCTAGAAGATTTTTCGCTGAGGGGAAAAACGAAACAAAGAGCAGAGCAAGTCGCTGGAGCAAAATCTGCTTAGCAAAAAGTTAGACAAAGAGCATGAATGAGTCCCTAGAATGGATTCGCTTAGCGAGCATGTAGCTTCGCTTAGCAAAAAATAGAACAGAGAGCAAGGTGAGTCCTTAGAGGTTATGCCGCTTGGTGAGATGTATCCTCGCTAAGTGAGCAATGCGAGTGTCGCTAAGTGAGACCTATTCTTGCTAAGCGAAAGAGGGATACAAAGGTCTAATTTTGAAAGTGTGATATGCCTTTATGAAATATGTGAAATTATTATGTCATGAGATGCTTATATGCTATGAGACGTATGCTAATAATTGATGAAAATTTAGATGAGGGGCTTAGCCTAAGAGAGGTAGGACCCTATTTGTGAAATTGTCCAAATAGACCATGAACACTTTATATGAAACCATGTATCATATCATTTGAGTATTGCGATAAAGGAAAGTATGTGTGAATTTGGCTGATGGAGTCCTTAAAGGTTGTTTAACCTAGCCTTAAGGGTGATGATACCTAGTTTGGAAATTCCAATGGTCCATGTTGATCCCATGGAGTCAGAGCATACTGACAAAATTGAGTAACCTTGACTAATCACTAGGAAACATCATTCTAGTTGAGAGTGTGAAAGCTAAAGGGACTAGTATGTTGATGGAACTTCTTATTATCATGCATATACTCGTAAACTACTCTTAAGAGCTTAGATTGGTATCACATGTGCATTAGAAGTAGAAGTTAAGTAACATTACATTGCATGTGCACTCTATCATGTATAAGCTTGAGTCCTGAAATTGATGTTGTTTTGGTTGTATGTATATGCATGTGTTCTACTTGTTTTATTGTCATACTTTGAGTATGATGTGAGATGTATCTCACTCCTTATTTCTTGTGTTTTCTGCCTATGTCTATGATGTACAGGTAATGTCCAGCAAGACCTTGAGAAAGAATCTTAGAGTAGAGGCGTTGGCCTCATTTTGAAGTTTATTTATAGTTTTTTTGTGTTCTGTAAACTCTGATAGGATTGTGACATCGAGGTTTGGATATTTATTACTCTATATGTTTTTGGTTTTGAATTGCAGTTGATAGATTTTGATCTTTCTTGGGTTTTGATATGACTTTTGTTTGACCATTTGAGGGCCAATACTTTTTATTAATTGCTAAAGTATTTTATGGTTGTTGAAAGAAATGAGAGAATATTGAGTGAATTTGTGTAAGTTTATGTAGGCTTATTACAATAAATACACATAATTA
Source organism: Spatholobus suberectus (assembly GCA_004329165.1). Lineage (NCBI taxonomy): Eukaryota > Viridiplantae > Streptophyta > Magnoliopsida > Fabales > Fabaceae > Spatholobus > Spatholobus suberectus. The sequence continues at coordinate 5,031,034 of CM014729.1, read as the reverse complement.
AAGGAGATTTTTGTTCCCCTAAATTAGATAAGAGTTTCCTATAAACCGCTATATAATAAATACAAAATGTATTATTCTAATTTTCAACACTACCCCTGAAACTAAAACTTACTAAGGTTTTAGCTTGTTACACGAATACTATATTCTCTCTCAAATAAAATATATAAATAAAAACATAAAAATTGATATCCACGAAAACAGTGGTTGGATCAAAAAATAGTTGCCAAAAAATTCTTGATTAGATCAAATCCTAGGGATGGCAACTACTTCAGGGATAGAAACGAGTCTAATGCATTTGGAAAAAAGATGGGGTTAGTGCATCTGGGACAAAGATAGGGCTAGTGCATCTCACAAAACATATCCCAAGAGAGCTAAACAACCATGTTGAGATGGTGAATGAAGGCATTATGAATGAACAAAAAAAAAAATAGAAATTCGCCCAAAATATTTAAACTTGAAAGAGAAGAAATTTTCATTAAGTAGCGAGAGTTGCCTGGGGTTGATCATCAGGATGAAAGGAGGCGAGCACAAGGTTTGTCGCCAAAAAATCATTGTCGATTGACAAAAAAGTCAACGAAAGAGTCATTATCACTCGTCAAAAAGTCAGATAGCAAGCAGCAAGCCACCAGCAGGCGGTAGGCCTATCAAGCTTTAGATACCATGTTGAAAGAGAGAATATTAAGTGAATTCGTGTGTGTGAATGGCACCACAAAGCTAGGTTTATATAGGCTTATTACAATAAATGCACATAATTAAAAGAGATTTTTGTTCTCCTAAATTAGATATGAGTTTCCTATAAATCAGATATGAATTGCCTACAAAACTACTATATAATAAATACATAATATATTATTCTGATTTTCAACAATGGTATTTGTGATGTTGAAATGAGTTATGTATGTAGTGTTCTTTACCGCATAGAAAGAAGTTTTAAAATATTGTTTTTCTTCTAAAAACAAAAAGTTCATCCTTTTTTTGCAACGCTTATTTAATAAATGTCTTCAGGGTAAAGGGTATCGCATAGCATCACTACATTGGTTTGGCAACTCCTTGAACGTGCAAATATGGTTTATGCTAAGCTAGTCTTAACTCCTATGTCAACATCCTTTTCATATGCTACACAACCTAATTCTTCAAGTGATGATGCCACCCTTTACTGCAGCTTAGTTTGATCTCTCGAATACCTTTATTTAACTAGGCCTGATGTTGTACTCTCTATTAGTAAGCTCTCTCAGGATATACAAAGTCCAACTTCTATTCACGTCCAAGCTTTGAAACGCGTATTATGTTACTTGAAGTCCACTCTTGATCATGGCCTCCATTACACAAGCACCAAACATGTCCTTCACAACATTTTGTGATGTTGATTGGGTTGGTGACAAAGGTGACCATAATTACTTAAAAGTACATATTAAAAAATTGGTTTAAATATAATAAATAATAATTTTTTCAATAAAATATATATTTTTATTTCCTTAACCTATCACTTGCTGTATAAGACAAAAAATAATATTATAAAAAAAAGATAAAAATGTTAATAAATTTTGTCTATGATAAAAGTGAAAATCTTTTAAATTTTATTTCTAATAAGATTTTAAATATTAATTTATAAATTTTCATGTCAAAACTTGATATAAAATATTCGTTCTAAAATAATTAATAATTATAAATATTTTTTTAATTATTAATAATCTTATACTAACCTTAATCATTTATATCTATTTATAGATAAATTATTTTTAAAACAAGTATGTGTTTATCTTATGTTTCATTAAATTTTTTAGAATTATTTAATCTCTATTAAATTTTAAAATATATAATTTAACATATTTTATACTTTTAATTTAATTTTACCTGCAAATGATATGGTATATAAGTAGAGTTTAATTTCTAAACAGTGAGTATAAAAAAGTTTATAGTATTTAGTAATAAAAAATTATGCTATGAAGTCAATAAATTTATCATATATGACAATTTGTAATTAAATAACAATGTAAAATATTTTACACTGTGATTATATAAACTATTTTCTCATATAAATATATAAATTGATCACAATTTACGCACAACTTGTAATCATAACATCATCTTGTTCCCGACAAAAAAAAAAAATCTGCCTTTTCGATCTCTCGTCTCAACAATCAATTGGTTAATGTGAGATTAAAAGAATTTAATTTTACAATTAAGGTACTTTGTATGTGGCTATAATTTTATTAATTCTTAAAAGAAATTAAAATCTATACACTATCAACTAATCAAAAATTTTGTTAATTAGAGATGGTTTTTAAGATAGTTATCATAAAAGTTAACAAACTTATTATGACATTGAATAACAATTCTTTTTAAAATAATAAAACTTTTTAATAAGCTCTTTACATTTTAAAATTTTAATTAAATTCGAAACGGAACATGTGCAGATTCCATCACAACATGGATCGGAGAGCATCCCTTGGATCACCACTACATCTTCTGCCACAGCGATTATGCTATCGTTTTATTCAATCTCTATCAAGATGCAGTTGATAGAGTTTGAAACTCTTATTCTAATAGATGAGGGAATGAGTAACGATGAAGAAAGGAGCGCATCAACCAAGTGATGAATAGACTTGATTCTCTATTGAAATTATATGCATGCACAGATTTATTTTAATAAACGGTGGGCTATATTTATTGATATACAGATGCGCCGTCCATCAGAAAGGCAAATAGAATGTGATTCCGTAGGCCACGTTAGTAGTCACGTCCCTAAAATATAAAGTGCTTCTTCATTGACAAAATTATCTCCTAAGCTCCAACGCATGGCAACTCGAAGAGCAAGATGCACACAGTGCGGAAGGCCCATGCTAGTGCCAATGGAAGCCTATACCATTCCCATTATGTGTTTTGGATGCCCCGCGCCAGAACGAACCAATTATCCTTTTGTGAACAATGCACCTCCCTTCGTTAATTATCCTAGCCATGCAGATAGGACACGTAACCAATTCCATTATCCTCAGGCTCAGTCATTGCCACAGAGGGCGCCACTACCTCCTTCTGCCTACGGCAACAAGAGAGCTGTGATAGTTGGCATTAGCTATGGTAATCAGATTAACAGGCTTAAAGGTTCTTTGAATGACGCTCAGTGCATGAAATACTTTCTCATACACAAGTTGGGTTTCCCTAGTGATTCCATTCGCATGCTCACAGGTACTATCTCCTTAACTATGTGATCTTATTTTCCTGGTTAATTAGATGAATTTTTCAATAAGTATTTGTAGGAATAAAAAATAAAAAACAAAATGAATCAAACTTCTTCCATAAATTTAAATTAACTTATGCATGCCTTAGCTTTTGAGTAAGTTAGATGAGAGAACTTTTATATATAAGTTGAAGTGCATAAGTTTATAGGAGAAGTTTAATTCATTTCACCTTATTTTCTAGTCCTATAAAATACTTATTGAGAAATTTATTCAAACAGGCTTAAGTAATAATGCATATTGTCATTTTCTATAGAATAAAGATGCATAGACACCCCATGTTATTAGACATCTAGAGAGAGAAGAGACAAAAATATATGTATCACAGAAGATGTACTAATAGAGTGCTTGTAAAGTATGGGTGTGCATGTATAATTACTATTTTTTGTATACATGTTAGACGTTTCATATTTTATACACTTGCAAATCATGTTATAATTTAGATGCTAATGTCCTGGGCAATGATAATTAAGGCTTAACAAGGCTATAAAATATTATAAGGCCAACAACCAGTAGCCACCAATGATCTCATTTCTTTCATTCTTCTGTCTATATTATAACACCGAGAAACTACGTGCAGATGATCCAGAGGAGAAAAACCCCTTGAGAATCCCAACAAAACATAACATGCGAATGGCAATGAGGTGGTTGGTTGAGGGTTGCCGATTAGGGGACTCGTTGGTGTTTCACTTCTCTGGACACGGATCACAGGAAGTAGACACTAACATGGATGAGATTGATGGATATGATGAAGCAATATGCCCCGTTGATTATGAGTACGAGGGAAAGATACTTGACGATGAAATCAACGCCATAATTGTGAGGCCTCTCCCTCGTGGTGCCAAACTCCACGCCCTTGTTGATACGTGCTTTAGCGGGACAATTCTTGATTTACCATTTATGTGCAGGATGAACCGGTTAGTTAATTAACAATGCTTTAAATCATTTTACAGTGGTAAACTGGATCTGATTTTTTTTTTTTGAGTTCAAACAGAAAAGGTTATTATGGATGGGAAGATCATAGACACCCCAGAGCTGGTTACAAAGGCACTAGAGGAGGGTTAGCAGTTTGCATTTCAGCTTGTGATGACGATGGAAATGCAGCAGACACATCGGTTAGTGATGCATGCATCCTTTTTCCCTTTTCAATGGTTGATGTGAATTATATAATAGAATTATAGAACCTAACCTCAAGCTTTTGATTGGTTGATTAGGCCTTTGGCAGTGAGGAAAGTGCTGGTGCCTTGACTTTCAGTTTCATCCAAGCCATGCAAGATGAACCTAACTTGACTTATGGCCGCTTGCTTAATTCCATGCGCTCTACAATCCGTGGGGCTAAAGAAAAAACGTTTGGCCTAAACGATCAAGAGCTTACCATGAACACTAGGCAGCAGTATGCACATGTATTACATCAATTACTCTATGTGGTTCTTTCCTTTCTCTACTATATCGATAACATACCATAGTTTATGTGAGAAGTTGATTCTAAAGGGGTTTTGTTTGCAGGAGCCACAACTGTCGTCTTCTGAGAAGTTTGATATTTATTCAAAGTCTATTGTAATGTGACACATAACTGGTTGTAGCACTGAAAAAGAAAAAGAAGGAACCAAGAGGAATTGGTGGTGAGGTTATAGCGTGTTTAGTTACACATTATTGATGTGGCTTCTCGCATTTTCTGTAAAGCTATCAGGTATAGCTTGTGTTTAGTTACACATTACAGATGTGGTTTCTCGCATTTCCTGTAAAGCTATCAGATATATATAGCTTCTACGTCTTTTAGTAGATTGACATAGTTTCTCACGTCTGTACCGTGTTTCCAAACACACGGTTTATCTTGGCAGAAAATGAGTAATGTCAAGTTGGAAAAAGACAAATAAAGGGATGTTGGAGAGGGGAAGTACTATGCTAGTAGTGCCTCACTCATAAAAATAAGAAAAAAAAAATTGCTGAAGAAAATTTTATAATTAGGAAAGGAAAATTGCCTCTCTCTCTCTCTCCGGCTTATAATGGAAATGTTTAATGTGGTTACTTGTTATTTTGTTTTATTTACTAGATTAATGACCATGTATACGTTAGTCCTGCTATTGTGCAGCAGCATTTGACGAGCAATGGTTAATAATAGACCACCACACCATGCCAATGCAACCCAGCCTGACCAATTCCTAGCTGCAGAGCAAAATAAAGTAATATATATATTGAGATTTATCGAGTCAATTGTACATATGTTCTGAAAAACAAAAATAAATAAATAACAGAGAAGCTCCTCCACGTCCAACCCTGACAAAAAATGGAAGAAACTAGCACGCTAAGCCTTTGTTTGCATTAAATCAACAAAATAAAAAATAATAATCCCTCCCCTCCCCTCTTAAAGAAAAAAAAAAAAAAAAAGAGTAATTCCCCCAGAATATATCGAAAATTGGATCTGTCCAAAAGCTCATATTTAGGAAGCTGAAATCACCGGCAAGGAAGTTGGTCCTATCTTCTAAATGATATGAAGTTATAAATGGATTTTCTCCCTAGAAGCAAGTGGTGAGTTGGGACATGACTTTGTAGTATCTATAAGGAATGCTTTCAAGTGCTTGCCAAACTCTTTGGCCTTTTCTAAGTTCACTGCATGCCCTGCATTCTTGATGACTACCATTTGAGCATTTTCCCCTATATGCCTGCTCCAAAGAGACGTCCACACTTGCCAGTTTCAAATGATGTTTGGATGCAAGTCATGAGCATCAACATGAACTTCCACTGAATTGAAATCTCACCTTTTTAATCTGTGGCCTAACTCCAGAGGGAATACCTGATCTTGCTCTCCCCATAAAATTAGAGTTGGCTGCTCCAATGTAAATCCTCAATATTGTGAATATTCAAATAACTAAATATTCAAAAGAAGGTGAAGCAAATAATCTACATGCTTGGTATTTTTTCTCTTGAGAGATAACTAGAAATCAATTCATCTCAAAATTAGAAGATGGCAAGTATTTGGGAAATAGTGAGGTTTGTTTAATAGCTCTTTTAACAGGTGGACAGGCATTTTAAGTGTTGAACATATCCTCTCCTCCTTCCTCTCTTCTATTTGTATAGTGCTGCGTGAATTCTAGTAGTCAAAAATAGATGATAAAAAACAACATTAACAAGCTACAAAACCCTTGTTCATGTGTGATCAAGGAAAAAAGTTTAGAAAAACACACAATACACTATATTATAAAATCTATGAGTACTAACAACAATGACAACCAAGCCAAATCCCACTAGGTTCGGAAAACTAAAGGCATAATTTAAAAAGGAATAAAGAAAGAACAACTATATTTTTTGTCCCATTGTGAGAATAAATACCTGTTGGATCTTTGGAAGATCGGAAAGTTGCCGACCTTTCAGAATTGCCTCAAGCAATTCTCTCTTCTCTTCAATGTGGTCTGTACACATCACCTGTCCAAAGTAATAAACACAGACATGATTAACGTTAGAGGTGTAACGTCCAAAATCAGTTGATTTTGACACCAGCATGGTCCGTGACTAAAATTGTTTGCTTCACATGACAAACGAACAAAATGTTAGTGAACTTCTACCATCATATATTCACAAACAGAGAGAGGACAGTACTGAGTTCACACCATACGGATTAGTACAAGACAATCAAACTTCAAAGCTGAGGTCAATTTTCAAGTAAATTTCGACATACAGAGAAGAATGTAAATTACAAATCGAAAGAGATTCTATACAACCACCTAGAGTTGAATGCTAATGCAGGATTCACATTTTTATGGGTATCTTGTTGGAGATTTAAATTAATATCAAGATATCCACACACAAAAAATAATAATATATCAAGATATTTCCAATTGTCAAAGGAAAAAAGATTCATGGCACCTCTCTTGGTGTAGACACCAAGAGAGAGATAAGAAGAAAGGATAGAAAAGTGATAGATATGACTGGTGGTGTGATGTAACAGAAGAGAGAAAAGAGAAGTGTCAATTAGATATTTGAACTATTTAGGTGTTCATAGATCAGCACTCTTGTCAAAGCGTCTCCAACTTCCCAAGGCAACGAAGCATTAATTAACAAAATCAAATATTCCAAATCTCTCCGCTCTAGCATATATCATCTATGATATATCCAAGGCTTTAAACGGTAGACACGGTCTCATCGTGATCCTTGATATTGCAGGAGGAAACTGCAGACAAATGCGGTTTACGCAACCATAACTGCTGTTTCAGTCATCGAGACTCCAAAAACCTTGACGTTGCGATAGTCCATTTTTAAAAACGTTGAACACATGTTATATCAAAAATGCCTTAATCTAAAACGTGCTAATAGTCATCATCATCATCATCTATTTTTCATTCAAGGGAAAGCAAACATTTCGAAAAGAGAAAAACAAACTAAGACATACATGAATAAAATCTTGGAGGAACCAAGTAGGCACACCCCTGGCGGGCCTCACAAACGAGAGCTTCATCAATTCCCTGAGCTTGTCGGGTGTTTGTGGCACCAAAATGCTGGAAGCCTCGTCCAAACTGGAAACCCTGAACAAGCCATTTTCCATATCAGCCTCCTCCAAGCAAACCCCGGCACAGCACAGCACCAACTTCTCCACCGCCTCAGGGAACTTGAGCGGCCACACTGTACCCCACGAACCCGCCGTAGCTGATCCCCACCAAGCTCATTCGGTGCACCCCGTGAGCCTCCATCATCCTCACCACGCACTCGGCCTGGAAAGACTCGCTCCTCTCAGGCCGCGACGTGAAGGAGTCGCCGAAGAACACGAGGTCCGGCACGTACACGTTGAAGTGCGCCATGAAGTGCCGAAAGTGCTCACCGTATTGCCACATCGCGTTGGCGCCGAAGCCGTGGACCAGAACGAGACTCGGCTTGCATGGCCTGTGCAATTTGGGCACCCAGCAATGCATGGTGGTTCCCTCGCCGAGGTCGGTGGCCACCGAGCGGAGGCCGCCGGCGGCGAACAAGTGACGGTACAACCAGTCCCGGGAAGCGGTGAAGCTGAAGCATTTTGAAAGTTTGGGCATCATGGTTGATGGGGGGCGAGGGGGGGGGTGGAATGAAACTCGGTGAAGAAAACCAAGTGGGTACGTTAATGTTGCTTGTTTTGTTGTCGAATTTTTCTGGGTGTCGTTAATTTGCATTTTTGTTAGGACGTAGATGGAAAGTGAAGAGGAGATGGGAAAACGAGACAAGTGCAGGCCAACACGACACGAACTGAAACTGCGATGCAAGAAACGCGGACTGCCAATTCATATGAGACACATGCAACTCTTTACTTTTCCTTTTTTTTTTGGTTTGTTTACCCAAATGAAGCAAAAGCGGAAATAGTACGAACCCGATATCTTAAAATTGAACTAGCTAATCCTCAAGAAAACAACGCTAAATAGTATCGAGCAACAATAAACCTATATTCCATCTTTGAAGTGTATGGATGGGTAGAAGATAGAAATAGAGAGTAAAAAATAAAAATGTAATAAATGTGATAAATGATAAGTGATAGAAGAACGAAAAGAGAAATAAAAAGAAGAATAAAATAAAATAAAAGCAACATAAAAGAAAAAATAGGTGTATGTTAAATATTTTTGAATAGTGTTGATATGTTACAAAAATTGAAAAAGAAGAATTATGCATGAAAAAAGTTTGTCACGCTTCATGTTTCTCACGGGTATTCAATATTTTTTTAAAGACAATCCTATTTGAGATACTGTTGAGCACTAAATATAAGCACTTCTCTTAACAATAATTTAAACCTTGATTCATCATATTGTGAAAGATTAGCCCCTTCTGCTAAATCCAATCTCCATTGTAAGGTTTGTTACGTTAGATAAATTGTTTTATTTTTTTAATTCTATTTATGGATGTTTTTAATAACTTTAATTCACATAAAAGCCTTTTTTTATAACTCACACAAAAGCTTTTATAGCATTGCTCAACTGACAAAGAAACAGAGAGTACAACATTCTTGCAAAATCATTATTAGAAGAGTGCTAGTATGCACTCTTTAACACATTCATTATAACACACTTTTTATATGTTAAAATTTATTAAAACTATAAAATCTAAACAAAGTTCCTTAAATGAAAAGTGTGACAAATAAATTTTCATAATTTTCAATAAATTCCAACCAATATTACATACTGTGTTCAAAAGAATATATTGCTAACGTTTCTCTCGTTACTATCATATTCATGTGTATTTCATGCTATTTGTTCTGTGTTTCCCTTTTTTTTTCCATATTCATTTTTTGTCTTTACCGTAGGAATCTTTATAGATAAAATTGTAATATTAACCCTCAAGGTCAAGGTGAAGGTGGTAATTAGAAAGGTCCTCTCTAAAATAACACTGCAAAATTCAAACAGAACATCACAAGTTTCTTTGGAATTACAATTCATTTCCACTATAACAATCAATTTTAGGTAATGCATATTTAATTTTCTGCTTCAATCAGTCAATTGTCTATCCCCTCATGTGCAACAATGGTGAACACTCACAAGAATGCTTCTCACAGGCAACAACCTCCTCTCTATCAGAGGCAGATGGAAGCTTAAGGAGGCCAGCACACATCAGAAATCTTTTGTCCTCCACCACAACAAGCAACAGAGAATTGAGCGTCTAGAGGCTTAATAGCCCAAAATCTCAACTAGGATTCCTCTAGAGTCTTGGACATTCTGAATCTCACTCTAGCATCGTCAGTCACACGCCCTTCTCACCGTGACCAACGTAAAGAACGTCATAATATTCCTCTCACTGAGCTCATCCACATCCATCTCGTCTCTCTCGACCCCTCAGCCATAGTATCAACTTCAAAATGTCAATGACCAAGAGGCCCTCGCAGTGAACTTGCCCTTCGCAAAGAATTATTTTGTTCCCAATTCCCAAGAATTTGGAACAATTATCAGTCATAGAACAGTATGATGGAATGGCAACCCTAACAGACAGTAGACACCTCGACATTGTGTAAGGCATTCCATAGGTTTTCTAACAATTATAACTAGAATTTATCCTCCAAAGTGCACCCTCACTTTAGAGAAGGTAAATCCTATTACATCAACAGCAACTAAGTTCCTTTCCGTACAATCAAAAGTGCAAAGCATTATAGAGAGTAAAACGCAAAATGTACACGAGGCTGTTAGGCCAGACTCTTGTGAGACAAAACTCATTTGTCGTTTAACACACAAGCACACATGTACGTACGTCCAAACTTATATGCATTATTGAATAAGATTTTTTACGACAAAATTCTCTAATGGGACCAAAAAATGGAACATCTCGCCAACAGAGACTAGTTTTCCCTTTGTCTTCGACTTACCTTCTTCACATCCAAGGTACAAAGTGCAAGAAAGGAGCCAGAATCATATTTCCACAGACATTCACATTCTCAAGGAGGAGGAGGAAGGTCAGTGTTGAAGAACAGCTTATATCAACTTATCGATTTTCTGAGTCTTTTCTCTGCAAGACTAGCAGTCTTGTTCTGTGGTTCAAGAACGAGAGCATGCTGGAAATCTGCATAGCATGAGAAAATGACAAAGGAAAGGGAACAGCATTAAGAATAAAAGAGGTAGATGGTCCAGAAAAACTATCAAATAGACTCACTTAAACGATAAAAGTCAATGGTAATGGTCAGACAATGAGCCAAGAATCGGCAGTTAAAATACAGCAAAAATGGCGGGACACAACAAATAACTTGTCCTACACGAGTGCAAGATTTGAGAACAACTAAGACGACGTCCAAATATCTAACAATGGATATGCCAGTTCCTCAAAAATGAAAAGCTCTAAAAGGACCAAAATAAGTACAGCCTAGGTACATTTAAATATGATTATTCTCATATCTGCATCTCCTGTAGTCAACAGTTTTTTCCACGTGTTTTTAAATGTCATCATGCTCTACAGGATCCACAACTCAGAATCAAGAAAACAAACTTAGAAATAAAAGAGTCCAAACATTATTGGACAGGCTATGCAATATCAAAATTGACTAGTAATGGCTGTTCTATGTTATATGTCCTTGTTAAGAACTTTCCAGCATTCCAAATCAGATTCAAATGACATGCAAGACAGTTTTTTTAAAATTGACACACCTTTTAGAGCCTCCTTATAATGAAGTAGTAATTCTCTAGCAGTTCCACGTCTCAGATATGCCTTCACATTCTGCAGTAAAATAACAATACACAACAATCCTTAATGATATTCATATGTGCTGTAGAGATGTGTACAGATTCAGATGTCAAAATCTAAAGGACTTCAAGATATAGGGATCTAGTAAACATACATTGCTAAAATCAATGATAATTAGCACACTATTAAGCTCCTAAGACATAGCCGTCAGGTACCAGCATTTTGAGGTATTAGAAGATGAACATTTACCATAATATTAGGAACACCCTACCTATGACTTATAGTTATTAGAGTTCATTAATTATTATTATACATGGCAGATTTTAGAATACAAGTTTTTCATTATTTTGTCACTGTCACATGCCCATCTTCTCACCTTCTTATCATGTAAAATGGCCTTATTGCAGTCCTCTTCAGCTTGCTGAAAGCTGCATAATTTCACAGGGTATACACCAATTACACGGAGAAATGGTGAAAGCACCAATTGTAAAAACAGGAGAAACCTCATACCATCCTAACTGTAGGTAAGCAGCTGCCCGGTTGCTGTAGTAAGTTGCATTTGTCCCATTCAAGTTAATAGCCTCGCTGTAGTAATCAACGGCCTTATTCCACAGCCTTCCTTTAAAGGCCGCATTTCCCTGAAGAAATGCCTTTTAGTGATCCATGAAACATCTTGAAAACCTACCACCATTCCAACACTTTCTCCCCATATACAACAATTGATCCTACTTAAGAAGCTTTTATACTATTAGATCCAATTATTCACCCAAGATTTTATACAAAAGCTGTTCTTAAATTACACTAATGCAAGCACATGTACTGAATAATAACAACATAATTCACGGATTCCTCAAGGAAGAAAATTTCAAAAAAGAAAATATTATAAATCCCTTCATTATTCAAGAAAATGTTTCATAAATAATAAAATTGATTTCCAGATATAAATGACAGAATAATACCACAAACTTCAAAACCTTTAATTTTCGATAAAATGTTCAAAAGAAACCTGTCCATACTAATGAGCAGCAGAAGACTTACCCTTCTCAATAATATTTTCAAATTACTACACGAAAGATTGTATGCATAAATAACTTGAAACACAGTAAGGATTATTATGTATCTTTGAATTTAAACCTAATGCTAAAAACATAGACAAGTGTTTCCAGAGTCATTACTTCTTCACTCAGAGATCTCCTCAAAGTCATTTTTATCATATAGCATTTTTAGTTGTCTGTAGCCAGACCTTGTTATGCATCAGACATGAGTTTTCAAAACCCCTTTCAATTAAAGCAATCTCTTGCTTCCAACTACAGACTAGGAGAGGATTTAAACAAAAAATTACTAAATTCAACTCGAGTTAAGCTTTAGAAACTCAACTCAAAGCCTTGAGCTGAAGATCAATTTAAAAATTTCCCTTGGATAGATTCAAATTATAATTTAAAAATGTTTTAAAACTTTTCAATATTAACATTTACAATTAAAAGTAAATTTAATAATGGATTTAATGTGTTTTTAGTCCCTATAAAATCCTTTTTTTTGTTTGGTTTTAGTCCTTCAAAAATAAAAATTCTTGGTTTTAGTACTTATAAGTTTTAAAAGTTTTCAATATGGTCCCTATCATTATTTATTGATGATATGGCATGCATCTAGACATGTAACATCACATGTCATCACTCACATGGCATATCTAGATGCATGTCACATCATCACTAAATGGTGACAGGGGACCATTTTGAAAAATATATATATATCTGAGGACTAAAAGCAACAACAATTTTTTTGAAAGGCTAAAACCAAAAGTCACAATTATAAGTTAGTAGAAATATAACAAAAAATATATATTTAATTGAGCAGCCCACAAACCAAGTATCAGTAAGCTCTAGCTTGGCTTAATACTTGTAGAACCCAACATTCAAGTTCACATTCATTATTAATCAAGTGAACAAGTCTCGTGGGTTTTACAAGACGACTTCATTTACCAAAGAATTTTTATAAGGGATCCTAACAGACAAAATGCTGAAAGAGAACTAACCTTCTCCTTCAAAAGCTCAGAAGTTTCCATACTACCATTTGTATCCGGCAGTGGCAAAGCATGAGCAACACTAAATTGCTCCTGAAGGGTTGTATACATATCCAAAACCGTGTCAAGAAGAAATTTATCAGCTCCATGTGCTGAGATGAATGAAACAGAAACACAAAAATCATTGTGACATCCTAATGGAATTGCAACCTGTAAATGATGCAAAAGCAAATATAAAAATCAACCAAAGTTTCAGCAAAATATTGAGAAGAGGGAATCATTCTTCAGAGCCTTAAAGATATCAAATTACCTGACAACATCCAGAGATACTAGCAATGTTAGATAATGCAAAAGCTCTGTCATGAAACTCAGAAGAAAACCCTTTCTCTGTATTAAGCTTTAATGGATCATCTGCAACAGTGGGAATAACTAGTATTCCATCATCCTGCAGGACAATCAAACAGAGGAGGTAAGGGCATAGCATGGACAAATACAGTAAGCTTAAAAAAAAATTATTTGTCATTTCATAATTATAATCAGATTCAGATATCTTGATTGTCTTCCAAGGTAATCAAATTCAATGTTAGAAGTTTAAGACATATCACTTCTTCCAAAAGTTGATATGAAAATGCTACATTGGACTACTAATTTATTTCCATTATCCCCTAATCTTGTCTATAACAAGTTAAGAAACGTCAATTCAATACCAAAAAACCCAAAATGGGAAAGGAGGTAAACAGCAACATATTAGTCTTTTTATTTTGTTTTTCCACTTAGGTGTAATAATCTATAATAATATATACATTTAAGACTCTATAATTTGGAAAGTTTTTACAAGTGTCATCTTCTCATGCATATTCTCATCTTCAAAATTTAAAAACTTATAGTGATGAAAAAAATTATATATTAATATTTATATCACTAAAATAAATATATATGTCATACTAGAATAAAATATTATATGAAAGTGTATTAGTATTTAAAATTACATTTTTCATATATATTATGGATTTAATTCAATATTATACTCTATCATTCTATATCTTTTTTTTTTTTGCTTTTTTATAATCCTTTTTAAATTATAATGTTTCATTTTTACAACTATTTCATTCAAAATGTTTATATTTTAAAAATTTCTGTAAATATTTGCACAATTCTACCGTGATTATTTTCTTATGTAGGCCAGAATTCCAAAGAGTGAAAATGATAATTTCATTATCATATATGATATTCTGATTCCTATATGAATATTTAATTACTTTTTAGTTTATATTTTAACATTATTAACACTAAAAAATTTTAGTTATAAATAAAATAATTTGATGATAAATTAAATCATGGAAATTTAAAATCTCTTTTACAGTTTTTTAATAAAAAATTATTCTTTTTTTATATATTTTTAAATTATATGTAATACGACTCTATGCATTTCACAGGTCACCATGCTAGTTTTAACATCATTTGAAACTTGGTAACATTACTCTAGAGCATTACTGACAAAATTACTGCAGATATTACAGTACCTTTAACAAACGTTGAAAAGCACCCCGCATTTCAGTTCTTACTTTATACAAGGTTTTTATATTATCATGTGTAGTATTCATGGCTGCAATAACACGATCAGACACACCTCGCCCTAACCGGGGTTTGACAGCCTTAATCCATTCTTCATGATTGGTTTTGAATTCATATCTGTAGAGCAGATGCAAAATTGCAACTACAGGGTTATATAAGGCCCTCAAAAAAATCTAAAATGTAATACATTTATTTAAACAGGATACGATTAATCATCAACCATATGAAAACATAAAGTATAACATAACATAATCCAATGATAAAATATTAAAGGATATATTAGAATACCCTTGTAAAGAAAACATAACCGAAGTGAGAACTTTCAATATAGATACTCCATTTTGTTGGTGTGTTAATTGCTCGCGAAACCCCTTCAGGCTGGGCACATTAGAAGCAATATACTGGCAAAGATTCATATGCTGCGGAGACTGATCTGCAAAACCAATAGGACCAAAAGACTTCATTGTTCATAATACACACAAAATTTCTTTTCATCTGGTCAAAACATTCAGAGCTTTTTCACCTACTGTATTAACAGTCAACCATACAACAACAATAACAAAAGCCTTATTCCACTAGGTATTAATCAACCATAAAAATAATATTAAATATGTATAAAGGAATCACAAATTGGTCTTCAAAGGTCTGGAAACTTACAGCCCGACAAATTCTCAATAGCTTTGCCAATAATATGTACTGTCTTCTGTGAAGGAACTTTAGACAATTGAAAAAGATCATCAGCAAAAATAATACGCCTTGTCCTTTTGAGCTCCACTGAATTCAATGAAAGTAAAACAAGTCCAACACGATGTAGGACAGAAGGATCCCGGGCAAACCATCCTACAATGCGATTATGCAATGAGGAAATAAACAATTAAAGAAGAGAATAATAAAACTTTTTGTCTACAAAAAAAAAAAAGGAGCAACAGTGGAGTCTCAATTCAACACACTGAGAAGTAATTTCTAATTAAGTAATCATATATTAAACTGGGATGGCAGACCAAGACCTTGAGCATGTGTACAAGACATGTCACACTGTAGAAAGCACTACTAACCATATTTTGTTATATAGGACTCATCTGTAAATTTATTAACTCAAGTACTCCCTCTGGTCTCGAATATAAGCAAAAAAAAACCTTATGTATTGGTCTCAAATATAAACAAATCTTAACTAATTTCACCCTATTTAATACAACCATTCCCAAAATACCCTTCATTTAATTGATATTCTATTTCCAATGACCCTTTTTTATTCTTGGTATCAAGTTTCAATGAAGGGCAGTTCACAGAAAAAAGTTATTTTTTAAATGGAATTAGTAAAATTAAATGATGTTAACTACTTTCTTAATTAGCATGAATTATTATTATTATAATTATTTTTATTTTATTTTTTTGCTTATATTGGAGACCGAAGGGAGTATCTAATTTCTCAATTTTCTTCACATAATACTAGCCACGTGGAAAATGATACAGAATTCAATGATTTGAAAGAGATTAAAGGTATGTGTGGATAGTTTTAAGAAATAAAACCTCATAATATATGACAAAACTAAAAGCATAGCGACAAAATCACATAATTATGCATCATACCAACAGTGTCCAAGCTTTGTGCATTTGGGAGAACTCCAATGGTGGATATAACCCCATGAGATGGTCGAAACCCAAGAATACCACAGAATGCTGCTGGAATTCTCACACATCCCGTAGTATCAGTACCTACAAAAACACAATATTTTTCCACATTCACATACTTGAGAGAGAAAATTCAAGCAAATGATTTTCATGAGCACAACATAATTGCAATTTGTAAGTGTCCATTAAGGCTAATATGGATCAGAAAGAGACAGACCTTACATGTCAAGCCATGCTGCAATAATACATGAAAGAGATCACAATAATAAACTAAGCTGGAATCCTGAAATTTATTCATGCAACTATCAGAATATAATGTGTAGATCACCGTAACCATGGAACTGAATTTTTAACAAGTGGCAGGCAAATTAAAACTCATTTCACCACCGAAGAAGATTTACCATTAGGAATAAGGAAGAGGACTGTAAATATAATTTTTTTAATGAGAAATTAACAAAGATGTTAATATATAAATCATATAAAGCAACTTTAAGAACAAAGAATGAATTCAAAATTTGAATCTTACAGCTGCTTTGGTTAAAGTGGTAGCCTTATAGTTTAAAATTATCGTTGCATCCTCCCTCCTTTCACTCAGCACTCAAATGAAGCAGCCACGTAATTCTTACTAAATTAAGATTCAAAACATCAATCACAATCCAAACACTTGAAAATTGACAGATACAACCTCATTTTCTCATAGAAAATTGATCCACGAGACTGACAAATGCAGTGAGTGAAATACTACTTTTAAGAAACAATTGGGACTTTGACACAAGTTAATTATTAGTACAAATAACTTAAAACTGAGTAAAAGACCAAATTATACACACACACAAAAAAAGGACACTCTCCAGCAATACAGTAGAGCAAAACAAATAAGAGGTGGTTGACTGTTACATTGAATAGGCAGGCTAATAAGTGAGAATATATATACTTAAATATTGAGAGAATAGCATTTTCAAATGAATGATAAGCAAGCAAGTAAACTAAACTCACCAATAGCAAAGTCAACGAGGTGAGCAGCAACTGCAACAGCTGAACCACTGGAAGAACCGCCAGGGATATATGAGGGCATTTGAGGATTGGTTGGCGTTCCATAGAACTTGTTCTCACCAGTAATCCTGCAATGCCGATGGACGCCACCCACAATGAGTAAAGTAAATGAGATCAGGATCAGAAGGTTAAAAATAATGTGTTAATGACAATGAACGGTTACACTTACAATTACGTACCCAAAAGAGAATTCATCCATAACAGTCTTGCCGACACAAGTAGCACCGTTCTTGAGCAGAGCAGTGATGACAATCGCAGTGTTCCCAGCCTCACCGTGCGTCTTCTTCCACTGAGGGTTCCCAAACCCTGTCACATACCCCTTCACATCGAATCTGCCGCAAACATAAAATTCATCAAAAATTTGAAGCAGAGGAAAATAAGGAAAGGAAGGAAGGAAGAAACGAACATGTCTTTGATGGCAAAGGTTAGAGCAGAGAGCGTTTGCGTTTGGTCGGGCTGAGGAATGGGAACAAGTTCCAAACGCTCAACGAATGCACCAAAGTCCTCTTTGGGTGGCTTCCGTCTTCGCCTCCGATGGGTCTCCACCAGAACGAGCGCGCCTGCGACTCCTATTCCGACGAGGAGCCAGAGTTTAGGGTTGGAGGCATTGAGCTTGAAGGATTTAGACATGATCGTGATCCAACAGAACAGAGGAAAACAAAAGAAAGGGTTTTAGAGAAAGGAGGGAAGGAATGTCCCTGCTATCATGCGCCGCTCCCAAGTGAATTTTCAACAAATTTAAGCACAAGCATGCGAAGATTCGCGCGAATCTAGTCTACTCTTAATTACATTCCCCCTTTTTTTTAGGGGGTAAAATTAAATAGAGAAATTAAATTATGTACTGTACAAATCCCACACTATTATGTATATTAAATTTGTTGATTTTTACATTAATGATCTTAAAAGTTATACTGATGACAATTTCTGAGTGATTGATGGTATAAAAACTTTTACATTAACAGTATATAACTATTAAACTTAATTAGATATATCATTTATAGTTAATTAGAAGTTGATTAGTTTGTTAGTTAATTAGTTACAACTAGTATATTTGATTGGGTTGTTAATATATAAACTCTCATTTATATATATACTTTTATTCATTCTAACTAATACAATTTAATTTTCTAAAATTACATTTCTAGTATATGTTTACGGATTTTCTTATATATATGTATTTTTTTTTTTTAGTTTTTCATATGTATCTTCTTTTGGAAGCAATTTTATTCAAGATACGGTTGAACACTAAATACTGGCACCTGTCTCAATGAAAATTCAAACTTTGACTTACCACGTTATGAAAAACTAGGCTCTTTTACAGGACTCAATCTTGTTCATGATTTTCTTTTATATATATATAGTGTCAGTTTGTCACAACTCTTTCCACTTTTTTAATTTTTAATGACCGAATGTGTCTTTCATTTGTTCTTTCAAGGCATCTTGAGCCTTGAGGCGTGATTATTAAATGTTTAGTCATACATATTGTTGTTCTCATTTTGAGCTAATTAAATAAACTTAAGTTAAATACATCAGTAAAAAAATAAAGTATTATTCAATCATAGAGTTTGATATATGATATGATTATTGACTTTTTGTAATAAAGGGACGTACAGTACATAATTTATTTTTCACTTTTTGTTACAGTGAAAAATAACTATAAATTTAGTTTATGCATTGACATTGACAGTATAAGTGTCAGTGCTTGGCTAGGAGATCAGCAGGCTGATTCTGCTCTCTGCAAGCTTGTCCCAACTCAGCGACGCTCTACGGTGGGAGAAGTCCATGATCAAGTTTATCATTTGGTGATAGGGATGAGAAGGTTGACACTTGACACCCCCAATTGAGAAGCTGAATAGCACATTGAGAGTCCGACTCAATAATAATGCGCCTATAACCACGAATCCAAGCTATGTATGTTATTCCTTGGATTGGAATAAGACCTTAAACAATTAATGAAATCATGATACTACATAGAGTTATCTATTATCAACTTTATATTTTAAACGGAACAATCAAGAACAAAAAGCGCACTCCCTATGTTTCCCTAGTGGCATCTCTTCCCAGCATCTAAACTAGAACCTTCCCCTTGACCCAATCTTCCTTATATCCACAGAAAAGATGACAAGTACTTGTAGTCAAATTATGTAACAAACACTACCGTATCTGTCTTTTTCTTCCTTGGCAGGGCCGAAAGGGTAAACAACTCTGTTCCCAAAGACTATGAACATTTTAATGGCTCATTTGTAGAACATGACCCTCTCCCATTTTAATTCATCAGGAGAGGATCCACACCTAGTGATTTATGATGAATTTGAAGTGAGAAAAAAATTTAAAATTTAGAATTCATAAATTTAGTAAAATTTTGAAAAAAAAATTGAAGCATTTAGTAAATGTGAAATTAGTATTTGAACATGAGGAAAATATGGATTTTTTTTTATTTTGAATAAAATTCAATATTAACTTTGGTTGGTTAGTTTTAAGTGAAAGCAAATTTAAAATAATTTAACTAATTTCATTTGTAAAAATTGAGTTGAAAATGAAATTTTGAAAGTTTGAAGTAGAAGGAAAGTCATGGATTGAGTTAATTGACCAATTTTCCAAAGAGTTTTTAAATTTAAAATTCTAATTAAAAGAATGCATGTTCAAACGTCATTTACATTTAGTTCAAGTAGCTAAATGATTTAAACATAAACGGAAAGCAAGATGAAATTAATTTGAAATATACACCAGCCAAAATAATAATAATATTAAAAAAACTCGAACAATTGCTGTCGTCACTTGAATTGTAGCTGGAAAATTAGGCATTCGAGCTAGGGACATTTCAAGTAGAGTTTAATAGTTATAAACTATTAGTGTAAAAAACTTTACACTGTCAATCAATTAAAAATCACTGTTAATATGACTTTTAAGGTAGTTATGGTAAAAATTAACAAACGTACCATATAAGATAGTTTGTGATTAGATGGCAGTGTAATATTTTACACTGTTAATACATAACATATTTTCTCTTTCAAGTATATCGTAAATTGTGTTTATAAGAAATGCATAACTCCCTAGTACAAATGTAAAAGTTATGTCCATCTTCACACGGCTCCATGTAATAATGCAAATTACAAAGAAAAATGATGGTATTAATCTACACAAAACAAATCATGATGAGATACTAAACGGCACCACCTAATTTGAAGAACTTCAATTTTACAGAGGAATGAGCAAAACCTATGTTGTAGAAAATGGATTTCATGAGATCTCCAAATAAATGGGAGGGGATATTGGAAGTCAAGATTGATTAAATATATACCATGAAAATTTAGGGGGTAGTTGTATTGCGTTCCCTTTTTTCATCCCTTGAAACGAACTACAATGCACGAAATATCATCCTTACTCTCTCTGCTCAATGCCTCGGCAACTAGTTGTTTGGCTGCCTTTTGTGGATCTTTTATCCTTCTTGCAATGTCAACTGCCTCTTGGTTTGCCATTACCTGCAATGGAATGAAATGAATGATAATATTTTAAGTGCAATACATAAATAATTTTAAAAAATAATGAATAGAAAGATGTTAGATTGATGGATGACCTTCCAAAGACCATCACTAGCAAGTATCAAAAGCTCAGCATCTGCGTCAATATCAACATGATGTACATCAGGATCAGATCGTAAGTGTGATTTTAGGTTTTTGTCTCCGAATGCTCGAGAAACTGCAAGCTGCCCATTCACTCTTGCAACATCTCCTGATATAACCCCCCAAAAATGAATGAATGAATCCAAATTAAATTACACAACAGTCAAACAAAAAGGACTCTTATTAATGTTGCAAATAAGATACTTCATACGAACATGCCAAAACTTGGGTTTGATGCTGGGTCTCTAACAGCTATAAACCTTCCTAAGGGTAGAGTTTTAGTTAGTGAAATTGTTACTTCTAAAACTATCCTATTCTTTCCTTATTATCTGATTTTAAAAAAATTAACGAAGTAGAATTGACATATGCTTGTGTAGGTGACGATGCTAGCATATAGTAATTGCTAATTAGGATTCGTGAGGCATCAGATACTCATTGGAGAACAGGATTGAATGATAGTAAAAATGAATAGCACGTCCCATTGATAAACCAATCATGGATTCCTATTCGGTCCATGACTTCTCTCAATATAATTCTACACCTCTAAGATTGTTTCAGAACAATACATGCGGCACCTGAAACGCTTCTTGCAGAAACAAATGATTCCACAAAAATCAAATTCACCATATCTATTCAGAGGAGCTTGGTCACAGCCTCTGAAATTACCAACTTAAGGCACGTCATTTCTGCCAAAAGCTTTCAAAAACAAAATACAAATCTATGAATGGATTACCAGACATGAGTGGAGAACAGTTTATTTTTCCTCTGTTTTCTTAGGTGTGTGGCTGACTAAAAGTTCAAAGTATAAATAGGATGATAATGCCAAGAGCAATTATTACAAATAAAATAATTTAATTCAAATTCTCTGCTTGGGAAGCCAAAATTATGTTAATCCTCCTTAATTTCTCTCTTCTTTTACATCAAAAAAGGTTTCATTCCTGAAACTTTTTATTCAAGCACAAGTCTAGAGATAGTAGTGACGCAAACATGCATTGCCCTTAGCAACCTGATGGATTTATATTCTTTTGCTATAAAATAGGCTCCAATCATCTTTTAAATCAAAACGGTGGCAGTGGCTACAGCATGATGTCAACAATATACATAATTGATTCGAATGAATTCAGGTTTCTTAGGGTATTGGCCACTACATATTTACATATTCCAACATTTTTGGATACAAAAGAAAAGGACTAATTATAGTGTATAAACACTAAATCACAAAGGATGGTCTTTTAACTTTCATTGAACCTATCCTTCACTTTCCTAATAGTCAAGAAGAGGTGGTAATTTTACTTACAAGATTGTTATATAATTGGTAGTTATCATACACATGCCCTATGGACCAGAAAGAGGTAGAAATAATGAATTTCAACAAATACATCCACAAATTTTGATCAACAGAGGAAAGTAAATCTCTATTGTGGCACGAGCCTACAACCTGATTTTAGCAAAGTGTTTTTATAAACAAAGTAAGATGTGTATCTCTATGTGTCTCCTTCTGTCTTCCTCTTTGAAAATGCAAATGAGACTCATGATGCATAAATACCTTTCCTAAGCACTTCACATTATTGAAATCTCAAAGAATGACAAGATAAATACCGCATATAGAACATTTAAGCAATATCTCACAGACATTAACTCATTAAGGTTTATTAAAGAACCTGGCATGTTTGAGACAAAGCCGCCTTTGTTCTCAATGATGCCCCTCTCAGTATTAGGCTCATGATCAACAGTCACCTGTGTGGCCACCCCTCTCCTTGACAGAACTGCTCGTGAATCTCCAACATTTGCTACCCATAACTTCTGATTATTAATAAGAATTGCAGTCACTGCAGTCGATCCTCCTCGCCCCAAATCAGAACTGTGAGAAAGAATGGCCTGATCTGTTGTCTCATAAGCTTTAATGATGGAACTGGCTGGATCAGTCCAGAAGTCCTCCTGGAATAATCCATCATATTTAAGAGTACAATTTGTAATTCCAAAATAAAATTATGCAAAGAGGAATTACAAAGATTCAAAAAGAAAATTAGGCCAAACTTCAAGTTTTTCTAACAAGAAAGAGGTTTTACAAATTTCATCAAGACATCAAGTTCAACCAGATTATATTTCATACTGTCAATATTGATCATGAAAAGAGTATGGGAAGCTAGGAGAAAAGGGGGGGGGGAACTTTGTCCATGGAATCAGATGTGATTAAAGTAATAATCAATAAATGATACTTTTTAGTTTGGTTCAATAACTCACTTCCTTCAAGATATTAGAAAAGAGATGCTTTTGTAAATAGGCCGGCACACTGTCTCCCAAGTGTCCATCATATATAGCAAAAAGTCCTAATTCTTCCCCTCCAAACTTGACAATTTTTGCTACGTGATAGTCCTCCATTGGGTGGTTTGCTTTCCCTTCAACTAGGCTAAAGCCATACTTAACTGAGCACTGATGGCTCTTGCCCTTGCCAGAGCTACATGAAGAGCGTCTTCCAACCACCTAAAACTATGGAAGTTAAAATACAATAACAAAAGAATCTACTGTTTAACATAAAATGTAATCCAAGGAACATGGTTGAAATATTAAAGAAATGATTAAAAAGACAAAGGAACATGGTTGATTATCAAAGGGAACATAACATAAATGCAATGCAAGGAAATGGGAAGTTGTCAATATACACAACATTCAGACATAAAACAGAGAAGTACACTCTGTACTAGATAATTCCTTCTTGTTAAGTGTCAGACTTAAAATGCCATAACCCCAGAATATTAACTATTTATCAGCACCAACAACCAAAGGAGACAGAAATAAAACATAGCTCATAAGCAAGGTTTTAAAAAGCAGTCCGCGACTGCAATTTCAGCCGCAATGTCAAGGTTTATGGGCTCTCCATGACTGCAGCATCATGACTGCATTTGTGGCCGCATCAGTCGCACTTGTCCACAATTTCCCACAATGTCAAGAATTGCAACAAAACCGCAACTGTAACCACAATCGCAATGTAAAACCTTCCTCATGTAGACCAAAAACCACTCATGAAACATCCAAGGGTCAACAGTAGATTAATTAGACAGCTTTGGTGTTTAAAGCAACCATTTGAAATGAGCCGTATCTCTCAAAATTAGCTTACAGCAGAAAGTCCAATGCTGAATGCTCAAACTACCTCCAGCACTGTAAAGTACCAAACTCATGAAATGACTCAAGAAACAAGCCTATATTTGGTTTGGCATTTCTATTTTTCAGGCCACAAATGAAGTAAAGAATCCCATATATGATCATATTAATAAGTTGCCTCGAGACACCAAATACATAGCATATGCTCATATCCATGTTACCCCCAGACAGTATCTGCTACTTTTCTGAGGTTACAGATTAAAAGCACAAAAACAATCCTTATATTTCAATTTTCATTATCAAGTAAGCGTAGAAAAATAAAATTTGGGACAGTCCTAAGCCATTCATTTCAACAGCAAAACTCAATCCTCAGACAGACAAACATCCCCTCTAAAATACATGGAAATCTCCTAAAACGTTAAGGAATTGTATATGCATGAAGATTGATTATTCCAAAGACAAGAGTTAAAAAAACATTAACAAAGAGGCCGGAAATCTCACCTGATTGACAGAGTTAAAGCAACAAAAACAATCCATGTAATAATTCAGCCCCTCCTCACCTTCCCCCTCTATCACTCAACATCTAACTCCTCTGCAAATCTTCAAAACCGAAAATTTCACAAAAACTTGACGTCAGAGAAACTCCAAAACTCTCCAAGAACTGTGAATTATCAGCAAAACATTCCGATCACTCAAGCAAGCAATTCTAACAACCCTCCCCAAAAAAAAGGGGGCAAAAAGGAAAATTCCCAACACCCAGATGATCAACTAGCTCAAAAATTCACATTCAATCCAAAAATTTCAACTTTTGGGGGGAAAATGAGAGGAGAGATCGGTACGGAAAGTGGGTGGTATCCTCTCAAGAAAATGAAGAGAAAGAGAGAAACCAATCACTGAGAACACCAAAAAGCTTATACAAAAACGCCCCCTTGTGATAAAAAAAAGAGGTTATTATTAATAAGAAAGAATAGAATAGAAGATGAAGGGTGTAGTAACCGTCTGGCTTTGATGAGAAAGTCTCGTTTGCAACGGTTGCCAAAAGGCAGAGGTTGCCCTTATTGACTTTGCAGTTTTGGATTTGCTGTTTAATTGCTATGCTGACACACTTTGTTTGATTGATTATTACGTATAGCTGTTTTGAGGTTTCATAGTTCGTATAAACTTTCTCTCGCATCCGTGGTTGGGGTGGGGACTTGTTTGTTAGAGACTTCAAAGGTCAGCAACACGTAATAGCCTCAAAAATTCTCTCTGTATCTTCCTATTAATTCTCTCATTTCCCCCAAGAGAGCTCTTGTCCCAAAAGGATGACAAAAACAAACATATTTTACTAACATGCTTGGATTTACATTTTGGATTGGATGTGATTTTAAGAAGTTAATAGCTATGATGTTCACATTTCAAACGTGTTTTTTTTCTTAACAAGTTTCCAAACACACATTAAACAAAATTCTTTAATTTTTTCATTTATTTTTACTTGCTTATGCAAGTAATATAAAATAAGACAAAACTTAAATTACTTCTTTAAATGCTTTTAATACTTAATATTCAATTAGAATTAAAACTTCACACAATTCATATAATAAATATTTACATTAAACATCATCTACATATAAAATATATTCCTTGTACTTTATGATACTTAAACTTTATATTCATTCTGTTCTAAAATAATTGTCATCTTAAGTTTTTTTTATACAGACCAAAAAAGTTAATAAATAGATAAAAAACAATAACAATTTTATAAAATTAATTTATTTTTTTATTAAAATGATGTAGTATAACATTAATACTATATTAAAAAAAATTAATATTATATTAAAAAATTAAAATAACAACTATTTTGAGACTTATTTCTTTTCTAACATAATAATTATGTTATGATAGAGGCAGTAATATAATAAGGGAGAATTGGATCTGCATAAAAGAGTCAACCCAGCAGGTGAGATTTTTCAGACAGGACATTACTAGACATACTTAGCATAGAAACGTACAATCAGCAATTGACGACAAAGAGTGTCTTGGGTTTAATCTTCAGAATTTTTCAAACAAGACATTAAATGCCAAATGTGAGAGTGAAGACCTCAGAAGTTTCAACTTTGAAGGCAAGGAATCTTGTGGGGCTCAGGTTTAATTTTAGATGAAGTTAAAAATGTTGGGATGGATATTAATAAACACTACTGACAAATGCCTCAGAAAGTCAGCAACCATCCTGCTCTGTTTTTTGTTTTTTGTTCTAAATTACTACTGCAGGTCCACCCGGTAGTATATGTATATGTGCCAGTAAAAGCTGAATGGTCAAATTACAATAGCAAAGTTGTTTGGTCGCTCATGTGGCCCTGCAGCACGTCCTAGGTCCCTAAGAAGCATTTCACCCAAAATTGTGGGATTTCAGTTTGAATTTAAACTCCTAGCCAAATTAACATCGTATGACATGATTGGTTAATAATCTTATCTTTTAAATACGTGATCAAAAATTCGATCTCTAAATCTGTGTATATTAAAAAAAACATATGTTGAGAAGATACCTTGGCTCATAAAAATTAAAAAAAAAAAAAAATTCAAACCAGGGACAAAAAGACAATTAAAACCAGTTCAAACTAAATTGTCTTTTTCCTCCCCTTCGTCAGTTAATTGATTTACTCAACTCATTGGTATAAATTTTGACTTCTCCTGCGTTTGTATCAAGAAATTAAAAAGATTTCATGCAATAATACGATCACAAATAGTCATAGGATAATATTGTTAATTTTTTAATAATTATTTTAAAGGTCATGTTTAAGATATTTTTAATTTTTTTTTTTTTTGTGTATAATGATGACACTGAAAATAGAATATATTACTTTATACAAATTACTCCAACTCCCACCATTAGGCCAACTCCAGTGGTGTAAGATATTTTTAATTTATTGCAATGTAAAAATCTTTTATACTGATAATATATCAAAATTATTTTTTATAATATTTTAAAGTATTTTTGTGTAATATAATACTTATTTTTAATTAACTGATTAGTAAAAAAATCGTCATGATCATATGCCTCAACATATTTATGAAATAGTTAAAAACTTCCATTAATATGCATAATGTCTATGCATAATAAAATTATCCATATTTCGTTATGTGACTTGATGTATGTTTTATTAATTTATTTCGAAAAATAATCACTTAATTTTATCAGTTTGTTAAAGAACTTGTAAAAAATAATCAATTGTTTTTTAAAAAGTAATACGTATCAAACATGCTCCTATTCCCCAGTAATGTATTTCTCACATTTTCCCCTGCTTTATCTATGCTTGTTAATTTTTTAGAGTTTAATTATATAAATTGGTGGTATAAAATGTTTTTACATATACATTTAATAAGAATTTATTTT
Source organism: Spatholobus suberectus (assembly GCA_004329165.1). Taxonomy (NCBI): domain Eukaryota; kingdom Viridiplantae; phylum Streptophyta; class Magnoliopsida; order Fabales; family Fabaceae; genus Spatholobus; species Spatholobus suberectus. The sequence goes on along the minus strand of CM014729.1, from coordinate 5,003,305 downwards.
AGAGTTTAATTTTTATGCACTATCAATGTAAAGATTTTTACATAATCAACCAATTAGAAATCATCTCAAATAGGTATTTTTTTTTAAAATAACTATTATAAAAATCAATAAACTTTCACATATGACTATGTATAATTGGATGACAATGTAAAATTCATAGTGATGAATAAAATAAGGTGATCAAATAATTAAATCTTATTAGATACTAGGAGAAAGAGACTTCTCTCTATATTTGTTTAAAAATAAAAATAAAATAAAAGAGAAAAAGAGAAAAAGAAAGAAAATTAAATAAAATATGGGAGTAAAAGGTTAATTTTGTAGTAGTTACTTTATCTTTTTAAAAATTAAGGATAAAAATATCAAACAAAAAAATGTACATCAAAATGAAATATCCTTGATATAATAAGTATAGATGTTTAAAAGTATTTTATATAATGTATATAAATTAAACTTATTTTTTTAATTTTTTTCTTTCACATAATATTGATATATTTTTTTTAATTCTTCTGGGTGTTAATGCACATAGACAGTTTCTAGTTTCATAATAAAACGTGCCACCCAACTTGAAAAATTATTAGGTTTTCTTGAATTATTATGATTCTCATTATTCTTTATATGACATATAATTAAGTATTATTAATTCTTTTTCACAAATTATAAAATTTAAATATATATTACATAAATATTAATAATTCTATATTACCTAATAATTTCTGCGTCCAACACGTTCCACTAGAGAGCTAATATTATAACATGCAAGTACGGGACGCAAAAAAATCGCCAAAAAAAGGATATTCGACATCTCACCGCACGCTGTTGTAGATTTAAAATTAGTTGATGAATATTAATAATAAACATTTAAAAAATGGATAATTAATAAGAGTTTCAATTGGAAAACGAAAAAGAAAAAGCAACTACGGCATAAATATATGATAGTGGATGTGCTTATTATTACAAACCTGAAGGGGTCAACTCCCCTTGAGCTGCATACATTTGTCTGTGCCGTGTTTGGTGGAATGAATAGCATAAAGCCAAGTCCAATCCCATTGAGATTTTATAGCACAAAAGAAAAGGAAAAGGAAAAGCTGCTGTTATTTGTTAACGTTGGCATCGTCATCATCACAACCAACATGCCACACACGCGTGGAAACAAACAGTCACCTAAGTATACGAGGTGGGGTTTCGCCACGTGTACACGCCCTGTGCTGATGTCTTCTTCCTCCCCTGCTTCTGTTGCTCTGTTACTGCAGAACAGAGGAACTTCCCCTGCTGCTTGTTGTGCGCATTCACTTGAATACGGGTAGACAACGGTGAAAATCTTCCACTTGATGGATTTTGCTGTCAATTAGCTTAAGCCTGACATCCATGATGAAACCATATTCCAGTCAAGGTTTTAAATTGCAATTACAGTCAGTGTCATTGTGATTCTTAATATTGTGGATAAATGTGATTGATGTGGTTGTAATTGTGGTTTCAAAGACTCTCAAAATCTTAATATTGTAGTCAAAATCATGATTACAAACTGTTTTGTAGTTACAATAAACTCAATTATGTATTTAACTAAAATAAATTGATAGTGTAAAAAGTATTTATATTATTATTTAATTATAAATTACTGTGTATGATAAGATCATTAATTTTTTTAATAATTACTTTAAAAGTTAGGTAATTACACAAGTGTTGTATCAAAGTTAAACTTGTTAACTATTGACATTTGGTAATCAAACGCTCAAACCCGATAGCTTAGCTCATTTCTTGATTTGGTAGGTTAGGAGGTATGAGAAGAATAATGCGGTATGTCCAACCAAAAGCCAACATGAAATCTATGCAGCAAAAGGTTGAATTTGTTCAACCTCCACCAGCAAACAATTTGGTGGTTTTTAAATATTTACTAGTCATGCAAATGTGAAAATAGTGCAAAGTCCATTCGGTGATTTAATAAAAGGTTGAAAAAATTTTCAACCCTTAATTATATTTTGTTCAATGCAGCAAATTGCACCTATGGTAATCCCTCTATAAATAGAGGAAGTAAAGTGTAATGGAAGCACAACACCAAGTGAGAAGCACATCCTCACAAGAGAGAAATTGTGAGAGAAAAATAGAGAGCCTTAGAGAGAGTTTCTAATAGAGAAAATTAATGAGCCAATTTGTGAGAGTTGTATTCACAAATTGAAGTTACATTATTGTTATATTCTGGTAATCCCATTATTGTTATAATGGAAGTTTTAAGAGGCTTACGGGATCCCGTGGTTTTTCCTTGCTCACATTGAGAAGGTTTTTCATGGTAAAAAACTTTGGTGTTATTATTCTACGTTTTCGCTTAGTTCCTATTTTGAACTTATAAAGGAGGAAAATTATGCTAGCATTTCCCAATAGTGGTATTAGAGCTCATGGATCCTAAGGTGTCATATTCATAAGAAACTTTTTAGTATACTCTATGGTTACAATATTATTTGATCTTCCACATTAGAAAAAGATTATTCTTGTTGCTCGAAATAAAACGTGGAAGAGTGAAAATGCATGTCTAGGAAAGTTATGGCTAAGGAAAGACTTGGTATTTAAGTGTGTCTATTAACCCACCTCTCTTTCTTGGGAACTTACTTGATGCACTATTCACGAACTACAATAATTATTCTAGTATACAGTAATTCTTAGCTTGCTATTTAGCCTGTGTAACTCAAGATGGAGGGAGCTGTTACTCGTGATGGAGATATGTTTAACCTAATTGCTAACAATTTCTCATATTAGGAAGCCGATGATGGAAGACCATTTATACTACAAGGATCTACACGAACTAATCACCCAATAGGATAAATCGGAGGGGAAGAATGAGAAAGATTAGGAGCTTTAGAATCAGAAAGCAGTAGCTGTGATTCAAAAATATATTAATCGAAGTTTGTTTGAGCACGGAATCAGCTTATACCAATGTGTATGAGTTACGGACAAAACTTGAATCTTTGATTCAAAAGAAAACGCTCAAGAAGAAAGCCCACCTTTTCAAACGATTAGTAAAGTTGGAGTACATGGACAGTCAAAACATGATCGAACATTTGAATACCTCCAAAGGTATTGTGAATCAACTGGCGAAAACAAAATGAAGATAGATGATGAGTTGCAAACTCATATACTCTTCAGTTCTCTGCCTAAGAGCTGGGACACTTTAGTTGTAACTCTCAACAATTCTACTCCAGAAGGAAAGCTTAGCACGAATTCTGTTACAGATAATTTGTTGAATGAAGAGCCGATAAAGAGAGAAAAAGGCTTGAACAACCAGTTTGAAGCTAATGTTGTTGAAAATAGAGGAAGGAGTAAGAGTCATGGAAAAAAAGATCATGGAAAATATAAGGCACATCCAAATCTCACGCTAGACTAATTTGTTATTATTGTGGTAAACCAAGCCATAAGAAGTCTGGGTGCAGATTCTTGAAGAAAGATCGACAAGCTGGAACAGTTTACCCTGACCAAATTAACCCAAAGAAGAAGAAAGAAGATGGAACAACCACTGTAATGGCCTCAAATAATGAGAATATATTTCTTATCGACGAGGAAAATTATCTAAATGTTGTATCCCATGATAGCATATGGATAATTGACTCGAGCATCCTTCCATGTGACTCCTCATGAGGGTTTCTACTCATCATACCAAAAAGGTGATTTTGGTACAATAAAGATGAATAACCATGTCACAAGTAATATCATCAGCATTGGTGAAGTAACTTTGATGACTAAGAATGGAAACAAGCTTGTGCTTAAAGAAGTATGACATGTTCCAGATATGCGTCTCAACTTTATTTTAGCAAGAAAGCTAGATGAAGTTGGAATGATAAACCAGTTTAGTGTTTGTAGATGGAAACTCAGTTGAGGGACAATGATTGTTGCTCGTGGAAAGAAGGAAGGCTCCCTATACTTGATGCAGGGAAAGATATGCAAAGCAGAAACGAATGTTACTTAAGACGCATCCAAAGAATTGTGACACAAACGATTGGACCACATGAGCAAGAAGGGTTTGGAGATCTTCGCAAAACATCATCTCTCAAACTTAAAAGGGCGGCCATTTGAATCCTATAAAGACTTCCTAGCATGCAAACAAAACAGAATATCTTTCAAAAGACCAGATGATGCAAGAAAAAGAAAACATATTTTGGATCTTATTCACTCAAATGTTTGCTCAACATCTGAAAGGTTCATTAGCAGTGCCCAATACTTTGTTACCTTTATTGATTATCACTATAGGAAAGTGTAGGTGTATCCATTAAAAATGAAAGATCAAGTTCTTCAAGCTTTTAAGGAGTTTCATGCTTCTAAGCCGAAATGCTTGAGAACAGATAATGACGAAGAATACATAGGCCAATTTGAGGTATATTGCAAAACTTATGGGATAAGACACAAGAAAGTGCCTCGCAAGACTCCTCAAATGAATGGAGTAGTTGAAAGGATGAATAGAACGATCGCAGAGAAAGTCAGAAGCAAGCTTTCTTAAGAAAAACTTCCCAAATCATTTTTAGGGCGAAGTAGTAAAAACTGTAGTTAATCTAATAAATCTATCTCCTTCAAGACTTTTAAATGGAAAGTTTCTAGATGAGGTATAGTCTGAAAGAAAGTCTCTTTTGGTCATTTGAGAGTTTTTGGATGTAAGGCCTTTGTTCACATTCCGAAGGATGAAAGAACAAAGCTTGATGCTAAAGCAAAGGAATGCATATACCTTGGTTCACCAAGAGATAAACTTCGCCTTAGATTATGGGATCCTGTAAACAAGAAAATTTTTTGAAGCAGAAATGTGGTATTCTTTGAAGATCAGACGATCCAAGATATCAAGTCTAAGAAGCCAAAGCAAAAGGTGGTTTGAGATTCAAATCCTATCGTGATAAATAATTCAGGGGGAAAAACTCATGAGATAGAACAACCTCATCATTCGGATAAGATGAATGAAGAGTAAGCAATGGATAACATTTCGACAGAACATGATCCCCAAGTGAGATGATCCACAAGAAACAAGTGGCCCTTGAGAAGATATTTTTCAGACCAGTATGTCAATTTTACTGACGAAGGAGAACCACAAAGCTTCATGGAAGCCAATAAGACGAATGATAAAGAGAAATGGATGCAGGCCATGAAAAAAGAAATTCAATCTTGAAAGAGAATTAGACGTATGACTTGGTGAAATTACTAAAAGGAAGAAAGGCATTGAAAAATAAATGGGTGTTCAAACTTAAGACTGAAGATAATAACCCAAATCCTAGGTACAAAGCACGAATTATTGTGAAAGGTGTAATCAGAAGAAAGGCATAGATTTTGAAGAAATCTTCTCACTAGTGGTGAAGATGACATCTATTATAGCAATCCTTGGTCTAGCTGCCAAACTAGAATTGGAAATAGAACATCTTGATGTCAAAACAACATTCTTACATGGAGACCTAGAGGAAGAAATTTATATGGAGCAAATAGAAGGTTTTGTAGAACCAGGAAAGGAACACTTAGTGTGTCGCTTAAAGAAAAGCCTTCATGGTCTAAAACAAGCTCCAAGACAATGGTACAAGAAGTTCGATCTCTTCATGACCCAACACAATTTCAAGAAGACTTCCACAGACCATTGTGTGTTTGTAAAGAACTATGAGAATGGTGAATCCATCATACTTCTATTGTATATGGATGATATGCTGATTGTTGGGAAAGATAAGATAAAGATAGTTGTTCTCAAAAAGGCATTCAGTAGATCTTTTGCCATGAAAGATTTGGGTGCAGTAAAGACGATTCTTGAAATGAAGATCATTAAAGATCGATCTACAGAGATGTTGTAGGTGTCACAAGAAGACTATATCAAGAAAGTTCTTGAAAGGTTTAACATGCATAATGTCAAACCTATGCATGTCCCATTGTCATCTTAAACTCAGTAAAACACAATGTCCAAAGAATAAAGAAGAAATGAGTAAGGTGCCCTATTCTTTTGTAATGGGTAGTCTTATGTATACAATGGTCTATACAAGACTAGACATTGCTTATGCTGTAGGAGTTGTGAGTAAATTCCTATCAAACCCAGGAAAAGAGCATTAGAATACTATGAAATGGATACTAGGGTATCTGAGGAGAACTGCCAAAAATTGCTTGTGTTTTGGCAGAGGAAATTTAATGCTTCTTTGGTATTTAGATGCAGATATGGTAGGAAATGTAGATTCAAAAAAATCTACATTAGGATATTTGATTACTTTTGCAAGGGGAGCTATTTCTTGGCAATCGTGACTACAAAAGTGCATTGCTTTAAGCACCACAAAAGCATAATTCATTACAATCATTGAAGGTCGTAAGAAGACCCTATGGATGAAAAAGTTCCTACAAGAGTTAGACCAAGATCAAGAAAACTATGTTCTTTATTACGATAGTCAGAGTGCAATTCATCTTAGTAAGAACTCAACTTTTCATGCAAGGTCAAAACAAAGTATATGATGTGTTAGAAAGTAAACAGCCACGAGTTGAGAAAATCCATACTAAGGACAACGGGGCAGATATGATGACAAAAGCCCTAACAAAAAAGAAGTTAGAATTTTGTAAAGAAGCTACAGGCTAGCATCAACCCTAAATTGATCCAAGGATATTTTCCCTTTGGCTTGAAGGGGAGAAATGTGGTATTTCCAACCAAAAGCCAGTGTAAAATCTATGCAGTAAAAGGTTGAATTTGTTTAACCTCCATCAGCCAACAATTCGATGGTTTTTGAATATTTACCAGCCATGCAAATGTAAAAACGATGCAAAGTCCATTATGTGATTTAATGAAAGGTTGAAATTTTTTCAACCCCAACTGTATTTTGTTTGGTGCAGCAAATTGCACCTATGGTAATCCCTTTATAAATAGAGGAAGCGAAGTGCAATGGAAGCACAACACCAAGTGAAAAGCACATCCTCACAAGAAAAAAAAATTGTGAGAGAAAAATAAAGAGCCTTAGAGAGAGTTTCTAAAAAAGAAAATAAGTGAGCCAATTTGTGAGAGTTGTATTCACAAATTGAAGATACATTATTGTTGAATTCTTCTAATCCCATTATTGTTATAATGGAAGTTTTAAGAGGTTTACGATCTTGTAGTTTTTCCTTGCTCACATTGAGAAGGTTTTCTACGCTAAAATTTTTTGGTGTTATTATTTTACGTTTCTACTTAGTGCCTATTTTGAATTCACATAGAAGTGGATCACAGGTAATGTAATTAGCTTAGTTTACTCAAACAAGTAATGAAGTGTATACTGAACAATTTTTTGCTCAAACTACTCTTTTTCTTGTTTGGTCATGTAATTCAGTACATTTAGAGTCATGTTAGAACTATGAACTTGAGGTAGGTTTATCTGGTTAACATTTATTTTGCTACTCCTAAGATTTCAAACTCTCACAAATTGTAGGAACACTTGTTAACCCTTAAATTCACTGTCAGTGTCAATATGCAAATATTATTGCGTAGGCTTTTTAACTTTGCATTCCTTTTAAAAGAAATAGCAAACTTTTCTCCTTGAAGTAATAAGTAATTTTATATTATTTTAGTTAATTCAATGCGGTGGTGTAATAATGAAAAAAATATACTCCCTCCCTCTATTTCCTTTTAAGTGTTGTTTAAGATTTTTATACACAAACCAAGAAATGTAATAAATTTTTTTATTTTCTATAAAATAGTTTTAAAGTTTTTCATTATACCCTTTGTCATTTCTACTTTACAATAAATGCATATTAGTTGTAAATATATAAACCAATTAAAAAATTAGGTGAGAGATAAGTGTATAATTGACAAAGAAGTAATTAATATTGTCTTGAACTTTGAAAATGATAGATAAATAGAAACAAAAAATTTCTGAAAAACCGTACAAGTAAAAAAGAAACAGAGGGAGTATATAAAAATAATAAGACTTAATTGTATTTTTGGTTCCCTACTATTGTCAAAATTCGATTTCTGTCTCCTTATTTTCTTGTGTGAATTTGGTCTCCTACTATTTTAATTGTGTAATTTTTGCTTACTCATTAAATTGACATCTATTATTTAATGGAAATGCTAACTTGACATTCTCTTACATTACCACATCAACACACTCATGTTGACGCGACACTTTCATGTACTGTTACGTCAACATTCTCTAAAATATTAAATGTCAAGTTGATGAATGAACCAAAATTGCATAATTAAAATAATAAGAGGACCAAATTTACACACACACAAAAGGGAGACAAAATTGAATTTTGACGATAGTAAAGAGTTTGAAAGTGAAATTAAGCCAAATAATAATTTAGAAGGGCAAGTGAAAGTTTTGTGGGTATGACAATCAAATCTAAGAATGTGTTTGGCAAGCCCCTCTAGTAGCTTATAAGCTAGTTTAATTAACTTATAAGCTAGTTGAGCAATAAGCTTGTTTGGTACATGAATTTATTTTAGTAGCTTCTAACTTATTTTCATAAATTACTTCAATTCGCTTATAGCTTATAAGCTAATAGCTTTTTTATCTTTTTCATTTTTATCCTTACTAATTTACTTGAAATTCTTTTTTACATTTTTTTTTTGTATTTTACATTTATGTCATTTTGATTTTACATTTATGAGCTACCATATTAACTAATTTCATCAAATATTTTCAATTCAATGAGTTAGCTTACAAGCTTTCAGCTTTTTAGTTCCTAACTTATATCTTATATACTTTCAGTTAACTTATAAGTTTTAGCTAGCTTATAAGTTACTTTAATTAAATGCACCCTAAGTTTAAATAGGAACCATAAAAATTACCCATAATAAACAGATATTTATTCACGAAATGAATTTAGGTTAAGTTATGAATAATTATCTATAAATTTTTGTGAAGATGACTGCAAGTGTAACTACTATACAATCTACCTAATACTAACCATATTCGAATAATAAATCTATTGTATTTTATAACTAGAATTTGATTATTTTTTTTTAAATAATTTTTATTGAATCAATTAATTCTATTTGTAATGCTTTTTAGTTAGAAATCGAAATATCTTTGAGTTTTTTCTTTTAATTAAGTTAGACTAATTTATCCCTAGCCCAATAGCTAGCTCGTAGAACACGCCTTCCAAGGAGTATTTATATGCCCTAATTAGATTTGAAAATTGAGATATACCTAAATTTCTAAGGGTGTGTCAGGCATGTACAGCAACAACCTTAGTCTTTGACCATTGAAATGCTCCAACAGACCCATTTTGGATTTCACAATTTTCTATTTCTAGTATTTATAACTAAAGTTACGGTTAAAATTCTAAAACAATGTCAAATATATCAAATGCAATCAAAAATATTTTAAAGCCCAGTAATCCAAATTAGTGTTAAGATCACTCAATTAAGACCAAAAACCTAATTAACAAGGCAACTATAAAGGTAATTAATGTATTAAAAATAATGAATATCAATTTGCAATAGATTATACTCCTTCTGTTCTTTTTAAGTGTCGCTTAAGGTTTTTATATACGAACCAAAAAACGCAATAAATTTTCTTATTTTTTATAAAATAATTTTGAAATTTCTTATTGTACCGTTTCTCATTTCTATTTCATAATAAATACATACTAGTTGTAAATATGTAAATTAATTAAAAATTAGGTGAGAAGTAAGGGTGTAATTGACAATGAAATAATTAATGTTATCCTGAACTTTGAAAATGACAGATAAATAGAAACAAAAATTTTCTTAAAAAACTGACAAATAATAAGAAATAGAGAGAGTATTACAGTGTCTTAAACATATTTTAAGCAAGTGCATTGGCACAAAAAGTTAGGCCCGCTTATTTTAATTATTAATGGATTTATTTGCTTCATATAGACAAGAATACAAATTTCATCTCCTTGCCACCATTTTAATATTTAAAGTAAGAAATTCAAATAAATCGCAAAAAGTACCTTTTAAAACATTTTTATTAAGTAAAAAATACTTAAAAAAAAAGTACAAACACATGTGCCTTACTCTCAAATGAATTCCAAACTGGAGAAAACTAAATTCACTAGACTAGGAGCATAAAATGTCATTCTCTATCGGTGTATCTTTCCTTCTTCTGGGGTGTTGATAAACTTGATACTACGATGCTATGATATATCACTTATGAAACGAAGCTGACAATAGAGATAATTGCAGTTGAATCTAGATGCGATCAGCTAAATGTATTTGTCCAATCTTCATTTAACGCTACGGAGCTATGTCTTACCAGCAATCGGGAACAATGCACGTTGCATGTGTTAAAGAGATGACAACACTCAATCCCCCTCATTATTGGATGAAACTTAGACGCTGCATATTTTGCTTACCAGAAAAACTGCATTGTTCCTAGATCCAAATTCAACTGTAGTTTGGGTAAGTGCTAGAACAACCCTATTTATATTAAAACTAGATTGAATTAGTTTATTTTAAAAACTGTTTTTACACCATTTCAAAAACATTTAATACTATTAATTTTCATAATTAATCGGTTACCAAACAGCAACTAAATATACTAAAATCTAAGCTGGCTATTATCCTTCATTGATTACGATTCTTTTCATTCCAAAATCAAGCAAAGAAAAATAACTAAACAAAAAATTACATTAAGTGAACACTTTTAAATCTTACATCTTCCTATTATTTATTAAATAAAGAAAATATTTTTTACATTTTTAAAATTTTAAATACATTTATTTTTTATTTAATATTTTCTTTATAAAATATTAAGATCAATCATCGACTTATATAACATTACTCTTAGTTAAACTTATCAAATTTATTTCAATAGTGCCACTTCTTGACCAACCGATCCATTTCTCGACTACTGGATGTACAGAAGAATGAAACAAATGAGTTCCTTAAGTCTTCCTAGTTGAAGCTGTGCTAAATTCTCCAATTTATGCGATGATCACGAACAAAACCTTGTACGTGTCAAACCGTGCAGGAACAAGAGTGAAGGAGATAATCAGGAAGCAAACCGTGCCTATATCCTCTACAACACAGTTAAAATTCTAAAACGGAAAACTTTTAAGAAAAATGGGGATGCTATAACTAAAATGACAAGTTGCAGAAGTAGAAATAACTGATCAAAAAGGAATTTAAATGTAAGCAATAAAACAAGCTTGATATCATAATTAGCACTTAGTATATAATTCCTCTCGCCACGGTCGACTTTTGTACAAATTGCAGTTTTAATATTTTAGCAAGTTACATCATTATGTTATAACCCCCAACCATCTATAAACAGAATCATCCCTGTCATACTAAAATAACCATAAATAAAATCAAACCATGTTTCATTAGACTACAATATCTGAACTGTCAAACCAGAGTGCATGCTAGCTATCATAATCTATTTATATGCAGCCTTGGATCCAAGTAATTTTGATTAGAAATATATACATCAAGGCGATGTTAGGACTCCCCAATGCCAAATAAAGCCAACTGGCCATGTATTTACAGTGGGGACAATGGGAGTAGCCACTGCAGATCAATTAAATGCTAGAGGAATGAAATTATCATCGTCTAAAAGCATATCAATATCAATCAAATCCTCCACACCATCAACTGTCTCTTCAGAATTGATCAAACCCTTGTTAGATGCCTGCCAGATAACAAATGACTATGAGCATATCATTAAGCCAAATATTACTGAGCTTAGACAGCCTGCCAGATGTTAACAAATACCTTGGTTTGATGCAAGTCCTCGACAACATTTAGCAGACGCCGGTATTGAGCGCGTGCCTCTGGATACTGAACCATGGACTTCACCCTTGATAGGGCCTTTTGGATCTTTTCTTCCTTTTGTTTCCGTCCCTCCTTGAGATAATCATAATCATCTTCTTTCAGAGAATCATTTTGTTGACTGGGGACTTTATTGAGTGCATCTGGTCGAAATCCGCGTAAACCGCTACCCTTGCGCCTCCAACGTAATATGACCTTCTCCAAGATTCCCACAGACCAGATGATTGTTTTATACTGTTTCCTTACCTGGTGACCTCTTATATGGGCCTTGACACCACGAATTCAACAGTCAGTGGAAGGAAGCATGTGTCAAGTGCTAGGGACGCAAGAAAAAAAATTGAATAGTAATAACAGGAAAGTAAGTTATATTTTCTTTTGGGAGGGGGGGGAGGTTATATTGGAGGTACAAGTACCACAGTAGGGGAAGGGCAAAGTTGCTTGGAAAACATCAACTTCACACCTAAGTCTTAAAAGACTCGGGCCAGAGATAATTGAATTAAAAGCTTTCGGCAGTCCCTGAATATTTTTTCTGGTAGCTTCCTAAACTTTTTTTTTTTTTTTTTTTTTTTTTGTGAATATCAGTTGGGTCCTCAATCGTAGCAGGAGGGTAAGGAAAGACTTTTAGGCAATAGTGCTATATATGTTATCCTTTGCTGTATATTCTTGGGAGTAACATGCTCCCTATTTCAAGGGTTCTTAATTGTCACTGGATCTGCCACGACATATGACTGCTTTTAAGGCCCACTAGGTGCTCAAGCTCATGATTTGTTGAATGTTAAACAACTCACCAAGTAAATGCATGGAAGGATGAACTCAATATAAAGAATATTTTAATGCATGCTTTCCTCACATTCTGTGGATTGTTTTCTCCAATTTTTGACAATCCTAATATGTGATCCACATGCATAAACCAGGTTATAGAAGGGGCAAAGAGATGGAAAAGTTTACAGAAGCATTTTTTCATTCTTATTCTGAGTTTTTATCAATCAAAATCACCAATGTAATCACCTTATTCCAAAATAGCAGAATAATTGATGATTCGACATGAGAAATTAAGAACATCTAACAATATTCTGGTTTACTTTTTTAAAAAGTCCAAAATATTAAAAATGAAAAATTAAGTAAAATGACCAGATCAACGAACCTGGATTTTAACAATTCTTTGACGAATCATCAAGAATTCTTTTCTCTTCTTCCAACCACGAAACTTTTTCTGTATCTGTACTGCAGCAGCATTGGCTAAACCATCACCTTGTCCAGATTTGCATGCCCTAGAAGTTAGAAGGGAAAGAGCTTGCTGATCTGACAATCCAAGCTCATCACTTTCATACTGAGTTAACTTCTTCCTCTGAAATGACTGCATTCTGTATACTTGATGTATACGATCAGCAGCTTGCGTTGCATTACGCAAAGCAGTAAGCGAATCCTTGAGACAGAGGGCATCTGGGATATCACCATAGAGCACAGGTGTTGCAGCTCGTTCTGAAACTGTCTGCACCACTTTCACTCCTGAAATTTCTTGTCGACCACCTTTTTGATCATCCATTGTGAGGGTTTCAAGGTGGTGAGTCAATGAAGACTCAGCAAGAAAACCAGAGATTCCTTTGTGCCCATTCATAGAGGCAAGATCTGCAGCTGTTCTACCTGACGGAAATGCTGGAGATGGATCTGTCAGCGCTCCACAATCTGCACCCATGGAGACAAGGACACCAACTGTCCGCTCTCTGAGAAAAGGAGGACAAAGAATAACATAAGGAAAAAATTTACATTACGCTGAACATAATATATTTTAGAACAATTTTTTGAGTGTAAAAACCACTACTTTTGACTAATGCTGAAAGCAGAATAAACAATAGAAAGCCTTCAGTGATTTGCCTTTGACTAACCAAAGCAACTGCTCTAGGGATAATTCCAAGTTAGCTAATTTACACACATGAAAAACTGACGAGTCCATTCATGCAAACACTAGAATTTTCTTACCACCCTTTAAACAAAGAAACTTAAATTAGCTTCATATGCTAGGACAAACCAATTTTATAAACAAATTCATACTTGCAAAAATCTAAAAATATTAAGAATATCGAGGCAGTAAAAGAAGGTTCGACCAGATTAGCAGACTAGCTTATGCTCAATCAAATGAACTCAATAAAGAGGAAAAGAATCTCAAGGAACCTTACCTGCCAGAGGATGCAGCCCAATGAAGAGCTGTCCATCCATTCACATCTCGGAAGTTGATATTAACTCCAGCAGATATAATTGCATTTATGGCCCAATCATAGTCAAGAACAGCTGCTAAATGTAGCACACCCTGCCCATCCTCATCTAACACATTTGGCCCTTTACCACTCTCAGTTACTTTGTGAAGAAGCCATGAGTACAGCTTCTCTTTAACCTGCCTGTGAAACACATGCTCCATCACCTTGTGTTGGGATATATCCAATTTTGTAATTGGCTCTTCCTTAATCAAATATTCCTCTTCCTCTCTCAGTGAAATAAGCTTAAAAATTAAGTTTCTTTTCTCCATATCACCCTCAAAAGCTTGATTTGAAGGGTCCACTGGCCTTAAAGAAATAAAATCCTCCAGTCGCAAATGAAGTAGCATTTCAGCTGAACTGTTATAAAAATCTGCAAAATCTACATTTCTAGCAAAGCCCTCTCTGAAATCGAATTCCCGCACTTCACTACAAGCTAACCTATTGGAACATGTTACATAGAAAGGGACCCGTCCAAACTTATGAGGCGGAGCTTGACAGCACAAAATTCCATCAGCTAAAACCTCAGCAGGAACCTCAACTTCCCCAAACATACAGGACCAGTAATAGGTTGTCACCTCTGGCTGACTCTTCAAAAATGATCCAATAATCAACACCTGTATAGTTTTAAACAGGATAAGATGTCAATCCAACTACATCTGGTTCTTCATTTTATCTTGCAACAGAGACTCAATCTCAAATAGAAAAAGGAGTAAAACCAAAAATCATATATAACAAGCCAAAGGGGAAGGGAAAAAGAAGGAAGATTGTCATGATGCGTTATGAAATACCAAGATGTAGAAGAAATACAAAAAAAAAAACAAAATGGAATAAATTACAAATATTAAGAGCAAAAACTGCAAAAATTAGACTAGGACAAGAGCATTTGATATTTGAGGAGAAAAGAAAAAGTTCTTATGATCAATGAAAATGCCACGTATACATATTTAATTACTTATTCATATAATAAATTATAGAAAAGGAGAAAAGAAGGAAACCACAGAACCAGTAAATGGTTGGCAGACTAAAATTATTTTTTCAATTGTAAATTCAAAATGGAATCTGACATAGTATAAGCTGATATCTTCTTATTTTCTTTGAACTGTTTTTTCCTTTCTTTGGTATTGAAAGTACTAGTTTAATTTCCCAAGCTTTACACAATTTAATAACTACTTTACTTTGTAAAATGCTTAATACAGAACATAAATAATATTTATAAATTTTTTTTACAAATAACGTTAACTAAATACACATATAATCCTAATCCAATGACCTACACTTCATGTGCATACAAATTTATTATCAAAACATAAATTTTATGTGAATTATCACACACGCAAAATGAGTGAGAAAAAAAATCATGCAAATAAGTGAGAAAAATAAGTAGGAAAATGATGAAAATGAGCCAAAAAACTAACAAAAAAATTCATTCAAATGAGTAACCAAAAAACAATATGAATAGTCAAGAAAAAATTATTTAAATAAATGGCATAAAAACTAAAAAATTGAGAAAGAAAACAAGTGAAAAATACATGCAAATTGCAAACAGGCAAAAAAATAGTGGGGAAAATTCATTTAAATGAATAGGAAGAAAACCATGCAAATGAAAGCAAAATAGAAGAGAAAAATCATTCCATAGGGCGAGAAAAAATAATTCAAATTAGTGAAAAAATCATGCAAATAGGCAAAAAAAAATAAAATAAAATGAGCATGAAAAGATTATTTAAATTGGTAGAAAAATAGATAGGAAAAAAAATCATATAAATAAGTAAAAAAATGGACAAAAAAGTTGGAGGTTGTTATGATCCCTTATAATAATATGTATAGATAATAAAATATTTATAATAAATTTCTATATAAATAATAATAAAACATTTTTTATTATTAATTTTAAAGTTTTTATTTTGTAGACATAAATATTATAATATCATTTATTATTATATTATAATATATTATTTTATTATATTAGAATGCGTATAATTATATTATTTTAGTATCTATATTATTATAATATAATATAATATATGTAAGTAATATAATATTTTACAATTAAAATATTATATTAATACAGTAATGTATGAATATATGATAATGATATAATAGTAATAATAATATAATAGTATAATAATATATAATATATGATGTGATAATACTAGAAGGGAAAGTAGGATCAAAAAAAATTGGAGGGAGAAACCTCAATTATAATATATATAGATATAGATTAGCCACAAGATCAGTACCTCAATTTCTGACTCAGCATAAGCCCATTTGGGTGAAAAATCATTTATACTAAACAGTTGGTGCTGAGAGAGAGATGGGCTCAATGAGGTATCATCTATCACATGCTGGCATTCATCTGTACTCCATGAAATACCAGGTGAGGACTGCATATTCAAATCAGCCACCTCTCCAAGTTCTTTAGTAACCCACCGAGAGAAGCTATCAACCTTCTTCAGGCTCTCGTCTCTGTCCAATAATGTGCGCTTCACAGTTAAGCCATAGCTGATAGTTTCTTCATCAGGAACTTTATTTGCAGAATTGGATTTTAGTGCATGCTGAGATTGTCCATCTGCATGCTCTTTCGGATAGTTTTGCTGCATAGACTGCTCTTTTGGTTCACCATGAAAACTATACAGGATCGGTGCAATTTCAGAACTTGCATTACGAGTTTCATTCCCTAGTAAACCGGTGCCATAATCAGATCCAAATTGCAGACCCAATGATTGGGTTAAGGTTGACATATCTCCTGAATTGTCTTCAAAAGGAATCTGCATCAAATCAAATAACAAAATGAATATAGTTATATTTTTTGGCTAAATCTCATACGTAGGAGTAGTCTGAAATTACATATAAGAGAAACCAAAGTTAAAAATATCCGACTTTCAAAAAGCAATCAAAAGATAAAACTGACACCAAGCCAAGCTAATACCCACTCATGGCTACCCAATAAGTTATTTAGGAAGTGTTCAAGCTAATAAATACTCATCTCAACAAAAGGTTGGATATGGATACATTTGGAGAAAGTTCAAGTCACTAAAAAAACCTGTAATCTGGAATTATAGCATTTCTAAAGTTTCAGAAACAATTCAAAACCTTTTAATATGACACATGCAGCCCAATACCAGATAGTTAATAAATTCATCATTAAGTTTAACTAAAATTATTAATGAAAATTGCAGTTAAAGTGGCTCTGAAACAGGCCTTAGGCCCTAGAACTGTCACATTATGTCTTTTCCATCCCAAAAAATAATAGTCACAGATGTGAGACAATACTGGTAGATATACTATGCAGTAAAAGTATGTACCTGCCAATTTGATTGGAGAGACTGAGAGGTCTCTGCTTCCCGAGTGAGACCTCTTTTGCTCATTAAAAGGTCACCAAAAATGGTATGTTCTTGTTCAAGGATGCTTCCCATTGAACTAGATGGGATGGAAGGAAATGATGCAAGAGAAGGATCATTAAGCAATTTGACAGTGCTTGCAAGACAGTGCCCCATGGTGCCACGTCATGTGTTTTCTGACCATCAATATAAGCAGTATCATTTTCTCTAAATTTATCCCCATGAACAACTGGGATATAATCCGTTCCAGAAATTGATGACTGCCCATGATCACCTAAAAATATTTTAAGACGTATACGGGGAAAACATGCGTCAGAGGTTGCCTAATAGAAGATATAAAATACATGTGAGACAACAAAAATGAAGAAAAAGAAAGGAAGGTAACCTGAAAAGGGATGCATAAGATATGAACTGTTCAAACCAGCATCAGTCTTTTCCGTCAATGGACCATTCCCCATATGTTGTGACTCATGTAATGGGCGCAACCCAGAACTTACTTGGTGGATATCCTCTGGAAAGAATTATGATTAAACAATTTAAGGGTTACCAAACTATTATGCAGATATTTGTTGTAACAGTACACCAAGATATTAATTCACTTCACAGACCACATAATATTTTGAACCCTAGTGAAATAAATTTAAGCAGAATTACCAGAATCAGCGTCTTCACGTAAAGACATCAAACTGGTTGTTGGGCTCACAGAATCTGTACTCAGTGAAGGAACACCGCTATGATGTGAGGGAAAGCTAGACGATGGAGAAGTGACCTTTTGGGAATCTGATGGGACCTCATCACCTTCAGTATTTACTACAATATTTGTCTTGTTACCCTGAGAAATAAAAATATCAGAAGAAATCTATGAATAGGTCACCCATGCACTCAAGTCAATCAAGACCAGAACTACAAAACACAGATTCTTCTATATTGAACAGCTTCAAATTCTTTCTGCCTGATTTCAAGAATAATATGATAGAAATAGATTTCAAGATCTTTTAAAAAAGAATTGTATGATATGACCAAGAGTGCTTTTATCACCATGCCAAAAGCTTAAGTTGTTGGCAGAGGCGCAACTCTTGACTCATAACACTCTGCATCAAACACAAGCACTTTCCTATTTAAGCCATTGGGCACAGGGCACCGGCTTGAATCCAACTCACAAACCCAACATATACCCTCATGGCCCTTTGGGCATATCATTCCCTCCCTCTTTGAGAAGGTTCGTCCTCAAACCTTGAGATAACTAGAAACATGTCAAACCTGAGATTTGAACCCACACCAACTTTGATACCAAATGATATGACCACCATGCCAAAAGCTTAAGCTGTTAGTAGATGCGCAACTCTTGACATATAACACCCTATATCAGACACGAGCCATTCCCTATTTAAGCCAATAGGGCATAGGCCACTAGGTTGAACCCAACCCACAGACCCAACATGCACTCTCGTGACCGTTTGGGCATATCATTATCTTCTATGGTATCATCAATTGAAATTTTTAATGGAATGGGGTCAGGAAAAAATAGTATACCAGCTGAAGATCAAATAATACATTTCAACATTTTGGATGGTATAATGCTTAGGCTTAGCCACACTGGTTTATCAATACTACGAAGGCATATTTTCCACAATCCTCATGGTAGTAAATACAGAAGGAAGTCATAGCATCTGAATTAGCCTCTGCATTGTAGTCAACAATTGTCTTAGAAGGGGAAAAAAGTATATGTAATACCCTCCTTCCAGTTTAGATGGACACACTAAGGATGAAACAGATGAGAACAAATCTGGCTTGTACCATTAGAAGCCATTAAGGCATAAACCTTATCCTTCCTATATATCTATACTTAACCTTTTTGGACTTTCCTAAATTCTTTTGTCAAGCAAGCCCAGATAAAATTCCATTTCTAGTAAAGATAAATTAGTGCATGTTAGGTCAGCTTATTGTGGAGAAATAATCACTTTTTTTTTTGGCTGACTTCTCAAGCGAACTATTAGAAATATGATTACTTTTTCAAAAATAATCAAATCCAAAATTGAGCATAACAATGCCTTGTTTACTTATTGCAAATTAACACAGCCAGCCACATCCTTCCATGGGTATAACTGAATGATATTCCCTCATCCACACCCCTGAACAAGAAAACTACTTGCAATCCTTCAAAAAGTGCAACTTAGGTCCTATTTGGATAAACTTCTCTATAAGCACTTATAGGAAAAGAAAATAAGAAGAAAAAATGAAACAAACATCTCCCATTAAAATTAGCTCTATACATAAGCTAATTTATAGAAGCTCTCTTATTTTAGCTTCTCTAAAAGCTAATTTTAACTTATGCACAAGCTAATTTTAGCTTATGGCAAAAGCTTATTTCATTTTTTCTTCTTATTTTCTTCTCTTATAAGTGCTTGTAGAGAAGTTTATCCAAATAGGGCGTTAAGCACAAATACAATTGTCATAATTTAAAAACTTGAGCATAATCTGGATGGATTTAATTTGATCTTTGAAATAGTTTGACTATCACAACGACTCAGAACTCAAACTCTTTAAATGGCATGTTAACATGCCATTAGGTGATTCTTAGAATTTGGTCTTAGGGCCTAACTCAACCTCACAAAACCAATTTGTAAGGGGAGGACTGCCCAAGCTTTATAACCTCTATTTAAGCCATATCTCTAATCAATGTGGGACTAAACACCACCCTTAGGCTGCAATTAAGGCAGCCCCCAAGGAGGCCGCAACTAAGGCAGGTTAGGGGTGACCGCTACTCCAGCTGCTTTCCAATGGTGATACTGATAGTATTAAAAATTTTACATTGACAGTTGATCAAATTGAACTCAATCTAGATGTCATAAATTATATCTAAAACTTGGCTTAGTGGCTGTTTCCCACTCAAGTACGCATTATGAAAAAACTCATCCTGCATATACTTCATTAATTCATTAAGCAACACTAGTTACAGCTAAGGTTATTAGATAATAAAAAGAACCAAAATGAGTTGCAATGGTATCATTAATCATTTATGATGGTACAACATAGATTACAAGAACTGCAGCTGTTTCATTCTTTCTTCCTTCAAATGTGTCATCACATTTTGTGAAACATCAAAACTCAAAAGTTATGTAGGTAAAATGTTTCAACAAAGTCAAAAATAGATATAGTCCAAAAGCTAGAAATGAAAGAGTTATAATTGATAAATATATACAATCACTGGTAATAGCAAGAAAGAATAATAACAGCAAAACTATAAAGAAATGAGCAAAATACCTTAACTTCCAAGTAATGGACAAATACTATGTGCATCATATCCCTGCAATGACAGAAAATTAACAAGAAAACCATATTCTAATTAATTATAGAAAACATAAAATATTTCACTAGATGTACATTGAAAACTCAAATTAGCTAAGATGCACCAAAATAGCTACAACCCAATATAAAAAGAAATTATAATAGGGAGAAATGGGTGGATTAGTGGATCACAACTATGGGTTGGATGAGAAATCCTTCAAAAATATTAAAAACAAAAGAGAACAGGGAAGAAGAATGCAGTAAAGCTTCTCAATCAACATGTCTAAGCTAGCAACTCCTTTGAAGCATACAAACACCAAAGAAAAGCCAAAAATGTAGCTCTATTCAATAAGTTTGAGGGTAAAGAAACACTCTTAAAAACTTTTATCTACAAATTGACAAGAGATATGATAGCAAATGCACTAATGTAGTACTTGCTAAGAAACTTACATAGCAGCAAACACATGAAATATGAATGTACTTTAATTTCCAAGACATATTACACAAATCTTGTAAATAAATTAATTCATACTCACAGTTCAAGCATCCAATAGCTTCGCCTTTGAAAATTTTCATTCTCTTCACCATGTGCATAGTAACAGTGCAACACATCAACACTTCCAACCTAAATTTACTTGAATGATGTTACAACCCCAGTGAATAATTATATAATGGTATAACGACTTGCTTTCCAATTGGAGAAGAATAATTGAAAAAATTCCAATCATCATATATATATGTGTTATTCTTACAAAGATTTGATTAACTACAAACTCAAAACTGAAGCAAATTATAAGCTTACCTTCAACTTTTCGTGAGCTTCTTTCACAGTTTTTCCATCTTTTTTCTTTCTCCAATTATGCCCATCCTTTCTAAAGTATCTCAAAACCTTCCGATCAAAAAGAAAAAGTGAACCACCTGAAATCATGAAATATAAGTCACTAAGTGATGTCTTTATAAGCATGAAGTAATGATAGGAATGGGATTAGGAGCTAAAAGATGGATTGAAGTTAACAACAAAGCAAGATTTTAGTAAAACAACAAAATACTACTAATAATATCCTAAACACTACTGAATTGTGAAGATTATGCAATAAGCATATAAGGTGCTTTTACGCTACCAAACTTCATGAAAAAAATATTTACTGAATTGCCCAATGTGCCTGTATTCCTTGAACTGAAATATATAGGATCTATTGGAATATGAATACCTTAAGTTCAGATAATGAACAATTACAAAACTTTATACAGCTTTAAAAGGAATTAAATGAACCCAAGGAGGGCAATACTTCCATGTTGAAATACATCGTTTGGCACCTAGAAAGATGATACTAATTCCGGCCAAAAAGTTCATGAACACCAAGTTGCAACAAACAAGTCATGGAAAATCAGTGTCAGCTTAAGCTTCTTGGGCAATTCATCCAATTCATACATGTAAAAATTTATATAATAGTATATACAGGTGCCAATTAATTTATCAGTAACATGCAGTAACCATACTTGGTGGCCTGTTATGAGGTTCTGATGTGATATGAAACATCCGATAATTACGAAGAATTTCACAAATTTCTGCAGGTCGCAACCACCGATGCTGGGCTTCAAATTGTAATTGTTGAATATCTGCACATTGATATTAAGGCATTCAGTCAAATATTTGATTTTTAAATTTATCACATACACAAATACAATTATTCAAGCAACTTTTTATAAGTGCTTATTTCATTTTTGTTACAGAAGCAAATTAGTGTACGTAACATATTATCTAGGAAAGTTAGCTTTTATTTTACAAACAAGGCTAGTATTTTATAACTAGCCCATATGCAAGCTAAAACTTGACAAATCAAAGTCAGAACTGCAATAACTTATTACAGAAAATAAGAGAGGCCAAATTGCAAAAGAATATGCTTGTAATCAACGCAAGGCACAGCAGAAGAACGCAAGAAGAAGAACCCCAGCATTCCACTTATAGCAGACAAAGCAAGCAAAACCTCCAAGAAAGTGTGAGACAAAGATGAGAAGAAGAAGAACCACTAAATATTATGGCAGAGACAAAGCAAGCAAGAGAGGGAGTTATGGCTGAGATGAGGCAAAGCAAGCAAGAGAGTCTGAGAGTGTGAGAGACAGCGTAAATCAGAGAGCAGTAAGAGAGGGAGAAGAAGGTCAATATTTTTTAGGGCATGTGAAATGGATCGGGTCAACCCAAAGGTTCATTCCAAAACCCAACCCAAAGGAAGATCAAGATGATGCAGATCGTGTGATTTTGGACAAGGAAGATCGCAATTCAAAACAACCTTGCAGCAAAATAATCCGACAACCAATTTGGCATGTGATTTGGCTGGAAAATCATAGGATCATGCAATCCTGCAATCTTTAACGCAATTTTGACAACATTGGTTTTGAGTAAAATTAATCAAATACAAACAGACACTACAGATAAGCATCCAAGCACTTGGGAAACCCTCCCTTAAAAGTTAGCTACCAAGGGGGGAGAACCAAGCCACAGAAGTACTCCACCCACCGAGCATCCCATACTACTCGATGTGAGACTTAGGCACCCCATAATACCCAAGTCCCTATCACTGCATCCTCTTCTTTGATCCAGTTAATGATTGTTTGTAGGTATGATCAGAACCCACTAACCATTTTCTATCTACCTCAACAGAATAATATGTCAATCATCTATAAGATAAATAAGTAGCATCACCAAAAACCAACAAGTTAAAGCGTTACATCATATCATGACAAGAGGTATTGCCTTGCTTCAAAAAATTAAATCACATGTCAGCTACAAACCTTCAGTTTAACTTTCACTTTGAATGGCCATATGTGAGAGATTGAAGTAACAACAAGGCTAGAGGTTCATGATAGCAACTTGCCATTTAAGAGAGAATAAAAGAAAATCTACTCCATCACTATTTTGTCTGAATCATTGTTCATTCCACTGGGCTCTTCTTTCAGCCATCAGATCTCTTCATTGATAGAATTAAATTGCTGATATGGCCACTATCTATGTTATATTTTGAAGCAATGTATCCCTCATTCAAATTCATTTTTTCTTTCCCCAATGAATCTTCATTTAAAGTTTCAAACTTCTTCACACACCATAAAAGGAAACAAGAACAGTTAAAACGGTCGCCTTACCATACCAGTGTTCAACATATATTCATGTCAGATATTATCAAATACCAGTGGTCTGAATCCAACTTTTTTTCTTTTACTTTTTGCACCAATAAGGATAGTATATCATAAAAATTTGACAAATAATAGCCTTCAGTTTTGTCTCTATTAATAAATCTGACTTTGGAAAAATTGATGCTTCTTTTAGTTTTGTCTTTAGTTTTCTCTGCAAGGGAAATCCCTCAAATGCATGGTGCTTTCTACATCCAACTAAATCATTTTGAAAGTTACAAATTTGACAACACTAAGTTAGTTAATTCGGGGGTATTGGAGTTGCTTATTAGTTTGTTTCATCACTTAGAATCCGGACAAGTGGAAAATCGGATGCAGTGAAGCAATACCTATCAATAGTTCATATCGTTTGAACCAAGAGCCAAATACGCTTTTCCAGTTACAGCGCCTAATTGGACTAAAAAAATCCCAAAATGGTTATTCCCAAATCGATTGGGCACAGTTTTTGTCAACCTCAGTAAGGGCCGAGCCTTAGGTCTGTTAACGAAGCCATTAACAGTAACTGACACTTAGTCCCAACAACAGGAACCCATTCAACGAAGGACACAGAATTCAGCAGCTGAGGATTAAAATTCCAGCAAGCTCCGTGACAAAAAATCGCGTCGAAAAAACAATTGAAATTACAGGATCGAAGCATTCAAGGAGAAATTATGAAACAAAAATAATAATAATAATAGAAGAAAAAAGCAATTAGAAAATAACCTAATGGACGACGCAATCCGCAAGAAGCACCCTCCGCCATGGCGAAGACTGAATCTGAGATCAACGCGAACGACCAAGGACAAGAGAGACAGAGACTTTTCTTTTCTTTTAATTTTTTTTTTCTTTCCTCTCGACTCTCAAGTGACGTGAGAAAGCGAAAGGGTGATACTGATATTTGATTTATAGTATACAGTGTAACATAGTCTCTCACACAATTTTTTATTGTAACTTTTATTATTAGTTAAAAATCGCTGTAACATAGTCTCTCACACATTATGGTATGTTTGGTTGAAAGGAAAGAAAAAAAAAAAAACACAAATAACGAAATGTTTTTTCTTGTTTGGTTTGAGGAAAAGTAAAAGAAAAAGTTGACTTTTAAAAATAAAAATTTAAATTTTTTTTCCTTTTACATTCTCTTCAATTCAAATTTCAAATTTTTCTCTCCTCTATGTTTTTCATCCACCCAACCAAACAAGCCCTTAGGCTCGTTTGATAAAGTGAAAATAAAGGAAGAGAGGAAGGAAAAGAGTGAAAAGAAAAGAAGTTGGTTGTTTGGTAGAATAGAAGTGTGAAAAAAAAAATTTAAAATTGTAGGACCCACCTTTAAATATTTCTTCGCTGTATAGCAAAGAAAAAAGTGGAAGTTACTACGCAAAACGTGTGTCGATTGCTATTAACTGTAAGTAAATCAATTTATAAGTTTTGTAAATCGATTTACTTGTTGTAAATCGGTTTGCTTTGTTGTTATGTTTAATAATAATAATAATAATATTATTAAAATAATAATAAAAAATAAAAATAATATTAATAATAAAAATAAAAATAATATTAATATTAATAATAATAATAATAATGATTAAAATGAAAAATAATCTCAAAAGATTAATTTTTTATTTATTTCTCTTCAACTAAACAACCTTAACTTCCATTTTATTTCTCACCTATTTCTCTTCTCTTCTTTTCTCTCTATTTCTTTCTTCTTTACCAAACACACCCTTAGTATTTAAAAGGCTTTTTTACTCCAGAGGAGTAATTTGCAAGTCGTACTTTACAAATACGACTTCTGAATTTAAAGTCATATTTGAAAAACAAAACTTCACTTTTTTTTTTTTTTTTACAATTTTTTAAAGTTGTGTTTCAAAAACATGACTTCAATTTTATTTTATTTGTTTAAGCTAAAAGGAAGTAGTACTTCCTAAATACAATTTTCATTTTTTATTTTTTTTAAATTGTATTTTTCAAGACTTCACTTTTTTTCTTTTTGGTTTCTAAAGTCATATTTTAGACGTGAGACTTTATTTTTATTTTTATTTTTATTTTAATTCTGCAGTCGTACATTCACTCCAACTTTACAGTGCGCATGGAATATCCATAAGCAACCAAACAGAGGTACTTAAAAAGAATACAAAAAGATAATAAAATATTCAATCAGCTGAGATTCAAAATTTTCGTGCTAAAAAAACTGTTCAATTATACTGCTCCTAGCATAAGACATGATCAAATGCCTATTTATTGTACAATTTCCTGACATAATTGTTCAAGTTCCAATACACAACTTCAATTTGGAATTAAAAAAAAATAAAAATGAAGTGTCACGCCAATACGACTTCAATAACCAAAAAAAAAAGGTGAAGTCTACCTAAAGAATACAACTTCAAAAAAAATAAAACAAATAAAAAATGAAAATTGTATTTAGGAAGTACGACTATTTTTTAGCTTAAAAAAATTTAAAAATTGAGGTCATGTTTCGAAAACACGACTTCTTTAAGAAGTTGTAAAAAAAATAAAAAGTGAAATCTTATTTCTTAAATACGACTTTAGATTCACCTCAATCTAAGAATTTTTTAAAAAAAATACCTATTTTGGTAATTTAAAAAAAAATACCTCTTTGAGGTAAAAAAAAAAAGCCTATTTAAAGCTTTGCATATCTAATACTTAAATTTGAAATTACTTGTTAAGTTGAAACAATCTCATGCACAATTGATCCACTAATTAATTCTTATTTAATAAATTTTATTCGTAATTTTAAACTTTTAATAAACTTTAATTAATAATAAAAATATATATTAAAAGGATTATGATAGAGAATATACAGCAATCATATTCCTGCAAAAAAAAAGACAATAATTAACATAGAGAGATAAAAAATGAAGAGAGAAAGTGTGTTTAATAAAATAAATTATGTGAAAGAAAGTAAAAAAATTATAAAAGTATTAAAAAAATTATATGTAATTATTTTTTGCAAATGGGGTTTGAGAAAGACCAATAGTTGAGACGCGTTATGGATAGGAAAATAATGGATAACTGGATTGCCCGACAGTCTCGATCTGCAAATCCATGTGAATCGCTCTCCTTAGGGCTACTCATGAATAAATTTCAGAGTTTTAAAGTGGAATATTATTAACTAATATTTTATTGTATGCATACAAGATAAATATTTATTTTATATAATTAAATTTATAATAAGTAAATATTTTAATATATAAAATATATTATAATTATAATTTTTAATAAATAAATATTTTGAATATATAAATTACATTTAAAACTAAATTATATGAGATCATAAGTATTCTTTACAGATAATTTTATGTGTGATGGGTAGAATTAATATGAATGACAGTTTTTCATCCAATATTTAACACAACTAACATACTCAGGGTTCAAATGCGAGACCACTAATTAATTTGAAATAACTTCATGTCAATTGATCTATATGTTCAGCTAAAGTAGTTAATTAAGTTCTCTAAATTATATTTTAGATTTATAATAAACAATTTAAATTGTGATATAAGTTACTTTTAATTATTGATAATTTTTTATTTAAAATTAAATTTAATTTAGAGATAAAAATAAAGGGTAAATTTAAAAAATAAATAGATGATTAAGAAGATTAGATATACAAATAGAAATAAAATGAGAATAGTTTAAAATGGTTGAAAGAAAAAATTGCGACTAGTAGCAAAAATAGTGTGTGAAATACACATCTATAGAAGAAAATAAAGAAAATATTAAAAATGTTTAATTGAAAAAGTAAAAAAAAATTAAAAAGGCTCACTATGTAAGTTGTATATTTTAATTTATAATATAGGAGTAGATAAGATAATATTTTTGAAGTTCTTTCCGTACCAATGTTGATTAATTCAAGTGTGGTAAACAATTCTATATTTTCTTTAGATAAAATTTTAAATTTGAGTTTTCTAATTGGTAAAAATATTAAAAGAACCAAATGGTATTAACACTTTGGCAAAAAAAAATTACACAACCATGTTTAAGTGTATTTTTTCTTATAAATAAAATTATAATTGCATTAAGGTGATACACTCTGCCAGTTTTTTAACAAATTAAATTAGCATGCCCAAAAACTCAAGGTTCTTTAGCTACCATGCCCTCTCTCACAAAGATAGTATTATGTATATTCCCCATTTTCTGTCATTAAGAAAATATTTAAGTGTTCTACATGTTTTTAAATAACCTTTCTCTTCTATAATAATGTATAATGAACCTTAAAAGTTTATAAGCCAGTTTTATAGGGTTGAATTAGGTCCAAACTTCAAATTTTAAGATGGTATTAGAGTTTATTTTAATGATTATTGTTTGTCCTATCGGGGCACTTGCTATCAAGTTGTTATCGGACTACCCACAAGTGTTTAGTCTTGCAAATTTCATGCTTGAGATGTCCAATCCATGACGTGAGGGTGTGTGTTAAAAATCTTACATCGACTAATGATGAAGCTAAATTATAGTATATAATTAATGGAGGCAACCCTCATCTTACTAGTCAATTTTGTGGGGTTGAGAATTAGGCCCAAACCAAAAATTATAAGAGAGACTTCTAAATTATTTATTATAACTAATCTTAAGAATAATAGATGGTTGAATCTCACTTAGAGATAATCCTTGATTTGGCATTTGTTATGTGCTCGTCCACCACTTGCTTTAACTATTCAAGACAACAAAATGAAATAGCTAACGAAAAGTAATTTTGACTTATTCTAGCAATTACTTCAAAAAATTGGTACTGGTTTTGATTTTTACAAAACACTAAAGCAAGGGTGAGGTTAACTACTGATGAAACAGAACATTATGGATCTATTAGACTTATATTTCTTTCTTTTTCTTCTTTTCTCATTTCCAATTATTAAAATTCATTCTCATTTCTAATTAGTGGTGGAATCTGATCAAGGTTTTAAGAAAAGTTTGTGACTGTGATTTCGGCTGCAGCGTCAAGTTTTTCAGGATGTCCACAACCACAATGTATCTACAACTACAAATGTAGCCGCATTGGCTATACTTGTTAGTAATTTCCCACAATATCAAAGAATGTGACAAAATCACAACTGCAACCACAATTTGAATCCTTGTATTTGATTATTCTAAAAAATTAATATTGAATAAAGATATGCAGCATTTGTGTAGTAAGGATCATGCAACATTTACAACTAACATTTGTGTAGGTCTATTAAGAGAAATTTATGCAGCATATATCAAAAAAAGGAAAGAGATGAGATAAAGATATGTTACTACTTGTGAATAATTTGAACAAAGACGAAATAAAACTTTTGAGCCAATAAAACAAAGCAATAAACCCTTGTTTTGCCTAAAAACACAATAACATAATCACAAGAAGAACCGAAGAATGAGTCGCAGAGACCAAATTGAAGGAGAATTGTCTAAGAATGCATGAAACAGGATCTGTGACAATGCAAGTGCAAGAGAAAATGTGGTTTTCAATTTATTATCACTCAAGATATAAATAGGTTGGGTCGAACAAGATTTTACTTAAATAGGCCTGACATATTTAAAAATTCAAGACCTAAATTTGCCCTATTACCTGTCATAAGCCATTTTTTAGGCCTAGCCTGACCTTTTAGAAGCTTGACTTGGCTTGGTAATCTACTTGAATACCTATTTTATATTAAAGTTTTAGATAAGTATAAAATATCCCTAAATAGACTAATTAAGGCATTGGACAAGGTTAGAAATAGATATATTAGACTTTATAAGAGTCGAGTCTAACTTATTTATATAATATAAACTTGTTTTAAAAGTTTAACAAGATTTTCATGATAACTTGTTTAAAAGTTTATGTTGCAATAAGACCTCTAAATAGGACATACGTTCATTCTTCAATAAAAAATTTATAAGTTTGACATTTTATGTATATCAACATACCTAATATTAAAAAATATAAAAAAATTTATAAGTTTGACTTTTTATGTATCATTTTAATACATTATAAAAAAATCAACATAATAACAATATTAATAAAATATAGCATTTATATTTATCTAAATAGATTAGTCTATTAGACTTAAAATAATTTTTAAATGACCTAATGTTCAACTTTTTTAACTAAATAATTTTTATAAAAATCTTGGCCTAATTCATTTTCTAAAAAAGTCTGACTGTCCTAATGTAAATTAGGCCATAGGCATCTCTATAAAACAATCTAACCTATTTTCCCCCTTAATGATCACAAAGGAAAAATTGAAACGAGTCAGTGAATTTGAAGAATATGGTTTTCAGTTTCCATGTACAATTTTCATATCCAGAAAAAGGGAGTCCAAATTCATAAAGGATATAAAATATGATTTAGACCAAAAAAAAGTCCACTAAAATAAATTTAAAGTGGGGTGGACTACTCAAGTTAAAGAGTGGTTTGGGCTAAGTGGATTTGTTGCCCACCATTACTCAAGGATTAGAGTTTTTTTTTTCATATATATTTTCTTTCGAAGACAATCTTGTTCGAGACACAGTCAAATACTAAATGTGGGCACCTCTTCCAATGAAAATTAGAACCTTAACTCATCACATTGTGAAAGACCAACTCTTTCTGCTAGACTCAACTCTCATTAGTAGATTAGAGTTTTGTTTATTTTTTTATTCAAAATAAGTTAAATTATATCTATCTCAATACATATCATACTTATATTTGGTATAGTTACTATGTGTGTATTTATTTTAAATGCTAGTGGCATTTCAATTTTCTATTATCATTATAATATTTTTTTTGTTAATAAAAAATGAGTTGACATTTCCTCACATTCCTCTTGATTTTCTTGTGTTAATCAATAATTCTATCTCCCACTTTCTTTTGAGTTTTCTACTTTTTGTGTGTGAGATTCAAATAACTCATCTATCCTAATCCTTTACAATGTAATTCAATCTTGGTTTTAGTTTAGGAGTGAGTCACTAACGTCGTACCAATATCCCTATATTATTCTCAATTTTCTTGTGTCAATCAGTAATTTTATCTCCCACATTATTCTTTTGAGTTTTCTAGTTTTTTTTTTGGTGTGTGAGATTCAAATAACTCATCTTTCCTTTATTTATAGTGTAATTCAATCTTGGTTTTAGTTTAGGAGTGAGTCATTAACGCCTTATTAATTAAAGGCTCCTCAACATCTAATATTTTGAGATTGATTTTATACTTCAACTTGTGTAATTTATTAGCGTATTAGTTTGATTATTTCGTCTTTAATTTGTTTTACTCTAGCACATTTAAACAAGTGCATTAGGTCATGTTATAGTAATTATTTATCACACATAACTAACTAATCTATTAACTAAAAATAATATAAGGTTTGAAACCATATTTTGCTACAAGTAAAATAAAAATTTATCAATAAGATAATTTTATATAGAAAGAAAATTATTAATACTAAAATTATTTTATTATATTATTAGTTAATTAAACTATTAAACATAATTAATTTAATAAATTAATTATGCTCAAATAAGTATACATTTCATATTGAATAAATTATTTCATTATTATTATTTTCCAAGTATATATTTTTTATGTTTTTATTTTATATTTACAGTAATTATTTATTACAGGGGTCATTTAAAAAAATAAACTAATTACAAGTTTTGATTGTATTATGTAATATTTTGTTATAAACATCTATTAATGATATGTAAATTATTAATTAATTAAAGCATTCTTTTTATTAAATATTGAAAAAGATGATAAAATATAAATATTTTTAGAGGAAAAAGAATAAACATAGTAGTGAATGATAATTCATAAGATGAGACTCGAACAACAAAATCTTTAAAATAGATAATAAATTATTATTAGTATATTAGATATTTAATATGAATTTGACTAAATATACAATTTTTTTCCTTAGGTTCCTCCTTTAAAAACAGTCTTGTTCGAGGTACTATTGGATATTAAATGTGGACACTTTTTTTAGCAAGAATTTGGACATTGGTTTGCCATATTATGGGTGACTAATCCCTTCAACTAGACCCAACCCCCGTTGGCCAGGCAAAAACTTAATTTGTATTTTACGCCTTGAAGAAAACTGATGTATAAGTATGTGCGTGTGTGTGTGTGTGTGCATGTGTGTGTGTGTGTGTGTGCATGTGTGTGTGTGTGTGTGTGTGTATGTGTGTATACATACATACATACATACATATATATATATATATATATATATATATATATATATATGAGTCAAGATCCGTTGACACTAGATGTCAAAGTTAGTCAAATTGAACATTCAATAATTTTTTGTAGAATGCAAATTTAAACAATCCAACCATTGAATTTGATGTTCTTATTGATTAGAATAAGTATACAAAATTTCATACAATTTCAAAATTATTTAGTAGTTCATTACATCAATTTGTTTGATGTACAATATGATATTAAAATATATGTAAATATTCATTGTTAGATAACACATGCAAAAAAGTCCAAATTATGTAAAATTTGATGTACATGATCATAAAAACAATATTACATAATTCAATGGTTAGATTGGTTAAATTTACATTTTACAAAAAGTTATTGAATGTGTAATTTGACTAACTTTGACACCCGATATCAATAGATCCTTACCATACATATATATAGACATACATACATATATATATATATATATATATATATATACATATACATGTCTTGGGCCTAGAGATTTTGCTAGCTAAAGAGGCCTAATCTGTGAAAGTGGTTGGAGGCTCTCAATTAGTGGTTAGATAGCTAATCAGGCAATACAAGTTTTATCACCCCAACCTGCTACCCTACTATGAAATGGTTGTCCAACTACTCAAGCAGTTCATGGATGTTGAGTTCTCACACATACTCAAGGAAGAAAACCAAGAGGCCAATGACATTGCTTAATATGCCTCACGATTTAAGGAAGTAAAAGTCTTGGAGGAAACTTATCAATGGTTAGCCGTTTTTAAAATTTTTCTTCCCTGCCAATTCAATATCAGGTTTTTGACCACCTTGCAGGTTTTCCCCTTACACAGTTATCACGCATTGCACGAGTGTTGAGCAGTAACATTAAATGTCTTATTCAATTTCGACAAGGGATATATTAAAGATTCATCTTGGTGCCTTTCCACAGAAACTGCATTAGGCATCTCCAATTAAATATCCATGATTGGCTTGTTCTCCTTTATTGTCAATGCATTCTTTTCCTTGTATAAATCATTAGCAATTAAAGATGAAACAAGCCTCCCCCTATTTATAGAGGACGTTATCATTTGTCTCAAAACTAAGAACTTTTTCTCTTTAATGTTCTTCCTAATCAAAAAGCCATTTTCCCTTTTCTTCATATCCAATTTAGAAGAACATTTAATACTCCCAATAACAACCTTATTCTTCTTATTATTACGTCGAACAATCGTTCATGGGCCATAATTACTTCCTGCCTAATCTGTTGACAAGGGCCGAGCCATATTTTATACATTAGATTGGATAGTAAGGCTGATGTCAGCCCTCGATTCCTTTTGCATGACTATAAAAGCGGCCTCACTAACACCTTCTTATACGTCTTTCTTTCCTCCTTAATCATTCCTATTACTGCCTAGGAACTCATTACATTGATCCCTTTTGTGACCAAATCGCCCACATCAGAAGCAAATTGCATATAAACCCTAATATTCTAAGTAAAGAGGAAAACCCTAACAACAATATGAGTCACCAACAACTTATCAAAGTGCAATTCAACACAAACTCGAGCAAATTTGCCTCAAGAATGAATTGAAGTAAAATGACCAATCTTCATAAAATTTCTAAAGGCTATACCAACCCTTTTAAGAAAAATGTCATTATAAAGCTCAATGGTAAGCCTTTGAATAAGAATCCAAAATGCAACGCTCCTTAATTCCTTCGCATTCATCAAGAAAAGAGGCCACCAACATTGGATTATGAGATAGTGATCAACCACCATCTAAGGACCTTTAAACAAGGAAAATTTATAATCCTCTTCACTACTAAAAACTACCTAGAAAAATCCATCATGCATATCAATAATCTTTTTTTACCATTTTTAATCCAACCCCTCTAAAGCTAACCCTTTTCCCCAGCACCTTAACAACTAGCGTGTTCTTCCGTGGGTTTGATCACAAATTTATTTCCCCATTAGTAAAAGGAATTACAAGTCTGACTCCATATCTTGACCTAAAAAATAGGACATTAGGACAGTTAGTTAGCAAGACTAATGTGTTTTGGGATTATTGTTTGATTAATGTTACTCCCACCTTATTTTTTTCATAATAATTTGATAATAAAAAAGAGAAAGGATAAATAGGAAAAATATATATTAAATAAGATAAGTGATGTGATAAAGATAGGATAAAAAGATATTGTAAAAAAGGTATCATGAAAGAAAAAGAAAAAATAACATTATTCTTAATTTATTCTACACCTTCATAGAGCATCTCCAATGTAAGAGCTCAATTTAGGTTTTTAACTCTCTTTCAGTGGATCTCTTGTTGCCACATATGATTTAAGAACACTCACTAATTTTCACTCTATGGAACCCAATTTCAGTTCTTAACTTAGTTTTAATGGATCTCATTTTATCTCTTCACCTACACAAGAATCCCCATTTTAATTTGGAAATTATTTTTTTAATAGTTTAGCGATATTACTTGTAATTGCTTATATAAACAACTTCTATTAGAACTCATTTATTCCAATGGTATTCTCAAGTTGTTCAAATTTAAGAACCAATATAAGCTATTTCGTTGGAGTTGTTGTTAATTTTGGTGTGCTAGTATAATAGAAAGCCAAAATCATTGATATATATAAAATACATGAAGGGTTTAGATGAAACTATTATTACCATTAATTAAAATAAAAATTTGCAAGATGGTCTTCTTAAAGTGAAAATTATAGGAGAGACTTTTTGGGGGAAATGACCATAAATGGGATTTAATCATAGAAGCTCTGGCTTATTGCTGGCCCTACATTTCTTCAATCGTGTTGCCAATTATGCTGTTTATCATCACCCAAGCTTTTTTGGCCACCTAGGTGACCTTGGGTTGGGTGCTACCTCCATTATCATATTAATGTCATTCTGGGTGTGACTTACTGAGATGATGAACATAAAGAAGTAGAAAGTCCTTAACAAAGGGCTTGTACTCGCACTTGGACTGAGTACTTGGGTATCCCTAATCTTCCTCTAGCACATGTCTACAAACAGAATTTATCCCCATTGTCAAAATGTATGTTTCACAATTAATACTATATCCTCCTAATCACTCAAAATGTATATTATCAAGATTTGGCATCTACGCTCGCTATTTCAAGTGCCTTAAAATCCTATGACCTGTAATTAATGTTTATGCATCTCCATTAGGTCAACAAAGCAGAAGAATTGATTTATTACTCCGCATATGTGTATAACCAATAAGAAATAAAAAGCAAAATAGATAGTAGGAAAATCTAAGTCATGCTTATTTCATTGGCCAGCTTTTAAATATTCACACTTTTCTCCATTACATTTCTTTGCTTTTGCCATGTGCTAACTTCATCGAAAGTTGTAGATGAGATGGAACAAACATGCCTCAATGAAAGTGCTTGGTAAGATTAGCTAATAAGCTAGTAGATAAATGTAAAATGACATAAAAGGATATATTTAATTATTTGATTAAAAAAGGTAAAAAGAGATTTCAAATAAATTAGTGAGGATAAAAATGAAAAAAGAAAGAAGCTAGTAGCTTATAAGATAGAATAAGCTACGTCAAGTAGCTTATGAAAATAAGTTAGAAGCTACTAAAATTAGCTCGTGTACCAAACAAGCTTATTTTGATCAAACTATCTTATAAGCTAGTCAAAGTAGCTTACAAGCTACTAAAATGACTTACCAAACATACTCGTAATCTAAAAAACACACTCATAAACATGGGTTCGTCCCTCGTGTGCATCAAGGGTCATTTTTTGCATTTACATAATTTAATAACATTTTGTAGATTTTTTTTTATGATTCATTGGAAAAGAAGAAAAAATACAAAAACAGAGAACTACCTTAACCCATCTCTTAAGAAGAAGGTGTTTAGAGTAGAAGAGGGATCATTCCAAATATAAAGGGGTTGAGACTATCTAGCCCAAAAATTCACAAGAAAATGAGCTGCCTTATTGGCTCCTTACCAACATAAGAGAAAATAATAGACCAATCCCAATTAACAAAATCAAGAATCCTCATCACAAGGGTCATGTATTGGTGGTGTGGAGGGCATGATCTAGAATTGATCATAACAAGATAGGAGTTATCCAACTCATAACAAACATTCTGTAAGCC
Source organism: Spatholobus suberectus (assembly GCA_004329165.1). Classification (NCBI taxonomy): domain Eukaryota; kingdom Viridiplantae; phylum Streptophyta; class Magnoliopsida; order Fabales; family Fabaceae; genus Spatholobus; species Spatholobus suberectus. Next base: position 4,967,283 of record CM014729.1, on the reverse strand, counting down.
TTTATCCCACAAAATTTGTAAGCCATGAAGAATAGCCACAATCTCTGCTTTTAAAGCATCACCAGTACCATCAAAGGATGAAAACCTCATAAGCCATAAAGAATGATGATCCTGCAAAACAACATCAGCACCAATATTATGAGAAAGATATAAACAGCTCCCATCCACACTCATCTTGTACCAACCCCATTTGAGGAGGAGACCATCCAGGAATACCATGAGGGGACACTACCTCTTTCCCTTGATCCTTCAAAAAGAGAACTATATCATCATGCAGTAGGTAAATTTGCTTGATAACCTGTTGAATGTCCCACACCTATTTATCAAAAATACGGTTGTTTCTCCACTTCCAAATCCACCACGTGGTATCAACAAAAAGGAAACCATTATCTTCCAAAACTTGGCTTTTCAACCATAAATGAGTATTGTGGGAGGGGAAATTATTATAAGATAGAAAACCCAACCTGATCCACAACTCCTTTGCATAAGGGCGGTCCTTAAGACAATGAAGGGTGTAGAATATGAAATTTAAGCAGTCAAACTTTTGAACAATGTGATGTTATAATTCTAATTATGTATATCAAATTTCACATAAATTAGCCATTTATTTATATCTATAATAAACATTACTTATCTAGTAATGGATATTTACTTATAATTTATTGTTCATTCAAATAATGTGTATGTGTGTGTGTGTGTGTGTGTATGTACACATGAAACATTTACGAAATGTGAAAGAGTACTTCCATTGTTTGCATTTGGATTTGAACAAAAACATTTTGTTATGATATTCCATGACATCTTTCCTCATTTTGACATGGCCATCTCAAATATATTTGTTGTCGTAATCATTCTATCTCTTATTCCCATATTACATTTCAAAAAACAAATTAGAATTTAAGTACATTGAACTTTTTAAATCAATCATCAGACATGCTAAAAAGAAGGTGTAATAAAATTTACTAAAAAAGTAATTATAGCTTTTGCCTCACGAGGAAGCATTAGAGTACTTTACTAATTTATGAATCTACAAGACTGGAGTGTTCAAAGCTATACAACTAGCTCAATATCTACTAGTGCATCTTGTCTCAAATCTCAATAGTCATTACACATTTATAATATCTACTTGCTTTGAAATGGAACAAAAATGATCTCATTATGAAGGTTAAAAGCCACACAAAAATAATCGAGGTGGTGTCATATGAATTAAGGAATTTTGTTATACTTAGACATGCAAAAAACACATATGAAGAAATAAACACAAGAATTAATTGTTGCTCAATAAATTCAATGAACTGCAGGTATATGACAATTTCTGTTGGCAGATTTTTTACATAGGTACATCACAATTTAATAGTTTTTTTTTTTATCTGCTATACTTATTTCTTACAAAACTATTTTTTGTATCACAACAAATTTCAATAAAATTATTCCACTATGTAAGGCTTCTCACATAGTCTCTTGTTGCAATTGTAGTCTCTTAGATAATCTCCTGCTGCAATTGTAGTCTTTGTGTTTCGAAAATGATGGACTCAAGTGTGAAGCAACATTCAATAAGACTATTCCACTTTGTGATGTTTCTCCCCTAGCCTTTTGTTCATCAAAAAATGATGGACTATGGGGTGAAACAAACTTCAATAAGACTACTCCACTTTGTGAGGCTTCTTACATGGACTCAGGTATAGATTTGATACTACTCCACTTTGTGAGGCTTCTCACATAGGTACATCACAATTTAATAGTTTTTTTTTTATCTACTATACTTATTTATTACAAAACTACTTTTTGTATCACAACAAATTTCAATAAAACCATTCCATTATGTGAGGCTTCTCACATAGTCTCTTGTTGTAGTTGTAGTCCTTCACATAGTCTTTTGCTGCAGTTGTAGTCTTCATGTTTTGAAAATGATGGACTCAAGGGTGAAACAACATTCAATAAGACTATTCCACTTTGTGAGGTTTCTCCCCTAGCCTTTTGTTCATCAAAAAATGATGGACTCAGGGGTGAAACAAACTTCAATGAGACTACCCCACTTTGTGAGGCTTCTCACATGGACTCAAGCATAGATTTGATACAAAGTGGGTAAATAAAATATAAATAAATATCTAGACCTTTATTTTTTATAAATTTTGATATTCGTCTCTACTTAATATTCTTTTAAAGATAAAATAAAGCTACATCACCATTAAGACAGAGACCTTGTGATGCGATTAATCAAGGAAATCACAGTTGTCAAAAGATCCATTAGTGTCATCCCTCTTGGGAACAGATCGATGCACAACATAGATCGAAAAGAAATACAGACCATGTCTTCAACAATTCCCATAAGATCAAATCTTCAACAATTGTACTCCAAATTGTGTTGAGCTGTTTGCTGGCTTAAGGATCTAGGTTGAGGAGATTGCACAACAAGCTTGGATAGGAGATCGAAAAACCTAACCAAAAGAAATTAAATAAAAACGGAAGAAATAACATATGATCGATGGATGAAGAAGAAATTAAAATTGATTGAAGATGGAAGAGAGGACATGCTTGTTGACGTCTATGGCTACATTGGAACAAGAGAGGAATAATTCTCTTTAGTGAAGCGGCGGGTTAAGGGTTGAAGGATGTAACTAGGTTTAGATGGATCAAGAAAACATGGGTGTGTGTGAGGGCTGTGAAGCCACGCCATGAATATAAAGGAGTTGTCACACGTAATCAATGACGTCACCGTGTGTCTAGAACTTTCTATTTGTATAAATATATTTAAAATATATCAATATAGATATATTTATCAATATTATTTAAAATAGAAAAATATTAAATATATATATATATATTAAATGTAGGAATAATTACTTTTTATTCATAATAAATTTTTAAAATATATAAATAAAGTATTAATAACATTAAATATCACATTAATTCTCAAGTTCAAGTTCATTTTACTATATATAATAGATTTAGGATTTAATGAATATATACTATCAATGTAAGATTTTACACTATCAACAAACTAAAAATTAGCTTTGGTGTGACTTTTAAGTTGGTTATTATCAAAGTCAACAAACTTATTACACATGGTGATTTGTGTTGGATGGTAGTATAAAAAAATTTTACATTGTCAACGCATGTCCTTTTTCTCATAGATTTAATACACATGCATTACGCGGGGTTATTTAAAATAAAATGTGTTTCATATTTAATTAGTGGTCTAGAAGTTAAGTCTTAGATATGCAATTTCATTAAATACTCGAAGAGAGAGCTTTGCCACCTATAGCTATTAGTCCTACCCGATTCAAGCTTATTGTGGTCTATAAAAATATGAATGATTTATTCTAAATAATATTTCTTAAGATTAATAATATTAATTATCAAGTTTTTTAATGAGACAATGATTAAAAAACGAAATATATCAAATATTGTGTGTAGTTCATTAAAATAATTAATTAAATATTTTATTGTAAATTATATTTTAATTTGGTTTAATATTTCTTATTTTCCATAACAATAAGCATTGCAATTTTTTATATGATATAATTCTTTTCAATAGATAATATAATTAATTGTGCACGATAAAATAAAAATAATGCCATCAATTATTTTGTAAATCTCGTTTATGTTTCAGTAATACCATGCTAATTCTCTAATTAAGTTAAAAATTAATTATTGATCTCAACAATATTATCATTTATAAAGGAGTGGTCACTTCTCTTTTTATTTGATGTTTTTCATTTGAATATATTATTTAAAATTTGGATGTGTAGCTTGAGTAAATACCACATTGGTTTAAATAAATATTAAATTTATATTTTTGTTTACTTAAAATGTGTTTTGCTTCTTATAATGTTAGTGTTTTTCAATCTTCAACTCACTCGTAAAAGTCATTTGTTAAATTTGTGTGTCAAATACTTTATTTTATCTACAATAGTGTTGATAACTTACAATTTGTTAATATTTATTTATCATTTTGTGTAGACGCCTATAATTGGAATAATGTTTTGAATAAATTATTGAGAGCAAAAACTCAATCTCTTTATTAATTGAGCAAGTTTGGTTATGTACATTTTAACTTAATTTTGAAAAATAATTATTCTATTTTTACAAAAAAAAATCCTTTCAAAAAGTTATGAAAAAGGAGATTATTTTTAAAATTACACTAAACTAAAAAAAAACATGTAATAAAAAATGAGAAAATAGGCTATGTACTGACAGTGTAAAATAGTTTTATATTATCATCTAATTACGAACCACCATGTAGGGTAAGTTTGTTAACTTTTATAATAATTATCTTAAAAATCATACCAATGATAAATTTTGACCGGTTGACAGTGTAAAAGTTTTTACACTAACAGTGCATAACCATTAAACTCATAAATAATAATGTATAATAAATTTTTATTTTAAAATATATTTTATAAGCTAATTTTTTAAACAATAATAAAAATAATGAATAATTCAATTTATATATGTTTAGGTATTAAATTATTTATAATATTAAATACTATATTAATATTTGCATTTAAGTCTTTGTCACACACACAAATACCATTTATTGTTTTGACATACTCCCTCCATTGTCGAATATGAGCAAAAAAAGAAACTAATTTACGCTAATTAAAAAAGTTGGTTAACATCATTTAATTTTACTTATCTCAAGTAAAAAAAAAATTGCTTAAACTGTCCTTCATTGGTACTTGATATCATGAATAAAAAAAGATCATTGACAATACAATCTCAATTAAATTAAGGGTTACTTTAGAAATGGATTCATGAAATAGAGTGAAATTAGTTGAT